>CM026074.1:35491137-36091137 GCA_014839685.1 Anableps anableps
ATGAAAAATATACTATACCTAAACTGAGGCATCATTTTAAGAGCATTTTTCTGTTTCAAAATGTGCTTCCTGACTCAAGAAATCTAAGCTATATTGGAAGGAATGCTATAATTTTAAGAAAAAGCTGACATTTGAGACATTTCAGTCCTTTACTCGAACATCTGTGTTGTGTGGTGAAGATAAAATTATCTTAAAAGGGTCCAGGTGTCCCTGCACAGGAAAAAAATATGAGCAGGTGGGCATAAAGCCTTTACACCATGTGGCTCATTCCTCCTTAGTTTGCTTCATTAGTTTGACTCATGAACTATGAAGCCTCTTGCAGGAGAATTCATAGCATTAAAACTTTTTCACATTTTGTCGCATTGCAACCACAAAGTTCAGTGCATTTTATTAGGATTTTATGTGACAGATCAACACAAGGTAGGACATAACTATAGAGTAGAAGAAAAATAATTCATAGTTTTTGAAATCTTTTATTAATGAAAATCTGAAAAATCCAGCATGTGTCAGAATCAATCTGATCAGGTCAAGTTGTTGATTTGAAACCAGCAAATAAAAGTAATGTGAAGACTTTAAGAACCAGGAATCAAAGATTTTATTTAAAAAACTGTCAATGCTATAGTTATCAATTTCCAATAAAACTACATATATTATTGAGGTTTAGCATAGGCTTTATCTGTATTAGCATCGAAGGTCTAATAGCTTTCAGTAACAGTACAGAGTTATTTAAGGATAAAAACAAGGAGGATGATGAAGACTGCTTTCCAAAGTCAGTGATAATTTCTTCAGTGTTTGAGATGTTTATCCTCAGAAATGAGTGATTCATAGTCAATAAAAAATGGTCACAGCTTGGACAGGATCAATGTCTTGCTTATTAAGCAAGAAAAAAAATTACTGACCCGTCAATGAACTTCATGCTGTATCTGCTTTACTTTTGACAAACTGTAAAATAAATAAAACTGGTCCAAGGACACAGCCCTGAGGAGAACCAGGGGAAGATAAAACAACAGTAAATATAACACCATTACCCTTCTTATGTCTTTCTTTCATCTATAGCTTTCTTCCTGTCACTCTTCTGTTAAATTCAGGTTTGTTGAGTGTGAGAATAATATTTGTCCAACTTCTAAGTTTTGTAAGATGGCCCTCTCTGAGTAGATCTGTGTTTGTGCCATCCTCTTTTGATTTTCAGATGATGAACTGAGCATTGTTCTGTGTTATGTTCAGAGAGTAAGATATATTTTTGTTACCTAACCCTGCTTTTCTCCACAACTTTATTACTGACCTGACTGTTATGTTCACTGGTGCAATCGCATTGTTTGCCATGAATTTTACTTAGGGGGCTCAGAGAAAAGAAAGCTGAACACAAATGCACATTTTTCATAATTATATTTGTAAAACATTTTGAAAACCATGTAGCATTTCCTTTTACTTCACAATTATGCTCTTCTTTGTGTACATCTATCACATATATCCCAATGAAATACACAGATGTTTGTGACATAAAAAAGTTCAAGGGGCTTTTGAATACAGACTCATCAGTTTAGTTGCTAAGGAAGATTTAAGTTAATGCAAAAGTTTGTTTTATGGATTATTCTTATATCTTGCTCTGAAGACACTGAAAAATGTTTTAAATTCTTATATCTTGACCCAAAGTTATCACTGAAAAAATATTCAAGCATTTTAGGATGTTTGTGTTCCTACTCAGTAATTCCCATCCCTTCACAAGCATTTAAAAAGTCTGGTTTAGTTCAAAATTTTAAATGGCAGTGTAAAATAAGCAGATGAATAAGAATTCTTTAACTTATAGTATTTATTTCTCACATAAAAGCATTTTCACAGTCCACATTTACTTCTCAAAATTTTGTCATCATAAACAAAATTCAAGCAAATTATAGTAGATAATATCACAAAAAACACAAACATGAATACTTATGTTTTTACAAGTTAAAGTGATTCTATTTCATACAGGTCAAGTTCATGCAAAACATTAAAAAGGTTGTTGAAATTCCTCGGGGAAGGTTTCCATGGAAAATGTAGTATGTAAAACAAGAGAAATACACTGTTTTTTTGGAAAAGCCACTGTAGTACCAATCCATTTCCGTAAGAGGGCGCTATAGATGTTTTAAAGTAAATGGCTGGCCTGGATCTTTCCTCCAGTGGTGGCTTCAGTCACTAGTTCAGCAAAATCTAGGACAGACAAGAAGACATATAATCCTGATCGTTACGAATCGGTGATAAAAGAAAAACATGTTTAACCAGACAAGTTTACACAAGATCATACTTGAACTGCACTCTTAAACTAGATATAAATCCTGAAAGTTTACAAAGAGTTTTCTGCTGCTTACCTTTTTGTTAATTCCGAAACAAACCAATTACAAAGGAACAGACGCCCTGCAGAGACCTCCAGCAGTACTGCCGAGCCATTCTCCTCCGGGTGCTCTCAGTTGGAGGTGCTGTCGGTTGTGGTTTCACTCTCTGTGTGGTTTTAACTCTCCCTGATGCCCGAGCTGCTTTAATAGGTGTCTTCACTGTCAAATTAGGTGTTGCGTGTGCAGGTGAACTGTGGGATCTTTCAGGCTGCTTCGATGGCTGTACTGCTGGCCGAGACCTTTGGAAAGGACCAGCTGAGAAGATCATCCGAGATTCATCAGTCGCCTTCCTGCACATGTGAGGTTTGATCTCTCTGGGACCCTGACAGCCATTCTGCTGCTTTCTGAGGATCCACATCATCTGGACAAAGTAGTGCCTCGGGTTTTTGTTGAAAGCGCTGCAGGTGTAAGGTTTCCCCACATACTCACACCAGTAGGAGCGCTTTCTTCCTTGGCATGACAGCCTCAGCTTTATGTTTTCCCCTTGGCCTGTAAGGCTCATGATGCACTTGTCCTTAGCCTTGGTAAGGAACTCGATGGGATCATCCCAGATGCTTTGTCTCCTTTCTTTCTGCGCCTCAGCTGACCAAAGACAGCAGGCGAGCAGCAAAGCAGTGGCTTGGGTCCACATGGTGTCAGATATATGCCGAGAGCAGGATGAGAGTGGAACTGCTTGAGCTGAGGCTTCCTCTTGCTATTTATTGGCCAAGCAGACACACAGTAACTTTAGGGAAGAAAATGAGTCAGACTAAGAAAAAGTAGTTATATGGGCGGAGGAAAGAACAGCCACTTTAGATACAGCTGAAATGTATGTAAAACCCACTGAGATGTAACAAGGATACTCACGTTTGATTGTTTCACATAAAAAAACAACATGCTGTCACAGATCAAGAAGTCTTAGGTAAATTTACTAATTTCAAGATTATATAGGTTAGTTTCACACTGGATTAATGCACTCGTAAACAGGAAATATTCATAATTTCCAATTTGCTGCATCCATTTTAATTAGAAAATGCGAAATCAGATGAAAAAAAGCAAGTTGAGCCCCTCTTGTTTGCTTTAAGTGGCAGTTAAAGCTCATAACCGTACAGCGTAACCTATCATTTCCCTCTAAACATAAACCCAAGATAGTGCCAGAGAGAAACACTCTGTCCTGTTCACATGCAGGAACAGGACTGAAAAGAAAGGCAGTTGTTGCCATGCCAATTAAGAAAGCACAAGAAAATGTCTGTATGAATCAGGAACGAAGGATGAGAGATGCAGATAGGGCACACAGAGATTTTATATCAGATTAATGTTTAGAGAAATCTGAATAAAATACTATTTTGAATCATGTTCAGCAAGAACTGAACAAAATAGAGAGCTAAATTAGATCTAATGTCTTTTAACTTAATCAGAAATGCATTGGTTTGTGGTCATCTTCTCAGAGACTGTTAAACATTTTGAATACAAAGTGAAGGAACGCTCCTGTCTGCTTGAACTAAAAACATCATAAAAGAGCAGGGTTTTGCTATGTAATCTACTTATACTTTAAATACAAAATATGACATGATTTTGACTCATCTGATACAACACATTTAACTGTAAATCGTAATTGCATATAAATCCAGTAAGATGCAACATTTCCACAAATCAGATTAAACTCTTAAAGTATTTAAGATGACCACACAGTGGACCACATAGTGTTTCAGTAAATACTAAGAATAAAGTATGTTCTTTTAAACTCTGCCTCTGTTTTTGACGACTTTTCTTCTTTTCAGACAGAAAAGAGTCTGTGCGTGGTTTTTCTGGGGCTGTTTATTTGCATCCTGCTTGGTGTTTGAGAAAACTTTGAAGCCAAGCTTATGGAACAGGATAATAATGTCTTATTGAAATAGCTGACCAGTAATGCAGCCCACAGGGTTCTGGCTTGGCAGTACAACCATCACATAGGAATGTGCATAGTGCTTCACTGTGCAAAAACCATCTGCTCAAAGGTTACATGCAGTTCCCATTTAGCATCAAATTTATATTAATTTACAACGTATTTTCCTTTTTTAACCCTCAGAATTACCTATTTCATCTTTTGCTTCATAGCAAAATAGGAAAATCAACACATTACTTTCTTTTCAGTATTATATCAAAATAGTGTTGCCCCAAAATGCAAAACAAGTTGGAAAAAGGTAAAGAAAGACTGGAAGAGGAGGAAATAACTTGAATTGGAGATTTTATTCACAATTTATACACTTTTGTCATATCCACATAGAAAACAAACATCTTCCTGGTTCCATCATTGCCCAAGTGTGGAACATCACATTTCAAACCAGCTACGCATTCATTTGATCAATGTAAAGTTACGATATATAACTAGTTTAAGCACTTAAGTTGTGAATTTGTCCCCATAGATGCTTTACCAGACTCCAACAAGGAAGAAAACTGTAATAGTCAACATGAGCATACTGATCATCTAAAAATGACCACCTTGAGGAGAACTAAGTTTTTTTAAATGAAGCAAGCAAAAAAAAAAAAAAAAAAAAAAAAAAAAAAGAGCTGGGAAGGGACAGAGCCAATAAGTTCACATAATGAAAAAAGCACAGGTGGGACATCTTAACATGGCAGTCAGTATTTCCTTTGGAGAAACAACATTAATGCAAAGAGTGTATAAAATCAGTGTATCAGAGCATAACTTGTAAACTGTTGCTAAATATTTTTAGTACCTCTACTGCAAATTATAGTTATTGGCTGTATAGTAGCCAGATGTGCACAAAAATTAAATAAAAACATTGGTTGATTTTTTATTTTTTGTCATTGTAACCTAATTAAAAGCTGTTAAATGTGCAAAACAACAAAATAAAACAGGAAAAGAAATTAGTTAGTATTCTCTTCCTAAATGACAGATTGTTTTTGTTTGTGGCAGATTATTCTTTATTTTACTTCGAACCCATGGATTTTGTCTTTTTTTTATTTGGTTCACATAAAAACTGACTTTTGTTATTGTTCACATCTGTATATTTTATAATCTATTACCTGGTAAATGTATTTAGTTATTGTGCATTTACAATGATAAACAAATTCCAAACTTTAGTTGCAAAGGCAGGTGTTGTTTTTTTCACAGTCCACATAAACCAAATCTGTGTAAACTATGAAAAATGCTTCTTTTCAACAATCTGATTGATGGTGCTCATTTGTCCCATAAATGGATTGTCTAAGTTCTCACTGGAGATAGCATCTGTATAGAGATCTGTGATATTGGGTATGTTGATTGGCCTCCCTGATGTAGCGATATCAGCATATTTCTCACTCAACTACTATATATAACAATGATTCATAAATGAACACATTCACCCGTTTCATGTATTCAGAAGTACTGTTTAAAAAAAAAGCAGGCAAAGGGGAAAAAAGCATGCAAGAGAAAGACCATTTAAAGAAAATGGGATTTGGCTTGAGAATGAACTTTACACTTTAAAAGTGTGCTATAAAGCAGGAAAGACACTGGAAATAAAAGCATGGGGTACATAGAAAAACTAGAGCAAGATGGTTTTTTTTTTTTTTTTTTTTTTTTTTTTTACCATTATGCTCCAACTTTACTGTATAATTTATATGAATAATTCAACCAAAACACAGCTACTAAGAATTTGGTAAGAATTTGTCATTTGGTGTTTTGTCCTTGGTACAGTGTGGATGTGACAGGACTCTGTTACCAGAAGAAAGAAAAAAAAAAAGGTCAAATGTGTTCCTTGCCTCCAGAATTTGTGTTTTCTCTTATTACTTTGAATTACAAGTAAATACTGGAAGTTAACACCTGACACAAGTTTAAATGGTACAGTAGGGGCACAAGTTTTAATGTCTGATGACAGTTCCTCGATTGTTGGCCTTTTTTCTTTAAAAAAGAAGAGTAACTGTAATATATCATGGTAAAACACATCAAAGGCAGACCATCCTCTTCAGTATTTCTTACGTACAAATGGGTGATGTTGCCCCTTTGCCATTTCGTACTTTTGCAGTTTTGTCTTTTTCCTGCTGAACTGTTTTGGGTTTGATATGGAGTTCTCTGTCTTTGGATGTTGTGTGCCAAAATTCACAATCCGTATCTGCCCAGGGGACAGTTCATAGCCAGTTTGACCATTGAGTTGAAGTAATTTTGTGTATTTTCCTTATAGTCTACTATAAGAAACGTGGTCATATGACTCCGATGGGACTGGTCCAAACAGAGATCAGAACCAAAACCAATGGAAATAGTGTGCAATATAATATTTTAAAGTAATAAAGTACAACTAAATGTAATTATTCCTGAGATTTGAACATTTTATTATTTATATTTATCAAGATACTTTATCACCAGTGGTGTTAACACAATTGTTAAACAAAAGGGTACAGTAGACCCTGTAAACAGTTTGTTTTACAGGTAAGAAATTGAAGTATTTAGGGACAAAATGGCTACGTTTTCAATAAGGTTATGAATTGTCAAAGGGGCAAATTGACCCACAGCCATCTAAAACCAGCAAAGCCAACATTTCCAGAAATATTGTAAACAGCTTAAAAAAAAATCATGCTTAATTTTCTTACAAATTCTCTCCACATGTCATTACACGACTCTGTTCAAACAAACCATTTCTCAGCAGGTAAAATATCACACATCCATCAGCTCACTCGTGCTCCAGTTAAAAAGGATGCATTATTTTCAACAAAACAGTCATATCTTTATGACACTCTTCCTTTTACACTAGTGTTGAATTGAAAGTGCTACACCCTTTTCAACTGCAGGAAGAAAAAATCATTTTCTCCAGCTGGACTTTAAGGTCAGCTTTCAGCTTCTCTTTTCTTGAGCACAAAGTACATAAAAATGAGCAAACACAACAGTCAATGTTATGTCCTCTGAAGGGTTTTTTTCAGCTTAGTTTTGTGTCCAGATAAATGTAAACACAGACACAGCAGTCCTGGGAAAATGTCGATGAAACCTGGCTCAGATTGATGCTGAGGAGGTTGGCGTCCTGCCAGCAGAAACTAAACTGGAAACTTTGATCTGCATCGTTGAATGAGCAGGACCTTCTGTGATCTTCTTTTGGAGTGAAGAAACCAGCTTTTGTTGAGATTCCTCCAGTGAGCTAGAGTAAAGGAAATAGAACATCTATGGTTTGTTAACCCAAAGTAATGCATTATTATTATTATTATTATTATTATTATTATTATTATTATTATTATTATTATTATTATTATTACTGGGCACACTATTGTAAGTACAAAAAAGCTGCCACCAAACAAAAGGTTGCAATAAGCTTCGGCAATGTCACAAGATTTATCTCTAACCAGCATTACATTCATTTTTCACCCCAGATCTTGCATTAATGACGGGAGAGTTCGACCACTGCGCCAAGCCTTCTGGAGCACATCCTAAATATGTTCAACAGGGTGAAGGGCTGAACTCTGTGGTGTAAAAATGATGTCTCATACTTCCTGAACTACTCTTTCGAAGTTTGAACCCAAAGAATTCCATCATGGCAAATGACCGTGGCATTAGGGAAAAAAATAAATAAATTTATGGAGTAATCCTGTCATCCAGTATCTTCAGGGAGTCTGCTGACCTCATTCGTTGGGCTCATAACTTTGCTGAACCTGACCAACTGCAACAACCCCGGATCATAGCGCCGCCCCCACAGGCTTGTACAGTGGGCAACAAGCATGCTGGGTGCACAACTTCATCAGCCTCTCTTCTTACCCTGAAGGGCCCATCACTCTGAAAGAGGGTAAATCTGTACTTCTCAGATCACATGACCTTCTTCTCGCTCCAGTCTAATCTTTATTCTCCCTTGTAAATTGAAGCCTTTTTCTCCAGTTAGCCTCACTGATTAGTGGTTTTCTTATGGCTACACAGCTTTTCAGTCCCAATCCCTTGAGTTTTCCTCAGACTGTGTATGTGGAAATGCCCTTACTTTCACTATTAAACAACCTTGAATTCTACTTTTGTTTTTCTTCCATTTAATGTCAACAAATGTATAAGAGATCACCGATCACAATCATTCAGGATTTTTTTTTCTGACTACATTTATTTCTTGAAGATGATGGTTCCTGAGTTTCCCCCCAGCTTTTAATAATTAATGTTAATTAATTAATTATTATTAATAATAATTATTATTAATTATTAATTATTTTAATTAATTAATGAACTGGACAGTTCTCAACCCAGTTTTAGTAGTTTCTGCAATCTGCTTTGATGTTTTCTCTTCTTGATGCCTATGATTTGACCCTTGTTAAACAGACTAATATCTTTTCCATGACCGCAGGATGTATCCTTCCATACGGTTGTTTTGGAAATAAGAAGCTGCTCATTGCATCAGTTGGAGTTAAATAACTTGTTGCCATCTGAAAGAATCTCCAAACTGTCAGTCTTTTTTAAAATTATGTGTTTTTCCTGGGAGCCACAAAGGTCCATCACATCACTTTCACCTTCAATCAGACCAGAAAGCGATTTCAGAGAGAGGGAATTATCTTGTAATCAATGGAAATGGCCTCAGTCAAAGAGGTGTCAGCATGGAGACAATAAGCTGATTTCATAAACGCTGAGTTGCTGAAAAAACTAATTTAGAAAACTGCCCTGATTTTTAAGGTTAAATTAGATTTAACAACAGTAGCACTATATAATCGTCTGTATTGATTCATCAGTCAAAACTCATTCAACTATTGTAGTTTCTGCACATTTATTCAAATGGCTGCAACCTGAAGCATGAGAAATACAATAAAACCTTACCATGAAGTTTAGTTCCAGTTATCAAGGGCACTACAAGGACAAGAAGCAGACAAAATGACTTAAGACATGTCAATACAAGAAAATAATTCAAAACATAATACAGCATGCACCATTTTTAGTAGAGCCCCAGATAAATATAAAAATCCCTAAAATAAGTCAAGCTTTTATTGCAGTTCTTTCATTTCTAATGAAAAAATATGCAAATCAATCATTAATTTGAGTAAAGTTATTCAGAAAGGCCTACAGTCATATTGAGAGCATAGAGGTCTTCAAAAAAATTCTGAATTGATAATGATCTGAATTGATAATATCTTTGTTTTCAACAAATAATACCTTCAACAACAATGGATACCAATACAGTTATTGGTTCCCCTTGTGAAGATGTGTAAAAGGCATATTCGTGTAGTTGCAAAAACAAAACAAAAAAAACAATACTGCAGTTCTCCAGCTGTGAGTTTTGTAGTTTCTTCTCCCTCCCTGCTGCCCGTTTTACTTGGTGTAGTGGTAAAATAAACTTGGGTCCTTGTCCAGCTTTGCTCCTGATCTTTAAACACCAGTATATATTGCCTTTGCTTGAATGGTTTGTTTTCCTTCCCATGTTGAAGAGTGGCTTTTGAGAAACTGCCCTCTGTGTCACATCATATTTAACCTGCCCAGTACACCTCACCTGAAAGGTGTCTTGGAGGCATCCTATCTAGAGTTACCTTGTGACCACTGATGAGGGTAGGAACATAGATCAACTAGTAACGCCGGAGCTTCGCCTTTTGTGTTGTCCCTTTTTTCACCACAACAGACCAGTACAGCGCTTGCATCACTACAGATGCCAAACCAGTCCACCTATTGATCTCCTGCTCCTTTTTCTCCCTCATTTCTCAGACCTGAGATACTTCAGCTCCTCCAGTTGGGGGAAGACCACCTCCTTGACCCAGAGGGGGCACACTACCCCCTTTTTTTCTTGACCTAAAAAGGGTCAAGACCCTTTTTAGGTCAAGACCCCTAATTTGGAGTGCATAACCAAGAAAAAAAGAAGAGTTGGAAGAAACTTTGACCAACATAAAAAAAGCAGTTAAAAAAGTTTTGATAAATTTTTTTCTATTAGCTTTTAGTGTTGCTAATAATTCTGGGAATTGTGATTTAACAAAAATAATATTTTTTAACGCAAAATTTTTCCCCTCACTAAATAAATGTACTCAGATTAAAGGTTGGATATTTTTTTTATTTTCATTGTGAGATGATGTGGCTGTAAGACATACTGCAATAAAAGGCAAACTTATTTTAAGGCTCCACACAACTTTCCCATTGGTTTCATTAAAAGTGGAGGATGCTGTAAGGTGGACACAGCTACACATAAAAGGTTTTTGCAGGGTTTCACTTATCTCACACACTGACTGAACAGAACCATTCAAAAGAGGCTAGTCGACAGGTTAGAAAAAGTTTTTTAACAACACAATATCCTAAATATGAACCAAACCTAAAACTGAAGGTTTCTCTTCTCTAAAACACTTTGACCATCACGAGCAGTTACAGGTCACGGTAAATATAGTCATTCTCACCATGATGGTTTTTCAGCAAGCAGAAAAAGCACTAAAACAAGCTGTGAACAAGTGTTAAGAGTGTTAGCACATTAGCAATATAAGATATAAAACAGATGATTGCTGACTCAGCAGGACAGCTGTGAGGAGAGGTGTGAGGAAGTCAGTGTTAGAGAGACAGATTCACCATCTTGTGTTACCAGTACCTTTCAGGAGCCAAGCTAGAGCTGACTATCACCAGTCGATGTGCCTCGGAGGAGCCGAGGCCCGCGGGAACCTGTTCACTGTATCATAGGTCGGGACGCTACCATCACAGGAACAAACACACGCACACACAGGGAAAAACGTTACTAGACAGACTCAACATTTTACATTCTCTTCCTTTTGGTGGGGAGAGGAGAAGGGTGAGCAGTTCATAAACTCGTAACAGAGAGCAAAACAGTCTCTGAGCGTTTTACTGTCCAGTCAATCAGAATAGTTTAGTGCTGATCATTTGGAGCTAGTTTTAAATCATTTAATTCCCCTGTTGATGCACGAGTTTCAATCCAAAAGCTTAATGCAACTTTAAAAAGTGGTCATTATATTAAAGCGCTAGACTCAAATAGAAAGTTACAGTTAAATAAAAAGTTGTATTAATCTTGCAAGTTCAAATTGATCACAGCTCTTCTGGAGATGAAACTCATTTTTTTCAAACCGGCTCTTCATTTAGATGTTTTACTCTCTGTGTTGATCTTGTTTGTTGATTCAAGCTCGTCTCCATCCAAATGCAACTTAAAAAGATAGAACATGCAGTTAAGTGTCTGGTTAGATTCAGAAATGAAAATCAAAGGTAGCAACATATCCAGGGACACACTAAAGCTTCACATGCTTGCCTCTCTCTGAACAAAATGATCAGGTGTACATTCATCGGACCTTGGCCGACACTAAACGAGAGGAAACAGGAAAAGGTTTCATTCCACAGGAATTTCCCAGCGTCAGACAGAAAGCGGTTGGTTAGTGATACAGTAGAGTCAACAAAAACCACAGAGCAGAACATTTACAACATGACAGTGAAGTAGTGGTAGCAGACAGATTTATGGGCCTCAAGGCTCCTATCTACTTTAGTACCAAAGTAGAAGAGTCATACCAATTATTGGGAATTTAAACTCTAATTTCTCTGTGATGAAAGAGTTAATGTCAGTTTTCCTCGGTGGAAAGACAGCATATTTTTGTTACAGAGTATATTTTCCAATGAAGTGACTTTTTAGTATTAGTACATTTGTATCCAGAGGCAGATATACCCATATTGTGGCCCAAGGCAAAAATACTGACATGAGCCTCTTCTTCTGCATCAACTTATTTCAGCTCTCATTTTTCTAACGTTTAGCTGTAGCTTAATTTTAGTTACTGCTCCAGGCAAGTATTGTCTGTCAATGTAAATTGCAATTAGATTCCTTTAATTTCAGATATTTAAAATGTTGATTGTGAAAATGGCACTTTGTTGCGTATTTCACGTGAATAAACAGAATTATTATTATCTGCTTTAGATTCTCTCTATGGAAACCTGGGCATTTTACCATCCTTGGTATCAAACTTCTGAAAGTCTAATCTTTTAGTTTTACCAGGATGTTTCTTTAGACTAGTAGTAACATTATCATTTTGGAGTGGCCCATCAAGAATCTCAACTTGAATCCAAAAAAGAATGTGAAGGGAGATAAAAATTAGGGTGATGGCAAAGAAGCCTTCCAACCTCCAAGACTTGAAACTTTTTCAGTATTTCACTGGATTAAAGGACTTTAATTCTTCTCCACCTCTGAGATGCATGTTCATTTATACCTGATTGAAATCAGATTTTCTTCCAATTTATGAAAAACCTAGAGTACCTGTTTTCCCATACTCCCCAGTCTAAAATTTATTAACCCCAATCATCATTTGCTCTGCTTTATATTTCAGCCTCAAAGAAAACAGTCGGGCTACCATCTGATGCTCATCAACATACCCCCCACTCCATCCCAAATGTTCAACTACTGTTGAAATTCATCTTAAAGCACTTTTTATGATAGAAAAACAAAAATGATTTTGGATGGTTTCTAATAAAAGCTACCATTACCTGTCAGTTTAAATGTTTGCTATAATCATCATCACACCCATTTATGCATCTGTGTGTCTTAAAATGACTCCCACTGTTGGCATGCACTGTGTTCTGCCACATCATATTTAAAACCAACTTCCCAGACATGCATCCACCTCCACCATGACATGCAGTCAACAGGATAAACAGGAAGTTTACCTTGTCATCATAGGATTAGGAATACCTTGTGGACTCTCACTATGATAACCATTATTACCAATTTCCATACTGAAAATAAAACATTTTAAACAAAAATGGAATGAAATATGAGAAACATGACATGCTGAATAAAAATGCATGGTTAAACCTTTAAAGAATATTAGAAGATGAATATGTTCTGAGTATAAACTTTTGTGTTTTATTTATACAATATTTTACAAAAAACACTTTAATGCTTGCAAGAGCCCTTCATGAAAGGTACTGTAATGGGCACTTCTTAAACTTAGCACATGACAAAAAGCCACATCATCCACCCACATGAGCAATTTTGAAGCTCAAAAATGGAAACGAGCACCAATAATTTAGTAAACAGCTCTCTATATACATTATTTGGGAAAAAAAGCACAGAGTGAGAGAGGTTAAAATGAAGAGGAGGTTGGGGAAGGATGTCTTACTTTTTCATGGGAATTGTCTCAACGCTATGGAGATACACAGAAAACAGGAACATAAAATGTTATTGAGATGTTCAGCAAAAGAAATGCATTTTAAGTCCTTCTGTACAATCCAGAACAGATTACACAGAGGGAGATGCACTTGATCAGCTGAGACATAACAGAACAGTTACTACTACTGTCGATAAAGCCATGAGTCTGAACATGTAAAAAGCCCCATGAAGAAGAAATAAGAACTGACTAATTTACCAGTGTCTTTTTTTGTAAAGTGCCAAGTGCTTGACAAAGAATGAAACTATAAAATTAAAAATATGGAAGATGGAAATAGTAGGAATGGTTATCACAAAGTAAAATGCCAAGTCCCAGAAACAGAGGAGCTACAGGGAAGAGAAAAGTGAGCAGAAAATAGTTCAAATTAGAAGAGCTTCAGTTGTAAAGAACATTTTTAGAACGCATTTCAGAACCCATTTTATAGCTAAAAAACTAACAAATGATATCAAGATAACATAAAAAGCCTAAAAGATGGAAGGATGTCCTGCTACCATCAAATATTTTAAATATGTGTGCACTCATTTAGACCTAATTGAACCATAAAAGAACTCAAACTGCAGCTTGACAGTAATAACAGACATGATAAAAATATATGAAAAGAAAAATAAATGCAACGACTCACTCATCATAAACATCCTCTGTGTCCATCCTGCGGTAGTACTTGGCTAGTTTCACAGCTAGTATTATGCTTGGGAGCAAGAATAGCGTGCTGCAGCCCAGACCCATCCAAAAAGTGTTCTGTTGGAAAGATAATTTAAATTTAAAAAAAAAATGATATTCTTAATCATTTTTACATGGAGTTATACCTTTTGAACTTTTTGTCACATTACAAGCACAAACTTCACTTTTTCCTATTGTGTGATTTCATGTGAAAGACAGTAGTGCATAATTCCGAAGTGGAAAGACAATATTGCATCTTTTTCAAAGCTTTTATGAATAAGAACTATTTCTCTTGCCATGCAAACAACACTAGAGGCACATTCACCCAATCGCCCTCACAAATATGCACTGATATGGAGTATCAACTTGGTGTTAAGTTGCGGCACATCAACATGTGGTAGGAGGAACCTGGAAGCAAACCCACAAGTTTCAGATTGCAAGATGATAGCTCTTCCCTCTAAACTACAGTCCCTTCTCACCTAATCTGACTGAGCTTGAGCTGTTATTTTCTTTTTTTTTTTTCTTTTTTTTTTTTTTTAAAAGAGTGGATAAAAATGTCAGCCTCTACATGTGCAAAGGCCATTCTATATGTGGAGACATATAGAAAAGAACTGCAGCTACAGTTGCAGTGAAACTGGTTCTGCAAAGTAGCAACTCAACTTCCAGCTGCAGAAGCCAGCTCTGGCAGATGACCTTCAAAGTGGCAAAACAGAGTAACCTGCACAAGAAGTGCAGTCCACACTTTTTTAAATGCTTATTTGTACAGACAATAAAAACTTTGAAAACCATGAATCACTTTCTTTCCTACTTCATAATTATGCACCACTTTGTCGTAGTCTATCACTTAAAATCACAATAAAATAACCTGAAGTCTGTGGTTGCAGGGAAAGTTGAAGGGGTGTGAATACTTTTGCGATGCATTGTAACTACTGTTTTTAAATTGGCTTTGGTGTACAGCCGTAGGATGTAGATATTGACCAAATTTTCTTTGCAACAATCCTTAAACAGCCATTTTGGGTGAGTGATTAACGCTACTTCACAACTAGATTTATTTCACTTCACCCTTGGGGAGGTACAGTGTTGTACTTAAATGTTTGCACTCAAACACAGATATGGAGCTAACTGTATGAAGCCTGGTTATGTGGGCTCTGTTTTTAATATTGCCAGAGCTGTTACCATAGAATCCACCAGGAAACTACAGGTCATGATCTGCGCCGTATCCAAGATGTTGCTGAAGGGCTTGCATGGTGCCACCTCCAAAGCCAACTATAAAGGATGCAAACAAGAAATGTTATCACATATTTGTACTGCCAGTAAACACAAAGTTTCTTAACTGTTGCACAACACATCTGCGTATTCTTACTGTTCTTGAACTACAATAACAACACTGGGACTGAAGCAAAAAGATTTTATTGACATATTTGAGAATCAGAACTAAAACATCTTATTTTTCACTTTGGTTGGAATTCCTTGGTTTTACGTTGGCAGAAACCAACATGCCTCAAAGTAAATTCCTCACATTTAAAGGAGCTGCAGCTTTTATATTCATCCTCTCTATATTTACCCCAAAAACTCTTGTGCAAGGTTTTTGTGTCCCACTTCTTAACACTGAGCTTTTTCATAGCTCTCTACAACTCCTGCTTCAGAAAATCATTGCACTAAACGTGTACAAAATAATATTGAAAACACAAAATCAACATATTCTGAAAATGGTAGATAAACACTTACTGATGTTTTGACCCATTCTATGTACTGATTAAAGTAGCCAATAATGGTTGCTGAGTATCTTTTTGTTTCCTGCAGGAAAGTAGAGAACAGCTGTTAGATTAACATAACCAGGAAACTGAGAATACGAGCAAACAGACTAATTACTGATTTACCTGATTGATTAAAAGCGTTGCATTCTGAGAGATGAGATGCTGAGCAGCTTCAATGGCCTCAAGAACATCTGTGACTTTGTTCTGTAGAGAGGAACCAGTCAGTACCAATGTGACTGTAAATGTGAACTTTAACAGTGGTTTATTTACCGGGAGGTCAGAAGCTGTCCTCTCCAGGAATCTCATACTCTGGTTCAATGCACTCTTTGAGAAAACAAAAAAATAATACATTAGTGTCAGAAGTTAATGACCAACAGAAAACTGAGAGCAACACATACATGACATGATGAGTAACATTGATTAATTATTGGCATGCTGGAGGATTTTGTTTCAAAATCAAATATCCACAATGCAAAAACAAAAAAAACAAAAACAAACAAAAAAATTACAATCACATACACCACGTGAAACATATAAGTAGTGCCTCCTTGTTTTGTCTTTAATAAATAACATTTATTCTCTTAAGGTGGATATTTTGCCTTCCTTTGGCATAAAAGCTTTAGATATCAACTATAAGTTTGTGATAACAATACACATATAACACATTAAAAAGTGTGTTTGCAACAAAATAACATCTGAGAGATGCTGTGTTTCTTTAAAGCTCCACGTATAAAAAGGGGACAGTAAATGCATATCATAGACACATTTGTGCTTACCCTTGCTCTAACATATTTCTTGATGGTGAACAGGGAAAAACAAAACAACAATAAAACATAAATGAATGTTGTGCTGAGAACCAATAGTGGTTGTAGTTGTACATCCTAGATGATATCTGATAGAGTGGTTCTGGTCTTGACAGAGAAAATAAAAGCAAATACTGTATTTCATGTTTAATGTGTTCTGACACAAGCCCGTGGGCCACAAGTGCTGTTTTATTTTATGGAACAACAGACAAAGTAACATTTTATATAACCACACCTCTGTACTATAGACTACTATAGTGGAATAATTGCTTAAAATCATTGGTTGTAAAAGCAGGAACAAAGTTTCTAAGGCAGACAGATGTAAAATCGGTGCAAAATGTCCTGTGATAATGGATTTCTTTCCTAGCCAACAAAAACTGTTATGAAAAGACAGCAACTTGAAATGTACAAAGTGGTGAAAAGGTGAAATGACTGTTACATCAACCAAACCAAAGTGATGCACAAAAAAATGCCAAAATACTAAAAATAACTAAAAGTATTCAATTTAGTTTTGCTTATTTATAAAGCATCAATTAACTGCAAATATAAACTCAAGGTGCTTTATGAGATAGGAAACTCTAATTCATGAACAGTGATATATAATAAAATCGATCTAAAACAATTTAATTATACAGGGGGATAAATTGTAATAACATGCATTCCAGTTCCAGTTCAACATCTCTAAATTCAGCCAAATGAACTCTACACTATTTAGGTCTTTATTGTTTGGTGCAAGTGAGAAAATTACTGTTTTTCTTCTAATATCAACTATATTCATCAGGGATTCATGCTGTGTTAAACTTAATAAAAATACATAAGACACTTGAAAAATGTTGAAAGTATATGTCAATGCTTTTGTATTGTTTATATGTGGTTTAGGGTAAATGACTATTTAAATCTGCTCTAGCCATAAACCAAGTTCTGGAGAAAGTATCTGTGACACGCAGTGGGGATTACCATGGCCTGTTCCATTGGAGCAATCTGTTGTCTGTGGATCCGCTGCAGAGTGGCCACATGGCCTTTCAGAGCTGTCTGCAGAGGTCCCCTGGGCTGAAAAAGGAGAGAAAACAAATTGAGTTTTATTCCAAAAGAAAAGGAAGAAACAAAAGACTGCATTCGTGAGATTCCTGCTGCCCAGACATTCCTTAAACTTTTCTGTAACGTAACAGACAACAGTGAATTTTTTAGTTGTCCTCCATCAGACATCAGGGGGAGAATCAAAATTTTTTTTAAATTAAACCCTGTTTTAAAAGCATACCTTTCTCAACCATGAACTTTTAAATGATGAAATTTTGTTTTTGCACTTGAAAAGGAAAAAAATATTTTGTGTTGTCCAAAGCAATCAATCTGCATTAAAAGAACATTAGTCTCTGTGTGGCCACACTAATAAGAAGAGCTTATCTAAAAAGACCACTGTATGTGACAACATTTTAAGTGAACAGGTGCATCAAAAAAAAAAGGTCATGTGCAGAGATGAAATAATATGAAACTCCATAATGTGAATGTTGGTGCATCTGCTAAAGCAGCCAAATCAGCTCTCATACCATCAGGTCTGTCTGGGACTCCAGCTCTTTGGCGAATGAGAGAACATCCACCACAGTGACTCCTTTATTCACCTTAAGCAGACAAAGAAATCCATAATACACACACTGAGTTTAGATAGCTGCACACACTAAACAGAAAAGTTATTTCTTACACATGTAAGCATAGATGATACAGTGAAAAATTTATAGTCTATACACCGCTTTTCTACACACATTTTTGTGGTTTACATAAAAAAAAATTGAACATGCTGATGACCCGCCAAAGCAAAGAGATTGTAATAATGTCTATAAGTATATTCTGTATATTGCATCTCTATTATTTATTTTCTTTCTCCTTTTTCTTCAGCTTCATAAACTAACTTTTATGTAACAAGTGTACTTTACCTCCATGCTGTCATTGTCCAGATTTTAAATCCATTTTTTTTGTATCAGCCCAGTGGGAAACTCAAAAATCTTTTGTCCTATCAGTGAACACATCTTCTTTAAGCACTACAAGGTTCTGCTAATAACATCACTCTTAAAAATTAAGTCAGAGGAAGCAGAGAGGTTAAAGATGATATTTAAAAGGAAGCAGTTTTTCCTGTTAGGCAAAGACATGTCTGCTATTTTTATTCAGGCTGCAAGAGGGCGAGAGAGAGTGAGACTTTTGGCATAAATTAGGAAGGCTGAACTGAGTAAAGCAAAGCCTACTCAGTGCCAGGCAGCACTGACGGCATTCTTCTCAGTGCAAATTGTCATTAATAACAGAAGAAACAATGGCTGAATGGTATAAAGAAAGAGCGATCTTTTATACTTTCAAATGGCAGCCACTCTTTTTTAGTAATACTAAACACTAACTGTGCTAACTACTAATATAAGATGCTAAACTCTAATAATTTTTTCTATGCTTAAGTTATTAGTAAAACCCTGTTTTACGGTCACTGCTCTCTCATTGACATGGCATGATAGTGCAACTCTCCCTAATATGAATAATTACTGACTATTCCCAGCAGAAATTCTTCATATAAATTCTTGAATACTGCTTTTAATACACACTTATATTATTGTTCTTACAGACAAATTTGCCGACATAGGAAATAGCAGGACAAAGCTATACAAAAACCGTCACAAATTCCCATTTGCAGGTGTTCCTCACATCAATACACAGAAACATTGAAGTTCATATCGAAGAGGAATCCTTTAGGTTTTTGCTCCTGAAAGTGGTCAAGTAAATATCTTCAATTTGGTATTGCTTTTGAAAAAAAACAAGACTAAGACTAAAAACCTCACACCTTTGTTTGTTCAGCCAAAAATTGCTTTTTTTTGCACTCAGGTCTTTAATTAAAGTGAATCTGACTGATTGACTTGATGAAGAAAGCAAGTGTCAGGTTCCAGCACATCCCTTCACCCACTTCACAGAACCCTGCCTGCTTCATGTTCACTGATTTAGTTGTTGATAGACTTGGTCAGTCAATGCACACTTAATTTAAATCTAACATTTTTTTACTGACATTGTTCCTTTATAGCAATTAACTTAAACAATAAACCAATTTGTAAATTATAGCTGAAAAATAAATGTTTAAAACCAACCACTGAAAGCATGCTTTCCTCCTGTTCATGTGTTCCTATAATTACAGCATTTGTCACCTCGTCGAGGTAGTCGGCATAGTTGATCTCCGACAGGCCTGCTTCAGAGAAATCTCGGAGGTTCTGCTTCCCCTCTGCCTCTAACAGGATTATCCCTCTCAGGTTGATCCGAAAGCTCTCCAGCTGGCGTACCACATCTTTAGTGAACTGTAAACACAGCAAGGGCATCAGATGTTTGGGTGAGATAATAAGCCCTGAACAGTATAACAATCTAGAACAGGGGTTTTCAAACTTCACATTAAAGATCCAAGTCTTCTTTCTAAATCCGGTCAAATGTCTGTAACAATTAGTCTTGAATAAAT
This sequence comes from Anableps anableps, assembly GCA_014839685.1. Taxonomy (NCBI): domain Eukaryota; kingdom Metazoa; phylum Chordata; class Actinopteri; order Cyprinodontiformes; family Anablepidae; genus Anableps; species Anableps anableps. The sequence continues at coordinate 35,511,227 of CM026074.1, forward strand.
AATTTTTATTAAAACTGCTTACAATTTGAAATCAAAACAAATGTAAATTTATGGAGCTGCTCTGGTTTTTTTTTTTACTGTAAAGCATAATGCATGCATACAATAGGGCCTGTGGTTCCAGATACCCAGAAACAATTGTGAAATATAGCAAACTAGTGAAAAAAATGTCAATATCTGCCTTCACTAAATTACCTAAACAAGAGATCTTATGAAATTAGTTTTACTCTTTTAACAAATTCTATTCTTTTTCAGTTTTTAATGTTCCTAATTCCATATTTTACCAAGTAATTTCACTGTTTAACCTAAGCAGAAAAGCATATCATAATATGGTTAATGTATAACATTTCAACAATTCAATAAAAAGAAAATCACCGGTCTTGAACGCACGGTACCAGTCAAATATTCATAGTGCCTATAAAAGGAATTCAAACCCTTGGATGTTTTGCCCTTTTTATTGCTCAACATAATTTGGCTTTTTTGACAAAAAAAAAGTCAAAGTGAAAACTGATTTCTATAAAAGGTATGCAAAATTAGTGATTGCATAAATATTCACCCCCTTCAAAGTCACTGACCTAATTCAACACAGGTCCAGCCAATTGGTGCTAGAAGTCTCACAAAGAAGTGGAATGGAGATCAGCTGAGTTTCAAGTGATTGTAATATAAAGACACTTGTGTCTAGAAGCTCCATTCACTGGTTCATCAGTATCCCTGACTACCAGTACAGCATGAAGGTTAAAGAACACACCAAGCAAATCAGAGAAAAGGTTACTAAAAGTATCAGTCTGGATCGATACAAAAAAATTCTCTAAGGCTCTGAACATCCCCTGGGGTTCGGTTAAAGCCATCATCAAGACGTGGAAGGAATATGACCCATGTGTAAATCTGCCTGGATCAGGCTGTCCTCACAACCTGAGTGACCGTGCAAGAAGGAGACTCGTGGACACCAGGATATCTCTGACTATGCTGAAGGAGTTACAAGCTTCATAAGCAGAGATGGGAGTGACTCTGCAGACAATAACAGTTGTCCAGGTTCTTCACCATTTAAAACATCATGGGAGAGTGGCAATGAGAAAGCCACTGTTGAAGAAAACTTATATCAAGGCACCTGGGAGACTCCATGGTCAAGAGGAAGAAGGTTCTTTGGTCCGATGAGACCAAAATGGAAATTCTTGGCCATCAGACAGACACTATGTTTGGTAGACACCAAACACTGCACATCACCACAAACGAACCATTCCTACTTTGAAGCATGGTGGTGGTAGCATCATACTGTAGGGATCATTGTCAGTAGCAGGCCCCGAAAGGCTTGTAAAAGTAGAAGGTAAATTGAATGCAGCAAAATATAGGGAGATCCTGGAGGACAATTTATTTCCATCTGCAAGAGAACTACGGGTTTAGAGAATCTTAATTTTCCAGCAAGACAATGACCCGAAGCATCCAAGACCTAAGTTCCATGGAGAGTCAGTAGTAAGACTTGAAAGGGTCTGTTTACAGGTGATTCTTACACAACCTGACAGAGCTGGAACAGTTTAGGAAAAATTGCATCATGGGGATTTGTCTTTTTATGCTCTTTAACTTAAAAAAAAAATCAATTCAGATTAAAAATTATTTCTGTACTTGCTTTCCCTTTGTGCTATAAACAAGCGTTTGTCCCTGTTTGCACCAAGACTAAGTGGACTGATAGTAGAAACAGCAAAAGACTTTATTAGGTCTTCTTTTATTTTGAGCTCTTCTGAAAACCACAATCATCATCATTCTCAGGCATGTCTTGGCAGAACAGATTTTGAAAAATGCCTCGACCAGAAAATGTATACTTTCCGAGCCAAGAAAGATGGGTTTTGTACAACTATAAAGAGGAAAAAAAGCATATTGGGACAGTAAACCCGTTTCGAAGAAAACTGTATGGTCATGTTAAAAGTTTTGGATTTTCCAGAAAACTAAAAATGTCAGGCATATAAGTTTTTACTGTGTTTGTTTTCTTCAGCGGGCTAGAATGAATGTTTTTTCAAAGTCAAAGTCAAATCAAAGGGGCCTAAGGATAGCTACCAGGTAGAGACAGCATAATCAACTTTTGAAATAATAAAGTTAATGAACAGATGTTATTGTTTTAACTTTTTATGAAGATACCACTGTCCATTTCAAAAGCGCTGCCTACGATATAAATAATGCAAAACAGTTACCTTAACATGCATTTTTAAATTGTTTCATATCAGGATTACACATTATTGCATTTTATTATGAATCAAATATGGTGACCTTGCCTATTTAAACATATCCAAAGGAATTTTAATGTTCATGACATGATTTGTTGTATGTTGGCAAAAAAAACCCCAAAAAACTGATTGGATAATAACTACACTGGTTGTCCAAGATAACCAAAGCGATGTGTTGTAATATCAGGAATACAATCCACCTTTCCCACACTGAATGCATAAGAGAGCTCTAGTGAAAACCTATTTGTAATATGAACCATCATAAATTCTGAAAATGTATTGTTACTTCAAGCTGGTTGTTATAGTTAGAATGTAAAGAATGCGTTACCTGAAAAAAGTGGGCCATTTCAGCAAGGGGAAGATGTAATCTGATCATTCCTTTGACTTCAGGTGGTTCTTACAAAACATTCAGGTAGCAATGGATACAAATGATAAATGTCCAGAGCTATGTTTGGGACAGGACCAATCAGCTGCAGGCGACACGACTGCACCACAACCGTATTATATTGAACCTGAATATTACTCTATCTCATATTAGTTACTGTTTGATATGCTGGTCAAATTCAAAAAATGAATTATTATTAAACCCAACAACTTTAAAATCAGTGGAATCATTTTAAAGAAATATACCCTCCTCAGATGGGAAACTAGTAATTTCTAGGATCCTGCATGCTCTTGTTCCTCATCCTGTGTTTAATTTTGTTCGTTTGAAATCAAGTGTGAACAGAAATAAATAAACGCAGCCAAAGGAGACCGTATAATCCAACTCAGGAAGATATTTAGTCAATCAGTTTTATTCATTCAGAGTAACACAACCCAAGAACTGTCAGGCAGTCTTCATTTTATCACATCTTTAAATATAACAAATAAATAGCTTTTTCAGCATCAGTGATGCCTACATTTGCTGCATTGAAAGATAGTTGTACAAAGTACTAATTCAAAGCTGCTGAATACAAATGTAAAGCCACACTTCCAAAGTAGTGTATGAAGCAACATTTTAGGACACAACTTCTTTTGACTTCATATTTATTTCAGTTTGGTTTCGATATATAAAATGCTTGTTTGCATAATTTAACAAGATTATAGGAAACAGTTATACATGCACTTGGAATTGCTATTGATTAATATTATAATGAATAAATATTAATATTTACACTGTTTTTGGCATCTGGCATTATATATTACCACTTGTATAGCTTATGTTGTGCATTCATAAAATAAATTTTTTTTAATCTAATTGAATTAGGGATTATAAGTATGACAGCTGATTTCTTAAATGGCTTATTCATAAAACCTTGTCATTATCATGTTTAATATTTAGAATATATTTAAGAGTTTTTTTTAGCTTCTGTGACCATCTTCTTCAGCTTTATTGACTTTCTGTACATGACCTCAACCTGCATCTTAAACCTGCATGGTATTTGTTGTGCCTGTGCAGATCACTAACCACTGTGGTGTTCAGGAACGAGGAGATGTTGAAGACTTTATCCAGACGCAGGGCAGAGTAGATGCCTTTGTTCTGTTTGCAAGTACTAAGAAAGACAAACAAATACACATATAGCCATGAAAAAGGACTGGAGACAGAACAAAATCAGTTTACATCAATCTGAGACAAAATGCGTGCTGCCACCATGTGTGGTTGAATGGAATTACAGAGCTGATGTGTTTCAAAATTGGAAGCAGGATCATTTACTCAAAACGTTAAAATCTTATAAATGATAACATTTAGTCAGCCAGGTAGTTAATGGAGTTTTCTTATTAAAGCTAAATCCACGTCTGTTTGTAAATGTAATGACTTTGGGTCTGCCATCCCAGTGTGTATGAATCCTCGTCAAGGAGGAGGATGATGAAAGCTTATGTAATCATACAGAAGTAAGCTGCAAAAAAGCAGTACTAAAGTGTAAAAAATGACACTAATTAGCTATGGCAAGTTAACTGCAGCTCCTTTCATTTGCATCCCCCTCCGAGTGCATGAAAAATTCAACTGGAGACTCGATGCCAAAAGCAATGAATGTGCCACAACAGAAAGTTTTAGCAAAATCTGAGTAACCTCATTAGGTGATAAGCCAACATCCAACAGAGATTATTTTGAAAAATGTAAAAAATGCATTCACCAATGCTTTCTAAGATTTTAAATATAGAGAATATAGATACAGAGAAACCCCACATTTCTTTATAATTCACATATATTGTTTTTTGCTTTGTTGTTGTTCTACACTTGATTTCAGTTTATAACATACTTTTTTAATGTATTGCTTAAAAAGGATTTCTAAACTGTCAGTATAAAAGACACAAATGTATAAAATAAAATCCTTCATCACCTCAGTTGAAATCCCTTTACATTTTAAGACCTGCTAAAAACTGAGTATTTTTAATTTAAAATAAATTATAAAGAAACTGGGGATCACAACAGAAGTTTGCAGAATGTTGAATATTCATGTATGTGAGTTTCCTTTGCCTGTACAAGCTTTCCGATGTCAGCTCCAATTCAGAGTCATTGTACATGTAGCCGGGAATGAAATTTTTCCACTCTGGGTTGATCAAGTATGGGGTGTCAACAACCTGGTGAAAAAAGAGACGGAAAATGTCTGAGGTCAAACCATTCATGATGTAGTTTGTTTCTCCTGCTCTCTTATGCATTTACATTAATATATATTCTTTACACTAAAATTATATATATATAAAAAAAAAAAACCTCTGTGGGTGTAAAGTGGTTAGAATTGTAGCTGGCATGTACTGGACTATTGTATGAATTCATTAAAACCCAAATCAGGCCTAATATTGTGACCACTAAACACTGAAGTACACAAATGTGATTACCACATAATGACAACATATTATTGGTGGAAACAATACAAATCGAAAAACGTAAAGATTTGAGCAAGTTTGATAAAAGCCAAACTGTGATGGTGGCACAACTGGGTCAGAGAATCTCCCAAACAGCAGCCCTTATGGAATGTCTCCAGTCCACAGTGGTCAGTATCAAAGAAGGAGTCGTACTGAACCAGCAACAGGCTTACTGATGCATTAAAGGGAGGAAATGCTGGCAGGTGTAGTCTGATCCACCTGCTGTAGCACAAAATGCTCAAGACGTTCATGGTGATTCTGAAAGAAAGGTGTTGAAACACACACTGCATCCCAGTTTTTTGTGTATGGGGCTGCCAAGCTGTAGAGCTTGCAGGATGGAAACTGAAATCAGTATTCCCTGATGGCTGTGGCCTTTCTCACCAGGAAAATGTGCATTGCCACAAAGCAAAAGTTGTTCAGGAATTCTTTGAGGAGCACAACAACAAATTTGAAATTTGACTCTCCAGATCTCAATCCAATCTATTGTGCAAGAATATTAGCTTGACATTTCCAAAAAGTTATGTTTTCTTGTTTTCACTTTGAACATCCATAAAATTCCTAAAACTAAAAAACTGAGGCACTGAATTTATGATTGAAAACATTCCTTCTGTTCCAAAGAAAGGTTAAAGACAGTTAGGAAATAATTGAAGAGTTGTCTGCTATTGTTCACTTGCCTTAAAGAGTTCTTTGGTGTGAAATGGTTCACAAAGAAGTTTCTCCATGTTTCCTCCTGCCAGAAAGATGGCGGTCAGCAGTCCCATGAGCATCCAGGAGAAGATAAAGCTAAATCCAACACCGCTGTGGAGAAAAAAAAAACTCACACTCAGGTGAGAATGTTTGCTACATGTTCACCATGTTAACGGTGAATATTTCTATTCTACAATTGTTATCTACAATCTTCAAAGCTATCTTCTCTGTTTAGCATAGCACACCTGTACCAATATCAAATTTATAGAAAATGAGAAAAAATTGCTGTTTGGAAACAAAAAGGTGGAAAGTTAAATGGGACTGGTTAAGATACAAGTGATAGAACATTAGATAATAAAACCTGAGTTAGACTTGTTTATTGTAGACTTACGCCATCAGCAGTGTTCCTCCTGTATTGGAGATACATCCTCGTGTTGTCGGTGAGGCATGCTTGTCGTATCCCAGGGTGCCGCACAGAAGGCCCAAATAGTTAAAAGCCAAGACCAAAACCACCATGCAGCACAGAGCAATACAGCCGATCCATCTGTAAACATCAAGCAGAAACTAAAAAAGGTTCTTGTAGAAGGTGGCCCTAATATCACGCAAAAACAGCATCAAGTCCCAGAACACAGAAATTGAGTTAGGGCTATTTTAATTACAGACACAGTTTGAACTCATCAGAGCTGCAAGTAATAGTTATTTTTCAGAGCCTAATCAAACTAGTTAACCCTCTTTATCCAAATTGTTCTGTTGTCTAAGCATAACCAAGTCATGTTGGAGTCAAAACTTAAGTCTTAGCATAATCTCATCATGGGTGTACATACATACATTATGTTTTAGCAATATCCCAAGTATTTTTAAGGGCTGCTGATTAAAGCAGATTTCCAATGGTCAGTATTAAGGTCCCAGCAAAAAGTCAACACCCAATAGCTGTTGTTGGTTGACTCTCTGGGATTTAATGTCAGCCATACCCATAAAATTACCAAGTGGGTCGCATGGAGGTGTTTTGCTTTTACAAATCACATTTTATTTTCATTTGTATGTCTTTTAAACCTGTATTACAGACCATCCACATTATTTTGTTGATCTAACAAATCTGAGTTTTCCCAAAAAATCAGTTTATACCCCTTACAATGATGTTCACAGTGACAGAGAGAGAGACTGTATTGGCTGCTTCTGCTCCCTCTCTGTCGGTGTCATGTAACTTGCTCTGATCAGGTGTGCTTGGACTAGGGCTGCTTAATTATGGCAAATATATGATCAAGATTATTTTGGCCAATATTAAAAAATGCCTTGAAGTTGAAATTTTCCCTATTAATTTCTTGTGTATCAAAATAACTTGCATTGTATTTATTTGAATGCTAATAACATAAGCAATAAAGGTCTCTTTAAAACTCTCTAAGGATAGAAAAATCTATATTGGAAATATATTAAAAAGCATTAAAATTTTAATAGAACTAGTACATTACACAATAAATAATAAATAAAACAAGCAAATTTATATTTGTCACAACTAATAATAAATAACACCTTGTTCATTGTTGACCAAACCAACTTCCTCATATTTTAGTGCCCTAAGCTATTGAGAGATCTGACATATTTATTTAAATTTAGGCAAAATATATTGAATAAATTCCAGTCGCCTTCTTTGCTAGTTGCTCACAGACACAGAAATGTTATAATGATATTTTATTTGTACAACATAATGATACATTTGTGTTTTAGAGTCCTATAAAAAGTGCAACCTTTCTTGCACTGTAAAAAATTATCCTGTTCTTTATCCAAATAAAATTGTTGTTATGTCAGGATGTCAGTTTACCTGTAGAAGTCAATTTTATCAATTTCAGGATAGTAGTCTTCAATTTTGGCATGTGCGTGGCTGATGAAGATGGTGAAGTTTGACAGGCATGTCTGCACTGGGAAAGCTTTGGAGAAGCTGCTGATGTTTTTGCCGATGCTGTCCACCAAATTCTGGACACCTAAAAGAAAAATCAGTAATAAGAAGCAACACAAGCACTGACTAAATCTGACTGAATCTTGTGTTTCACTTTTTGCATCTTCCTCATCATGCACATACTTACAAATCAAATGAAAAAACACTATCATTGAGATGAATTTACACAATAGAACATAAATGTGTGCAGCAGAAGTTGCATGTTTTTGAGTTTGCTATTAATAGGCACGTACTGTTGACAACACTTCTTGTCTGTTCAATCACCATGTGTGGGGTGTCATTCAAAGAGGAGAAACCCTGTGAAAAGGAGAAGACATCAATTTTTTGAAATTCACAATACTAAAATTTTAAAAAAGTTTTAAAAATGACATTAATACTAGTGAAAACTAATTTAAAAATGTGTGAAATCCTTTAATTTATTCATTCTCACCCTGTGTACGACAGAGCTGAGATCTGTTTTCATGACATTTTTCATCTTTTCCAGCTGAGGGTTCACATCAGGAAGCTAAAAATCAGTGCAAAAAACATAAATAAACATGAACACAGATGTAAGATGAAGATTCCAGTGTTTGCTATCAGTAACCTAAGTTCTCCTTTTTCTCATCGACTCATCTCACAATATTCTGAAGAGAGATTAGTTGATAGATGAAAAAATAGTTGAAAATGGGCAAGAAAATGTAGCTTCCTCTTCAACCATATCTGTAAGCAAACATAAAATTGGAGAAATTTCTTTGAGAAAGAATGTTTTCATTTACTGTTGCTCATAAATAAATTTTAACATATGTTAATTTTGTGTGTTTGTGTCACTCTTTCTTGCAGAGTAGATAGCAGCAAACATTTCTGTACCGGAAAATATTCTTAGCAGCTGGCTGCAAAAACCTTAAGTTTGAGTAAGCCCCCTTTATATGAGATTAAAGGGGTCATGACAACAAATTTAATTTTTCTGTGGTTTTGAGGGTATAATATGGTCTATTGTGTACTGATGAGGCCATATGAATGTCAACAGTTGGTATCAAAAGCCTTGCTCAAAAACGCACAAATCAGAGAACAGTTTATCTTTCTACGTAATTCATATTCTCCAATTAGAGCACACCACCAAGCAAACAGACCTCCCCTCCCCTTTCCTCCTCCCCCCAGCTGATGCACCAGCTAATTTAAGGGCTAAGTCGCACTAGGATGTCTGACTACTCCACTGGAGAAGAGGATGGCTACTAAAAAGCAGAGGTGTTATGTCCGAGGGAGATCAAAAAGAGATGGAAGTTTCCACTTACTCCTGATGGATGAGAGAACCAGAGAAGAGTGGCTGAAGTTCATTTATGGGGAAGTAGCATGCAATTATAACCTCAATCTGAGACGATGTTCAGCACATTTTACTGAAGAGTTTCCCAAATATGGTTGTAGCCAATCAGAGTGAAGTCAACCAGGTAGAGCCACATATCATTACCGCACCCAACCCTTTTACTGAGGAGAGAAATCTGGCCTGCCAAAACAACCCCCTACAAAAAGGTGACGTTCTTTTTTTATGAAATTCCTTGGAGAATTGACATAAGCAGCAATATCAACGACATGAAATAGTTTATACAGTGATGTCACTACCCCTTTAAGAGCACCATACAGTCTCTAGGACCTCCAAATTTGTTAGAACTTCACTTGTTTTCTGCAAAGTTGGAAAACCTAATTTTAGTGTAACAATGGCTGTGTTTCCATAACAAAGGTGTGCAAATCTCTGTTGATTTTCTGCTAAAGTCGAAAAAACACATTTTTGCAATTGTGGTGTTTCCATTAAATAAGAAATGAAATTAAAATCACACGTGAATAAGCTTGTTTATGTGACAAGTCATTGAAAGACAGGCCGCGCCATGATCCTCCAACTACTTCCTGTTGTTATCTTTTTCAAGGTTTGCGTCAGTGGCAACATCCGGTTGTTGATTGTGTGACTCGTGTGATGCAAAAAAGGTGTTTCCATCGCAGTTTTGCAAAATAAACCAATTTTGATACAGCAAAAAGCCCCACCTCATCTTAGCACCAAAACTTTTTCTCGAAAAAGGAGAACTTTCTTGAAAATGGTGTGTTTCCATGAAGCGAATTTATTTTTGTTATTTCAAATTCCACAATTTCAAGGTTAATGGAAACACAGCTAATAAGCATGATTTAGCTTCAGTCTTAGTGCTTGTCAAACAGTTGCTGCTGCTTTCTCAAATTAGGGATTATTCTTGGTTATTTTGACTCCACCATCAGTTTCAGGTGGTATTTTTGTTAAGACTATCAGCAATATGAAGGAATGCAGGTGACAGAGATTTCTGTACAGAGAGTTATGCACCACCAAGCATACCATCCTTCACAAGAAGTGTATTTTGGTCCCATCATGTGCGCATATCATGCACAACAAATCTAAAATCTAAATGATACTTTGTAAAAGTATATAATAAACCTTATGTTCTGCTGTTTTCCCTTTTTCCTATTAATCCTCTTTGCCAGATACGTGGCAAGGGGTTCTCTTACATCATGAAAATTATGTCTAGCCATTGAACTGCATCCTGAAAACGTCATAAATTCCGTTATTCTCCCTGCAACCAGCCTATATTTCAATATGTGCATCTTTTTTGGGCCCGAAGCTCTCATTCATGGGGAGCCCAGCAGATATTGATCTCAATGCCAAAGAGGCCTATCGTGTCGCTGTGTTCATTGGCATGATGATTGCTGATTATTGGTTAAAGCTGTTTAATCAAATCCTTTTGGTTTTGGCCTGACCTATGAGGAGACGTAATGCACACCTTAACAATGCCACCAAGAGCTTGTGCAGGGTATGTATGGCCTCATGTCGCTGACCTGACATGAGGCCAGCATGGCTAATTGTATCGTATTCTTTTTTACTTTCATCCTGCAATCTAAGAGCAGTGTGAAAGAGACTTTAAGATTTACTTGAATGCAGTTAGACTACTAATATTTAGTTAAAATGATTTTGAAACAGAAATTAAAAATTTCACTTCATAACATCAGACTTGAGCAACCTTGTTTGTCTCGAGTTAAATTGTAAAGCGTTTCTACAGTACTATATTTGGAAGTAAAGGAAATCAGATAATTGTTTACAGCATTTTATATTCTCAGATTGCGTAGTATTTTGTTTCGTACCCGGGTGAAATTCGCACTAATCTGCAGCTGGGACAGGGACTGGCGGATGCTGCGGCAAAGCTGGGCCGTGGTGGCGTCCGATTCTTCGTCGTGACACCCGGGGTCATCGAGGGTGCGGTTGATGCTGTTGCGGACTTGGCTCAGGTTGAAATGAAGTTTTCCTGCTCCTTCTTGCAAGACCACCAGGGATACACTGACGTTCTCCAGGGCCTCCTTGGTTTCCCTCATGGCTGAAATGAAAGAGAATAAAACTGAGATGAAAAAGTGGATTTGGCTGCTGTTATGGGAAAACCAGGGCATGAGAGATAAAATGTTTATCATGTTCACTTGAATCATAAATTTAGAAACATTCTTTACAGCCCTTATGACAGTTTATATATCTAGAAAAGTTTTAAATTTAATGAGCTTTTTAAAGACTTACCACAAAATGACCCACAAAGAGAGAAATAATTTATGAAAATGTTATAATTCTGTCGTAGTAAAATGCATAACATGGTGTGCAAACACACACTGGTATTATTAGGAGCCTTACTTTTATGTCCTTCTTCAATATAACTGGCCCAGTGTTTCAGTTGTATGTATGACATTTTAGCTTTTAACATCAGCATACATACACAGGAAAGAGACAAAATATGTAATGTGTGCTTTTTTTTTTTTTTACACACATTCAGACTCACAAAGGGACACGTTAGCACTGAGACATTGAAATCACCAGGCCTGAGCTCACTGCAACACGTAAGGTTCCTTCACAGCTATGTAAAAACTCATCTTTGTTTTTCTGGAACAGCAATCATTTAAATAATGGAAATTTTTAGTTTTTATGATTGATGCTGTTGTGAATGAGGAGTTTTGTAACTGCAAAGCAGAAGCAGTATTGGCAAATGGTCACATAATATCCTGCAGGAAACAGGATAAGGAATAAGAAGATACAGGCAAATGCTGGAAGAGAGATGAAAAATGCAAAAGGAGAAATGGCAACACTGATGCTGTAACATAAATACTTTGTAAAAAGAGAGGTGGTTAATTATATTTACTATATTCAGCTCTTTGGGTACTTATTGACTCCTATTTGGTCTTCTTCAGGTGTACCTTGCCAAAGTATTCACACTCCTTGAACTTTTTTATGTGTCATCATCTCACAACCACAAACCTAAATGTATTTTAATTGGAATTTATGTGACAGACCAATGAAAAGTAGTGCAAAGTTAAGAGGGTAAATGGAAAATAATTCATGGTTTCCAAAATCTTTTACAAATAAAATTCAATACAGTCCAGCTTACATTTGTATTCATCTATGTGGGTCAATATTTAACAGTCAGTGCATGTGCTGAACTATAAATTGGAAATCCTTATGGCTTTCTTTGAATAACTGTTTTCTTCTTTGAACTCTTCTATAAAGGCCAGATCTGTGAAGTGTGTAACATCCCATCTGAACAGTGGATCAGTGCAGTTCCTCCTGAATTACCATTGCCCTCTTAGCTGCTTCTCTCATTAATGCTCATATTCAGTCATGTTTTTGAAAGCCTGCAGTTCTGTCATACTCCTTTCAGTACTGCTGTGTGAGTTGTTTAATGTGCCTGGTGTTGTTTTATATCCTAATCCAGTTTAAAACCTCTCCAGAACGTTCTCCTTGCCTTCCTTGGTCTTCAGGATGCTGTCTGTTCTCTAACAAACCTCTGAAGTCTTCACAGTACAGCTGTATCTATACTGAGATTACCGTACACACAAGTGGACTCTATTGACTTCTGAAGGCAACTGAATACACTGGATATAATTTCGGGGGTATCACACAAACACTTCACCATGAAGGAACACAGCCGAGATATTCAGATGCAGGTTGATGTTGGTTTGGACCTTTAGTGAAATCAACAGATACCATTAACTTAAAATTGCACTCAGCAACATTGTCATTCATGTAAATGAAAAAAATGACCTTCCCTACTGTAATGGAAATAGAAATAAAGCATTCCAAATTGAACAAAAGAGCAAATTCAATCATGAAAATGTTTTCCATCATAGTCTTCTTCTTGAGTCTATAAGGTCCAAAGTTCTATTCAGTTCATTTTGGAATTGATATCACCATATGAGTTTTTGGACATTTGTTGTCAGATGTTGCACAGTGCAATTTTAATGTTGTAATTGTTGTCCAGTAGGATGTGACTTGATGATCAGGGAGGTTCCAAATAAAAAAAGAAAAACAAAAATAAAACAAGAGGATCAGACTGCAGGAGCAAAAACAGCATCAAAAGTCACAACGTTAGGGATCAAATGACCGGAACATCAGTAAGTTATGGAGTCGCTGAGTTACCTTTAATGGCTCTCTGGATTTTCACTTTATGAAAAAAAAAAACATACAAATATAAACAATAAAAAGGAGTAATAATGATTAAAAGTTGAAGACTTACAGGAACATTGCAAAAAGTGTTTGCTTTAAAAAATTACTACAGGATAAGTTTTAGTCATAAAACAACAATCAAGTTATACAAACTGCTGACAGTAGCAGGCAGTTCTAAGATGATGATAGTAAATGAAAGGAAGAGGAAATATGTTGATATACCTCCAGCCATATTAAGGACTTGGTTTAAAGCAGGATGGACCTCTTTATCCAACCGAACATGTATCCTTCCACCGAGTAATGGACCTATGTCTGTAAGAAAACAGCAACATATCAATAAAACAAATGTAAAATATGTATTACTACATTGTTATGCCTGGCTGCTAAAATAACATTATATTATATGGAAGTTGGGTTTTGCAAACTTTAACTATCAAGAAAAAACTGCCTGCAAAAGAAAACTTGAATACTCGGGGGGTGGGGGGGCCTTCATTACAGTCACAGCTGGAGCTTCTAGACCCAGTTATGTCACTAATCAGTTGTAAAAACAAAAACAAGTCATGGATAAGGAGAAGTAAACACAATGTTTTACCAAGAAGAAAAGTTTGGTGAATCATTTATGCCCACTTAATTCACTATCAGAGGCAAGAAGAAGGCTTACTTACTATCTAGGTCATAGATGACTTTGTTCTTGGCGGTGGCATATTGGGATATTAGGTAATCAATTTGCTGCAAACAGGAAACACAGAGCAAAGCAGGATTACATGGAAGCATGTGGAAACTAGTTCATTAGTTCCACCATAGATTCCAACAGATTCTGAATAAAAAATGAGCTCAGCCTTATGAGACAATATAGGTAAGAATAAGTAGATAACATAACGAACATGAAATGTTCTCAAATCACCCTTTTATTACAGAACAATAACACAAATACTGAACACACAATCCTTAAAATATGGCAAAAAATTGTAATTTAAGCAACTTTTAAATCTTTAAGAATTAAAATTACCAGATTATAGGCTTGACTAAAACCAGCAGAAATGCAACAATCTTAACATATTTTCAACATATTTTGACATCTTATTCCTCACATAGGGACATATTGTTTGGATTAGATCAGTTACATTCGGAAGATTATACATCTCAACAAAGTAGAATTTCATCGAAAAGTTAACCTTCAGACTGTCATCATTACTAGTTCTGGGTATCTCATTTATCTCTTGACAGTAATTAATCTGTGGTTTATATCAAGCACAATTGAGCAAAGTGATACCATGGTCATTAATGGTCATTAATACCATGGTTGAACTGAACCCATGCCTTGTCAGTCTCCCCAAGCGCCCCAAAGCACTTTGCTTCAAAATCCTTTCTCAACTGGGGATATCCCTGTTACTAGTGGCAACGCTTTCTAGGCTATCTTTTCCTTCCACTTAGCTTTCAGTTGAAATGCTTGGCTACAGCCCTCAGTGGACAACCAACTACTTTATTTGTGGCTTCCCGTTCTCTCAATCCCTGCTTGTTGGACAACTGTCAAATCAGTAATCTTCCACCATTACATAACATTTCTGCATTAGAAATCAATTTTTACTGTGCATTCATTAGCTGCAAGCCATAATCATTGACATTTACAGAAATGAATACTTGAAACATATCACTTTTGGCGTAATACATCCATAAAGTAAAAGTATGACTTTCAGTTTTTGGATTAACTTACTGAAATTAATTAACTTTTAAATTATTTCATAATTTACTGAGAGGCAGAAGTGGGTGTTATGCTCACCATTGGTGTGTCATTAGCAAAGGTGTGAAGGTCTCTCATATTGCTGTTGACCAGCCGGCGTATGTTCTTCACCTGAGAGCTCAGGTTCTGGTTGGCTGCATAGGCACACAGAACTCCGATCCTGCAAACAGTTGACAGATGCAGATACGATGACCTTACCGTCACATAGCCAGGCAGGTTGTCCTCTGTATTTCAGTCTTAAAAGCAGTGGGTTCTATAGAGTGGGGTGATGATACATCATCAGCAGTAGAGGTCAGTCTTTCCCACCTTTACTTTTCCATTCGGGGCACCTGTGGAACTAAGTAATACTATTATATAAATTCAATATAAATAAGAGCAAAAAGTAATGATTACATTTTGTGTACAGATGTTTAATATAAGGTCCCCAGGTTATAAACAAATCTAATTTAATGTAAAAACAGAAATGCATAAAGCAGGACATTAAAGGGAATCTCTTGTATGCTTCAAACAAACCTGAGTAGCTCACAAGACTTAATTAGCACAAGCAACATCAAGGGAGCTAGCCCACAATATTTAGGCTGTTTCCATGACTCATTTTCATCCCAGCTGAAAGCCCCTCACAGCTACCACTGCTACTGTAAGTCTGTTTGGATGTTCCTGTGAGCATGGCTGCAGCTTCAGGGGTGATCCAACTTCAGAAAAGATAGTTCAAAAACAAGAAAAGATGTTTGATGGATTCTAAAGAAGTCAGAATTCATAAAGTGGGATTGTACTGCACAGAGAACCTCTTTCATGGATATGTCACAGTGGAATAAGCAGCTTTATGAATGATGTAAGATGACTTGCTGAGAGGAATAACAAAGGGACTGACTCAGAAGCCACTGGGATGGTTTAGATCAATAGAAATGAATCAGGTTGTTGTGACTCATTGAATAAAAAAGCAGTGGCGTTGTGCGTGTTTATCTGTGTGTCTGTTGTTCAGCGTAAGTACAAAAGTGGCTCGTACATATGTGATGCAGCGAAGATGGTGTGTGTGTAGTTTATCCTTACAGTGTTCTGAGCAGCAGCTGCATTAGTCACAGTCTGGCATCATAAATATAATCTGATGTGACATTAAACTGAAGACATTTTTCACATTAGGGACAGTAATGTCTGTTTAGACTGGGTACAATGAGATATACTGTTTCTAATTTTGGCTGACTTTCCTAAATGTGTACATGGTAGTTAAGTGATTCTCTACAGAACAAAAGCAAGCGAAATATTAAGTTATTTTATTTTTCTGTTAGAGAATATATATAAAATAACTAGACCTGGGACTTTATCGCATTAATTTTGATTTAAAATTTAAACACAATTGATCATTTTTTGTTTGTTTTTTTACATACAAAAGTTTAGAGCGGAACCATTGTATTTTCATGTTTCTGGTTCACCTGTAAAATCTGACACACAGGCTACATCCAAAAACAACAGCGATGGACGACAAAGATGCTTCTCTTGGTCCACTTGGGGATTTATTTTTGCTTCAAAAACCAACGTGATGGGACGCTGGAAAAGACTATTGTTGTGTACAAGTTGTGCAAAAACGAGAGGGGCTATCACCTAAGCTATTCAAGCCTAAAATAACATCTCAATGCAAAATATCATCATCAAAAAACAGCAGCACAGATGTCCCCAGTGCTAATGTCAGCATCCATGGTCCACATTTCTAAAGTCGTTTTTCAAAGAAGTTCCATGAATGATCAAGGGTTCGTGAAACACTTGAAAGTTGAATGGGTATAATAGCACTTTGGACCAGTCTGATGCCTGAATAACCTAAATAACATTAAAACAATAAATATCTTTGTTGTTGAGCTCGCATGTCTATTTATTCAATAATTTAGCAGCAATTGCAGTATTGCACACACTGATACTGAAGTGACAAACGCAGATCAATACGGTTGTGCAGCCTACACAAAAAAAAATCTTTCTAACAAACCTTGCTGGAATATACTGTGAAGCAATTTACAGAAGCATGATCTTTACTGTCTGAACCCCATTTTATTTCATAATGCCTGATATGAACTGGTTTAAAATCATTTCTTTGAATATAAATACTGATATATTGAAGTGATCACAAAGCCACAAAGGTGGTGCACATTCTATGTAGCCCTTTCTTAAAGTCTGGGACCTCATTGTCCTCATTCCAGGTCTGCAGACTCCCTTTCAAACCAAACAGTGTGGAATGCCCTCTGTTTTCCCTATCTGAGTTGCCAAAAATTTTCCTCGATGCAAAGTATTTAATTTTGTCAAAAACTGGCAAACACTGCAGCTGGAAAATGCTATGGTCCTTAAATAACAAATGCATTCAAGGATTATTTTCTGCACCACATCTGAAAGTTCTGATAAAGTTTACTGTAAATAGTGAGTGAGTTCATGTTGAAACTCTGTAACTTAATAGGTTGAAACGTAAGAATTAGCTGAACAAGTAGCGTGAGACACAAGAAAGTGCAACAACTCTTTACTAGGGAAAGATTAAAAATGTTCACTTCAGCCACAAAGCTTTGCTTAGCCTTCTCTCTCCTCTATCTGTCCTTTCCCAACTGTGAATATGGAGCTTCATAAATTTGATACAACTTTTTACTAAAGTCATGAAATCAGACTTCTTTGCTTGCCCATTTGAAGTTTGCTCTCAGGGTTGCTTTGGGTCATGCTCAGATACACACAGTGCTTGATATACTGCAGAGAAAATTGGGCTTTCTATTAAACTCATATTTTTCTTGTGTAGAATCTGAACTCTGTTCCCTCTCTCCCTCTCAGCCCACCTCCTTCTTCTTTTCTTTGTCTCTCACTCAATCTGTCTCCCTGGAGTCCAGCAAGGTCACTGGAATCTAGTGGTTAACAAAGAGTCTTTGAGCGAAAAGCAAAGAACTTAGCAAAGAGCTGTGGAGAGTCCTGTCAGCCACACTATAAGATATATGTGTTTTGATTTGATTTACATTTCTAATACACTAAAATGTATCATGACACACAAACAGGAAAAACATATAAATTCTTAAACAGATAAGCTGTACTTTTTCTGTCCTAAAGTGTTAAAAGATTCTCTTTTAAAACTTTCTTTAAAGATTTAAAGAACAATCTGTTTTGTGAAGCTGATGTATGGATGTTCTTATCCAAGAGGATTCTCCTTTCCTGTGTTTGCCTCAGATTTTCTGCTTGTTTGTACCCACTGGG
Organism: Anableps anableps; assembly: GCA_014839685.1. Lineage (NCBI taxonomy): Eukaryota > Metazoa > Chordata > Actinopteri > Cyprinodontiformes > Anablepidae > Anableps > Anableps anableps. The sequence goes on from CM026074.1 coordinate 35,529,346, forward strand.
ATGTGAACATTATAGTGAAGCAACAGGTATGCAATGTAATATTCACAGGATTCATAGCGGATTTAGCTTTTCTACTGCTGATTCGTGCTCCTCATTCATTTTAAAAATACTGCCAAGAATAGACAGACTGAAATTGAGGCCAAATGTTCAATTTTATCCAAGTTATGGAAATTTCTGAGATGTTTGCCAGGCTGCCCTTCAGGCTTCACTTCAGTTTTGGATGGGTTATCTATTAAGATTATTATGGGCATTTTCTAACTGTATCATAAATTAGAAAAATATTATGGTCTGGAATAATTCCATTAAAATCAAAGGGACATTTGTTTCTTTTAAATAGAGTTGTGTGACGTAGGGATGAAAATTAAGTGTTAAACCTGCAGTAACATCAGTCTGAAAGGGCTTCATTTGGAGAAACACACACCAGAGCTGTAGCTCTCTGCTGCTCCTCCAAAGACTCTATAGACCTCCTGGTATGTGCTCTCCTTATATGGCCAGGTAGCTTAGCTGGAAAGCCTTGTGTAGTTGTGCCATACTCATTCCATTTCTGTGTGATGGATTGAACAGTCCTCTGTGAGATGTTCAAAGCTTGGAATGTTTTTTTTTTTTATTATTCTAACCCTGCTCTAAACATCTCTACAACATTCTCCCTGACCCATCTGCTGTGTTCCTTGGTCTTCATGATGCTGTTTGTTCTCTAACAAACCTCTGAGGCCCTCATAGAACAGCTGGATCTAAGACTGAGAATAAATTACTCACAGGTGGACCATCTTTAGGTGACTTCTAAATCCAGTTGATTCCACTGGATTTTTTTTTTATGGGTATCAGAATAAAGGGTACGGAATGCAATACATGCCACACTTTTCAGATTTTCGTGTTAAAAACATTTTGAGAACCATTTATTGTTTTTCTCCACTTTCACATTATGCTACCTTATGTTGCTCTATCATAGAAAGTCCCGATTAAGTACCTTGATGTTTGTTGCCATGATTTTAATAAACTCTCCTGTAGCGAAGTCACTTTATCGTTTGTAGCATCATCTTATTTTGCATAAATCTTGTTTCATGAGTTCTGCCTTCTTTGGTTTAAAAAAATAAGGATGAGACACTAGCATGTTGTGTTCTAAGTCGGTGCGCTACATTTAACTTTGGCAAATGGCTGCACGTCTGTGTGGCTTTTTTTTTTTTTTTGGTAGTTTGCCTGTCTTTGACCAGAGGGGAAATTCAAACACAGCAGGAAAAGGACTTACCTCTAACAACTCTGGAAAAGGGCTTTAATTCTTGTTTGAGTAAAAGCCAAATGGCACATGAAACTCTTCCCTAAGGGTGGAAGCCTCAGAACAGCAGATGAAGAAGAGCATCAGTCCAGTGCGGTACTGCAGAATCTAGGCCACTACTGGGGGCTGAGGAGTGTGTGTTACATGGTCTGGTGGCTCCATAGCTTTTACAAACTAACAATGGCTGCATTCAGGATGACTGTGGTTGCAAGGATGGGGCAGTCGCCTTTCAGCCATTCCCTTGTTTCACTGTGCTGGAACTGGCCCCCCCTTCTCCCATCTCTCAGAAAGACATCAGCTTTAGTGTGAAACGCTACTGTAAAATGCAGCCAATGTAACTGTCACCGTCATGTGAGGCAAAAAAAGTTTGGAATTGTACTGCGACAATCCAAAAAGTATGAAATAAGGGTGTCACTTTATTTTTGGCATATCTTCACTTATTAGATTGATTCTGTTGATGTAATCTAGATATTCTGCATGGGAACAGACAGATTAGAGAATAGCACCATTAAATATGTGGGACAAATATGTGCTGACTTAAACAATTTGGAGCCAAAACAGTGAATCCTGACACATCCTGTCCTCTGTGTCTGTTGAGCAGTTCCTAACAAATACTATAAAAAGATCAATTATACATGTTCCTACAGTCTTTTTAATAAGACTTTCACACTGGCAAGTAATTTATGTGACAAACAATATGCTTGTTAAGCAGCATACAACTTTCTGGCTGCTTGAGCAGATACTCTGACTAATTAACCACTTAACATAGGCTTGTTAATCTTACTCTATAAAGAGCAGGACAACAAAAGATTTTCCCTTTTTCTCTTGTACTTCTAAATTTAATGTGTGTTTATGCTGAAATTAAAAAAAAAAAATAGAAAAAAATGATAACATTATAACTTTAATATTCAATGTAATATGTTTTATTTAGAGGCATTAGGGACAACTGGTGCTTTTCTGTTTTCAGTAAAAGTAATTACTCCATGCTGAACATCTCTGTTTGAAATTTGTTTGTAAATACAGTAAAATAATTCTAATTTTACTCAAGGTTATTTTGCCTTCAGAATCTCACATTTGAACATGCCTACTGGCAGCCACCCCTTTATTTCATTCATCCTGTTCTTCATTACACAAAGCCAGCTTTTATTCTTTAGTTTGCTAAAAAAAAATGTAAATTTTTAAATTCATTCCATCAAAACTTAATATGAAAATATACACATCCAGCTTAGCCTCAAGATTTCTTTTTGTTAATTAAGCTCTTTCTTGTTAGTTATTTTATTTATTTCAGTGTCTGAACCCAACATCCTGTTACAACCACAGTTTCCATATAAAAATATAACCTGGCAACGAATAGATTCACTCTAACAAGCCAAGGCCTTTCCTGTTGTTTGGCTCTCTTTCCCTTTTCATCACACGTGCTCTGTGTAAGTTGCTGTCTGTTCATTGCTGGAGTGGCTGCAGTTGTTTGGTGGGCAGACAAACCATAGATTCCCTGTAAACAGTCCAGAGGCGATGATGTGAAGACCAAAGTCTGATACTAAGAGAAAGTCCCTGAAATTCAGGATGATTTAAAACTGGGAGAAAACCACAGAAAATACTTCGAAATAAATTCTATCAGTTAACTTGAATGGATACACTTCATACAGATAAATGTCTGTGATACTAACTGTACTGGATTTGATCAAATTGGACCATTTTACTCTCATAAATAACAGTCTGATTATGCTGCGGACGCTGTGGTTTGAGACTGTGAAGGTTTTAAGGTAATGTTTCAATGCCTAAGACCAAAAATGATCATCTCTACGCCAAATAGCAAAGTCCAGTTCATCTGAGCATAAAAGACTAATTTATAGTTAATATTTTTCGCTGAACTTCTGCAACAAGAAAAAAAAAATTATCTATAACAAATCTTCATCTGCATTCAATGGCATCAATTGAGTAAAAAAAAAAATAAAGGTTTGCATTTTGGCCGCAGGATATATATCTATCTATCTGCTATCTACTGAACTAATGCACTCAAGATTTGATTACATCCGTTGCCATTTATGCATTGCTCTGTAATCTGATGTCAACTACAACTGCAATGCTGTGAATTAAGAAAAAACAAGTCTTTTTCTGACCAATAAAATTTTAAGATGATTAGGATTTAAGTGGATCTGTCTGAAAAGACATCTAAAATCATCCAATATTCTTTTTTTTCTGTTAATATTTACAGTTTTTATGCTGAAAATAAAAAGTTACATGGCTTCACATTTCAGTTCCAGTAGAGAAATCTCGATATCGAAAACTACAATTCCCACTAGTTTAAGAAACCATCACTCTTTTTAAACATAAAAATCCTTATTACTTGTCAAAGTTGCTGAAAAGAACCTTTGTAAATGTTATTTTTATAAGGATGTTAGCCTTTTTTTTTTTATTTCAGAACCAAAACAAGCCGAGCTGCATTAGAAATCCTGTTTCTGGGCTGTAGAGGATCCTAGCATTGCAGAGATAGGGCACCTCTAAGCTGTAAAGCACATCCCAGAGCCCTGCAGCTTTCCGTTCTCATTTCTTTTCTCTCCCAAGGAACAATGTGCCATATAATCTCTACTCTTAAACAATAAATCTGCAAGAATGCCTGACCATGCCTTTGAACCTCAGTTATTCTCATGGTGGCAAATGCTTAAATTTGCATGTTGAATTGTTGCATAAACACTCAAAAAAAAACACAGTGCAAAGATAAAGGGGTTTACGTGAATGACACAGAAACTTGGGAAAATTAGAAATTGATTAGTAGGAATGTGTCGCATTAAGAAGATGCGATTTATTCAGGGATTCATTCTTAGAATGGCCTCTCTCTTGTTAATTAGCTTGGGAGTGATTTGTGTAGAGCTGCTATTGTGTGTTGACAGTGGATGCAGTGGAAGAAAAAAGTGTAGTTTGTTAATGGAAAAGCAAATAAGTCATCAGGCACTACACAGACCATGAAAACACACATTCAATAACAAATCCGTTACAACAGAAAATAAGGCAAGCTCCAGCCAAGCAGCTGAAGAATAAGAAAACAAAGACTTTAATAAAGAAAACTGTGAAAATGCATAAAAAAGACTGATTTGTTACATTATTTTCATTGGTGTTTGGTTGAATTTATAGATTGAGCTACTTTGAATTAAAAACATTAGAATTTGGGTGCAAAGGGGCAAAAATAAATCTATAAGAGAAAGTTTGTATTAGAAAATTTGTTGCCTGCTGATTGTATTGCAGCAATATTTTCCCATGTAGTTTTAATAATAAAAGTAGAATAATAAAAGTGTGACGTTTTGCTCAGCCTGTGCTTACACTACGGGTCTTATTAAGCTCCTCATTACAGAGACAGCTTTACTCTCACGGTACTGCTTTACACATATGCTCTACTTATGATGGCAAATAATGCTTAATACATTAAAATATTAAAAGTATTCCACTCAATGAAATGTTCCTAATTATACACACAAGTAATGTAGAGTGCAGTACTGAGCCAATATACTGAGGTTAGAGACTTGAAGGAAGATGCTTCAGTAAATTTCCCTCTATGTTGTGTGGTACATTGGGGCCTAGACCGGGGGGGTTGAGCTTGTGGTGCTTCCCATCCAGAACTATTTTAAAGAAAGTTGATAATAGTTGTTTGACATACTATTTTAACATTCATTTCAATTTCAGGAGAATTTGATGATTTCTTTGGTGACCTTTAGTGAACAAAAGAGGAATGATAAGTCTGCAAAAAACACTTCTTTCAAAATACTCATCATCTTATTTGAGTTTGTACATCAGCACAATTTGTGCTTAAACTTCATAGTGTAAGTAAACACTGAGGAAAGTGTCCACAAACAGTTTCAAGACACCCATATTCATTTTAAATGTTGATTAAATCTCAAACAAATCTCATATGTGGTATATGGTCATAATTTAAACAGAAAGTAACCTGGTCCAAACCAACTCTAAAACTCATTAAAGTTTTTCATGTTTCATGTCAAAACATGCTGTGTTTTGTCTGCTCACTGGAGCATAATTAAAAATGTTTCAGTTTTTTTGCTATCTGGGCTTTTGAAATTTGTGTTGTTTGAGGTTTGCTTATGCCAGCAGGATGCTCGATGTTACATATAGTGCCCTTCACACTGATTGCCACTCCTGTTAAAGATGACTCGAACCTTAAATTATAAAGTTATTGCAGCAGCATAGTCTTACACTGGAAATTTTAGAAGAGATAAACCTTTATATGAGGACAAATTTCTGTGTGGAGGCCTTGTGGGCTTTCGTTTAAGATCACTGGATGGCCTGTTCCAGCTGAGGACAAGTTCTTACCACACTACACTGTCTGCCAGGGATTTCAGGTCGATGCTTACTTCAAAGTATCTGCACTATCTTTAATTATAACCCATCTTATCATAATAAGCATGAATTACTAAGCCTCTAATTTTTGGACCTTTTTTGTTAATACTGTCGGACACCCAGTAACTGAAATAGATTGTTGAAGTGCATGCTGGGTAACAGCATGAGCAGGCTCCTCCACTTGGCTGCAACAAAAGGAATCTTCATTTTCTTATTATAACCAATGCATGGGTCATGTTGAATCAGAGCTGATTAGGAGAGACTCAAATAGCTCCTGCTGTTCTTTTAATAATGCATGGTGTGGCTTTAGCATAGCTGGCAGACAAAATGCATGTCATATCAGTAGTGAACATGCATGAGAGCGCTGATGTGATATGTTAAGAGCATCTGCACATCTTGCTGCAAAATATGTGCACTGGCATTGATCCATATACACAAATATCAGCATAAACATAAAAAATGATCACTTCTCACTTTAAAGGATTCAACTAGAGGTTGTAAAGCTTGAAAGATCAGGGCAAGGGATGCTTAGACTTAAGATATGTTTGAATCCACAGCAGCCAACATCTAATGAAGCTATTGCCATTTATTATTGCCGCATCAATCGCTTCTATTTGCTACAGATCTGAGTTTAATTAGTTGTTGACTGTGGCGGATGATGACAAGCGAAGGAAGTTTCTGCTGCTGCTCTCATGTTCATGTTACTTTGCTGTGGTCGGAGATGTGTTTACAAGCTAAAGTAAATGCCAGTCACTGCATACCTGTTGATCAATATTTGTATGTTTAGATTATAAATATAAATCAAGTGCACAGAATTAGAATGTTGTCATAGTGCAATATTCTTTAAATTGGTGTTTATAGATGTCTGTCTCACCACTTTTCAGCAAATACCCCAAACCAGTTCTTTGCCTGTCAGACGTTACATTTAAAGACAAATATGGATAAGAAACTGGAGCCTCACACCAGCTGTACATTTGGTAGATTTTACTGTGTGCCTTAAACAGAACTGTTGTAGTAAAAGCAGGAGAGCCTGCGTTTACTGCATGGCATTCATCTGTGTGAATCAAATCCTCAAATACTCTTTCACTGCAGTGATCATAACTCATTCATTCTCCGTTTACATCTAAAGCTTACTGAGAGCTTAAAAAATGAATTCCTTTTCTTCTTATTTTAAAATTAACTATAAAAACTAAAAGCCTTTGGCTCAACCACCAAACTGGACTGTGCCTGGATGCCAGCTTCTGGATACACCGACAGGAGTGTTTTCTAGCCACAGAACGAGTCTAGAGGAAAGGATAGGACTTGAGAAAAAAATCTGTGACTTTTAGTTTCCCTTTGATTCATCATTAAATAGAATCAAAACTCAAATCAGTGTTTAAATTAGACAAATTGGGTTTGTCAGATGTTGCTTCCTCAGAACAGATCACCAGTCTCTCAGTGCTTTGAAAGTAAATTCCAATTACAGACGAAAAAAATAAAGGGGCAATTTTTTAGTATAAAGTTCAGAGTTGTGCATATTTTCACTGAAAAAAATTGAATAATACAAATGTAAAAATGAAAGGAACTTTAGATTTTGTCTTTAGCACACATGAAAGAACAGAATAAGAGAGATAAAGTTAAAGAAGAACTAGAAACTAGCCCATAAAAAATTATTTATTTCAGGGCTGCAGTGTTATTTCAGCAATTCGTATATGTCAGAAGCTGGGTTATTTTGGGGTTTGATTCTTTTGACTCTACTTTTGATTATTGTTATCCTGTGTTTATTAGTTCCTTATTTTGATTTGATTAGTCTTGTTTCTGTTTTACTTTAGTTCAGTCTTTTCATTGTTATTCTGGTTTATTTAATCCTTGTCTCTAGTTATTATTTATTACTGTTCTATCCATGTTGATCAAAAGACAATCTGCTTTAATCTTTGTGAACCAAACTGTGAAATGGTTCAGGTGAAGTATAAAATGGGATGGCCCTTCATATAGAACAAGGTGATATAACATTCCTTCAACCTCAATCATGACTCAAAAGAGTACAGTTAAAAACCAGAGTATAAGCCCTTTGACCTTTAGATTCTCAAGCACCTTTGGCTTAAAAATAAATACAGTTTTTTGTTTTTTGTTTTTTTGGGGGGAGGGGAGGGGGGTTGGTAAAAATTAGCACTTTGGTGAATACGTTTGTCTGAGGCAGTAGTACTCAGGACCCTCTAGCCATAAAGCATCGGTGCTAATCACTTTTCCACCATGCAGTTCAGAGAAGAACATAACTCCGAACAGATTGGCCGTGGATGAAGCAGCAACCATCTGTTAAACAACAGCGAATTCTAACTTTTTCTTTTCAGTGAATTAATGAATTAAAAAAATCCAAGCAGAAATCCAAGGGAGCTCCACAAAGTGCTAAAAAATCTTCAACAATCTGTATTTTTGCCTCAAATTTAATGATGCAAAACAAAGTATAAAGTCACTTTTGTTCTGAGCCAACAATCACTTTTTACCTTTTATGTTCCCAACCTCACATGGCTGCCATCTTCCCCTTAATCTGATTTGAACACTTCTTGTGAAATAAATGTCACCACTGCTACACCTGTGAGCCTGGCTGTCAGCTTTCTTGTGACAGTAAAAAGCAGTTAGTTCCTGGGCTCCGTGCCGCTCTCTCAGCTTGTAATTGCTTCATGAGAGCTTCTGCTACATCACTGCCTTGTAGCTTGGGAGATTTAATACGAGCGGAGAAGCAGCTTGCAGATTCCTCTGTCTGTGCTGCTGGGTTATTGCTGTGGAATTTCTTATAACATGAAGACAGAAAGTCAAAGAACATCGAATTAAGTACACTCCTGGATCCCTTCACTTGAACACAAGAAGAAAACAGAGTTCTCTCACTGCGAAGCCAAGCCAAAAAACCCAAGAAGATCCTCAAAGCTATTTGCAAGGAATAAATGTTTACAAAGCCGGATTTGTGGGCGCTTCTGATGCAAAGTCAGATCTGCTTGAAAGATTGATCTCCTAAGCAAGCAGGTTTCACTCTGCACTGATGCAGTTCGCCCATTTTTAAATGAGGCATTACGCAGAAAAATAACTATGTTTAGGATCTGGGAAGTGATCCTCTCTTCTAGTGCAGCCTGTCTGATACGTTTGCAAATACATTTCTATTCAAAGAATTTGTCTAAATTGTGTTAAGAAAATAATTTTATCACTTCTGTAAAACTCAGAGACCTTTTGACTGTGGAATGTTCCAACAGATGCTTTCCATGTTCAGATTCATAATTAGAGTTTAAAAAAAAAGTGACTTTGCAAAAATATTAGCCTGAGTTATGCATCTTGAGTGAGACCCACTGAGAAACTCGACTGTTGGTTTGCGGGTGGGATGTTCAGCAAACAGAGGTGGTGAAGGAGCACACACCCAGGATGCCACGTTGGAAATCAAAGAATTTTATTTTCACGTACTAAATCAGTGGTGTCCAAACTTTTTGCCATCAGGGCCAAAATCATTAAGTTGAAAGCACATGGGCCACTAAAATGTCATATATTTTTTTAATTCTTTATTTTAAAACAAACTTTTTGTACCTTTTTTATTTTATCTGCTCAATGATAAACTAAAAGATGAAAATTTTATTGAAAACAACAAAATAGTCAGATTTTTATAAAAAACAGATCAGTAAATCAATGGAGATACAAGACACAAAGGTCTTGCAAGATTGCATTACTATAAGACAGGCCCACAGTTTCTAATTTTCTGGGGTTGATTGTTTTCTTACTTGGGTTCAAAGATTTACTTTTGAGTAAAAGCAAGTCAATAATTGTGGGTCTAGTTACTCCAAAATGCAGATGAATGCAAAAACTTTGTTAATAAATGATAATAATTTTTTTGAACCTATTTTTTTTAAAGATGTTATTTATCAGTTAAAAAAAAATGCCCTAAAAGATGGAAAAGTCTTACTCTGCATTAACCAGCTACGGCTCCAGGCCAGATTTGCTCAGTTTTAGAATTGAGGACGGGGTGCCACCCAAAATCCTTCAGAGGGCGCAAATGGCCCACGGGCTTCACTTTGGAAAACCTTGTACTAAACTAAATTTAGATAGATGTAGTCAAGCACAACAGTTCGGTTTTATTCTGCCTTACCCAATATCTGATTATAAAGAATCACTAAAATCTCAAAACAGAACTTTGGGGTACTTATTTGATCAAGCTAAATCTAAACTCAATGTAGCATGAAACACTCGTCTCATTTTAAACAACGAATTCAACAGAGAATACCTTTAAGTCGGAGTGAACTAAGACAGAATGACCTATGTTTTGGTTGTTTATCTTCTAAGTGAAACCTGCTCTGATCATCTAAAGTCGAGACATGCTCAGTTGCAGCACCCAACAAAAGTTCTGAATGTCTGTCAGCATGCCAGGTGAGATTAATCTTCATTGTAATGTAAGAGAAGGCAGTAATAGGGTGAAGGGGTCTGCTGTGGACATGAAGCATAAAAAAATCTCAACATAAAATAAAAAACGAAATTGTAAGACACATGAATGAATTTGACATTTTAAGATATACCATGGTTTTTATCTGAGATTATAAATGTGCATTGACATGATGGAGCTCTCAGGAAGAATCCCCTGCAGGACGCTGAGACCAGAGCAAAGACTGAACACTAGGATGAAGGGTGCTGCCACACAGAATCTACAGTAAGACTTTACTATATTTAGCAAACAACATGGGGGGATGGTGAAGGCTGATGACTGAGTGTTTGACCAGAGGAGGAGTGTGTCTGTAGTATCTGTGCACAAACGTAATTATGAGTACAAGGCTGCTGAAGAGGAGGGGTTTGCATGTAATCATGCATGCATGCATTCAAATATTCCCTTAAGAAGAACTTGCATTCTTATGAGCTTATTTCTTTCATTTCTGCATCTGCCACACTCACGTGATGACCAGCGAGGTGGAGAAGAGTAACGTTCCCAGCAGGCCACGCCGGCAGTCCGCGTTCTTCCTCTGGCGTTGGTGCATCTCGCCACCACAGTTGTCACAGCAGCGGCACATGCAGAAGAAGAGCCCCACAACTGGCATGAGAATGGTGAACAGAAGGCCCACCGCTGCACATATGAGGAAGCCTATCTCGTAGTAGATGGCCTGGGGTCAGCGGAGGAAGAATGAGAGAAAAAATGATGAGAAATGAAAGGGGGGAGGGGGGTAAACATGGAAGTAAAATTAGATGGGAATAGCAGGTGAAAGGGGATTAAAATAATTTGTGTTGGGTTGGGAGAGTTTGGAAGGGAGGAATAGAAGAAATGAGAGATTAATGAAGGTGAAACAGAGGAGAAGGAAGGACACACCAGGAGGCCAAGGATAAAGTGAGCAACAAATCTAAAAATATCTGTAAGATCCCAGGGGTGTAAAAACTACTCCTATCCAAAAGATGTACATAAACAATGAACACAAAGCATAACACATACATGTTCTAAGCTAATTTGATTTATATATTTTAAGTACATCATTTCAAGGAACAAATGCCAAAACTCTAAAATGATAGGATAGGACAATCATTCTAACAATCTGTGATAAAAGGTTAAGAGCGCAATTTCAAAAAGCACCAGTCAATCAGCCAGAAACTATAACTGGATCGTTTTCCCCCTTCTTGGTTCTCATTGGTGATCAGCAGAACAAATACAGGGAAATCTTTTTTTTTTTTGTCTTATACCTTTAAAGCATCGAAATTAAGGACTGACATCATCAAAGATGTTTATTTATTTTTTTTAGTTCAATAATAATCAGATAAAAATTTAGGGCCTTATACAGATGCTTGAATACATAGAAAAATAGTTCCTTAATTTTCTTTTGGATTCAAGGACAACTATCAAAAGGAACCTGAAGCACAATTTTTCCTGTTTTATGTCCTATTGTCCTTTTATGAATTATAGTCCTTAAAATAAAGAGAATTGGCATCTCATGCATCAAAGAAACCTGGAAATCAGCATTAGCTAGGAAAAGCCTGGTCAGTGTATCTCTTCTACAAAGCCCTCAGGGAGTGTGCATATTTTTCAAACAATAGGGACCAGAAGAATAGGAGCGTATTAACAGTCAAAGGAATCTGACCTGAGTTAGCCTGCGGTGCTATTTTTCCCAGTGTAATGAAGAGCAAAGTCTGCATTTGTGCTGAAAAACCTGATTCAATTGGAATTGATTCCAAAGTAGAAAAACATGGTGAACCAGCTCCTTAGACTTAACCTGATTATAAAAACAGATTTTTTTTTTCTTGAAACAAGACAAATCCACCCAGAACTCAGATTATTACCCGCTTCAGTGAGATTCAACAGTTCATTAAATGAGCTGTGCAACTGAGAAAGGTTTAATGGAATAATATTATTATTTTAAGCAGCAGAAATCACAAGGCCACTAAAAACCTTCAGTTATCTTCTCCTGGTGGAAGATTTCTCTAGTTTTTTCATTAATTAATTTTTATCAATTAGTTCAAAACCTTAAACCTGAAATTTTGAGGCTGAGATGAAACTCAAATACAACAACCTGATTTAATTAAATTAAAATCTGCATTTTTATCAAACTTAAAGTTGATTTGAACAAATTATATGCACCTAAAGACATTAGACACATTAGAGCAGTTATTAAGGTTTATCTCTCGTGTTAAAGTCACAGAACAGGATTGTTTCTACGATGTTACTAAAATGTTATTCCAAAGAATTCAGTATCTTAATATTGATTTCTATAGTTTCTTACTGAAAGCTTTTGTGTTAAAAAGTTTTTTTTTTTTAGAATCAGTAATGCCAACCAGCTTTGTATGATATCAAATCTAATCAGTAATCTAATCACTAATCTAATCAGGCTTTGAATAAAATGCAGGAATTTATTTAAAAAAAAAAAAATAAAAAAAAAAACATTAGGAAATGTGAAAAACTATATTTACATTATATTTACTGTAATCCAGAGCGGGATCACTGGCAGTTTTACATATACGTGATTCAGTTGCAATATGAAGACGGAATGGAGTGGGTCTCCTCTCTGCTCTACCGCAGGCTGCTGCATGCCGAGCCTGCTGTCAGTCAGACTGACCGCCTGTAAGTGCTTCTGAGGTGGGAGGGGCTCTTGGCAGCTCTCACTATATTTACCAACTTTTTAGTCCCCTCTAGCGACAAATCTAATGACTTTTTTCAGTGTTATTGGAGACTCTGGCGACAACACTGGAAACACTAATCGTACCTGCAGTTACAGTGAGAGCTGTCGTGAGCCCCTCCCCCCTCTGAAGCACTTACAGGCAGTCAGTCTGACTGACAGCAGGCTCGGCATGCAGCAGCCTGCGGTAGAGCAGAGAGGAGACCCACTTCGTTCCGTCTCCATATTGCAATTGAATCACGCATGCTCAAAGCTGCTGGTGATCCCACTCTGTTTACAATAAACATTGTGTAATTTACCGATTTTATTCTCACCACCTTCACCTTAGCTGGAGGTTTAAATCTAAAAGTGAAACTGAGGGCATGGCTTCCACACCATTGATCCTAGTACATTCATGCACTATTTGGAACTAAATGATCTTTCTAGGTGGGTGCAAATACTTTTTAGGGATGGTGCTGCTGTGATAATCTGACACAGAACATTATATGTGATTAGCATGGCAGCCTTGCTTCTGTCAGACTCCAGGGCACAATCCAACAGCTTTCCACCAGCAGCATGTGAATGACTGAATGTAGTGTGAAGCGCTTTGGGGTCCTCTGGAATTGATAAAGCACTATACAATTACGGGCCATTTACCATTTAGAGTATCAGCAAATTTGCGTAAGTGTTCAGTTCATTTACAACATACAACTGACTGATGGCATGCAGCATCAATCATTTTGAAATAACTTTTTTAATACTGGGATACATTCTTGAAACTAGAAAAAAAGCATATCTCTAGCATTAATCTTATTAAACAGTAGGGGAGGACCAACGCTGTTGCATTATACCCTATATGTGTAGGATTCCCTCCTCTCGCTATGTGGTCACCTAGGAAACAGACATATCTCTCAACATGAAGCCTCAGTAATCCTGGAATCCAACTGAATATCATAAATATTCATATTAACTAAACTGCTGTTGCTAAAATGTCCTGTGTAGACCTACTGCCGCTTTTTGTCATGTACTTCAGAATTTCCACAGGAGTCTGCCCTGCATTCATCCAAGGATTTGGAATTTGGCAAAACTGTAAAGGCAGTTGGTAATCACTCCCAGCAAATGTAACTATAGTCTGATGTTTTTTGGCTGCCTTGTATGAAAACATCAGGCAGTATGGCTCTCGGTGCTCCTGAATGGCTGAACAGGTCTCTCCTCTGATCTGCGCTAATCCACTTTGAAAGTGAGAGCTTTTCAAATGCCTGTATTTTAAAAAAAATCAATTCAATTCAATTCAATAGTACTTTATTTATCCCTACAGGGAAATTACAACAAATTGCGGGTATTAAAAGTCTGATTATGTTTTTTTCTGATTTAAAACTATAAATGTGTGGAGGATGTCTTGCAAAAAGGAAATCGGACAGTCCTAATGCTGGGAGGCAGAGGAGAATAAAAACACATGAGGCGTTAGTGAGTTTAAATGTACGTGAGTCATTTAAAAGCCCCAATGTCAACCTGCTGTTGGGGACACTGCAGAAATTTAAATGCCCACATTGTCATTATGCTTCTGGGCACTGCTCATTATTGGGTGAATCCTCACAATAAAAGGTCATCCATGTATATATGTTTTACTTCCCATCAAATCTCCTCAAGTGCCTGCAGCTTTGACTATTTTTGGACTCTAGTTTTGTCTCGGCAAGTGCCCAAAAGAAAAAGACGACCTTCCAATAAAAACAAAAGGGATGATGGGGTGGCGGCATGTCTGACTGATGAATATAATGTAAGCTTAATTAAATCTAAGGCCAGCAACAACCATTAGACCTGCTAATAACCTGCCTAATGTGACTCTAAATTTAATAACTTTAAGTCATTACTTGAGATATACCAGGTTGTGAGTCCAATAATGGAGAAGCCTTTTGTTTCAGCATCTTTTTTAGATTTTAGCTTGATTTGTTGTTATGGGGAAAGGCACCTGATCAATGGACCAAGGGCAGGAAGCAAGTAAATCATTTTTATTGCACCCCACTTATGACTCGAAGTAATTATTAATGCCCATTTTACTTTTTTAATTATAAACTAAAAGTTTAGAAATTAATTGCTAAATTCTTGGCACATTTTTGTTTACCCTGGAGTTGGTTTAGTCCAACTTATTCTGTGCTCCACAGTTCTGGAAACAAGAGTCTTTTCATCATACAAAGCGCAACAATATTTCCATGTCCATAATGCAAGTCCATGGAGGCTGCTCAGACCTCTTATTTGACTTTTAGCGTAAATCTGCAAGCTGCCATTTGCCTGTCACTTTGATGCTGTTAAACCTGAATTTTCCCATAGAAATATATATATGATAAAATATTTCTATTCTATTTTCAGGCAAATTTGTATTTGTGCAGACATCAACAAGTCTGCGTTGATTCAATTTTTAAAGAAAATGCTTCAGTTTGTTTTTCAAATCCCCCAAAATATGGATTTACTAAGAGGTCTTTTCCACATCTTCACCATGTGTGGCTCACACTTTAAATGTGCTCAATCTGCTAATGTTAAAATACAGATCATGACAGTTTTTAACAACTAAGCATGCAACTGATACATAGTGTATTTTAGTGGTGTGTAGACTGTGTATTGTTAAAAAGAGCTCTGCTAACACTGACCGATGAAACAATAATTTTTGTCTGTGGTTTGGTGGAATACAAGAGTAAATACAAACAACCACGTATGAGCTTTTTGTTAAACCCCTAATCAGTCTGAGAGTTGTGGGAATAATGGTTTGTGTTACATGACACTTATGACAGCAAAATACCAACTATGTGGTAACCAAAAGGCAGCAAAAGGTGCTCATTTCAGAATGGTCAACATGCAACCGTTTCAAAACTGAAACCAACAATCAGGAAAAAGCAACAAAAAAACAAAAATCTGAATCACCATATTATGGTGATCCAATAAGTATTGTTGTTCTTTCTGTGATCTAAAAAGCATTTCTCTTTCTGAGAATATGCTTTCAAAGGAGAGGGGTATGACAAACTTAAGGATGTGGTTGTGGCGTGAAAGTCACAGAGTTGCACAACTAATCACTGATGCTTCTGTAATTAATCAAATAATAGAGAGGAACAAGTGGAAGATGATTTTCTCAGCTGTAATTGTGCCACTCTGGTGACTTACAGAAGCATAGTTATACTAAAGATGGGTTGGACTGTAAGTCCAGAGTGTGGACTTTACCTGTAGGGTCAGCACTATGTTCTCTGGCTGAGGGAAGCCAGGCGAGATGAAGAGGACATGCAGAAGACACGAGCAATGCAGCATCAGAGAAAGAGCAAAGCCACAAAACATAAACTTGAGATGAAAAAGACCAATAGAAAGAAAAATCAAAGCAGGCATGCAAAAACACTGTTGCATTTTGAAACAAAACACATAAAGGGCAAAGTAAATTAATGTAATTATTATTTTTATATATGAACATGTTTCACCCAAATAGATCTATTTATTTCTGTTTACCAGAAAATGTTGTATTCCCTAAGTTAATAAAAGGTGGTGCATTTGATTAAATTACTAGCATTAATCAAGAGTAAATCCTGCGAGAGAAGTCCTTATCTGGCATGCTCATACATGGTGCAGCTCCTTAAACACTAACTGAATGTGTGATCATAGAGTATCTCAGAGAAACATTATTTGTATTGGTTTCCAGATTGCATAAAATGTTTAACATCCAGATGAAGAGATGGTGCCGCAAACATCTTTCTTTCCTTCTTTCACTCACTCACCTTTTGATATTCTGTTTGAATGGCACCAAACTTGTCCTTTGCCAGCTTCACAATAAGATCTGCAGTAGCACAGAGAAAAAGAAAAACAATTTTATTTTTCAGAAAATAACAGGCATGATGATTCACCTTCTAGTCCTACAATGTCTCTGAAAATTCATCCATGCATTATTTAATTTTATTCAGTTTAAACAGGAATGCCTCCGTAGTTTTCTTATTTTCTATGATTTGTTGTGAGTTGCTTTCATAATTAAGTCTTTCATCTCTTTTGTGCACATTCGCTCCAGTTGCACAAAGACAGTTTGGTGTGGCACTTCAAATCTAGAATAAGAAACCTTAAACTAATTAAGATAAATCAACCAGTCTGCCATTAGGCAAATCAAGTGACTTTATAATTTCACTCAGTGTCATCTGGGAAACGCATTTGCTCCTGTGTCAAGTAGTTGTGATTCCCAACCTTTTTGTGGCAAAAATAGCTGGAACCCCACCCCCACCCATCAATGAAGAAAAAAGTCGGTGATATCGCTGCAGAAGATAAATAATCCATGAACAGCTTGTTTAAAAAAAAAAACAGTGCAAGTAAGAAAAACATTAATTTTACAGTTGCAAGTCAATCACTGTAAATAAATAAATAAATAAAAAACTAAGAAAACTAAGACCTACAACAGATGCTCTGATATCTTTCCAAAGTTTCCAAATAGCACAAAAATGCCTGATGTTTTTTCTAAAAAGAAAAAAGGAATATCTTTTACTAAAACTAGCATTTAAGAGGTTGAGAATTCCCCCCAAAACTGAATAAATAAATATTCACTGATATATAATATTTCTATGGCTATCTTTAAAAGAGCATTTTCTGTGTGCAAGGGACACAGCTGAAGTACACCATTCAGTGACCCCAGAGGGTTAGGGTACAAAAGCTGTTTTTTATGGTTTATAAAATGTGCAATAGGTATTATATAGCTAGAGACTGTGTCTTGTTCTTGGGTGTAAAATAAAGAAAGTGGTGAGAGAAAAGGAAGATGGCATTGAATCAGAGCCCTCTCAGATTGTACAGAGAAACCGAAGCTAGGGAACGGAGGCTGAAGTGAAAGAGAGAAACACTGAGCAGCAACATTCAACCCCACCTCTTACCAAGAATAATACACAAACCACAGAGAGATGGGAGGAAATCATCATGTCCTCTTTCAGGTCTGCCAGCTCAGACAATGACATGATGCAGTTTGCTCAAACATTAAAAATGTTGTGTTTCAGCACAGTCTCAAACCTGTATTTGTAAATCCACCCAGAACTTCTAAAGCCAAATATTTTTTTAATTCTTTAACTTTTTATTTTAAATAGGATTCAAATGCTGTTCTGAGGTTTTCTCATACAGATGGGCAGCACCAGTCTGGTCTTGGGTTTGCCTAGACCAGGGGTGTCCAAAGTGTGGCTCATGGGCCCTGAAAGATTTTGGGCAGCCCCACAGATCTCAATTCTAGAACTGAGCAAATCTGGCCAGCAAGCATAGTTGGTTGATGCAGACTGATTGTTTTTTTTTTTCATCTTTTAGGGCAAAATTTTTTACAGATAATTTTTTTTTTTAAAGAAAATGTTATTAGTTGCAAAAAAAAAAAATAGATTCACATGTATTAAAGTTTTTGCATTCATCTTAATTTTGAAGTAACTAGAATCACAATTATTGACCTGATTTCCTCAAAAGCAAATCTTACAGCCCAAATTAGAAAAGAATCAACCCCCAAAAATTTAGAAACTGTGGACCTGTCTTATACTAACGCAATCTTGCAAGACCTTTTTATGTTTTGTATCTACAATGACTGACTGAACCATTTTCTACAAAAATCAGACTATTTTGTTGATTTCAATTAAATTGTAATTTTTTTAGTTTACTATTGAGCCGATAAAATAAGAAAAGGCACAACAAATTAGTCTTAAAAATACTATAAAGAAATATATCTTTTTGTGGCCCTATATGCTTTCAACTTAGTGATCTTAGCCCTTGTGGCAGAAAGTTTGGACACCACTGGCCTGGAAAGGACCATGACTATCAGAAAGTTACAGTCAAAGCAACAAGAAACACTGCATCTCCCTCAGAGGTGTGTGAAGTAAGCATCTAACAGATAATTTCAGCTTTTATCTTCTCTACAATCTAAAGTGGCAGACAAGCAGAGGTTCATTCCTTCCGGTTCCTGCAAGCATCATATTTCATCAAATTTATAAGGTTCATGACTGTGGACACCTGCTAACAATAACAAGTGAGATTTGCTCTTGCATCTTTGCTGCTGTGCAAACACTAGGTCAAGTAAAAGAAAAAGGATAAAATCAGAACACTTTCATCAAATCAACTGCATTCAATCAGATTCTAAAACAAGGGAAGCCACAGAAAACATCAGAAACTCCTCAAATAATTATATCACCTATCAAAGTCTATGTTTCAGTTCTCTTTCTTATGTACACCTGGAGCAGCGCTGACTGTGACTCATCACACAATGATGACAGGAACAGCAACACTTCCAAAAACAGATGCAAGAGATGTAAAAGTTTTCCTTTCTCCTGAAGATAATGTACAGAACAAGCTGCTACAGATCGGGTTTAATTGATCAAAGAGCAAACCTCTGAACTGTGCATCTGGTCAATGAAAAACATTTTTAGATTACAAAAAGTGCTTTAGGCTTATCTTTCACCCAGTTGTTATGGATGCATAAGAAAAACCTTCTCTTTTCAGTAAGTTGTCTCTAATTGCCTTTATTCAAACACCTTTTAAGGCAGAATTGTTTGACTGAGTCTTTCCGGTGCTCATTTCTTTTATAGTTCTTTCTATTGTAACTGTATGTGCCTTTCCTAACAGAAGATCACTTGTGTCCTTACTGTAATCCAACATCTAAGCTATGTGGTGTTCTTTCTTGATTGAATTTTCCCACCAAGATCAGAAACACAACCCTACTTTCGAGGTCAGTTTGTCCGTGTGTTCTGCATCGACTCCTCTGCCCCAAAATGGCTGCCGGCAGCGCTTATTGTGCATTTCTGGGTGAAGTGTCACATGATCCAGTTTTTCCGTGGAAAATAGGTACAGTGAGACAAGGGTGTGTGTGTTTCCAACCTGACCTTTGGGTTAGGGTGTGTTTTTATTGCGTTCATCATGTGGAGCACACAGACTGTAATTTCTGTATGATAGTAAACAAAAGCTTGAATGGCTGAATGCTGGAAAAATTTCACAATGGGAAAAATTAGGGCTTCAATTTCTGAAACTTTCTGTAAATGCTAAGGTGTGGTCAAATTACATTATATGAAACTGAAAATAGAGGAAAAAGATCACTGATATGTTACCAGTTTTTATGCAGATAATACATTATAACCTTATTTTGATAAATGGTGAAACAAGTATCCAAGCATCACAGCAAAATACAATATGTCTTGTGTTTGCTTTTTGAACAGTGTGAGGTATGATGCTGGTCAGTCATGAGTTATTAATATTTTATTAATTACGTAACCACTAAAACAATTTCCAATGAGTTTGGGGATAATATAAGAGCTATAGTAGCTAACTAATTTTAAAACAATATTCAGAAAAAACTGTTGGTTAGGGGTTAGAAAAGAATCATGCTTACAAACGGCAAGAAAAAATGTTTTTAGTAACTATGTCTCTGACATCGAGCTAAAAGTTAACTTACTCTGCATTAGCAGCCGTTCAGCAGCTGGAAGCAGAGCACCACCCTGGAACACCTTTAAAAAAGTCTGC
This sequence comes from Anableps anableps, assembly GCA_014839685.1. Classification (NCBI taxonomy): domain Eukaryota; kingdom Metazoa; phylum Chordata; class Actinopteri; order Cyprinodontiformes; family Anablepidae; genus Anableps; species Anableps anableps. Next base: position 35,549,530 of record CM026074.1, read on the forward strand.
TTCGTACGGTTATAAAGTCCAGCTCCATTTAAAACTCAGTACTTATCGGTGGTTGAAATAACAGTGTGTTGTTCTTACTGCATTCTAAATGCTAAAAATTTACTTTCACAGTTTCTCACAGGCAACTAATAGCATAATTTTATAAGGACATGCTAGTCGAAGCAAATTTCAAAGCTCATGTTTCTTGACAAACGTAAAATTTACAATTAGGTCACTGGAGAGAGTTAAACCATATGGAAATGTAAACATTTTAGCACCTCAGAAAAAAATTAAATAACACTTTTTCCCGCTGTCCAATTCTTGTTAATAAACACTATGTTTGAGACTTTGACGTCCAATGTGACTGGAACTTTATTGTTTAAAACAATGAACAAAAACAACAAAACATTTTCACTGTTCAAAAATGGTGTTTTGTTTAAAGTCTGATCTAGGTTTGATTAATAAAAAACAAAACAAAACAAAAAAAAACACCAATTAATTATTCAAAAAACTCCGAAGTTAAGGATGTAAACCTAATTTCTATCTACAGAAACTATCAAAGAAAAAAAAACCTATTTTTTTTCAATCTGCACACGTTTCATTCTGCTGCAAAAGCTGGATTCTCTGAATCTCTGAGGAAAATGCTAGACTCTAAGGTTTACATAAAAATTCTTACCTTATTTTAGCTCTAAATTTAGCTGAATCTAGAGAATAACTTTCACTGAGTTCTAGCTCATAAGCAGCAGCATTGTTTCACAGTGAGATGCTAGTCCATGCAAATTAAAAGTGCATGATGTAAACTGATAAGAGCCTTGTTTTCCAGTCCAGTATGACTGGAAGTGACCAGGAGTCCCTATTCTGTCCTAAAAACGAATAAGAAACAAACTACTCAAACACCTTCAGTCAAGATAAGGACATGACTGATTTCAAAATGAAGATACAAAAAAAAAAATCATGTTACTACACGAAAACCAGTGCTGTAACATGAGAACCCCAAAGAGCCATGATAAACAGCAGGGGGAGGGAAACGTTAAAAGAATGAGGGAGTTAACAAGGGTTAGGAGGGAAAAACAAGAGAACAATATTACAGAAGAGAGTGAAAGTGAATCCAGCCTCTGCTTCTTAAGAGGTGTCTAATCCTCCTTTATGAACAAAAAGCTCAGTTAATGCTTTTTTCCACCCACATTACTCCTCTATCCACTCTTTACGCCAGTGCCTGTCATTTAAAAAGAACATAAATGTATTTGTCAGGATGCACTGCCCTTTAAAAGCCTCATAAACAAACCTGTCACATGGAAGATGTATACAGGCTTCAGCAGCCTGTCCTGCCTATCTGTAGACTCTATACTTTCACTTTGGAAAAATGCATACATCAAATTGAAATGTATTAGGCGCATTAATGTAAATGAACTGTCATAACTACTTTCAGTAGTCTGAGCTTTAAACGAACTCATGGCAGAGCTCGCCCAGCAGATTTAATGAAGCTTTGCAGGCAGCACAAGATAAAGCAGAACCTGGAAAGATGAATTTTTCATCAGTTTTCACTAGAAGGGAGTCACCCACCCAGAGGAATCCAGCTGCTCCTCATCTATCAGCTCCTCACGGCTGGAAACAGCAGTGGAAAAAATTTGGACAGCCAACAACAGTAGGAATGGTGAAGATACTGAACTCAGCCTTGGATCAAAACTTTAATCTCATCAGGCTGGGCTGTTTAATCTTGCAGCTGCAGGATCACATTTAGATTTGCAGAATATCTTTTAGAAGTCTGATCCAGGTACTTTTAAATAGAACATGAAGTTAGTCGGTTTATTGAGCATTTTTGTAAAATTAAAGCAAAACAGAGCCAAAAGAGATGCAGCATAAATATCTGCAGTCATTTAAGGTGAAACCCCAAAAAGGTGGATAAAAATGATCAGCCTACACCTGCATTTTACTGCTGGTTAATTGTTTTCCTATCATCATCTTACAATTTAATCTCCTGTACAGATATTATTGCTGGTGAGCAAAACAGAACTGATACTCAGTTCATCGAAATGAATTATTTTTAGTAAACATTTCTGACTTGCTTTGTTATTTACTAAGAAGATTTTCTTAATTTTTGCTAAAACTGAAATGTTTCTATGCAGTTTGGAGCAGGTATTATTATTATGCTACTGTTAAATAAATAAGTTCAACTGAATGACTGAATGTTGGTTAATCCTACCAGGAACCCTGACTGGGTGTCTGAGGATAAAAAGACGATTAGGGTCATGGATAAAATTATCTGTCAGAAGTGTTTAAGACTGCAACTTTATATAATAAATACAATAAATAGCAGCTTTATCTTGTGCAGCAACTGTAGTGATTTGCAGCAGAAAGATGTCACTGTTAGTGACATGTAGGGAATTTAAAGCCAATCAACCGTTTCACAAAAAGCTTAAAGTGGAAAACAAAGAAAACTTTAATTTGCTGTTGTACTGCATCCATCTAGACCAGGGGTCTTCAATTGCAGGCCTTGAGGGCTGCTGTCCTGAAACTTTTAGATGTTTTTCTGCTTCAACACTCCTGAGTCAAATAACGAGGTTATCAGCAGGACTCCAGAGAAGTTGACTGCATACTGAGGAGGTAATTCAGCCATTTGATCCATGTGTGTTGGACCAGGGATACATCTAAAAGCTGCAGGACACTGGTCCTTGAGGACTAGAGTTGCAGACCCCTGGTCTAGAGCAACAGTGTTAAGTGAGTGTCTTTTCTTATTATTTATATTAAAGTTCATCTGTCAGCTCACCAGAACTTTGTAGAGGAAATCAAACCTAGAAAACATTGCTCTGCCGTTGTTTGGATCCATCTACAACACCAGGTATAGAGAGTTTCATTTACATTAGAAGTACTATTTACAGTGTATGTTAGAAAAATAGCCCTTCCTTTGTGACACATTCAGTTACACATGAGAGATCCTGAAGTTATTATTATTATTATTATTATTATTATTATTATTATTATTATTATTATTATTATTTTTGCATGGATGGTCTTTTTGTACCTGAAGAAACTGGGTGAGAAAAAGAGGACAGGAGTAACTGCCATGGTAACTAGTGATTTATAGTACTTTTCTCTAACCTGCTAATAGTCTGCTGTAAGGAAATGTTTTAACAACTAAGACCTGTCTATCATCACAAGGCTACTCAGGTTGGGTCTGGGATCCTTATCTGTCATATTTTATAAGAGACGACTGACTTAATTTAGAATTACGACCACAGTCAATAAAAGTAGAAATAATAGGCTTGGACAAAATGGCAGCATGGTGGTACAAAATGAGAATATGAACTAAAGAACATTGACCAGAAGCAAGATAAGGCTGGGCTTTGTAATTACTGTGGTTTAAGCACAGTCAGCTTTTCAGAAATATCATAAAACTCAATCATTAAAAAGTCAATTACCTTGTCTATATGACACATGAAAAGCTTTTGTTTCCTTAAAAAAGATAGATAAAGTGAGTTTGATTGACAATGAAATGCTGGATGGAGCTAAGTGAAGTAAGTGTACATACAGTACCTAAAAATTATTTTTTTCTCCATCCATTTTAAATGCATTAATAGCTTTTGAGATGGGAAGTTGTACATGTAAAATTTTTCTCTGTTTTTAAGCATTTAGTCATTTGCAGTTTTATTTCAGCAAAAATATCAATGTGTATTACACAATGTAAACCAGAAATGTAAACTGTGCTAATGTGAACTTTTTAAAAAAAGTAAAGACAGTCATTACCAAATAGTGATGACGCTGCTGACATCCCATACTTCCCCACTAACATTTGGCAATATGTCCCTTAGCAAGGTGCCTTTCAAACAAATACTTTTTGTAGCCATAAACAAGCTTCTGGCACAATCCGAGCTGAATATCTGAGATCCTTTTTTCAGAATCCATTTAAACTTATTGATTTCACAGAACTGGCTTTTAGTCATAGTCAAGCATAGTCGTAATTTGCTTTAAATGGTGGAGGTCACGCCATTTCTCGGAGATTAATACCGACTTGCTTTTTCCATTCCAGAACAAAATTTTGATGTGAGTTTGGGAACATTTTTTTTATGAAACACACAATTCTGTCCATGTTTAAGCTTTTCGCTGTTCATCTGAAATAAAGTTGGAGAATTTGGAATTAGCTCTTCATCTTCACTGTTTCATCCATTGTGTAATGTATCAGTAGGCAGCCACTTGACAACTGATCAATGATTATGATCAACTTTATGATAATTGCAGTAAAATTGGTTTCTTTACTCTTCTGACAACTGGTATGTGATTATATCTTTCACACACAGTGATATTAGCCTTCTCCAGTGAATTACAGGGCCAATAAAAAGTATTCACTCTGTTGGATGTTTTACCATTTTTATTGATTTTACAAATCAATAATGATAATCCAGTTTGGCTTTTTTGACAAAGCACTACCAAAATCCCTGTTAATGTCAACATGAAAACTGATTTCTACAAAATAATCACAATTAAATAAAAATATGTAAAATAAAATAAGTGACTGCATAAATATGGACAAAGCAAAACAACAGAGAGAGTGAACACTGAGAAGCATAGGTTGACACAGACAGATGATTAGGAAAGATGGATTTAAAGAATATAAAAATACACGTTAATATTGTGGGAGGAGTTGAAGTTTGTATGCCTTTAGCAGGCTATAGTAGAGAGGATTTAATGTTGTACTGTAGTTTCAACAATCTGTGTAACCCTTGCAAAAAAAAAAAAAAAAGAAGCTGGGGAAAAAAAAAAAAAAAAACACGCAATCAAATTGCTCCAACTAAATCAACAACGCTGCAGCATTTTCCAGTTAAGCTGTGACCGTCGTGTCTGACAACACGCATTACTAACAGGCTTATTAAGAGATAAATTTATAAAGTAAGCCTGGCCATGAGAGACTCTTTACGCTTTAGAAGTTGATTCAGCTCTACTCTGCTTGTAAGCCGAACAGCAAGAAGCCCAGGCAGTTGGAGGCTGTCGTGATTCTTTCTCACAAAGTTATCAGAGAATGCACACAGGCACAGTGAGGAAAGAGATTTATGTCAACAATTATATTCTGCAGAAGTTGTAACACTAATTCAGACAAGGGACTTTGCTTGGCCTTTAATCATTTCACTCCTGAGTCAAAAAAATTACAGTTTTTATTCAAAGGCTGCTACAATCAATTCTTGTAAATGAGCAAAGGGTCACATCAGAGTATAAGCAAAGAGGTCAGATACACTAAACTGCTTTTAAATGACTATAACCTTTAGACCATTCCTGGCTTTTAAGACAGAACAAAGATTAGTATTTGCCAAATGATTATTTTGAAGAAAAAGATTATGCAAAATTTTAAATCTTTATTCTACAGTTGAATTAACAGTTACAGGAAAATACAAATTTTAAATCTTGAATCAGTGCTGAACATTTTTAGCAGCTGATCTATACAATAGAATAAGATATTATGCTAAAAAATGTAAAAAAAAAAAAAAAAAAAAAAAAAAAAAAAAAAAAAAAAAAAAAAAAAAAAATCAGAACCCATCAAGCAAACAACCTGCAACAATGTTCACTACATTTAGGTTGAAAATATTTAAGTACATCATGAAGCCATCATAAAGCGTAAGTGATGAATTCTGAAACACTGAGATATCCTCTGTCTCCTATAGAAGCTGTCTGTATTCCTGTGATATCACAAATGAGGCTTTTCAAACAGTGCTGCTTCAGGTGTCAATAGAAAAAAGGTGCTAAAAGCATTCAAGGAGCAGGTCTTCATCCTTCTACCTGTTGCTATGCAACAAGAGGTTCACTTTTGGATAATAGCTTTAGCATTTCTGTGTTTTACTAGAAAGTTCAATACACAGGTGGTGCTGAGACAAGAGAAAGAGGAGAATCATGGTTCAAGGATTGATACCCAGTATTTTGTAAGGCTAGGGGTTAATAGGGGTTTATTAGAAGAAGGCACAGGAAATAGCAATGCTAACTAATTGGAGATTGCTTAAAATGAATGTTCCCCTTTAGATGGCCAACATATAGCTCCAGTTATTAAATGCAATTACTTTTTTTTTTTCTTAAGGTACCAGTACTCCTATCAAAGATGTGGTCTGGAAACAGCAAAAAAAAAAAAAAAAAAAAAAAAAAAAAAAAAAGCTAAAGTGAACAAAAAGTACAAAAAAGATCTGTTGGGCCTTGTTACACATGGAACAGACATTAGATCAATGAGATTTAGCCATCTTGATTCCATGTTCCAGGCTTTGAATTCTAACTGATGCAAAAGATAGTTGCCTTTCTTCAAATTATATGAAGGATCAAGGCCAGGAGATGATATTAAATTTGCTTTGGTGATGTTTTCTTATTTTCCTTGCTGCTGTCTATTCTGCCACATAATTAAATCAGATTATATGCAACTTATCAAAGTAAGACAGACAAAATCATTTGATTAAACTCTCAACATTTGTGTCAGAGGAAATGAAAACTGATTTGATCAAAATTATGAGAAAAGTTATCATAATTACTAGTAATCCTTAAATATTTGCTGGAATACGTTTAGCCTAAGAAAAAAAAAAAAACAGTTTAATCATACTGAAAGTCACAAGTCCACTAAATGAAAATTGAAAATATTAATCTTAACCATTATAGAAAAAAAAAAATAGCTGCTGTCCAGTTTCTTGTTCCTTTTCCTGTTATAGTTAGTGTTCCAGATTAAAGATAAGAAGGTTGTGTGTGTGTGTGTGTGTATGTGTGTGTGTGTAAGAAAGAGAGAGAGAAAGCCTCAGGGGCTGAATGTTCATGTCAAAGCCGACTTCCCATGAGCTTGCCTGAAAAACACCTCCGCACAGGATAAACACTGTTACCATAGGATCCGTATCTATGGAGAGACGATGTGACTTTACTTTTCAGGAGAAGACACACAATCAAAATAACAAGACACAGGGAGATTTAATTTAAAGCTGCCAACATTGCTTTTAATGACTCAGTAACAATGTTCCCACCACTGGTATGAGAAGACTTAAACTGGAAGAAACTAAAGAGAAAAAAGAAAAGAGTCCGGTAAATGTGAGTTATTCATAAATTGATACAGTTATTGAAATTAACAGACAGAAATAGTGTTGAAATTACATGTCTGGCATGTAACAAACAAACAAACAAAAAATCAAATTCAGCACATTTTGTGGAACATAAAGTCCTGTTATGTCTTTAAAGTATGTGTGACACAAATGGTGAACTCTTCCTCTAAATAGTGCATGTATACTAGGATCAATATGGTGAAATTCACAGTATTCTGCTGCATCATGACTAGTTGTGTTACTTTTCCATAATGTCAGTGTCTATGTTATTTATTATCCTTCTAAAAGATCAATTGGCCATCTGGGAATGAAATTTAACACTCAATGAATGCCCCTAATTGGACAGATGAATATCAGCTGAAATAATCAGACAGTAATGGAGGCCTTGAGTTTCAAGGATCCAATCTCATGAGGTAAGTGAACCTTTAGAAAAGGGCAGAATGATATTAAGAATTGTTGCTTTGCAGTTTCGTGTCAGTTGTGACACGAAACTGCATTCATAGCACATGAATGCTGCAGCAGTGGCACATAGTTTTGTTGATATGTCCAAAAAGTCTGTGGCAACCTGGCTTATCTAGTGATAAGGTGTATGATAATGTTAAATGCTTATGAAGGGATGTGGCAGCATTATTCTCCAAAGGCATATAAAGGCAGGCATGTAATAGCATGCAAAACATTTATACTGAAATTAAATTGTGCATAGATGACTTTGTCTACTTATCATGGTTTATTTACAGCTAATTGAAGCACAACCTTCAGATTTGTATTTGTAAGAACAGGTAAAATCCTGCATTATTTTCTTCCAACTTCACAATTATGCACTACTTTCTTCCATATAAAATAATTATGACAACCATTAAAGTTTGTAGGGATATACATACGTTTACAAGGCACTGTACATACTGCACAGGCATACTGTATGTATAGGAGTGTGGAAAGCTCTTTCATGTAAACAGCTGAGTCTCTTGGCAAGATGAGCAGCTGGAGTCTCTCCTAACTTTGTTTCCACAGATGAAGCCATGTGTAAGAAACACACAGAACAAAGAAACAGCTTATTTACCCGTGCCTTTAATAAGTCCTTATGCCCAATTGTAGTTTCCGCAGTGCACTTGTAGAAATACGGTGCGATCAGTGTGTTAATAAAGTTGACAGTCTCCCCTCATGTGAAAGTCACAATGATGAGGAGAAATGTTTGAAAGGATGTGTGTGAGAGCACTCAAGAAATCACAGGAAAATAAAAATAAATCTGGGATGCATGGCAGCAGGACAGACAGTAATAAAGCATGTTATATGGCACACGGGCTCCATGCACACGGGCTTGGCTGCTCACTTTAAGAAATGGAACCATAAATCAAGTGTTCTGGGGGTTTAGCCCATTAAGTGAGTTTGGCTCCATCTTTTAAATGTTCTTTGCATGCATGTGAAGAAAGCAGAGTACAGCACGATTCTGTCATAAATCAAAATAGCAATGAGTTTGGTCTGCTTGGTTCAAAATACAAAAAAAGGGGGGGAATTGATATATAATTTTCACATTTGAATTTTGTTTGCCTGCTCTTTTACTCCTTAGGCTACAATAAAGGACCCGAGGTCTGTGTGGTGACCGGCTTGGCTCTGTAGCCTGACCAGTAAACAAAACCCCAGATTATCATCAGCTAATCAAGGCTGAAGCCCTGCCACAGAGGTGACAGTGAAAGACAAGACTGGTGACCTTCACAGTGTGGAGAGGAAACAACCTGGACACCCACTGGCTGACAAATAATATAAAAAAGGGGCACAAATTACATTTCTTTTCAGCTGATGCCATTACCCAGACATATGGAGTATTCAAAACAAGCTGACATAATTGTGGTGTGGGTGTATTTAGATTTTATGATTTCATAACCAAGAAGTTAAGATTCTCAACAGCTATAGCATTAGAGTGCCATGGGAGCAGCACTAGAAAAAAATGTTATTTTATGTGTTGATGCTTTTGAAAGAGGCAGCTGCTGCTTCACAGTGCAGCTGAGCAACTTGGAAAATAATCAGAACAACATATGAGTTTGACCTCAGGCCAATACATGACTGATAATTTTAAAAAAAGCTCATTATGAGTTCTAATAGTCTAATAGGTTTGTAGTGAATTTTAGCTCCAGGGACAAATGTGTGAGAAATTTCAAAGAAAGTAAAAGGATTTCTTGAAAATACTTCAGAATGAAAATGTCTTTATTAGTTCCCCAGCATTAAAATAGAGATTTTCCAAAATCACTAGAAACTGCAATGGAAATAGAACAATCTGCAATGACTGCCAACAAAGATTTTGGTCAAAGACAAAAAAAAAAAAAAGAGATTCTTTTTAAACCCTATGTTGTATCTGTGTGGGCTGGATTTTAAAGCTTCTTAGAAAGAATAAAATGGAGCACATGCCCAGTACTGCATCCTGTGTGAGAAACCACAACAGCAGAGCCACTTTAATGCAGCTTTCTACATGTTTCACTTAATTTGGCCCATTTCCATAAACCTAAATAACATAAATGTGTGTAAAAGTTGTTCATGACAGAGCAGACGGTTAACAGTGTTGAAGAAAGTATTAGTTTTGTTCAAATCTTTAGCCAAGAAATTCTTTTTTTTTTTTCTTCTAATTTTGGTGTCATTAATGTTGATGTCGCCTCCTATGGGTGGAGAATTTGTATTTCAGAATGTTTCAATTAAAACGGAGAGTAAGAATTTTTTCTGCAAGCAGAGGAAAAAAATAAATCATTCTTCAGGAGAAATGTAGCTGGGTCCTTAATTTATACAATACCACCAATAGACAAAAATAAAACGTTTTGTTTCACTTGCAGGCTTTTAAATGTAGTTTGCAGTGTGTGATTATCAGGGCTGTATACAAACACCTGCAACTGGCTCCATTCATCTATGGCATTAATAATGTTAACTTAGAAAGGCTGTTTATTTAACAAGAGAATCGTATAGTGCACGACTCAGTTTGGCAACAACCAGTGAGGTTCTATATACCAAGAAGTCGCTTCAGTAGCAATTAGTACAATTTTAGGACAAATTTGAGCTACATCAGACAGAAAAGTGTCACTATGTGTTATAATTAGTTTTGAGAATATGCACATCCTTCCCTTGCTATAAGCTATAAACCTCCAACACTCAAATCTTTCACCAAGTTTTGCCCGTAAGCTCGTGTCTTCATGTGCCAGGCAGGATTCCCCCCCTGCAGCATGAAAGGAACCAAAAATTTGTAGGTGTTGAGGAAAAGCCTTCATTTTCGTACTTTTTTCACTTAGACCATGGGTCATGTAGGTATATCTGAATAATGATACAGGCATTTATTTTACTTACATTGATTAGGGTTATGTCCGGTGATATGATGCAATGAAATATCTTTAATGATGAAGAAGTGGCTGAGATTGTATTTATTCACCACTTGTCCCTTAAACATCTTCATAATTTATTGCACCATATGAAATAGTTATTCATCATACTTTGATTTAACATTTGTTGTTTGAACTTGGCTACTCATAATATCCTGGGTTTGTTTGTGGTGACATTATGTTCCAGTTTACACCCAGGTATAGGTATATGTTTTAAAGTAAACACAATGGACTCATGAGTTAATTTTAATTTTCTCTCTGTTAAAAGTACATTTCTGATAAATTTCTTTAATGTGTCTTTGTATAAACTTACCATTGTTTGTTCCTTTGTTAAGATCCTACACCCAAGGCAGGTGTTTGGAAGTGGCCAACCCAGCACTTCCTGTTTCATGATATCACTGATTGCATCACTGGGTACAACCAAATGGATGACGTTTTTGTTTGTTTGTTTGTTTAGTATTATTTATTTTTGTTTAAAGTAACATTTCAAGCTACACTGTATGAAATGTTGTATATTGCAAACCATTTAGTTGTGTAGGAGAGGTTTTAGATTAGATTATTAATTGTATTCCTATTTTTTTGCCTGGGTTGTATTGTTTGGTTTCACCCATTTTCTACTGATGCAGGCTGATGGGGTTCAGGTGTGTTTCGGTCCTGTATAAAACCAGGAAGATTTTGGTATTTGTGGCTTAAGATGGAATATTGTGATAAAAGAACAGATAATTTTCCTTGTTAAAAAAATAGGCAAAGAATGAAGAAACTCAAAATGACTTTCTTTTACATTACAAAAGGGAAGCATCAAACTCTTGGTATCTTGAAAGGAAAATCAAACAGAACACTGTTGGTTAAGTGATGGAAAAGCACTCTGATTACATGTACACAAAGATTAGCAGACATGATGTCCTGTCTGAAAAAAAAATCATATTTAGTTATTCATTACCATTTAAAATTTCTAGAAATTGGTGGCCTTTTTAAAATAAGTTTCAAAATCTTTGAAAGTGCAGTGATGTGTGATGTACAGCTCCTTAGATTGCTATTTTTGGTGTTGATGAACTCAGCATTTGGGTTTTTGAGATTTTATATTTTAAAAGGCATAATTGCAGCATAGTGGGTCTCGGTGCAGATTTTTTTTTTTTTTTTTTTTTTTTTTTTTTTTTTTTTTTGCTTTCTATTGAAAAAAAATAAGACAAATATTTACATGAAAAAAAATCTTAATGGATTGCATTTCAATCACAAGAACATTTTTAGGGAAATGTAAACATTGGTATGTACTTAGTGCAGGTGACTACAAATAAAAGGAAAGAACTAAGCAGATATACTGTGAGACATATTTAACCACAAATGCTACATGTTTTGTCATTTAATTTACGGACTAAAGTTCAGTTAGGAGCACTAATTTTTACAAAAATCTGAGATAAAACCAAACTGAATTTTGACCTTGGTTCCTTTAGTAAGGCAGCAGCCATGTCAGCATATTTATATGCCAATGGTCCACTAAGGATTAATGCTGCTTCCCACAATTGAGTATTCTTGACATGTAGCTTGTCAGTTTGAAATAAACTGGACTCTCCGAAAGTCGTGTCTGAGTTATCACACTCCAGCTTCCTGTGAGACATCCCTCTCTGTTAAACAGAAACTGTGTGGTTGAGTGAATGCAGCAAGGACCTCATGGACATGTCAGACAGGAAGCAGCAGGAGCAGACAGAGAGCTGGAATCTTAAGAGTACAGTTGTCATATCTGTCATTGGCAGGTTGACCCATCATCAGAACACATCTGCAGCTAAAACTCACCATGTCCTCAGAGTTGATTCATAGTGGACTCCGCTGCTCTTACCAATGAAGCGGAACAAAGCAACAGAGAATGCATGACTTGACATCTATTTAGCAGGCCTGAGCCGCTTGCTTCGTCTCACCCTCGCCTCTCCTGCTTGGCTCCCCAAGCCTGACCCAAATATGACGTTCCCGAATGAACCAGAGTAGCACCCGGAAAAGTGACAGCTCTTTCTCCAGCAAACTCCTCCAATTTCTTTCTGTTTTTTATTCCCTCTCCTTTTTTTGAATTATTAATACTAAGCTGATATACCCACAGCCTTTCTTCAAGAATGGATCTGTCGATTAGCTTTGATTTTTCATCTGTACTTTCACTCAGCAAAAGTTCTCATCTATTATCTATAAAGTAGCAGTGAGCTTAAGCTGATGGTGACATTATTGTATTTCCTAAAAAAGTCTTAGATGTTCACCTTATCTTAATGCCGAAACTCTTTCTCGCCTTCCTTAGACTGCTAATATGGCAGCCGTTGGTTAACAAAAAAGCTTTCCAAATAAGATCCATAACTCTTCTCTCATAATCTACAAGCTGCAAGTCCACACTTGATTTTCCCTTTTCATATTAAAATCCACAGAAATGACAAAGTGGTGAGTTTGAAACACTATGTACACCAAAGAATTTTCTCCCAAAGAATTTGTTAGGAAAACTAGGGGCAGATGAAACTAATTAAAAGCATTTGATAAACTGATCATAACAGTGGTCATTTCAATAAAAGCAGGAGTTTGGGATGTGTGCAGGTGCCTTAACATAACGCCAATGTAGAAAGAGATCAGCTTCTATCTTTAAAAAGCAAATATTGCTGTCCATCAGTCTGAGTATGGGAATAACACTATTTCCAAACTGTCTGAAGTCCATCAGTCTAGACACAGAAAAAAAAAAAAAAAACATTCACAAGTGTAAAACATTTAAATCCAATGCAATTGTTCCCATGAGTGACTTTCTCAGCAAACCACCCCAGGATAAGACTTTGCAAGTCTTAGTAAAAATTACAATAATCCAACTTCTCAGACTCTACAGGCATCAGACAGCATTTAGAATGTTAAAGTTCATGACAGGACAATACGGAAAGACTTGACAAGCATGGTTCCTTTGGAAGGATTGAATGATCTCTATATCTAAACAAATATGGCATCACGAACTGCAAATGTTCTGGAAAATGTCCCTTTGCACAAATGAGAACAAACTAGAGACTTTGGCAAAAACCAAACACACATATCAGCACAAACACCTCATGTTATCTGTCAAGCATGGTGGTGGAGTAAGAATGATTTGGGCTTTTTCTGCAGCTCCAGGACCACAACTACTTGCAGTCTCTGACTGAACCATGAAATCCTTAAAGTATCTGAGACCATCTGTTTGACCAAAATTTAGGTTATGCAAGCAATGAAGCGTTGTTGTATAAAGGAGAGTGGGCCAACATTCCTCCAAAATGATAAAACAAAAACTTTGAGTTCTTGTTGCTAGTTTTTACATTTTGGCTTAATCTTTTAAAAAAATAAATAAATAATGACATGTTGGAATCTGTTATTTGTTTTTGCATTGTTGGGTTTATATTTATGTGATTTTATAACCTGCTAAAGTCTACATAATTATAATTATGTAATGATACATAAAACCCTTGAATTAATAGAGGGTGTAGTTTGATGGAAATCTGAATGCCCTTCAGCAGTTCCTAAACTCTTTTCTGACTAGAGAGATTCAAGAACTAGATGTGGGTCATAACAGGAGGTCTAGAAGCCTGGATAACAGCTCATTATGGATTCTCTTTAGAAGGCAGAAAACATATTCAGCTAGAGTTTTGAAATTCGGGAATTTTCTGAGGACTGAGTAATTGTCTACTTCTCTATTATTGAAATTTAAATATGCTAAATGGAATGAACTTATATAAAACTTTTCCAGTCATACAATTCATGTGTCTTACAGCACACACATTTATACATTGATAGGTAGCAACTTGGGGTTTGCCCAGGGGCACATGAACATGCTGACAAGAGAAAGCTGGAATCAAACCTTCAAACTGTTAAATAAACTCCTCTAACTGTTAAATATTTTCAATGAACTTTGACTGTGCCTCAGGGAGTACAGATTCTTAGAAATTTTGACTATTTTAAACAACTATTTTAGGATGTAACCTCTGTAATAAAATCTGTGATAAAAACTTTAATATTGTGGTTTCACTGTTTTTTGTCACATAATGGATCTAGATAGCTCACCCGATGCTGGAATGATCATGTTCAGATGTTGTGTTTCCAAATAATACAATAAGAAGTATTGAAGGTGCAGACCTGAAAATTAAGATAAACAACCAATAGGCTACTTAGAACTATTTTATTTCACTTCTATGTTTATTATTTTTATGTCCAAAGCAGCATGACTGATATTGGCAGTAAGAGCAAGCCTCACAGACCCTGCAGGAACCATTTACGTCATGGTTTAGGTATTGCAAGATATACCGCACATTGACCTTGTGACCTAACTTAATCATCACTGATGTCCAGCATCTTGTAAAGGCTCACACTATTATTTTGTTGATTAATATTTTTTCTCTAAATCTGCTGTAAAACAGACTGTTCTGCTCCAGCAGGGAGTTAAGTGCATTTGACTGAGGCTGCCATTGACTTTTTTTCAATACTTCCCCTAAAACAGAAGTAACTTTCCAGTTTCTTTTAGAGAATTATAAGAGTTGACAAATACAGCTGGCCATCTGCAATAAGATTACATCTCATTCCTGAGGATATTTTCATGTGCAGGACGTTGCTAAAGTGACAGGGTGTTAGTAACTTCTTTCTGTCTTTGAAGTGACAGTGATTGTTTTGGTCATCATGTTTTCTTTAGACTCAAGTCAACCTTGTGGAACTGAAACTAGAAAAAAAAACTGCTCTCCTGATTCATACGTGAATATCTTTGCTTTGAATTTTACTGTTTTACTGAATGGTGATTCTGCATCTTCAGTTGGTTGCCTGTGTGGTTTGATATCAGATCCTCGGTTGAGCAGCTCACATTCAAAAACTGAAACAGAGGTGCAACCAATATAGTCTCCTCTTCCACAGTGAATTTCACCATAAAAAGTAAAAAGACATTTTGATTATGAGGCAAAACAAATTAACAGTAATTTAATTCTGTCAACACTTTCACCATCGTGAAAAAAAAAAGAGCTAAACAACAGCAACCCTTTGAATCTTATAGATAGAAGAGTACAGCTACATACATACAGCTGGTATGCTCAAAGCATGCTTAAGTCACATTTGCTCTACAGTTGTATTTACTGGTATTGAAAATGATTTTCAATTATCAACTATATGTCCTGCTGGAACCTGCAAAACTGCCCCATCATCCACCACAACTTTCAAGATTGATCCACTGAGACTGATGGGTCCAGACAAACCGGTTGACCCACTATGTCTCCACCCATGGTATAGTCTATACATCTCCATCAATTCAGCCAACACAATTGGGAGGAAGAAAAAAAATCCCTTTTTTCAGATCTAAACAGTAAATATAGTTCATTGTATGTTTCAAATTACATCATACCAAGAGAGAGGAGCATTGTAGCATGGAAACACTGAGAATGTAGCACCAATTCAGTTATCCACAGGTCACAACTGCTTATATACTTTGTAGTGTGCTTCATGTATACTCCTTTGGGTTTGAATGACTGCTGTACTGGCCTGTCCCATAACTGGTTAATTCAATACTAGCGGAACATGGAGTTGACAAGTGTTAAATGTATAGAAATCAAAAAGGACCATAAAATGTACATACAGGTTTAGCTTTGAAGACAACATGAATTTCGTCACTTTGCTTCAGGTTCAGCATCCATATTAGGGGCATTTTCTGGCCCAAATGCACAAGGTTGAACTTTTTGTTGCTACAAAGCTCTCTCTGTCTGATCTTCATCATTTTAATCTTAATCTGAGTCGCATTCCTCTGGGAAAATCCCATCAGACTGGATAAAAAATGTTTCAAAATCCACATCAGAATCTGCCAAATTCACTTCTCCACCATAGTTTTACTGATGTCAAAAAATCAAATCCAAAAACACTTCTCAGAGTCAAAACTTGTGGTTTATGACTTTTCTCCACCTCTTGTATAATTCCTTATGACTCGGTGACCCAGATTTTTGTTATGTGAAAATGAAAGTTTGTGGAGGTTTGTGAGCTTTTTAAAAATAGTGTATTTTCATGAAATCCTGGATTGGAAAATCATAATTATGACTTCCTGTTTCTCCATTTCTGTTCTTCCGACTTGTTCCTACATTCATCATGGCCTGTCACAATTATTCTGCAGTATATATAATTTTATAGTTGTTGAAAAGGAAATGCAGTTCTGGCTCTTTGCTTTCAAAATGTTTTTGTTCAGAATAAGTCTGCAGTCAGAAAGGTATGATTTAACTGGTTTCTTTTAGACTCTGGCAGAAAATATTGTACTTGCAAACAAGATGCAGATCTTAAGTAAATTATTAAGTTTAACCTTCTGGTTGTTGAGGCTATGGGGAATGTTAAACTACCAATGTTACTTTTACTGCTTGACTTTACAAGCAATGTTTGAATATTAAGCAGCTGTGTCTACACAGTGATACAAAACCAAGCAACTTCCATCAATTTTAATAAATGTTGGCCATTTTTATTTTATTAGCATTATTATTAATTAATTTGCTAGGTGAGTTTTGTATTTGGCATTGGTGATAAATAATTTGGTGGCCCAAATTTTTCTGTTTATGTCATGTTGCGACAGGTTTCTCATTTTGTTGAGAATTTTCTTTTCACGGCTGCCCATTTTGTCTTTTTCTGAGCCTTCAGAAAGACCCCAGACATGTGGATCCATTTTAAGGGAACCACTATGTAGACATGTATCTTACGGCAGTTATGCTTATTCAAAGGACTGCAGCTGCAGGCAGGGAATTAGAGTGCTGTACCGTTGCTCTTTTTGTGTTTTAAAAATGGAGCTTGATCGTTCCCACAAAGCTGAGGCAGCAGCAGTGGCTTAAATGCAAGACAAACTTGTCTGGTGAAAACATCACAGTGTGTTTCCTCAACCAACAATATGAGAAGGCTCTCACTTCATAGTGAAAGAATGACTCAAAGTTCCATTTTTCTCCTGTCAGGATTAAAGCATCTATATCAAGAGAGCAGGGAGAAAATACCTGCAGTTTCCTGACTAAAAGAGTGTTTTATTTTCTGAGACTTAAGTTTAAATAAGGATTATATTTGCAATATTTATACAGTCATGTAGAAATGAATAGCTTATTAAATTAGGAAAAGTGATCAGTGTGCAAAATTCTGATTTCCTCTTCCAGCTTTAGGCATTAATGGACGTGGACTCTTCCTTACTTAGTTATCTGCATACAAAAAGGTCATTTGCACCACAGCTAAATGGACATGACAATGAATGCAACAGAGATGAAGCACAATTTTACTGAATGTGACATTTTGATGTGACACATAGCCCATGTTTTGAGTCATTCAATCCTGTGTAGAAATGATCGGGACAGAGACGCAGATGGTGCACGATATGTTGACAGTTTGCTCGAACAGTTTCTGAAAGCCAAAAGTAGCGAATGACACAGCTATCATCTGTTGCCAGAAAAAAAAAAAATCTCCTAATGCCTTTTCTCTTCTGGATGTTTAATTATCAACTCCATCACCACCAAATTCAAGCTGGAAGCTGGAGTACCCTGACAAACTCAAAGATTCATGGGAGAACATGCTAATGATAGACTTGCACAAATTTATCCAAATGTGAGTACAGCATGTGCAAGATGCCATAAGGATCCTGCCACATTAGGGCAAATGTTCTGGGATTTCCCCTTTTAAAATGAATTCTGGTCAAAAGTATGCATAACTCTTTCATACATATGCAATAAAAAATTTCTCTATCAGCCCACATCTCCATCTTGGGGGTTCCTCCCCAAGATATCATGGTTTCATCACCACAATTAAAAGCAATCGTTTTAGCCTCACTCATGTCTCAAAGGCTTATTCTTCTTAAGTAGAAATCGGACAAACCTTCTTTAAACAACTGGGTTAAAGAAATGCTTTAAATGTTACCGTTGGAAAAACTAACATACAGCAGAGCCAATTGGCAAAAAAAAAAAAAAATTCAGAAAGACCTGTTCCTCCTTTATAGAATAAGTCAAACATTTAAATGTGACACAGAGGTGCATGGTCTACCTGTTCAACCTGCACAGGATAGGCCATTATGAAGTGCCCCTACATCTACAGCTTATGTTGTCAATTACATTTTATTGACTGGAGCTAATGTTGGTATGATTATTTGTATGATTTTTATTTGTTGTTGTTGTTGTTATTTTACTTGTTTTTGTGTCATTATTCCATATATTATCTGCTAGGATGTCCAGCTCTGTGCTAGGATTCCCTCTTGGCACAGTGCAGGTGGTGGGAGATAGAAGGACTCTAGCTAAAATAACATCACTGATGGACAAAGTCTTCCACCCCATGCACAAAGCTGTTGCTGAGCTGGAGAGATCCTTCAGTGACAGACTGCTGCATCCTAGGTGCTCTAAGGAGCATTATAGGAGATCCTTCCTCCCAGCAGCTGTTAGACTCGAGAACCATCATTGCTCCCAACAAAATTAATAAGTGTTTATATCCATGCTAGTATCTGTACAACTGTACCATTTTTCTATTGTCACTATAGTTTGTATTTTTAATGCTCAGAGACATGCACATCTTGTACATTTTTAACTAATCAACTCAGTTGCACATTCCTCTGGAATTGAGTATTTTTTACAACTCCACAGTATTCATGTTGTAATTTTTCTCTAATTGTACAGTATTTTTCATCCTTTATTCTGTTTTTTATACATACTTTATATTCTTTGTGAGTCTATTTTTCTGTTATTATCTGTCACTGCCACTTTGCTGCTGTTGCACAGAAATCTCCCCATCATGGGACACTAAAGGATATTTCTATTCTATTCTATTGTATTCTATTCTATCTTGTTTATATAACATCTGGAAATGAAAATTGAGAAATGGAAATTGAGATAACAAGCCTTCCAAGGCCAACACAGGGGAGCCAGATTCATATAACAGCAATTATTTTGGGTCATGCCAACTCTGTTAATTTTCTATCTACCTTAAACAGTCTCACTGGTACATCTCAATGGTGAGTCCCAACAGTCAAATTCCTGGTCATTTCTGCCAAATCCAAGCATACAACTTCTCCAAGATTTATCCCATTTCACTTCTGAGTCCAGGAACTGCAACCAGCCTGCAATCCTGTGCAAGAATCACATCCAGTTTCCGATTCTGCTCACGTAGTATCTCAGTCTGAGTGTTGATCGCTCTGAAGAGTCCCTCACACAAGCTGGGAAGTTTTGCAATCAGCAGAACAGCTTCTGACGTTTTCCGAATTTCTTGATATGCCAAGTAACCGCCAACTCCAAAAAGCAGAAATCCTGTTATCAAAAATCCAATTATGTACACATCTTCAACATCATCGGCTGACAATATCGACAGACACACAATCCTCCACTTCTGTCAGCAGTCTATTGTGTATCTGGAGAAAAATGTTCTATCTGTACAAGAGGGTTCCCCCCTACCCTGGCTTCTCGTCAAGAAAATTTGATCAACTGCATTGAGAGACTAGCTGACGAGATCTATGATTTGTAATTTGGAAGATATGCAAAGAGAGGCTCCAAAAAGATTAATAAGCACAGGACAAAAGGGCTGAAGCAGGGCAGAAGAGTGAGAATACGGGAGAAAGAGAAAAAGCATCCTCCTCCACCGAGAGCAGGAAGGAAAAAAAAGTATCTTGCTCTTAAGTGTCTTGGGAAGCGTTATGTGTGTTTTGTATATATCCAAAAATGTATAAAAAAAAAAAAAAAACAAACACTTTTAATGAATAGCTCAGCTGACAAGTTTCATGAAATCGCTTAAGAGTGCTTTAAAGTCAAGGAAAATATACCATTTTTTGTTAAATGGTATATTTAACAAAAAATATACCATATTTTTTGTTATGGTATATAACAAAAAATATTGTTGTAAAATATGTCGAGGCCTTGTAATTAAATATTTTAGGTGTAACTAAAGAGAGAGAGAGGCAAACAGTCCTGAGAGGTGTAGATCAGCTATTCACCTGTCAAAGCATCCTAAGCTCTGTGCTACGGTGAAACGTTGCCTCTGGCTTTATGTTGGAGGCAAGTAAGAAAATGTGTCCTTAAGCTTCACTCTGCCGAGGGCGATCACAGTCAGTACAACAACATGTCACCATGTGACAGCTCAAAACCGCAGCAGTGGAACCATTTACATCACTTTCTGCTATGCAGATGCTGCTACGGTATAACTGGACAAAGGATAATACAGAAATGTACAATCAGTTCATCAAAAGCTAGCCTTTTCCTATTTTACAGATACAAAATACATTTATTTATTCTGGGTAGATGGATTAAATTTCAAATGATTCAGTAAAAGTCCTGCATTGCTTTATACATGTTAAATTCTTGTTAAGAATTTAACCTGGAAATAGATCTTGAGTTGCCCTGTTGTTAGCTAAAAAACCTCAACTTACAATAGCCATAAAGGAACCTCTACCACTTTTAAATCATTTATCTGGCAACATTCTCAATACCTGTGAGAAAAAGAAAAGGTGACAAAGTTTCAGAGAAGATGCATGTGATTTGCACATGCTGTGGGAATGTCGTGGTCATGTGTGATCTGCTAATGATGCTAAGGTTGACATCTCCTTCTGAGCTTTTCACTGGTGCTAAACTAAAAGGGCTATTTTACTGTTTTAATGAGTCTGGACTGTATTTGATCAGCTCTGGTTCAAAATATAAAATAGCTAGGTTATGCCTACACTACAGGTTTATTGTTAAATTAAGTTTTTTTTTTTTTTTTTTTGATTCGATGTGATTTTTTCTTCTTTTTTCTGTGTGGTCGTTCTAGTGTAATTTTAAATTCAATGTTATCAAACTCCATGTCTGATGTGTGCTGTAATGTTCCTAAGTACTGTCGTGGCAAGACTTTTACTGTGTAAGAGATTCACTAAAGTAACAGCAACTTGATTAGCTTGACACACATATAAGTGGCATTAAGTGTGAATAAAGAGACGTATATTCCCACTTTCCATATCCACTTGGGTCACATTTCCCTGCACTGTCAACATAACTTTAGGTTGGTCCAGTGTGAACTGGATAATTCTACACAGAACAGAGATTGTTTTAAAACAGTTTGAGATCCATGAAACTTTTGCTGTATTTGTGACACAAAATAGATACCAAAGGTTGGTATTAGACATACTCGCCAATCCTTGGATTATCATTCTGTTCTGATTCCAGATCTTTAAGTCTATAAACTTCTACCTATTTGCAAATATAAAAAAAATAGATTTTTAGTTTTGTTGTATTAGGGGGGAACACCCTCTTTCCCCTTCCATGCATCACCAGGTGTTTCTCTCCAGTTCCGAAACCCAACCAATAAAACAAGCAAAGTATTTACCTTGTGAAATAATGAGAATTGGTTAAGTATAAAATGTGGATTTAGTGCCAAAAAAATTATCAGTATAAAGAGTATACAAATAGAACAGATAGCGTGACATTCACCTTCGGTACCAGGCTCCCCTCAGCCCATCTTAAGGATCAACTGAGAGGAGCAAAGAATAGAGCACAAGTCCTGCTTTTATCTATGCCTCGTTCTTAACCCTTGCTAAGGGGTGCCATCCTCTTGTATCAGTTTATGCTTGACTATGTGTGCGTCTTTATGTGATATCAGCGGTTATGGTTATGTAAGCATGCAGCAGTGAGCAGTGCAGCAAGATAAGTTAATTAGGGCAGTTATGTTTAATTAGGGCAGCAAAGAGATCATTAGAACAGGCTACAAAATCATACATACATAACAGCCAAAAAAAAAAAAAAAAATCTAATCTCATTCTTTTGAATCCAATATTATTTATTGCCTCAACTAATGCCTTGTTAACGTGGCAAGATTTTAGAATTGTCAGTTGATTTTCAAAACCTTAGAGACCCCACACATGACGATAAAAAATCTTAGACATACCAGGTTTGGTCCTAGAGTGTGTGATGTACAGCCACACAGCAAAGACAACACACTAAAAGATTTCACTCATGAACATTCAGATGTCAGATAGGAAATCTCACAAAACCTCTTGATATCAAAAGTGAGTTCAGAGTAAACAAAAATGACTGACTGAGAAGAAGCAATGGCGATAGTTTGTCGATTATTTTTTACAAAGGAAAAAAAAACAAAAAGACGTCTCTGACATCCACTGGACTTTCTGGTGCACTATGACAATTGTTTTGTCTTCTGTAGTTTGGATTCCCCTCCATGTTTCCATGATAATGCTTTCTGCTTGGCTACACATCACATTTAAAAGGCTACGTGCTCGTTTGTCCTCAGGGAATGCCCTACACGCTGCGATATCGGACCATGACAATCCAACATGTTGTATATCCTCGATTTGAGGTTGGAGTGGTCCCAACATTCGTCCGAGCAGACCAGAGCACTCTTAACACACCACACACAGCAGGAATATCTCCTAAGATTATCTTTAGAACCATCACAATAATCGGAGCGTCCTGAAGATTGTTGTAAGGGAAGAATTGTGTTAAAAACCTGCATAATTATCTTGCCATATCAACCAGGCTTACCCAGCTGGATGTATCTCTATTCTCATATAGATATGATGTTGTACTTTATAAAGCTGATTCAGGATTTAGAAGATGATGTAGCAACAATCTGAATAACTAGTGAATCTATATGACTGAAAAAGCATGCCAAGCAAGCCTTGTTAACAAGCCCTCTGAGACTATTCATTGCCATCTTGCCACAAACAACCCAACAGAAGCACTGAGTCGTGTTACATAGATATGTCTGACAAATCCAGCTTCTCTAATTTCAGCTGTGTTGGTGCAGCCCCGCTGCACATGACTCCAGAAAAAACAAGACTAAAGCTGTGACATGATGCACAATGACATAAAGCCAAGTTGCACTGGCACAGATTTTCATTGAAATTGAAGGTTTTTATCTCCCAAGGAATTTTTACTTATCTTTAAAAATTTGGGAGTTCAGTTTTGTGGTTCTTGGTTGGTTATAGAAAAAAAAAAAAAAAAAACTTTAAGCACATATTTAAGACTTTAAGAAAGAGTTTTGGTCTGTGGTTTGACTCGCTTACAGTCTTACCGTCTCAGAACTGTAAAACCTTCCTTCACACAAACAGTTGTGTTTTGTCTTTTTGTGCCTTTATTGGTTTGTTTGCAGTGTTACAGCAGCTAAAATGTATCGGTTATTTGTTTCAAACATGTAGAATCAATAAAAAAAAACTTTGAGAAAATACTTTCTCATTTTGTCAAGATGTCAAATAGTTATTTAAAGTATAACAATAATGGTATAATGGAACAGCAGAGCTTCATTTCAACACACACGTATACCGTACATAAATGTGAGGTGTTGAGATATCCATAGATTATGAATAGAGAGGTGATTCGAGTCTTTCACTCATCTGAATTGTAAATTTAGGCCTCTGTCGGGGGA
The DNA here is from genome assembly GCA_014839685.1 of Anableps anableps. Lineage (NCBI taxonomy): Eukaryota > Metazoa > Chordata > Actinopteri > Cyprinodontiformes > Anablepidae > Anableps > Anableps anableps. The sequence continues at coordinate 35,573,255 of CM026074.1, forward strand.
TCTTCAAAGTCCCTGACAGTAATCTCCCCAGATGTTCCTGCTGTTCAGGAAATCTCTAATTAGTAAAATTTTCACCGGAAGGTAGAAAAATGTTACAATAATGTCTCATGACTCTCTTTTGTTCTGAATTTCTGCTCTAAAGGAGTCGACCTCTCCAACACAGATGTTTCATTGTCCCACCGTCTTACACTCAGCATACTACTTTGCTCAAGGACACTTCAGCCCAGCAGATGCTTTCTGTCCAGGGGCTCAAGCTGCAACCTTCCAGTTGGAGGACACCCTCTGTTATCACTTTAGCAGTATGCTGCTGACTGACACCACCTACAGCATCGCCCAGTCATCGCTGTGTACCGCGAACTACCTGTAGGCGCATACTGATTATTTTCTGGCTCAGGATTTTTTTCTGCTTTTTTTTTCCCAGTGAAGTTAAACCCTTAAGAGAGGTCAGGCTCAGCTGAATGCAAGGTCAGAACATTGCAACCAAACAAAACAGAAATCCAGGCAACCTTATCTGCATGTGAGAGGTCTTCTCAGAAAAAAATACAGTTTTTTATTATATATATATATATATATATATATATATATATATATATATATATATATATATATATATATATATATATATATATATAAAACACAAAGCTAGTGCAACATGTCATGTCTTGAAATGTTTGTTTTAGCTATAAAAAAGCTATAAAAAAAAAGCCAAAATGCTGTGAATGCACTTTAATCCAGAACTAGTAATTTGTTATGCTTCTGATTAGGCTCTTGTGTAGTTTAATGTACTACAATAATATTAATTGGCTTCTGTCAGAGATAATCAGTAGAAATAATTAAATTTTGTCTTAAATTTGCTGAGCTACATGTGTATAAGGCGAATAATGTGACTGGTATGGATGCTGGATTGTTGTGAATGGCTTTAAGTCAATGCAGATGTAAACACATGAATTCTGGATGGAAAATACGGGTGAAAAGGAAATCACAGTGCAGTACTTTGACATATCTGTGTATTTGTAACGCAAAACTCAAAATCAGATGAGATGCAGGCTTCTATTGTTCTAAAGAACCTGCTGTTCAGCCTTACAGCCAGGTACAACAGTCCTGTGGAAAAATGTCTCTAAAAGCTCTTTTTGTCCATTATTTTTTCCAAAGAACAAAGTACTAGATCAGAAAAAAAACATTTCCATTAATGTTTTATTTATTAATATTAATCTGAGGGGGCTTATGTCTGTTTGTTAATGTGCCTGAATGTAATTCAGAATTTTGTTGAAAATGACAACAGCCTGTTCCAGAAAAGTTCCAGCATGCTAACAAAGACACATTAATTTACTTTTTAAGGAGCTGAACTGATGGTACCCGACAGACTTACAGCAGTGGTGAAAAGTTTACATACACCTTTTAATTTAATGCTCATTTAGGGTATTACTGATTAATTTTTTGGCACAATTTTGGCTGGATATTCATTCATTTTTCTTATCAGAAGCTTCTTATCAGATGCCGCTTACTTAGTTCTTAAGGATAGCTCAACATTTTTCAGTTGGGTTAAAGGAGGGGTCAGAAACTTAATGTTAGCCTTCTTTGCACTTTGTACACATCAGACTTCCAGTACGAAAGTGTTCCTTCTTCTCCATTATTCCATCCATTTTGTGGAATAAATGAGTACCAGTGGCTGCACCCATCATGCCTATCAGTGTATAGTGTTCTTGTGACTAAATCCAGTTGCTCAGTTTGTCTCATTTGATCTTAATACTTTTCTCCAGAAGTCGTATGGACAGTGCATGTGGTGTGGGGTGTTTTAATCAAACTTAAAGGTGTTCATTTTGGAGCAGGGGCTTTATTTTTGGTCAGCACCCTCCTCTAACTCTAAGTTAAAATTAAACATGTTTCACTATGAACAGTGATAGTTTATGATGTGCTTGGCCCTTGGACTGTTTCTGTTCTTTCATACATATTTCTTTTCAGGGTAAAATGGTTGAGACTTGGACACAATTGGGTGTTTGATGTTAAATGTCATCCAAAACACCCATCAAAAACTGGTTTTGGAAAGAATAAAGAACAGAGTATATTCATAGATTTGGGTGTGTTTAATTTTGACTCTGTGCAAAAAGTTGTGGAGCCAAAAAAACAAACAAAAAAAAATAATTAAAATCTTTTGTTTAATGATTCTTTCATGAACAAAATCTAACAAAAACTCAAAAACCACTTTCTCTGGACATAAGAAAAAATAAAACCCCTGCTACTTTTCATTTCTAGTAAATATGTTATGCATCTCATAAAGTCCCTTGTTTTTTTATCTTTGTTCCTGATTAGAAATCATTTGAAGCGCTTTAGTTTTTTAAATCTTCTGTCGTCTGCTCAGCATCAAACCTTTTGAAATGAGAGTTAAACAGCAAACTTGTTGTGAAACCTAGGCTGAATAAATTTACCCAGACATACTGTTCTGACAACAGACACACTGTAACCCTGGAGGCTGTAACTTTCTTTGAATTAGCGCCAGATATTCCCCTGATCCTCCTGTGGTTTGAATTCTATGTAAACCTGATTTTGAGACAAGAGGGAACATAGACACTAATGAGAACATGCTTTTCAACAGGCATCTGCAGCCTGATAGTGACTGGAGTCTCGCCCACAGGCAAGAGATGATAAAGAAAGCGCTTAATGCACCTCTGTTGTCAAGTGAAGGCTGACTTACAGAAAGATTAACTTTAAAAATAGAATAGAATAGAATAGAATAGAATAGAAATTTCCTTTATTTTCCCACAATGGGGACATTTCTGTGCAACAGCAGTTAAGTGGCAGTGATAGGCAATAACAGAACAACTCCTATAAAATGCGTATAATAACAAAATAAAGAATAAAAAAAAAATCCTGTCCAGTAAGGCAAAATCTCAACATGACATGAGAAACTGAATTAAAGAAGCCAAAATCACATTAAATGTTGAGTTCATATTAATCATTACTGCCATCAAGACTATTTACGGCGAAAGAATCACAAACAATTAATTAACTAAAGTATTTTGAAGATTTTTTTTTTTTTTTTACATCTTTCACAATACAACCAGAAATTTGTATTGCCATGGCTTTTTCAGTGATATAGCAACACAAAGTTGAGCATAACTGTAAGGTGGATTGTATTTGATATGGGACTTCAAAAAGATTGGCTCATTAAATGTGAATTAATGAGCCAACTTTACGATTATGCATCTACGCTACAGGTAGCTGAAGCTCAACATCACAACTTTAGGGCTGGTTGGTTACCTGCTACTTGTGCAGAGCAAAAAAAAAAAATAAAACAAAATCATTCTTAACTGTAAAAAAAAAAAAAAAATAAAAAAAAAAAATGCTACTTTCTGAGAGGTTATTCCTGTTTTTTTAGTCCTAATGGATTGTAGGGATCCAAAGATCCAAAAAGGTTCATGTAGTTTCAGATAAAGGAGATCATACAAACATTTCAATTTGTTAAGTTTCCAAATTGGAGTACATAGTCAAAATTAGACCCCAAAAAGGCTGTGAAAAAGTATTTATCACCTTACAGGTTGCTTCAGTTTTGTTTTGTTGTCACAAAAGCATGTTTCAAATCATAAAACACAAAGAATAACCTGAGTAAATACTAAAAACAATTTGCAAATGATTATTTAATTTATTAAGAAGAAAAATGTATATAAACCAAGTTAGTGCTGTGAAAAAAAGTTATTAGAACAACTAAAAACCTTGTTAAATCATGAATAAACTGGAATTAACCACTTTTTTTGGATAGCTGAAATAAATTTCACTTGTCACACTTAGACTTGATTACTACCAGACCTGCAGGATCAAGAATTCATTGTAAGAAGAACTTGTCTGACAACATGAAGAAAGTGAAAAGGTCTCAAAAAGCAACACATTATGCCCAAATCTAAATCATACTCTAAACTTACCATGACATGGCCTATTCACCTAAACTGAGGAACCTTAGAGGGATCAACAGCTCAGGTGGAGAATCTGTTAACTGTTAACAGGACAGCTGTTAGTCATGCACTCCACAAGCCTTGACCTTTCTAGAACATTGGCAAGAAAAAAACATTGCTGTAAGAGAGATATTCCCTTTGCAGTTTGACACAAGCCACATATGTAAAACAGGACACATAAGGAAGAAGCTTTTTGGCCAACAGGGGAAAAAAATGCTGCATATCACCCGAAAACACTAACCCCACAGTAAAACATGGTGGTGGCGGCAGCATCATGTTATGAGAATGCATTTCTTAAGCAGGGACAGGGAAGCTGGTCAGTGCTGATGGGAAGAGCAAATACAGCAAAAAATAGGGCAAATCTGGAAGATGCAAGTTAGAGGCTGCAAAGACTGGAGACTGGTGCAGAGGTTCCGCAATAAACATTCAGCCACAGCTGCAGAGAAATGGTTTTAATTGAAACATATTCATGTGTTAGAAGGACCCAGTGGAATCCAGACCAAAATCCAGTTGAACCTGTTGCAAGACTTGAAAATGTTTACAGGTGCTCTCTATTCAATCTTCCTTACTTTAAGCTATTATGCAAAGAACATTTGGCAGCATTTCAATCTAGAGATGAGTAAAGCTGGAAGAGAAAAAATCCACATGGTCTGATGTTGGAGGGGGGAGTGAAAATCTATCTCCTAATGTGTGAGCTAAATGCATTATTAATTCCTGTTCAGTTATTTATTTATAGATATTTTTTTTAAAAAAATCATGAAGAATTTGAACTTAGCTACTTTGAGATCTTTACAGAAACTCGTCATCATGTCAGTTTATGAAAGGCCTTTCCTGCCGATCTCTGAAACCAAAGCAGTTTTCCTACAATGCTTAGGCTTTCTGCGCTGCACAAGGAATGTTACACACACAATATCTGGAAACAAGCCTCTGAACCCAAACACTAGCCTGTGTTGTGAGGCAGCGGGGGAAGTGGGGGACATCAGCAGCTGCTGAGGACGAGCAAACTGCAGAGAAAGCCAAACCATAAACGGTATTTAATACACAGCACCATTGCTTTGTATAATGTGGGTGTCCATGGTAGGAATTTGTTGCTTCTCTGGTATTATCACCTCCTACGAGTTTGCAGACAGTTTAATAAAACAGTTACTTGGCTAAACAATACGTGCTGTAATTGTAGAGAATGTGCTGATGTTACACACCAAACATGACAAAACTCATCACTGGCTTAATTGAGTCCAAACTTATTCAAAAAGCTAAATTAAACTGAGTGAATTTGATCAGCTGGTGACATCAACTGGCAATTGTCACACCAGATATATTTAGTCTGTTTCAAACAAACCCTGGTTTGTTTCCACCCTGTGTAGATGTGAACACAAGCAATCGCACTAGGATGCAGACCAAAACAACCATACCGAGATCATTTGGAGGAGGTGGTCTCGCTGACTAATACGAATAAGAAATGGTGCCACATTTTTTTTTCACAAAAAAGAAAACTCTCATAATCATTCGTTATACTACTCAGATAAATTCACCTGTAATAGTTCCCAGAAACAGACCAATGATAAGATTAAATTCTGTGTTCTCTACTAGCTCAGAACACATTTACATTTGGTTCTCCCACTCTGGACACATCTGACCAGTAGACAGACTGGGTTGTAGTTACAAGTTACCAAAGTCATCAACTGATTTGGACCAACGTAAACGAACTACAGGTGTGAAAACGGCCTTCAAGTTAGCTATTTACAGTGTTGGTGAGGGGATGTAAAATTGAAATAAGAGAGAGTACAGAGATGTAAGAAGCTATTAAAACGGAAACAGTATTTTCTATGAATAGCCTGCATAGCAAGAAATGTCTGTAGATCATTCCGGCTGTGAGATACTCAGCAGATGTCAGGAAGGATAAACAGAGCAAAGCTGCTGAGATTTATCTGTTTGAGTTTTCATACAGTGTTATGCACTGTGCTAGTTTTAGAAATCCTGGTAGCCTTTTAAAAAAACTGAGTCTACAACATCTCTAACTACACACAGACTGCTGAATCACGCTAATCAGAAACATAAGAAGCTAAAGAGTTAAAAATGTTGACTGTGATCATTTTGTCTTTGGTCTATAATATTATTTCAGTCTTGCTTTACAGAGACTGCTCTCTAACACATGCACTCTGATGTTGCTTAAGCTGCTAAAATGACTGGCCACAGCAGAAGTCTGGAAAAAATAAATGGAAGGCTGCTTTCATGTTTTCTTAAACCAAAGTTTTAAAGAAGAAACTGGAATCAGCTACAATTGGTATAAACAGGTCACAGCTGTGCAAAAACCGATGCTCAGAAACTGGCCAAAAACATCTAATCTCCATTTTTCCTATTAAAGAACAATTTTTAAAGATTTTTAAAAGATAAAGCTCATATTCTGCTTTTGCAAAAGTGTTCTTATTTTGCATTCAGATGACTGACATGTAACAGCACCAGGGCACTCCTGTGCAGTCGTTGGTGCTATGCTGCACAAATACGGAAGATAAATGTGGGGGACATGAAGAAAAAGAAAATGTGAAATATAGATGTAGTTATATATATATATATATATATATATATATATATATATATATATATATATATATATATATATGTATGTGTGTGTGTGTGTGTGTGTGTGTGTGTGTGTGTGTGTGTGTGTAAGCTTTGAACATCTCATAGAGCTCATCATTCAAAAGTTAAAAGAGCTTGGCACAACTGCAAACCTGCCAAGACGTGGCCATTCACCTACAGTCACAGGCTGGGCAAGACAGCATTAATCAGAGAAGCAGCTAAGAGGCCCATGATACCTGGAAGAGCTGCAGAGATCCACAGCTCAGGAGGGAGAATCTGTTACAGCAAACTAAGTTGTACTCTTAAAAAAATCTGGCCTTTATGGAAGAGAGGCAAGAAGCACATTGTTGAAAGAAATTAATTAAAAACAATTTACAGTAATTCAAATGGGTTTTCTTATCACTTTCTTTCACAAGTAGAGTTGGAGACACAGCAAAGTGGAAGAAGGTGCTCTGCTCAGATGACAGCAAAATACATCTTCTTTGGCCTTCATGTAAAACCTTTTACGTTGGTCTATTACATAAAATTACAATAAATTACACAGCAGTTTGTGGTTAGAACATGAAAAAAAGGAAAAGTTCAAGGGCCATGAATACATTTGCATGTCTTGATAAATAATCAATCCATCAGATGTATGGAGATTTCTCAGATTAGGTGGGGTTTTTTCTTTGACATTCATACTTGAATGGATGTTTAATTTGATCAGCCTCACCATGACTACCTTCTGAGAATTACACAGGTAGAGCCTTGAGTGACTAAAACTTCAATGCTCACAGGTCTGTCTCCTGCTGCGAATTTGGCCAGTAGCCCCTTGAAAGCTGGTTGCAAACTGGAAAATAAGGGTCCAACAACATATGGCGCAGAGGCTTATGAGATTACTCATTTAACAAGGTGACTTGGAGAGCTACTAATCTTCAAAATGTTCCAAAGGACCATGGAGTCTGTGTGGGGCGCAGGGGACCTGCCTCCTTTGAGGATCCCTTACCCAGTTAAACACCAACCTCCTTTAAGTAGTCGTTTCTGAAATATAGCGGCCGGCCCAGAGAAGGTTTCTGGGTGCAGCTCCAACAAAATTCTTTACACACACGTAAAAATGCCAGGCAGACCGACCGCAGTGGATCTGATTCTGACAACATGTAGGTGCGCTAATTGTGATCATCCTGACACAAAGTGCGCCGCAGGCATAAACACCACCTCCAAAATGTCCTGTTGTGCTCACAGAACGAGACGCGCGTCCCATAGGTGGACGTCACGCACACACACACACACACACACACACACACACACACACACACACACATCAGCTGCAAATTTGCAAGCGCACATATATTCACGCAAAGAACAGCACTGCTGGTAAAGATCTGTTTTGTTACACATTTGGAGTTTTGGCGCTGAGAAATGACGCAAATACTTAAGCTTTCCTGAAATTTAACGGGTTTGACTGTCTTTCATATTTTATTGCTAAATCAACAATAGCTCAATGGACGGAGTCAACACGAGTTCATACAGCGTTACTTTAAATGTTGATGGGCTGCCAGTTCCAACAGATTTTCTGGCAGCCCAGGGTTAGAATCTACACTGAGACCGGACGGCGATGCCTTACCGTGGGGGAAAGCGTTGGGTTGCACAGCATGCAGGAAAGCGTGCACCAAGTGGAACAGGATCCCTATGGGTCCGGGTTCGTAATGGGCCAGTGTCTCGTAAACTCCCGCCGGCACATAACCAAAATCCAACTTTCCCGGAGGTGGAAGTCTCCGTGGCTCCGTCTCCTGCTGGAGTTCGGCGGACACCCACAGCAGCGACAGTAGCAGCAGGGTCCCGGACTTCCACATCGTGTCCAGAGCAAACCCTGATCTACCCTCAAACTGCGCCTGGATACTAAAACTGGACGATGGTGTTCCTAACAAACCGGAGGAAGAGATTCGTAAATCTTAAAGCGCTCCAGTGAATGGACCGCAGCTCTTCAAGTACTGCTGCCCACGGAGCGACTCGTTCTGAGCATCCTACCCCGCGGTCCTGGGTGTCCCTGTCGGATGCACACCGGCTGATCTTCCCTCCACCGTGTCTGGTGTTCGACGCGCTCAGCTCCACAGAGATGTGCGCGCCTGTCGCTTCCACTCCAGCATCTGCGCGTAAAGAGATGCGCTGCGTCACGGGAGCGGGCGGGGTTGTGCGCAGCCATCCAGACTGTGCAGAGAGGATAATCCAGAGAGAAGCGCTCCTCCTGCCGGGAAAAGGAGGGTGGCTGAAGGATATTCTACCAACAACATGAAATTAAATCTACCTTTCAGTCACTTTCCATCTAATTTATTTACTAAAGCTTAGAACAACAGATTACTGTCAGAGCCGGCCAAAGGCAAACTAAACAGCTGCCTGAGCATTATGATGTGTAAATCAGCGTCAGCGTGTGAAGACCCTTTATACCCAATGCAATCCCCTTAAAGAAAAAAAAAAAACTACCTGAAATGATGGCAACATGTGAAGAAATGTTTGGCTTTTCACAAGGTGATTTGGATTCATATTTTTAATTGACAAGATAACGATCAGGATGGGTTATGTTAAATACTTTCCATCCTTTCAGTAATTTTATGAACTTCTCAGCTCTGGAAGGCACAACAAAAACTTTACATACAAAAAACATCCCAAGTGCTATCAACATGTGATAATGGCAACAAACAATAAGGTAAATGGTACCCGATGTGCTTTCTTAAATATGAATAGGTGAAAAAAAAGTAGTTTATAAATGCAGCTGTTGGTTTAGAAATATGTTTGCCATCAACTTTTGGGTAAATAGGTTCAGATAATTGGTAATTCTGGGGAGTTTTTTTGCACACACCTGATAGTAAACAACCTGCATGTCACAATTTTTCACAATTCAGGGAGGTTTTTATTTTTTTTATTTTAAAGTAGTTAAGTAACCAAAAATAATTATTTGCAGCCTTAAAAATAAGTTAAATTTTATAGTCATGTATGATCAGAATGATTTTCAGTTGTTCACATATTTTAGGACTGAAGACTTCACTCAGTTTGTTTCAGGTAAAAATTTTCAGTCAGTATTGAAGATAAATTTATGCACTATTTTATCAGATTCATCTTTTATTTTATTCATATAATGCATTTTCACCTGCTGTTATGAAGTGTGTGATATGGCTTTGACTTCCTTCATCTTGAATGCATTGTGTGCACATGCTAATGCCAGGTCCTCAGCCTTTTTTTCCCCTCCAGCTAACAGATGTTACTGTAGCCATGGTGATACCTGGCTTACCAGTGTGATTGCTGATGTGGTGTTTAGGTGGGCCTTTTTCAGTACAGTAGGATCTTTGTTCTGACTGTGGAGCACATCGGGCCTCAACTCTGCCTCAGAATGCTTGATAATCGACTGTGATCACATTACAGATTACAGATAACAAAAACTCATTGAACCTGCAGAATGGTTTCACTGTACTGGTGGTATATGATATGTATCATACCCTGGGTTGGGACAGGTCTGATTAAAAACACCTGCCTCTATAATGCCTTTTAATGGACAATATATTAACATCTTACATTTCTAGTAAAAAACATCTTTCCTGATAATTTTCTTCCAGATTTCTTTTTAAAGTTATATTTTTCTTGTTTCAGATCTTCTACCAAACCACTGCTGCTGCACTGGAATTTCTCGAAATAACCTACGACTGCACCTGCCGTGCGACTGCAGAAGCTGTAACAGGGCTGCAGCTTGTCTCAGCTCTCGGCAGTGTAAGGAGCTTATCCCTCTAAGAATGTCTGGCAGATTTACTCTGCCTGACCTCCGCTTCCAAACAGACAGTGTGCAGGTAAAGATGAGGTCATCATCCCTTACAGGAAGTCGTAAATAAAAACCATTGTTCCAGCTTTGTGAGTGCACTGGCAGATTTGGTCTGTTTGCTTTTTAAATCAGTTTTTCCGAACAGGATAAGGCTGCCAACATCTCCAATAGTATGCCATCAGTACAGTCTGATTTTAAACTATAATTTAAGCTTTAGAGGGATTTTATATGCTGCAGTATTGAGTAAACACATTGACCATGCTTCCATTTTTAAAATATATCTTCCCCCCCCCCCCTATTCTTATCATTTTTAGTGTTAAAGTATTTCCTTAGAATTTTGACTGCTCTTTACTTTTTTCCCTCAGTTCTTGTTTCCTTTAGCTAAAGCCATAATTTGCAAAGATGTTACAAATATATTCATCTTTTCTAACCACTTATCCTTGCAGGGTCGCAGGGGGGCTATGCCTATCTCAAGGGGTCACTGGATGAGAGTCAGGGTACACCCTGGACAGCTTGTCAGTCCATCAAAAAGCAACACAGAGACACACATGACTAACAACCATGCACACACACTTATACCTAGGGGGCAATTTAGAAAGACCAGATTACCTCACAGTGATGTTTCTGGACTGTAGGAGGAAGCTGGGGTACCTGGGGAGAACCCAGGCATACACAGGGAGAATGCAAGCTCCATGCAGAAAGACCCCAGGCTGGGATTTGAACCCAGGATCTTCTTTCTGCAAGGAATCAGTGCCACAAACTGTGGCACCATGCAGCTTGACTGATACTTAGAAATAATTACCTGTCAGGAGAAGAGTTAAAAAAAAAAAAAAAAAAAAAAAAAAAAAAAAAAAAAAAAAAAAAAAAAATTACAGAATAATGGCAGAACAAAGATAATCATTAATAGCTGGAGGAAATGTGTGACAAGAAAAAAAAAGCTGGCAAGAAATTTATCAAACAAAATAGAAACTGGAGATATATGGGTAGTCAACAAAATCTGGTTGTGTCCATGTGTCTAAGCTGAGGAGTAGGGTTGTGAGAGAAAAGCCTTTTTCCTCTAAAGAAACATCCAGATCTGGCTAAGTTCTCTCAAAACCTTATGGGAGAGTGTGTTATGGTCTGATGAAACCAAACTGGAGCTGTTGGGACAAAATTCAAAGGCTATATGTAACACAAAAAAACATGAGCAGTACTAAAAGAACACCATACTCTCAGTGAAACATGGTGGTGACAGCATCTTGGTCTGGGGTTAGGTTTTTTTTTTTTTTTTTTTAAATCATGTTAAACGAAAATCATGAATAGATCAGAATCCTGATCCATATTATGATCCTTCAGGTGTCTGCTAGAAAATTGAGGATAAAGATGAATTTTTCAGCATCACAATGAGTTATAAACATCTAAATCCACCAGAACAACTGCAAGAAAGGAAAATTAAAGTTTTGGAATGGCATTTTCAGAATCTAGAACATTTGATCCTAACAATTCAATCGACTTGAGAATGTTTGTAGGGTAGAATGGGCAGGGATTACCAAGTCAAAATGAGGGATGGATTCCTACCAAAGACTCCATGTTCAAAGGCAATCAAAAAAGGCACAACAAGACATTAGTTTAAGGATGTGTACACTTTATTTTCTTCTAATAGGTTATTTATTCAGGAGCTGAACTGTACGGGATAACTGTCATTACGTGTTTTAAACAGATTTATCATGGTGTCATTTTATCTGGCATTTTAGCAGCGGTTCTGATAGCCACTGTACGCTTTGCTGGGCCTATATAATGTATGACAGTGCTGCAGAACAGCAGGGCTAGAAAAAACAGAAATCATTCAGTGTAAAGGATGTAGTTTCTGCCTGATATTTTCCAAATGCCTAGACACCCCCAGCAGCTCAACAAATACCTCTATAACTTCATACAGAAATATTACTGTATAAAACAATTCTCCAATATTTGAAATTTGTGAAATGATAGGAACAAAAAAGAGTTCAAACTGTGCTTTTAAAAGATTCTTTGTATTTCATCGTTTGCTGTTCTTTGAAAAGTATGTATGATATTTTTGTAGTCAGTGTGTTTTTTCTGATAATCCCCTACTTGCCTTTGGCTGGTGTACTTACTCTAGCCGGTAAAACCTGTGGGATCCTGGTCACTGAGTGAAATGTGCTGCACCCACTAATGGTTCACATGCAATCAGCTTGTTGACACATCACACACAGCTTCTTGAGTATACATGCAATCTTCATCCATCCATTTTCTTCTGCTTATCCGAGGTCGGGGGGAGACCCAGACTTCCTTCTCCCCAGCCACTTGGGTCAGCTCCTCTGGGGAAATCCCAAGGCATTCCCAGGCCAGCCGAGAAACATAGCCCCTCCAATGTGTCCTGGGTCTTCCTCTGGGTCTCCTCCCGGTGGGATGTGCCCAGAACAGGTGTTCTGGGAGGCGTCCAGGAGGCAACCTAACCAGATGCCCAAGCCACCTCAACTATCTCCTCTCGACGTGGAGAAGCAGTGGCTCTCTGAGTCCCTCCGGGATGACTGAGCTTCTCACCCCATCTCTAAGGGAGAGCCCGGACACCCTGCGGAGGAAACTCATTTTGGGATTCAGGATTCAATCGATGCAATCTTACTAGTGAAAAAACAACCACAAATATATTTTTCTATCATATATTTTTCAAGACTAAATGGCCTTTCATGTTGCAACATCGCAATCTCATTTAAGTCCAGACTTTAACTAGGCCATTTCAAAACTTTCCATTAGGTTTTTTTTTTTTTAAGATATTCAGCGTTGGACTTTTTTTTTTTCTTCTTTACATCATTCAGTCATCCAATACTGGCTCGTGAAAATGAACTACAGATGTCGTTAATTATAATTTATCCATTAATTACTAAGGGGGGTGAATTATATTAGTTTTTTTTGTTTGTTTCAGAGCTACAGCTACATAAAAGCTGTTGCTCCCAATTACTCTTCTCCGTATCGTCGTTTAAAGGAAATGTTTGGATTCACCTTTTTAAAAAAACACTTTTATTATTCCAAAAAAGCAATTTCATACATTATCAAGGTATGAATTAAATATAAATCCAAACTAATGAAACAGAGCAGGCAGTGTACTGGACATAAAAAACACTCCACTTCATCAGTTCTGTTGATCCCAGCTTCGGCCCACCTGCGGTTCGGCTGCCCTTCGCTGTAAACAAAGCAAAACAAGGGGAGGGGGGCTCCGACCATCTGATAGAACCGTGCAGTGGTTTGAGGAATCACATTTGACATGGAATTTGAATCATTTACAGTTCCCCAAATACCAAATTCCATTATTATAAGGAACCATATTCCTTATAATAATGGAAAAGGACAATATAAATAAACATTTTCCTTAACTTCAACTTTTTTCTGCTTAAAACATAAAATGATATTAAATATTTGGCTGTACTTCCTTATTCCAAGTACCTCTTTTGTTTCTAAAACAACTGAATGATAAAGATAATGAATTCATAAAATCTGATTCTGTTTCACAAGCCAACAGTTCTTTAGAATTAGCTTTGTAATGATGGAGGAAACCAGAAAGTAAAATAAACTATATCTGGATCATGTTCAAAGCTGATACATTTCTGATACAAATGAAGGGCTTTGTTTGGCTTTTTATCATAAAAATATAATGTGTTTGGAAATTTTATATTCTCCTTACATTTAATTATAAACAAAGTTATTATATACTGTATATATATATATTTTTAATCATCACAATAAAAAAAAACTGTTTACAATAACTTCCTAAAGTCAAATCACAGGTTTTGAAGCACACATGCAAAAAAAAGGCATTTTGTTGTGGAAATATTGCTTGTATCTTTCTAGGGTGTTCCTATGGGAACATGAGTTTAATGTGAAACATGACTTGATATAAATACCTTATGTGCAAACATTTGAGACCAGATGAATTAAAAACTAACTTGGTACATTCCAGATTAGGCACGTCACTCAGACATACCCTGTCTTAATGACCATTGAGATTTCAAAGATGATAATATCGAATGATCTGTCAATGTGTCTATAAAAAAAGTGACATTATAGATATAGCTGACTTGCTTCTTCCTCCCCCTCTGCTCTACATCTGCTGAGTAAGGGGCCGACAGAAGCAGCTGAGTTAATGTCAGCAGGATGGGGTTCCTTAATGAAAGTACATAAGTTGGTGAAGGCATCAATGATATAACTTAATGGCGGTGTAAACAAAATGCTCCTCTTAAGGCCAACAGTTTAAAAGAAATCCGATTTTGTTTTCTTTTTGGCTTCACTTTGGATTTCATGTTTTCTGATTCACATATTTTGGTTTCTAAATTTTCTTTAGATTCATGTAATCCACCTTTTATGATTCACAACAACATCATACTGGCTGACATGTGCGGACAATGTCTTTCCTGCTTTTCTGTTTCAGACATCATGTCCCTGAATGAATTTAACATAAATACCTAAAATAACTAATTAGTCTTGAAAGCCAGTATGTTGATGATACCTCAGCATGTTTTCTTATAGAAAATGAAATATTGTGATGCTCGCTTTAAAAATCTGTGGTTTTCGTTTGTTTTCTGGCTGCTGAACGACATTTCTCTCCTTCTGGTCCCACAGCTGCTCAATCAGGAAGTGCTTGTGTGCTGTCACACTCGCACACATGGTGTTGCTTTCTTTCACACGCACTCAAACACACACACACAATTGGCAGATCATCCCGACGTCTCGGCTGCCACTCTCACACGTTCTGTCTCCTGCTGTTTATCAGACACCTGAAGTGTTCTTTGTCAAACTTCTCGACCTGAGGCGTCAACTACAGCAGAACCGTCTGGCTCTGTGTCCCTGTTAACAATAACTTATTGCATTGCCAATAAATACTCTGCTTTCAACTTGGAGGACCTGGCTGAGAGCCTTTGCTCTCCATTATACCTGAGTTGTTACTTGCTACATCAGTGGCTGCTGCCGGTCAGTCGATTCGGTTGCCACAGATTGTGAAGCGGTCGATCTCCAGCAGGTCTTTATTGGGAGCTCTGTGGTTCGTATCTGAGGCTTCATCTGTTACCTCTTCCTTTAAAGGTGAAACTGTTGGTGGGTCAACGTCAGATTGAGGTTCTGCAGTCAAAGGACAGCTAGCTGCTGTCGCAGGTGAGGCATCAGTGGGTGGGGGAGGAAACAAGTCAGCCCGGGGTGTTGGCTGGGTGGTCACTGAGGATGAAGAGGAGGTTGGGGGGCTGCAGGGTGTGGCAGGAATCTGATCCATACTGGGTTCACCTGAATGATAAAAAACAAAGATGAGTAAAAATGATTTTTTTTCTGAAAATGTATTAGTAATTATCTTCCAGACCATTATTGTTCTATGAGAAATAAATGTTCCAATGACAGTTTGTTAATCTGTATCTAATAACTGAAAACAATGCAATGCTTTTCAAGCTAAAACAGTTTTGCGCAGAATAAAAACAAAAAGGCAATGGACATAGTTCATCTGATGACTGTGCAAGGCTTTTGTTGCCAGGCAACCACAGCAGACTACAGCAAGTCAGTACATCTGTCAACTTGTTTGCAAAAAGGCAAATTGTTGCCATTTTTGGCGGCTTTGTCTACTGCTTACACAGAAAGAAGTTGATATATAATAATAAAGCCGTCATGCTGCAGCTGACTGACTTATAATGCCCAAACATTCATCAATAGAACCTGGCATCAGTCTTCCTGAAGATTCAAACTATAGCTGAAAACCTTAAAGATCTACTTTTGATTATGTAGTGAGATTGGGTGGTTTAACATACAAACAAATACAAAATCTATTTTATGAGTATATGTTTGCCTTTATTTTGAGGAACCACAGTAAGAAAGTGAGAAAAAAAAAATCAATAAGAAATCAGTTTGGAACATCTGAAGTAGTTATTTCCACAACTTGCCTTACCTCCACCAATATGGCTGATCAGCTTTAATGTAGCATAGAGGAAAATTATTCAAAATAATCCAGAAAAATAGATAGCACAGATCTCATTATGAGGTACCGTGTTTTGATAAGAGAAAACACAACAAGTGCTATTTCCCTCTGAGCTCACAGGGAGCAGTATCATTAGAAAAATCAATCTGAGAATAAACAGAATAAGTCATATTTTACAGAACTGAGCAAAACAGCACTGATAATTAAGAGGTTTGGCAGGAGAGGCCACTGTCTTACTCCAGTGTCCCTCGGCTACCAAGCCTGCAGTTCTCAAAGTACATCAAGCTCTACATATAAATAACTGTACAGAACTGCAATCCACCAACAACCCTTCAATAATTTCAAATTGTGTAAAGAAAGACCTCAAAGTTGGATACATAATTAATAATTAATTATAGTTATAATAATTATTATAATAATAATTATTAGTATAATTAATTTTTTTTTTTTTTTTTTTTTTTTAGCTTATTGATTTAAACTTTGTTTACCTGATGGTTTGGTACAGCTACGTGGGTCAGCTTTGCTGGGGCTCTTTGCAGAGAACGATGGAGCGGTTGGGGGCCTCTCAAACAGTTTGTCCTCCATGTTGGCTCTCTTGACGTAGACACAAGACTTCCCCAGCAGCACAATACTGTTTAAAACTTTCAGCGTGACCATTCTACAATTAGAGCAGCAGTGACAGGAACATTAGAAGTTTTTATATCTTATTGGGATAAAAGTAATAAATTGTTAAAAACATAAGGTCTTGATAAAAAAAAATAATAATAATTATATATATATATATATATATATATATATATATATATATATATATATATATATATATATATATATATATATATATATATTTTCACAGTTTTCAAGTAAAGCAAGCTTTGCAAATTTGGATGAAAATACTTTTTTTCATAAATGGTGACATTTGCTGAAATTGTAGAACTCTACCACAGAGCTGGGAGCACAACAGAGAGGAACATTATTAGAGTTACTTAGTTTTTCATTTGGAAGCAAAGCTTTCTGACTCAATCTTGTAAAACTCAGATGTCATAAACTTACAACAGTATATCAAAACAAATATTAATTTATGCTACACTGTATAGTCAAATAAGTTGTGAAAGTTCTTTTTTTTTGGATGCAATATTTGGCACATTAATTATTTTATCAAGCCTTTATTTATTACTAATATTTATTGGAAATTTTGTCAGGATCCTTCCTCCATAACTATGATATAGTTGGAATATATTGAACAGCCCTATATTTTATGACCATGTTATGAGGAAACACAACCATGGAGAAGACTGCTGACTTTACAGTGATCCAGCAGACAGAAAGCACAAAAAGGAATTGCTGAAGAAGCTGGCTGATAACAGAGTGATGTATCAAAGCCATTTAACTGCAAGTTGAGTGGAAGGAAAATGTGTGGTCGAAAAGGTACAAAGGCAACAGGGATACCTAAAGCCTTTACTTTAGCGTGGAGTTTCAAACTCCAGTCCTTGAGGGCTGGGTCCTGCAGCATTTAGAGGCACCTCTGCTTAAAACACACCTGATTCTAATGATTAGGTCACTAGCAGGAGTCTGTAGAACTTGACTGCCATTTGATTCGGGTGTGTTGGACCAGGGACACATTTAAAGGTTCCAGGACACCAGTCCTTCAGTTTGAAACCCCTATTTTAGAGGATTGTGACATAAAGCCCATTCAAGAGTTTAGGGAAGATTCGCCAGGTGTGGACTACGGCCAAGATCAGTACTTAAAGAGCCACCACACATGGGACATGGATCACAACTGTCACATCCCTTGTGTTAAGCCATACCTGAAAAAGATGAAGATGAGAGACACCAGACTCAACAATGAAGATGAGCTCAAGGGTATTAAAGCTACCTGGGCTTCCTTAACACCTCAGCAGAGCCACATACTGATCACCTCCATGCTACACTGCATTAATGCAGTAACAGAGCAAGTACTGTGTGCATACACTGTGCATAATACGGGCATACTTTTAAGAAGGCAAAAATCCCTGCTTTAAAAATACTAAAAAATAAATAATATTCTAAATCCGAATTTTGGGTTTTCATCATCAAAATAAACAGAAATACATCACTGAGTAATATATGTATATAATGCTAGTTAATTCATTTATTACTTAAACAAATGAACTTTTATTAAACTCTAATTTACTGAGATGCACCAGTATTAGTGTTTTCTTAAAATAGAGCCTAACGATTGTATACAATCACCACCATTCAAGTCTCATCACTCACACTGGATGCTGATGTGCAGTATCCTTCTCTTTGCAGAGTTTAGACTCTGACACTGATGAGTGGAAGACAGACACATCTGGGTCTGTGGTGCAACGCTTGCTGTGACAGGCCATTTGGAACTGAGATTGTGTCAGCTAAATCTTTGCCAAGGCACAGCGATACGCTCCAAGAAAGGCTATTTTTAAACCAGAGAAAAAGGAAGGCCAGAGATGACAACAATGCACTCTTCTCCCTGAGGTGAATTCTTCAATGGAAAAAGCCCAGCAGGAAGTCAGCTACGGTGTTGTTGCTTGTATAATCACAGATTTTTTTTGTTGTTGAATGTGTCAGTGTGCCCTCATGAAGCTCAGAGAGCAAGTCAAAAGTCTAACAATTGCAAAAAAATAAATACATTTTAAATCTGTAAAGCTTTTGTTAAAATTTTCAACAGTGAAAGACAACTTTAATCGCAATATTGTGTGTGAACTACATGCAGCCAAAAACGGCTTAAGAGCTCTCATTTTGGCAGAGGGTATATAATGTGCAACATAAAAGCAGAAAAAAAAATAAAAAATGAGTGGAGCAAAACTAAAGGCTTACCCGAGATAAAAGAGGAACACACATGTGTATGACAGAGCTCCCTGCACCTTCACAGAACTCATCACCACTCGGATTAGCTGTAATCAAACAGCAAAACATTCCAATGTCTTACTTTAATCCAAAAAACAATAAATGTAAAACCAGTGACAACCTAGTTTTGGACTGTTACCATAAAAGGTTGATCTGAGATTTCAGTCGTTTTACAGTAACAGACTACTGTCACTTACCAGAACAGCCAACGGCAGAGGGATGAAGCCCATCCTCCGTGCCACTGAGTCACTATAGTCAGTGTAGGCCTGCACAGTGACAGGCAAAGGTTACTGCTCATGACATGAGAATCTGTTAGCTGCATGAGCTTTATGATGTAACAAAATAATTATGATGGTATGAAAACAACAACAAAAAAAAAGTCATACGTTCTTTTGTCGACTGCTAACAAGATCGAAGGCTAGACTGGCTCTGTATTCACTGTACACCTGGAGGATATACAGTGTTATACATGTGCTTGGTTAGAAACTTTGTTCTAGAAGCGATGCGTAGATGAGTTATTATGCTGCCGGCTTGGTTCTTACATCTGCTGTGATGTCGTTGAACTTTGTGATGAATGCATGTTTAATGATGTCAACAGCAACTTCAGACATGACGACCATAAAAACATCAGGGAACAACATCCACAGGTGGTCTGAGGAGAAAAGACATCATGTTTGAGCAAACACATCTTTGTGTATCAGAGGACAGAGACGTCATGAAAACAAAATGAAAAGTGTACTGCTTCAAGGTGTTAAAATTTCAGCTGACAGTCAACATCTGTCTCTGACAGAGAGTTTGTTTTTGAGACTGGCAGGAGGAGCTGAGTGTCAGAAAGCTGTCAAATAGTAACGCCCAGCTCTCATCTCTGACTTTACCGCCTTATTGACTGAAGATTCTGGGAAAAACTCCCCAACGTACTACAGTGGGTCAGCAGGAAGACAAAGAAAGCAACTGCTCAGCATAGCTGTCAAATATTTGTTCAAGGCAAGCAGCAACATTAGTGCTGGGACAGAAATACTGGTAATGTTTTATACTTATGGTAAAAATGGAATGGTCAGTTTGTGTTTACTGCCATTTAAATGTTCATGAAAGCTTTGTTTAGAGGGAAAACAAATAATCACCTGGGTTCCATGAGAACTGCTCCATATTCCTGAGACAGACGATGAGGAGGAGAACATAGCTGGTGAAGCGTTCTTTTATATCTGCAAAATAAAATAAAAACTGCTAATTTAGTAGAGTAAGAAAATGTGAAAAGAGCTAATTAAAACAGTTCAAATGAATTCAGATGACATTTTTATCTTTGTTTTGTGGGTTTTGTATTTAAAAACACCTATTTTGTGTTTAAGAAGAAGTCACAGCTGTTTTGTTTTTGTTGCTGTGATGTGTGATAATGAAGCCAAAAATACAAATGCCCTCTTCTCATTATGCAATTTATGGAGGCTTTCACCTGACTGTGGTAAACTATCAAACAGCTACAACTGAAAGCCTATAGATGTGAATGTTTGGCGTATCATTAGGGACAGATACCTGCGTACCAATTAGCACAGAAGTTTTCAAGACGCATATAAACAGTGAGAGATGAAAACTGATTAAGTCTTGTTTTCTTCACTTCTCATTGGATGACAGTAAAGGTGACTCTGATAAAAAGAATTTTGCTGAAAAACACATCTTTCCTTGCTGAATAAAGAGCACAGGGATGTCCAGTTCAACTTATATGTCGCGTTTGCAATAGAAAAAAAATGTCTATGTGAAGAATTATTTGGCTTATGTCACAGAAAAAACAGCTACTGCTGCGCCATCCATGCTGAGAGAAGGCCTGGGCCCATCCCAGAAATCACCTTGCAAGAGGAATGGTGCACACCCTGGACACGTTTCCAGTCTAACCCACACACACACACACACACACACACACACACACACACACACACACACCTCAGGGCACTCCAGAGAGACTAGTCAGACTAACATTCGTGTCTTTGGAAACCCATAGATGTACAGGAGGGAAAATTCCACACAGAAAGACCACAGCTGACATTTGAACCCAGAACCTTCGAGCTGAGAGGCAACAACCAGGCAACCTTGAGGCATCGATATTATCAAGAAATATTATAGGCTAATTAGTAAAAACTCTCAAAAATAATCTGTATCGTTAATGTAGTACAATGGACGACCAGAACCTAATTAGTCTCTTCGGATTACTTTCATAGACCGTTAAGAATGACCGAGGTCAGTGAAAGATGACACTGAGTGTGGTGATGAAAAACTTACCGCTGTTAGACATCTGGAATAAATTGTTCTTCTCAAATTTCTTGAAGACGCTTCCCTTGATCTCCACAAACTGTGATTCATAAAACACACATAAGAGATCATAAAATCTACACCGTATGAGAATGCAATGTTGTAGCTGTAATAGTCAGATTTCAACATCTGAATGTTGAATATAAAGCTTCTGAAATATATTAACATACAAATACTTTTAGTGCAAAGTTGTATGTAAGCTGCCTGGATAAATATTTTAGGTAGCTGCATCTGCATTACAATAATGTGGTTTACTGACACATGTAAATACGTGCATGTGTGTGAGTGTGTATACTGACATTGTTGGACATCATGATGGTAAGCAGAGACTTGTTGTGTGAGTTGAAAGCAACATTTAGAGTGGAGGCTTGCACCATGATGAGGATGGAATGAAGAACTGAGGAAGAAATACTCAGGAAAAACACCTCTTGAAAAAGAAAAGTAAATCACAAGTTAAATAAAGACAGTGGTGAGGAGGGATAACACTTCTAAACTTATCCTGGGGACCAAATCCAGTAGCTGTAAAAGTGAAATATTTCAACATCTGCTCACAGCTCAGACGCTGAAGCTACACACAAAAACAAATGTCATTTTGGCACAAATGACATTTGTGTTGATTTTGTCCTGTATTCAGTTTACCATGTTTGAAAAACTGATGTATAAATAAAAAAACAACTATGCATATGAATGTCATGGAATACTCATTTGAATAGTTTATGTCCATGTTTGTCACTTTTGCTTTAAAGCATAAATAAAAGGGATCGTATTTTGAAAGGGTTTGGGAATAACATGAAGAGAAAATGGAAGGATACAGACATAAAAAACAGCCATAAAAAAGTGAGGGATGACTCCTATATTGTCTCTTTTCCGTTCTTTGGGTTCTGTGGCTGTCCAGTACAGAGCATCCAGGATGTCTTGACCAAAGGATGAGAAGAGGCGATCTGCAACCTAACAAAGGAAACAGGTTGGATATGAAGTTCCTCTGAGACCTATACAAAGACAGTAAATGTAACCTTAAAGCTGCAGTATGTAACTTCAAAAAAAACAAACGTTTTTTTTTACATATTTGTTAAAATTATCATTATGTCATGACAGTGTAAGACAAATAATCTGTGAAAAAAAATTTAGCTCCTCTGCCTTCTCCCAGTGCTCCCAGTACTAACTGCAGAAATACACCACTCAGTCACAAACAACCAATCAGAACCAGAAGGAGGATTTTAGCATTATCACCCTCGTTTATGAGCAGCTCACAGCCTCCCCCTTGCTCTCTGCTACGCTACAACTGGTTCACCACAACGTAGCCTTTCATGAATCCTAAGGCTAGTTATCATGGCCACCGATGACAGCAGATAAACCGTTTTTCTGGAACGGTAAGTTGTTTCTTCACCGTTAGCACATTTAGCAGCGCATATGCCAGGGTGATTGACAGCACTGAGACCTTCCTCTTGGCTCTGATTGGCTGTTTTAGTTCGGGAGCGGTGCATTTCTTCAGACGGCAACAGTAGCTCAGGGAGGAGTTTGAGGAGCTCAATCTTTTCACAGAATATCTGCCTCATACCATTCTGTCACAACATGGTGACAATTTTAACAAATATGCAAAAAACATATTTTTGCAAAAGTTACGTACGGCAGCTTTAATGCTGTCAGCTCGTGAACTATTGGAAAAAAAAACTATCAAAAATGGAAAGAACTACAGTCTGCCTGTGACACTTGCTTTCCCCACAAGGCTGGGGAGTTTATTTAGTAGAGGATAAAGAAGTTGCTCACATCGCTAAACATGACCTATCAATTTATTCAGCCATAAATCTTACACTTTAATTAGCAGTCGTAGTAGTGGAAAGGTGTGTGTGGGTCTGAAGAAGATTTAAGAAGTCTCAGTTATTTTTTTACTTAATCTCTTATCTTCTAAAAATGTCTTGTTTTTACCAGGAGTAGAGATTTACTCAGAAATCTGTGCCTATTCGCTAGATTCAGATGATTTTCAGCTTGATCCTCCCTGACCCAAGATCAGCTGCTCAGAAACCTAAAGATCTTGTTTGGATCAGTGAATAGTTCAAATCTAAGTGTGATCAGGTTTGCCTTCATCCACTTTTTGTTTGACACCTCTACTAAGGAAGACTGGAACTGAGAACTCGTTAGAAAATATTACATGTAAAAAAGCTATCTGAAAGCAAACTGTATTTATTTATTTTTTTTTATTTTTTTAATGGCGGCAAACTGTTCAGCACATCTTCAGCAAGGAGTAAAACAATTTGTCAGCTTTTGAAACACACCTTTCCCTTATGAAATACAAATATTTTAAATATTAGAAACAG
Source organism: Anableps anableps (assembly GCA_014839685.1). Lineage (NCBI taxonomy): Eukaryota > Metazoa > Chordata > Actinopteri > Cyprinodontiformes > Anablepidae > Anableps > Anableps anableps. The sequence continues at coordinate 35,596,991 of CM026074.1, forward strand.
CTATTCATTTTTAATGACTCCGCAAATAAATAGTTTTTATTTTCCCCTTTTGGATTTCATCCAGTGGAAGAGATTTTTAGAGATAAAAATAATAGAAAAACTGTAAACATAAAAACAAAAACAAACTAGGTATGTTGTACTTTTATCAGACTCAGACACAAGGGAGAATGTGTGCAGTGTGGGGTACCTCCAACATGTTGTAGATGATGTAGAGCTTGATGACGGACTGTCCTCTGATCAGGTGGTACATCATGGAGTAATCCACGTAGTGCATCATGGAGAAGCACAGCACCAGGATCATCCCCTTCAGCATATCACAAACTTGTGCTGGCTGCAGCAGTCTTGACCCGCTGTTCACACAGACACAGAAACCTCATCGTCTATTTTCCATAATGACACAATAACTTGTGTTATTTAATGCACTGATGCATACTGAGCTGCAAGCTGTTCTGTATCTCCCAGTATCAAACATGCATGAGTAAAAGTGTTCACACCATGATGTAATACGTGCTGACAAATGCACATTTGAACTAAGTATTAACATGAAGACATTTCCAACCATTTGAAGAATCATGCACACATTCTTCTCCCCCACGCTGACGGTTTGCAGTGAGGCTAAGAAGCAAAACAAGAAGGAAGAGACAACAGATGTCTCCCAGCCTCACCTTTTACTGCGGGTTGCTCAGGCTGAATGAGCTCTGATTTTAATCTCACAAGATGATGTTGAGATAGAACATGAGAAACATTTTCATTTCTGTTCAAAATGAGATAAAACACCAGGAGCAACAACAGATGGTATCAATGAAAGTACAATATAAAATATTAAAGATATTATCTCCTTTATATAACAGTTATCACTGAAACCAGCTGTCTTTTTAATATGTCTGTTTTTGAAATGTGTTTTTCAGTTTAAAGTACATGTATAAAAATAAATCCAGGCTGTTCTTATCTACCAAGCAGACCAGCAGGACCAGCGCCTGAGCCTTGCTCTTTATTAAAATGTTTCAGTTATGATATAAAATTGAGTTCAACATTTTGGACAGAAATGTCTAAAAACAGAAAACAAACAGGCATCAGCTGTTATATCCAACAGTGACATCAAGGCACGTCTTTTCAGTGTATCAAACATGCAGCTTATTTTATTAATATCTGTGGTCGGCAGTGGCAGCTCTGGAGAACGCTACGAGAAGAGCTGACAAATCCATAGGAGCAGTTATTTAGTTACTGTGACAGGGGTGACTGGGAAGAGCTGGGGGAGATTAATTTCAACACTTTCTGCATATTTTCCATGTCAGCTGGGTTTCATCTGTATGGGTGCAAGAATGCAAAACCACTGTAGGGAACTTATTCATTTCCCTTCCAAGGACATGAGCTTATTGGTGACAAGCAGTTTATTATAGTTATTATTTTATTACAGAGAAATAGGAATATACCTTGAAAGTAGTGAGTGCCATCGTTACCAGTTATACATAAATTTTTCTTTGCTAAAAGCCAATATTTAATCACCCAATAACAAGATGGAAGATTAGGAACTACTCAAACTGCCACTGTTACCTCCACTGACTTTAGTTTTCAGTGTCTGGAAGTGAAGAGGCTGAATCACTGCACATCTGAGCCGTTACATGAGCCGCCAGACTGACAACAGCCTAATCATTTGAATCTGTCTTCTCACTCAATGCACAGCTGAGGATAAAGTGCTGAGGGGAAGGCAGCGGTTAAACATCTGGGCTGTTTCAAGATACCATTAGAGAGAATAATTATCCTTATAGTGAACTTTAATGAACGCTTAAAAAGTTATCCCATAACAGTTTCATATCACAAACAAAAGCATGTCGACAAATTCTGCAAAATTGGGAAATATGTTTTTTTTTTTTTTTTTTTTTTTCGTAATGTAGGTTTCTGGTGCTATACCACCACCAAGTGTTCAAATGAGATGATGAGCTTCAACGCTGAATGGCGACAAGGTTCAAATGATGATTGCATGCACCACTTCTAGGACCCTATGAAATATGTTTTATTATTTTCAAAATTCCATTTCATATTTTTCCCACATGTCACTTTTTCCCATTTTGATTTTTCTGAATTCCACTTTTTCCATTCTAACCATATTTATTCACCTAAAAAGTGAGTAACTATGGAGAGAATGAAAACTATTTGTTAGAACCTTTATTCATTTTTATTTCTTTCACCTGTCACAGACATCTCCATTAAAGTACATGACATCAGTGTTTTTGTGTTTAGCTCTTATGTTCCAGAATGCTAAAACTCTCTAGCCCTGAACCTTTTGCTAAGCTTTGAGTTTTTACATTTTTTGGTTGTTCTAATAAGATTTTTCACCCTTTTATTGTTGTTGTTGTTGGGAGAGAGAGCTGAGGCCCGCCTTATCAGGTAACAACAGGTACGGGAGCTGCAGTGGCCAACTACTATGTAGCTGTTCCTGCTCCACGATATCAGCGAATTCTGTGAGATTCCATGTTTTGTTGTGGATTCCATTTTGTTTGTTCAATTCTGAAAATTAGTCTGCATTTTCCACATCGCAGAAATCATAGGGCCCAAAACTTCTGATTACTATCCAGCCTTTTCTGTACAATGAGTCTAACTCACTTCAGATACTGTCTGCCACTTATAAAAAAATATATCATGGTCACTTTACAGAGAAATTCCTTACTTACAGGATAAAAATCAAGATTCTCTCAAACTAAGAAACTGCCCACACAAGCCTCAGACGACATTACGTATGAAATAGGGTAAGATTAGAGTTCTTTTGAAAACATCCATTTGCGTCTTTTTTGGGTGTTTTCCTCTCAATTTGCATGTTTTTAATCAAATCCCTCTTTCAAAGCTGTTTATTGGTATTCTACATGGCTACAGTAAAGCATTGTCACCAAAACTGCACTAATATTAAGAAAATTTGGCAGCTATAAAATACATGGAAGTGGTTTGAGAAATCTGTGGCAGATTTCATTCACAGCAGTTATTTCTAAACAAATTATTATAAAAACATATCATCTGAACATCAGGTTTCATTAAGATGATTTTCAAGTCCCAAAATGTTTCCTACAGTAATCTACGTGACCTGCTTTTTCAGCTTTATATGATCGCCAGGCACACAGATTTTTGAGCCCATCCCACCAGTTACCCCAACTGAGTGCTCGTGGTACAGCCTATACTATCAGCATTATCCCAGTAAACACCAGAGGTAGGAAAAAAAAAAAAAAACACATTTAGTGAAATCCTGCAGCTTGTGTATTCATCTGCAAGATCATAGTATTATTTTATTTCAAATTTTATTTCTTTAAAGAACTTTAATGCATCTGGTAATTTCTGCTATAAATATATTTTAAACTAGACATCCACCAATATATTGGGCACACACTGAATTGGTCAATCTTCAGGTTAAATACCAGGACAGAAAAACAAACAAACAAACAAAAAAAACATAATTCTTTCCTTTATTAAATGCATAAAAAACTTAAAAATCCCCTCAGTTGTCAGTCCACAAATTTCAATTCACAGTATGAACTTTGTTTCAACTTTTTTGAGTTAAAAAAAAAACGAAGTTCATATAAAGGTTGCATAAATCGGGATGATGCTTTAATGCCCTTATTTTCTAATGAATTCAAAACTAAGTGATCAAAGAACCTGCAGTACTTTTATTTTCCCATTTCCATTTTCAAAAGAAACAAAACAATAAAATCTAAATGGGTCAAAATCTGAGCTGGAGAGTCGGACCTTAAACAAAGTTGGAAATAAAAAGCCAGATCATTGCATGTTGCAATTTCAGTATTTAAGTATTCAGGTGCCGACCCTGAGAAGGCTCTTCATTCCCAGCACACAGACCCAAAACTGCTGCAGCCTTTAAAGCTGCTCGCTCAAAGCATGGTGAACCATCTACATTCTGTAGGGACCATCTTCATAAACCAAATAAATTTATGTGAGAGCAGAGCACTGCATTCCAAGCAGCGAGGACCGAGTCTGGTTCACTACATGTCAGGGTGGAACAGAAAGCTTAATATTAAGGGCCAGAATAGGAGGTGAAAGATTTTGTTAGAGAAGCTTAATTTGAGTAGCAAGTACGTAGTCCCTTTGTGGCTCTACAGTGGTTGAGGATATATTAACAGTGCAGGTAAATAAACACTTTGTTTTTCTCATAACTACTGAAAAATGACCGACAGACAACACAAACTGTGCCACATCCAGAAGCAGTACAGTAGTAGGTGTATCACTGACACTTAACACAGGGATGAAAATGGCCAAACATGCTCAGCAGAACTTTACTAGAGCAGCAGACAAAGTAAAACTAACTTGAGGATCAGAATATGGTGTGTGGTGCCGGGCTGTATCTTTACAAACAGCATGGAGATGAATGGAGACTGATGACTTGAAACAGGGGCCAGTTCAGGACAGTGATAACGCTTATTGAAGCCACGATGGGCTTGTGGGCGCATACCTGCTTCTTTTGCAGTAGGGGCATGTGCGTGCCCTGGAGGGGAAGGAAAGTGAGGGGAGAGACAGGCAGAACAGGGAGGCAGAATGTGACACTGGGCCTCTTATGAGGGCAAGGGTACATTTATCCACATGTTTGTGAGATCGCTGGACTATTAACAACTGTCCCCCCCAAATAACTGCTCTTGATCATACGGCCTGTCGGAGATTTTGAAAGAAGATATTTCTTCTTAGCGGTGTTTTGCTCTTTTCTGGAAAACCGATCATTTCAAAGTGCGCTTCTATAAAAAGTTGCTATAATCATTCCTAATATTCTATGTGCGAGTCTTACAACTTAGATTGCTTTGAATTAATCAGTAATACCTACAAACATGACTAATAGTCACAAGATTAGTAGAATTATATGAAAAATTATAACTTTGTATTTAGTCATTTATGTTTGCATTATATAAATAGAAGTGCATAATCTTTAAAGTGCTCGATTTCTAAGATCAATACATGTTAAAATCTTTTAGTTTTTAACCCATTTTAATATTAGATGAATAAAATTTAGATGAACACATGACAAGATGATAGCAGCACAGCTTAGATCAGTAAGTTCTAGTAAGTTTCTTCACCGTTTTGTTGCTGGCAGGATTTCTGGACCATAATCCTAATGCAAAAGTCATCAAGAAGCCAAAGCTGGTTTTACAGGATAGTTAGACAGGTTTTTTCATTAAATTATGAGTGTGATATATCATGTGTTCTGATAAGTTCACAAATGAAGAAACAGAGGAATAGGTCAAATGATCTTGGAAGTGGTTTCTCACACAAACTCCTGATCATAATGACTAATGGGAAGATCACAGTCCTGCCAATGTGTGTAAGTATATAATATGTTCCTATTCCTGTTTCTAGATATAGCATAATGTGTGTTTTTCAATCCTACCTGAAGCCACAACATGGCAGGGTGAGGAGGCGAAGCAGAGCTAGCAGCACCCTGAGGGGCAGCAGGGTGAAGATGTATAGGAAGGCATCGGCACACAGGAAGAAGCCAAAGATCATCAGCTAGAACAGTCAAACAAATAACACCCCCACGTCAGATAACAGAATGCAAAGCCTCCACTGTGATCATTAAAAGTGTGTGAGCTGAAAATGTTATTTCAAACATCATCCAAATCTGTTTCAGTTGAAAAGATTTCAACCTTCACATGTGACAAGAAAAAAGAAAATCAAATCCAATTCTGCAGCAAACACGCCTTTACAGTTTTTGATACCTGATGAGCAATCAGATTTCCATTTTAAAAGGAACGTTTTAACAATCTAAAATCTTATAATTCATACGTTCAATACGAATCAGATTATTTAGTGGTAAATCAAATGTACCATCAAAATATTTCACAGTACAATACAGGTCTAAATCATATATGACTGCATAGAATGCAATTTCGTTCTAATTATTTCAGTTTAATTCAGTTCAATTCTAATACAGCACAGCAAGATTTAGTTGATTTTAAAAGGGCAAAAAGATCCAAAAAATGTCTTTATTAGATAGTGCCATTTATTGTTTTTAAACAATCTATAGAAAATAGTGGTTTATATTAAGATATCATAGCCTATATTATATAAAAAAAATTATCACCAATGCATATTTTTAATTATTAATGATTATTGTCATTAATAGTAAGAAATCATATCTAAATTAATTAAGCAAAGTGCAATGACAAGCACATATTTGGTTTGTTAACTTAAAAATAACCAAACAAGAGAGAAATGTGCACATTGATACAGTTTCCCATCAGATAATCCACTGATGTATAAACTGAACATTTGTCGGGTCGTCACATGGTTTAGCTGTAACTCAGTTTACAGGAGATCCAGGCTGCTTATAACATAATAAGGCCTTTCTGTTCAGCTGGAGAAGAAAGCAGCCAGATGGAAATGGCCAAAGAGAAACGGGGGCAAGGGTTCAACGCCATTACTGTACACTACCTTCTCCAGCTCCTTGGGAATACGCATGCATGTATATACCCTCTCCCTGCGCTCTGTGTACTTTGCTTCATTGTGTTCCAGGAAGTAGCCTCTGGTGAGTTCTGCACAAATGAAGCGTGTCAATGATGGATCTGGAACACAAGAGGGCCACAGTGTTACCACAAAGCCATTGTCTATAACAATTGCAGCTATGAGTAAAATGAGATTCCAATACTATGAATGTTACACTGGGAAAAGTTCTGAGTGATGAAAACTGTTTAATAATGCCAGTATGAGTATTTCAATGCAAAAGCAAAATGTACTAAATAAAGATATTTAACAAGGTTATGTAATTATTCTTCTATCAAGTTCAGTCATTTTAAAACTTTAAGTAGACGTAGATAGGCATAATAAGTGTATACGTGAGACTTCTTAAATTAATCCACAAAACAATGTGCCAGTTATTTCTTAAATATTTACTTTATTAATTGGCATGCAAATAATCAGAAAACTATAAAAGGTATTGAAATAAAATTACTAGTCCAGTGTCTTCAGTTAGTAGAAGGTTATGTAATATTTTAGCAACTAGTTTTGTCTAACAAAGTGTCCACCATATAACAAGGCAAAATTTACGTGAAAGGTTTCCTCCTATTACGTGAATAACCATAAGCTTACTGTGGAATAAGTAATGTTGAAACTGCAGTATAAGATGAATCGCAACACAATGCATCAGTATAAGTAAGATTAGATTATTATTAATGAATAATGATTAAAACTTTAAGGATTTATGTTATAAAGTAGAAGAAAGATAGATTTTAGATAGAAGATTTTGCACTGAATGCAAATAGACTAAATTTATTTTTCTAATTGCAGCCACTAAGGATACTTCAAACATGTTCTGCCTCAAAAAGGTGAAACAATGAGTTTGTTGGACTTGAGCTACCTAATCATTTTACATCATCTTGCAAGCATCTTGATGTCAGTGTCTGAACTGCATAAGGAGTTGAAACACCTAAAAGATACCTCCTAAAAGTACCCTCGAGGAAACTAAACTGTAACATATCTACAGATGTCTATCATAACTTCAACAGTAACTGCTTTTGTGCAACTAGCCAGATTATGTAACCTAGCATGACTTTGTACTTTATACTTTTCTGTTTGTTTACCTGTGTTCGGATGATATCAGATGTACTTGCTACCAGATAATGCTTATGTGATTCACATTAGCATCCCAGAACTTGAAGGTGCACTCAAGGCTTTATACAAAAATATCAACTCAACAAAAATTTAGAAGTTTATTCTGATATAGAGCTACACAACATATCACATCCCGACTGTCATCACAATATCGACACGTCCAATATTGCAAAGAACTACTTCAATGCTATGTATGCAAATTGCTGCAGCAAATGTATTTGGTGTGTTGGATACTCTTTCACTGCCCTCTATGTCCACACTTGATGTATATTCTTAGTGGTCCATATGCTTACGCTAACAAGTGGTGGAGATTGCGATGGAGAAAAAGTGAGTAAATAAACAGAAAACGTAGGTTAATCATAACCAATAACTTATAGCAGGGTATCTACATTTTCTGTTGAAATTGAAACTGACAGGTGATACAGCGAGTAGAATAAGTGTTGAACATGTCAACGTGTTTCTCAGTTTAAATATTTCTAATGGGGCCATTAACAGAATTCACACCAGACGTCGACAACAATCAAAATAATCCACACAAAGAAATCAAAGCTAATTAGTCCACAAATTAAGTTTTAGGTAACAAACTGGAATGACACAGGCAAGAAATACTGGACAGTTACAAAAAAGTATAAAGTATCTTGTTGAAAACTATTTTGGGATTTTGAAAACTTCAAGATGTCTCCTATATAGAGAACTAGTCTCATGCATTGCATAGGTGTGACTTAAATCCATCCTTCCACACAACTGGTCTTAAGACCTTGAAGGTTCTGGGGGTCCTGTAGATTTTCAATTGGATATAGGTCAAGTGATCAATTGAGCCATTCGCGCAGTTAAAAGCTCTTAAATATTCTGTTGGCATCCCTGTCAGTGATCTTATAAGGGTGCAGCAGTTTTAGAAGAAGAAACATTTTTCTAGGCAATCAGTTAACACTGATAACATTTACATACAGCAGAAGCTTTCTAAATATTGATAGATTTCAGCTGATTTCTTGACTAGCTATGCCTTTTTATAAATCAATTTCCTCATGTGTTTAACACTTATCCTTGTCTCATTTCAATTTTTTACCCATAACTTCAGTTGTGGACTAGTTTGCTTTCATTTCTTTGTATGTATTGATTGCCTTGATTCTTCCAGGGTACATTTTAAGTCAATGGCACCTTTAAAAATATTTAAACTAAGAAAAATATTGATTTGTTCAATACTTGTTTTATATGCTCTAGATACAACCTGACACCCAAGCAGCACCATTTACAAGTTCCCTGGTATAAAGGTATGAGACTGTATGTAGTACAAACAAACTTCAAAGAAAATGCCGGGTTGTTCTTGACACACCTCTCAGGTCTTTGTGTTATTAAATATTCAAGGAGCCAGATTTTACTGTAATGGTTTAATGATAATAGTTTAATAGAGATCAGCCACATTTCTTCAACACTTCACAATTCCTTAATAGAACCCATATTCAGTCTATAGTTTTGGATCTGATTTCACAGCTATACAGTAGGTGCGTTAGTGAAAAGTGGAACATGCTGCATGAGTAAAACATTACAAACATCAGATGAGCAGTTGATTGTTGTCTATTTTCAATAGCTTTTATGCATTTGTGTCACATTGGGTTATTTTTGTGCATTTTATTAAATTGGAATGAATCAGAGTCATTTCAATTTTCTGCTGCAGGCATAATACATAAAAATATGATTTAAGATACATATTTTTTTTATATATAAAGGTATGTGTCATGTGTTAGCTTTTTAACAGTATATATAAAGCTGTGTGTTATGTATTAGCTTGATGGTTTTCTAGGCTAGTTTAGAGGCTAAATAACAAAAACTACTGAGTTAAGAAAATTGTCAAGTACAGTTGCAACTTGATAAATTAGAATATCTTTCATTTAGGTAACTGAATTCAAAAAGTGAAAGTCATAGTATATAGATCAAATACACACAGCTTTACATTTCTCGCTTCTATTTTAGTTTATTGTTTACAGGTAATGAAAACCCCAAACTCAGTTTCTTAAATTTTTTTTGAATTACACATAAGAACAAGTAAAAAAAAAAAAAAAAACAAAAAAACAACCAACAACTTAGACTTGGTAAATACAAAACAAACAAAAAACAACAATAAAACAAAACACTGGTCCAACACCAGCAGATGACATGTCTCCCCAAATCATCACTAAATCTGGAAACTTCACAGTGGACATCTAGCAAGCTGAATTCGGTCCCTGTCTGCTCTTCCTCCAGACTCTAGGTCCTTGATTTCCAAATGACATGCAAAATTTAATTTCTTGTGAAAAATGACTTTGGACATCATGCAACAGCCTAATCTTTTTGCACTTCAAAACACTTCTTATTTGGTGAAGAGCTGTCTTAACAAATAAAATGTGACCATTGGAGCCCACAATGTTGGGTATCCGTGTGTGTTGGCTCTTCAATGACTGACTTCAGCTGTAGTCCACATAATGTGGATCTCCCTCACACTTTTCTCCTTCCACTCAACTTCCTATTAATATACTTGGATACAGCATACTGAACAGTAAGCTTAATTAACAACAACCTTTTAGATAGATAAAGTCACTGTTCTGAGAAAAAACTAAGAAAGTTTGTTTTACTTTCAACAAAGAATAGCAAACGATATGTCAAGAGCTTTGTACTGAGTGGTATGGCAGCCTAAAATAAAGTCATATTAGCATACTTTTCATATTTATAACAACAATAAGAAGCAACACAGGTAGTTTTAACAAATAGCTCAATTAGCTGTTTTTACGCTAACAGGCGGTTTATTATTAGCTTGTTAATTAAGCTAGCACTGTCCGTAAACAAACGGAGCAGCTGTCATCAAACTGAAGGAACTCATTTAGGTTTTTGTTGCTAATTTATGGTTGAATCCTACCCACTATCGACAAAACGTTGTAGTCGTTGAGTCACGTAAGTGTTAATGGCTAATGAAAGTCAAAACAGAGTAAAACAAGATGTGAGTTGTTTAACGGTTGTAGCTGTGGCTTCACAGCTGGGTAGAGCAAACGGTTACCTGCTGAGAGCTCCTGCTGCTCCCTCTTCACCGCACTAATGTCGAAAAACCCCAGCGTCTCCGGCAGCTCTGGAGTTATCCCGATTTTTCCCGACCTGTGAAAATCTCCCCAAGGTCTTTTTTTTAGGTCGATTTCATTCTCTTTCTCCTCTGACAGCTCAGTCCCCGACGCGTCCGCCATCTTTACTCTGGTCAACGCACGACGTCATAAAAGCGACGTCGATCTACGACACATCAACGGGAAGATTCAAATCTTTATTTTAAAAAAACACGCATCCCTAAATGTATGGAGCTAAATTAGGTTACTGGGAAGACATGCTTTTAAATTTACAAAGATATAATAAAAAGTATATGTCAAACTATTAAAATGTTTTTACCATCCAGAACCTTCTACATGCTCTGTTTTTCTTAAAATTAACTTGTAAACAACTGTCTACAAATTCTGATGCCAACCACAAGCCTTTATTGATTTGCAAATAAAAATCGAGCCTATGTTCTATTAATTAATGAAATGTCTGATACACCGTGTGCAGAAAAGATTTTTCTGCCTTTATGTAAATAAATAATAAATGATTAAATTTAACAATTTTAAATTTAAATATTTCCGCGTTCAAGATTTGTATATTACATCTACTTTGAATATACCTGACGAACATGTCGATTTGAAGTAAGAAAAATAAATAAATTCCTTGTGGTGTCTGTTTTCAAGCTCTTCCACATGGTGGTGCCAAAGTTCTATCAAATCTTCTGAAATTTAAAGTCTACCCAACAACAGTACTGAGGCCTCTTCCTACAAAGGATAACTTTCACATACTATGTGTATTTACCAGGCTGAACAGTGTCCTAGGTTTTATTCTGCTAAATTATTCAAGTATTTTATACACCTTAAATCATACAAATTGTACATATGAAATAGATCACAGAATAAATAGAATTTAAATAACCTCCAAAGTGAATTAAAGAGACGTGCATACAGAGTTAATACACATAAATGTTTTGAAAAATAAGTTTAAGAGAAGTATGAATGCATGAATCACTAATAAGGGGTTTCATTTAGCAAATAAAGGAGAGTTTTTAAACGTAACTACGGCCTTTCAGTGATTTAGCCTTAAAAATTGCACATCTAAAATCTTAATACACACACTATTCTGTACTGCATTATGATCTTCTCAGTGTTTTTTGTTTTTGTTTTTTGGTAAAAATATCAGCAGTACTGTTTTCCCGAATGATCATTAAAGGCAATAAAAATGGCAGCAAAGGAGAGAATTTGTTTATGAAACTGGATGACTCATTTTCTGTCATTAGATTGTAAGAAGGGTACAGGCAATGTGAACAATAATTTATTTTTTGTCAGTGTGTAGAAGGAAATAAAAGTGGGGGAATTACGATCCAGAAATGCATTTTTGTGCAAATCAAAAACAAAAAAACATACTGATTTAGATGCATATCCTCCAGCATTTTGCTCACCATATTTTCTGCACCTTACATTGATGAAAAATTCCTGAAGTTCTTTAGAAAATTAATCATTAATTTCCCAAACCAAATGCTGAACCAGACCAAGAACGATCTGGTTCAGCATTTGGTTTGAGTGTACTGAGTGTAACAATAAATAGATGGTTGTGCAGGACTCACCCTGAACATGGTACTTGACCATGAGAAAGGTCTATACATTGATTTAGTGGTGCTTATCTCCAGTGGTCATTGCACTGGGACTGGTCACCAGTCCATTAAGGCCAACAGAAGACAAACACATAAACACACTATGTTCTAAGACCAATTTATAAAAAAACAAAACAAAACAAAACAAAAAAACAGTTAATCTAACTGACCCAGAGGAAGATCCAGGACACGCTGGAGGGACTATGTTTCTTGGCTGGCCTGAAAACGCCTTGGGATTCCCTGGAGGAGTTGGCCCTAGTGGCTGGGGAGAGAGAAGTCTGAATATCCCTGCTTAGGCTGCTGCCTCTGGGATCCGACCCCGGATAAGCGGAAGAAGATGGATGGATGGATGGAAAGTTAATCTAACAGGCATATTTTTGGACATGTACAAAAATGTTGTGCCCATGTAGAACAGATGTAAATTCCATGAAGTAGGATCCCAGGCCTGGGATTTGAACCAAGGACCTACTTGCTTCAAGGCAACATTGCTAACGACTGTTCCACTGAGCAGCACCTCTCAAGAAATACCAAGAATGAAAAAAGTTATATTTGCAAGCCTGCAAAAATGTTCTCTTCTCCATTTCTACAGTTTCAAGGCCTTTTCATGAGATGCCAGAGAAAAAAAATTCCAGCTGTTTGAAGATGTTCCCCTCCCCTGCCTATTTCTGGACACTCCCAGTCAGTTAGTTACATGAGGGCAACTAAACAATTCACTCTCTGACAACAAAGACAAATTCGGTTTTGACACATCTTTAGGGTGCATAAACACAGACCATCATAGTGAGGAAACTAAAGTATTGCCACCCACCACTCTTTTTAAAGGTCTCATCTCAACACTATATTTTTTGCCATCTGGAAGCCATCTGGTTAAAAATATGACCAAAGAGATCAGTTTTTGACATACTTATCTATGTCCAAACTCATTAAAATTTTGTTCCTGTTTCATTTATACTTGCTTTGTAGTGAAAGAATTTAGCTGGGAGAAAACCTTTAAGGTAATGCTGTTTAAAAACTACAGTTGTCAAGCTACAAAAGGCATGTCTGTTGAGCAGTCAACTGCAGGCTCGCTACCTGAGCAGATACCTTACATAATTAACCAGCTATTGTCAACTTGCTATACTTGTGCTACTTGATAAAGAGCAGAACAGTGAAAACGGATAGTAATCTGCACAGTGAGCACTTAGAACTTCTAAATTCAAAGGGTGTTGATTCTACATTTTTGGTTATGTCTATGTACCAAAATTAAAATAGCAATAATACTAACTAGTTAATAATATTAACTGTGCTAAACATTATGACATTATGGCAGCGCATTTGCTGTTTTAAATAAAATTAATTAGTGCTGATCAATAAAAATCTTTACATCCTTGGTTAAAAATGTTAGTTTTTGATGATGTCAAAAATAAGACCACAATAAATCATCTCAAAATTTTCCCAGCATTTGTAAACAAAACAAAAAAGCTTCTATAACATACTTTATTGACTGTGTACATCCTTACACTAATAATATCTGGGAACACATTCTGATTGAGTTTTTATGCCCATCACTTATAGAGGGTTTAATGTGCCAGAAATAAGGTGAGGCTTTCCTAGTCAAATTTTCCTGCCAAGCGTATTCTTCAACGAAAGCCATAATCTGCACAGAGGTTACAAAGGATCACAGTTATCCCATTCTACAAAGGTATTAGTCAGGAGCTGAAAATATATCCACAGCATTATACATACCATGACACAATGAAGACATCAGAAATTGGACATTTCTATACAAAATGCATTAAAAACAAGTCGCAGAACTCTTCAGTTGGACCTCCAGCAACACTAAAGGAGGTTTAGTAATTTTTGGTTAGTACTGGCTTTGTACTTCACAAGACAGAAGTCTTCCATATTCTCCATCTGCTGCAAAGACAGAAGGCCTATTCTCCATAGAAAAAATCCTGACATTTTTGGTTAAAATGGGAAAATAAACTCGTGGGAAAATGTTCTATGGGCTTACAAAACCAAACGAACTTTTGTGCCACAGTTCCAACACTAAAGCAAACTTTATTTAGTTTCAAATAACAGTCAATTTAAACACCAAACCTTCATGTTTTCTGCTTGAAAGCTAAAGACTGGTTTCATTTTTTTTTCAGTATCACAATGCATTCAGCTCAACAAACGAATGGCTTCAATATGTTTTGTGATAGCAAGAACAAAATTAAATTAAATTTAATAGAAGATCTGTTCACTAATTGAAGAGCGCTTTGGAGAAGAAATGTCCTCAAAATCTCAGAGTTGGAGAACAGTTGCAAGGACAACAAATATTGTAAACTCAGATGTGCTATGCAGACAGACATCTACCAAAGGAGACTAAATGCTGAAACCAATGAAAACGGTTTTTGGGTGTGCACACTTATGCAACCAGGTTATATCAGGGTTTTGTATTTATTTTATTTTTTTATATTCCCCCTAAACTGATTCTTTTGCTTTTACAATTGAATTATAAAGGACACATGTCACACTAAGGGTGGAGAAAGATGTGCCATTTTAATGGGGCTATGTAGAATTGTTATATCCATGGTGGATCATCTTAAACATTTTCTTTTTAAATGTTTCTGTTAATACCATGATCTCTAAAACCTTGGTAAATGCCTAATCCCCAGTCAATCTAATACAGTGGACTTCCACCTATTCGCAGTTTAGTATTTACGGATTTTTCTGCAACTCCAAATCACTCACAGAAAATTTGGCTATTCACAGATTTTTCATAAAGCATATCGAAAATATTTTAAAGAAAATGCAGTTTGGGAAGCTGAAATACCTAGGCGCAATGCTACTTGACATGCTATTGGCTAGCATTTGCCAATAGTGTGCTAATCCAGTAGCCAATCCAAAAGCAGAATTCATTTTACTTGCAACTGATTGGCTGTACTGCCAAGAATGGAGATAAAGAAGATGACGGATGTTAGCCTTTGCAGTAGTGCTAACGGTTTCCACTGTGCTCATTAATGCATATTTAGGTATACTTGGTGCTTGAACTATCATTTTTCATTTCATTTATTCATTTAACAGGGACAATTGCACACAGAAATAGAACAGAACAAGTCTGTAACTGATGCGTTGCACCGAGTATACAGCTACAGCTAATTTGCAACTCCAGTCCCTGGTTGGGCTTTCAATACATTAAAATACAATTAAAATAGGCAGTTATAAGCATTTTTATCGGGGGTCTTAAGAATTCACAGATTTCAGCTATTTGCCGGCAGTTATGGTCCTTAACCTCTACAAATACTGAGGGATTCACTGTATGCATTTTTTTGGACAGTATAAAGTAGTACCCACAGAATACCCACACTGGCACTGGGATATCATGGAAACACCACACCGAAAGACCTGCATAGCTGAAATTCACAGTAGAAACCTTTTCACTGTGAGAGGACAGTTTTAACCACCAAGCAGCTCCAGCAAAGAAAAGAAAATGTGTATTTCTGGAACACTGTGCAAAATGATGAGAAAAATTAAAACATATAGTTTAATAAACAAACAAAAGATCATGTCTTCTCACCACATGTGTGTTAACCAAACCAAATTCAGCTTTTCTGTAAGCACGGTTTATTGGCACACATAATGGTAAAGCATACATACCAGACATCAGATATGACACTGAACACCTCTGCTATATAATGTACAAATGGTGTCTAATAATACTAGGCTCAAACATATTTCGAAATGTGTTAGCTTCCTTACAAATACACAAATAAATACCTATTAGATCGAATTGTATAAAGACATCTGTCATTGTTTTCTTGCCCATTTTTAAACAAAACTCCAACAGAAAGATCAGAGATATACTGGGGTATCAATTCGACTGAAGATTAAAGAACAATTGTGAACAGAAACATGGGGACCTTAAAGCATTTCTGTGGGGTGGATGAGATTTTATGTCAATCTATAAATGCAAAACTGGTTTGTTCCTTCAGTTTTTCACTAAGTCCTCAACAAATGATCATGTGACTGTGTGGCTGTTCATTAACTTTGTGGCTTTGGTTCTGTACTAGCTAGAGAGGTGTAGGAACATGAGAAGTTTTGGTTCAAAGTAAAGCAAACCAGCATCCATCCAAACCACCCTACAGAAATGAGAAACTGGTATAAAACAAAACAGCTGCCATATCCAAACTGCTTTCAGTGGCTGATTTACAGTGGACAAAATAGATTCCACTTCTATTTACAGAGCTACAAACCTTGTTACAGTGTTCCCAAACTGATGAACACAAAAAGCAAAAACCAACCGATGCGTTTCAAAGAGCACATTTATCAAACCAAATAAAAACTGTATAAAATCATGCAGGAGAAGGTTTTTGTATCAGTTTGGGAGTAGGTCGTTAAAGGGAAAGAAGTCCAACTTTCCAGGAATAATAATAATAAAGAAAAACAATAAAGCGTCAACATGTGTCAGCAAAGTTCACAAACTGATTGGCAAAATTACAATGTGACTTCAAAGGATTCAGAAAGAAGCAAAATACCAATAGACTACAAACACAATCAAACTGGTTTGCATGAAACCACAATCTGTGACAACCGCAGTAACGTTAAGAAAACAATTCCAGGACAAGATTTTCCTCATTTGAAAAAGCCTCCACTTTGTAGAGAACTTTTATTTCCTCTTAATTGGAAATGAAACTCGAGCAACAGTAGAAACAAACCAACGGCCGACTGAATTTCCAATAAAAATGCAATTGCCTCCAACAATGTTTCATTTGAGTCCAATGTGGTGAGACACTTCCACGGGCTCCACTGGCAGCTGAAAACCACCTTCCCTTCACAGGCTTTCTATTTCAGAGACATTTTGCTTGTTGTTTTTACTCTTCTTTCTTTCCCACTGTCCGCGGTCAGTGTGATGACTTGTGACCTGCAGGTCAACCAATCACAGCTGAGGTATTCCACCAGACAGGAGGTTTGTATCTGAGGGTCCAGGAAGGAGAATTTGATCTACAGCTTTCCACTGAAGGGAAAAAAGTCAGTCTGTAATAATAATTTTATATTACATTGCACACAGCTTGTATGCATTTGTTGTCTGTAGATACTTCTGAGCAGTTCTTCGTGTTTTTTTAAAGAAATGTTACAATGATTCAGAGAAGAAAATATCCCAGATGACAAAGTTTGGCTAGACATGCCAATGATGAGTTTGCAGACGGGTGAATTCGTTATGCGGCATAGAAGCGCTGCCCTCAGGGTAAGGGAGGGATGTTTAAATGTCTAACCCACATGGAGCCAAGGTTCTGTTCTCTTTTATTTCATTTGTTTATTATACTTTTACTGTGAGGGCTGGGGTGCTGTGCTCTCAGGCTTGCTGTCCTGGGCGGCAGGGGGTTTGCTGTTCCAGGGGGCGTTGTTTCCCAGAGCTGGGGAGCTGTTGAAATCGTCCTCGTCATCCAGGCCGTTGGTGGCGTCATACTGCGTGTTCTCCAGACGGGTGATCAGACGCTCATCCTCGTCCCCAAACTCACCGCCCATGAGGGTTGGCTCGCCAACGACCATCACATCCTGTAGAGATGAAGAGACGTTGATGAACCAAAATCTTTTCTGATAAAACTGTGCTTCAAACTATTTTTACACCTACAAAACTGTGAAAAACAGCACATTGAAAAGTATACGCTCCGTTAGAGATTTCATTTCTTTTTGCCTTCTTGTGACACTTAAATTTATCAGATGATTGGACAAGTTTTATATTTATCAATATTATTGCCATTAAAAAAGATTTTTGAATATTGTGCAGCCCTAAAAAAAACAACCTAACCCTATGTGGAAAAGTAATGGCGCCCTCATCCTAGAGTTTGTCATGCAGAACTGCCATCGAGCAGTTGTGATAAGTGGCAATGAGAGTCCTTTACATCTCTATGGATGAGTTTAGGCCAACTTTTCTTTGCCTAATTGTTGTATTTCAGCCACAATGAAGGGTTTTGGAGGTAGAATGTTTAAGGTCATATTACAGCATCTCATTTGGATTTAAATCAGACAAGACCCTTTAAAAGCTTTTTCCCCCTTGTCATTCAGATGTGGATCTGCTAGTGTGCAGTGGACCACTATCTTGCTGCATAAACCAAGTCAAGTTGACTTAAAGGTCACAAACTGATGGACAGAAATGATCCTTCTGGACTTTTTGGTTCCATCAATTACAGAAAGCTGACAAAGTCCTTGAGCAGTAAGACAGCCCCAGACCACCACACTACCACCAACCATGTCTGACTACAAATATATTTTCTTGAAATGCTGTAAACGATGTAATGGGATACACATTACAAAAAGCTTTACTTTTGTCTCAGAATGTTTTCCCAAAAGTGGACGATCATCAGGATTGTTTTTTTGTTAAATCTAAGATGGGCTTGTGTGTTCTTTTAAGTCAGCAGTGTTTTTAGCGGTCCCATGGAAGCCATTTTTGCCTCCTTTTTGCTGAATCATGAACACTGACCTTAAATGACAGAAGGGAGGCCTGCAGTGCTTTAGATGCTGTTTTTGGTTCTTTTGTGAGCTTTTGTATAAGTCATTGATGTGGAGTAATTTTAATAGGAAGATTCATGACTGGTTCACGTTTTCTCCATTTGTGGATTATGTCTTTCATTGTGGTTCACTAGAGTTCTACAGTCCAAGTAGTTCTTAATATGGATATCGAAATTAAACTCTAAAAATTGGGTTAATCAAGATTTAACAAAGGGGTCGGTGGTTTACTTTTTCCACACAGATCCAGATTGGTTTGAGGTGGTTTCCATTTACTCAGATGATACTTTTTTTTTAATATTAAGACTTGTTTGATGAACTGAAAGATTTAGGTATAAAAAAAATAAAAAAACAGCATAAAGGAGGCAAATACTTTTGCATTGTAGTTGCTGTAAACTGCACTGTATTTCTTTATAACTTCCCTCCAAAAAGCAATAATTTTCTCTAATCTATAAAAGCTGTTACGACCAACAGTTCTCCATTTCAACAAACGAATGTATGGAAATCACTTATATGGAGCTAAACAATTATCTGATAAATTATTTTAGTAGGTGTTTTTTCTTTGATTCAACTAAAGAAAAACAAGCTGATGATAAAAGATATAAATTGGTTCAATGCTTGAGAGTTCATTATTGGTAGACATGACATTGATTCATTGCTCAAGTTTAGAAGGCAGTTCATTGCCTGGATGATTTGTAGGTTAAAGTTAAACATCTTAAACTTTCCTCTTCAAATAGTCAGCTACTGGACTGAAACACTTTGAAGAGTTTAACTTTTTTTGATTTATTTGAACATCAGAACATCAAAGTAATATTAATATACTTAAAGACTTTTGAATTATTTTCAAGCAAATGATTATGGTTTTTAATATATATTAAGCCACCTTTAAACTGGAATTCCATGAGGTCAAAAAGACAAGCATTGACTTTTAATAGCCCTTTATCATTTTATCATGTTTTCTGTCTGATAGAAAACACTCAGTCGCTCTACACTGAAAGCTGTGTGTTTTCCTGCTTTAAATGCAGACCCCCCGCTTGCAGCAAAATGACAGCAAATGTGTGTGTGTGTGTGTGTGTGTGTGTGTGTGTGTGTGTGTGTGTGTGTGTGTGTGTGTGTATCTAGTGAACCCATCCGAATGGGCGACCCCTCTCTGAGCTCCCCGTGCAAATGAAACCTTCCCATACACTGAGTTGATACCCCTGGTGCTCTGTACCCGCCCCGATCAATACTCATCATGTAAGACATATTTCACTGAGATAGCCCTATCACAATGGGTCATGGAAAGGAAGGAGAGAGATTCGTCCATTATCCACTGATATCTGTGACTTGTGTGATCTGAAGGAATCCTGAAGGAGAGGGATGCCCCCTGGAAGTGCTTGTGTTTAGTCATGTTTTTAAATTCCTCTGCAAAAATAATCCCTGTAGTGTAATTTATTATTTCAAGCACCGATCAATAAGGACCTCAATTACAGCTATATTTATTTGTGAGTTGTTGAGTCTCATCTTTTGTTGCCGCCGAGTGTCTAGACCAGCTATTGTAACCTGGGAAGAAGCCGTTCAGTTAAATGGAGTGCACGCTTCACTGGCCATGTGTGTCAACGCTGCCTGGTTGGGAGATCTCACTCTCCGCAGCCGTCTCCACCGCAACAAATACACAAAAATAACCCACAAACGTGCATGTGCACTGGACAGAAGCCAAGACAAACCCACTGCATAACAGCAGCGTTGCAAACAATTCCTCACCAAAAGCAGATGAAGGCAGATTAACCCTGCCTACAGTACTGTACAAAGTAAGCAACTAGCATTGATGTAAGCATGCACAACACAACCTGCTTCTACTCCAGTCCAAAAAACAACAAAACGCACAAACACTTTTATGGGAATCACAACAAGGAAATCCAGTTCATGAATCCAAGCCATCTCCTCCCTCTTTCCCCCCAGCGACCACTTCTACACCTCTCTATGCCTTAATCAGGCTAATTAATTTAGGTGAGCTTTTCAACTAAATGACAATATCCACACTGATTTGTCAATTTGCATAGCTAATTAAGTCATTAGCTAAAAATGTACTGATTGCCAACAAGCCTTGCATTCACCATCTGTTCCTGTGAGGAGGCCTGTCAACCCACCTCTGGCCAATTTTAGGCTACCCCCTCCTCCCCACCGCCCCTCTTGAAAAAATACCTCTGACGACAACAGCTGGTGGCTAGTCTGAGACTGGGGAGAGTTAATTGTGAGCTAATTAATACTGTCTACTTGTCTACTCATCTCGTTAGGAGTTTGCTTTCGCACTAGCAGAGCTGCGAGATCTTGAATGGGCCAGTGCAGAGACAAACGCCTCCCTTTTCACTTGATTTCACTGAGTGTTACATTAGGATGTATTCATAGAGATTAGCAGAGCGGAGTGAGGAGGACGTATCTGCTCCTCCTCAGACCTCCAAAACAACAAGTGGGAATTTGGTGGGATGGGATAAGATGGAAAGTTTTGCTAAACACAGGACAACCAGCCAGGTGATACAGATTCATTCGATTATTTATAGATCATATTTAAAAACAACCTCAGTGGCAACACAGTGCTACACGGCCGAAAAGAATCCCACACACTGTAAAGAACCTGTAATAAAGGGAAAAAAAAAAGTTTCCAAAACCAATAAAATCAGTAAAAATGATTTTAAAAACTCAATTAAAAGACCATGTTTCATAATTAATCAGAGACAAAAGGGACAATTTTAAAAAAAATCTTTGCCAGATGGGACTGAAAGCATTAGAAAGCTTATTACTTCGTCAGTTTAAAAAAATAAAAATAAAAAAAATAATTAGGTATAGACAGTTTGAGACATATCCAGCAATACAATGGTAAGAATGGGTATTTTATTTATTATACTTCATTTTTGCTGCAACAAATTTGGCCGAATGGCAAATCTGACTGGTGGTATTTTAATGAGCCTATTTTCATTTAAAGAAGCTGTCATTGTTCAGTTTGGCTGCAGAGCTGTAGACAACATACTGAATAAATTTCAAAGATATCTTGATGTTAGAGCCAAACTGGTAACAGTTTACATGTTTTCGCCAAAATATTTAAATGCTTTTATACTACCAAGTCATTCATGCTTATTTGATAATTCCCTGCATGACACTTGTAACAAATATTTTGGTTATTGCAGAAGAAACTATTTTAATGTAGCTTGAATCTCAAAGCACAATAAAAAGAGCTTTTGTAGGCACTGTAAGATAGAATTTGCTTCTTTTGGATGCAGGTCTGAAACTGGTTGCAGAGCAAATAAGCAGGTTATCTGCTCACTTCCTGGTGGGCATCCAATCCAATGAGCTGGCAGCATCAAATTTTTTAGGCATTATTTGTATGCATTTTCACACCTGTATTGTCTCTGGTAATCTCTTCAGCTTCTCTTCTTCACAAGGCCCTGACGGTTTTGGAGATGCTATCTTTAAAGGTAAAAAAACTGATACACTGCACACAAAACACAATCTTAATGTCATAATATTTTGGACCTCGTCATGATTTTCTTTGTTTTTTTTTTTGTAGTTCTTTTCTCAGGGCAGACATAAGCAAACAATTTCAACTTTATGTTTTTGGCTTACAAATACACATATTTTCCTCCCTGTATCTCATCAATTAGCAGAGAAAACCCACTTTTTTGGCCATAATCAAGATCCTGATGTAATTTTAGCTAGATATTTCACAACTCTTTTTGAAAAAGTATTTGGATATATTCTTCTGTCTTTATATTAGTCCATACATTTTCTACACTGAATCAGTACCACTAGCAATGGTACTGCAGGGTCATACTGACCCTCAGTATGATGCTAACATCCCTGTGCTTGGCAGATGTCACAGGTTTAAAGGCTTCACCTTCACTTTTCCTTGCAGCCAAGTAGCTCAAAGCAACTTCCTCAGACACTTCTTTCTTAAGTCAGCATATGCACAGTCCAAACTGATGTTAAACTGCAAAGTGACACTGGAGTTCCAGCTGTTCCTGGTTTATTATAAACTTGGGTGTTAGTGGTTCATGTGTTCCTTCTGTACTTCCAAACTAATTTCCTTTCATTAGAGGTAACAGTTTGGGACAGAGGATTGAAATTTGGACACAATTGGCTGTTCCATCAGGACAATGATCCCAAACATCCAAAATGGTTTTTTGGAAGGCTTACACTGAGCGTACCGAATGGCCTCCACAGAGCTCTGACCTCAAATCTGAACATTTGTGGGCTCTACTCAAAAGCCAGATCAGTGGCAGAAAATCAACAAACTGAAATTAACTCTATAAATCCAACAAAAAAGAGTGGTCAAACATCCTTGCCAGAATGATGCCAGATGGCTGCAAAAAGTGTGCAGTTTGTGTCCAACTTGCTGTGGGACATTATAGCTAAAACCTTAGAGAAAATCTACAAAAATTAACAGTGTCCCTCTGTTTCTTTTCTTAATTCATTAAAATTGTTTGATGTATATTCATTACACCCTCAGAAAAAAAGCAGTTCAAAAACCATGATTAAAAGCTCAAAATAAGCATAAGATTAACCTCCATAATGAGTGTTTGTAAACTTCTGACCTGAACTACATGTGCCATAACCCTTGTTATCATATTTTTCCTTTAACTCCAATTGAATTCTGATTAAATTAAGGATACTTCAGTCAAATGTTAAGATGGATGTTTTAAGGATGTTTTATAGACTATAAAACAAGATTTCAGTCTCATATGTTTACAATTTCGACCACTAGAGGTCAGTGTTGCTCATTCTATGAACAACCTTTCCACAACCACAAGTAACCCCCCCCCCCCCCCCTCCAGTTGCAAGGGTCCACTCCTTATTGTTATTGGACTCACGTAGGCTTGTGTTCAGCCACAAACGAACAACTTCTCAGACAAAGACGGCAGGCGCGCAACATATGTAACCAGCATGTTACCGACCATGCTGCCCATCTTTAAGAGTTGTGTGAATGCACGACACAAGTGGGGTTGTGTATATGTGTGTGCTTGTGTGAGTGGGTGGGTAGGTAGGTGGAGGTGATGAGGAAGAGGAAGAGGGAATGGGGGTGGCTGTGGTTGGAGGCGGGTATGGAGGGGTGGGGGGGGGGTTTCAATGATGGAGCAAAGACGGAGCATGTGAAGAATGGGGGGGGTGAGGGTGTATACAGATATCTGTGATAATGAGAGCTGGCACAGAGCCACGCTGGCTTCCAAAGAGAAAACAATTTGCAAGAGCTGTGTGTATATGTGCATGAGATGTACATTATGTATGGGTGAGACGAAGGCAAGCAGGTAAAAGACTAGGAAAAGATGAGACAGCCCAAGACTCTTCAGCAAATATAGACGATCAGTGCAGAATGTGTGTAGGCAACCCAGGGTGTTGCACATTTAACACTACAGTCCAGTTAGAAGAAGAACAAAATAATAAATTAGTGGAAGTCAGTAACAAGACTGATTGATCTTTTTTTCAACCCCATATCAAATGACTAAATCATTCTCCATGCCAATTCTGTTCAATAACAGTTCAAACAAAAACCTTGTTTTTATTGAATATAGAATAAAATTTATTGTGCTAATGTTTGGGAGAGTTAAAGAACTTGGTTGAAGTAGGAAAAAAATGCAGTTCTTGGCAAAAATTGAAAAAAAAAAAAAAAAGAAAAACTGCTTTGGCTGCTTCATGCAATTTTTTCAGAGCTGGCCCAAGGCCACTACATTGGGCCATGACAGTTTGCAAAATAGTATATTTTAAATTCTTAATTGATTCAAATTAATTAATCACTATGTTCAGAGTGTAACAGTTATCTTAGGGGAATCAATATATTTCTGTTTCTTGTGTCTCAGCTGGAGTCACATCTTATCCACACTCTGTTTGCAGCCAAATATAAGCAAGAAGTTGTCAGTTTTCCATCTGTGAATGTAGGTACAGTCAACTAAACATCCCTGAAACCATATCCACCGGATGTGACTGGAGGAGTAAATGGGTAAGGCAGGGAAGCTTTCTACAGTTTATTACCATCTTTTACGTTTCAAGAACTTTATGTGTTGTTGTTATTTAATATTTATTACATTTATCTAATGAATACTGAAAAATGATGTGAATGATGTGATTGTCATACTATCAAATTAAGGAATTTATTGTTGACTCATATGTACAAACAGTTAAGCAGGGATACGTTGTGGTGGCTTCAATAATAAATTCTGGTAAGGGCCCCAATTAGCCTTGGACTGTCCAGAGTCTTTGTCTGGTTCCCACATGCAGGTCTTTTACAGGATTCCCTCTTTTTTATAATCTATACTAAAATTAGGTCTACTTTTTGAGTCAAATTAACATTATATGGACATCTTTACTCTGACACTTGGCACACACTGTATAGAAAGCCAGTAACACTCTTCAGTTTTGCCTTAGGCTGAATTAGTGCGTAGGACAAAATGTACGCACATTAATGCCAACCAGTAACACCTTAACAAAAACAAATTTCCTTTATGTTTCGTATCAGGACACTTTTTGCTGAACTGAAATAATCTGTGCAGAAGAACAGCGGAGTGCTGTACTGGTGCGTCTACAGAACAGTAAATTGGATGCTGGGGAGTGAATGTAATACAGCATGTGTATAATGAGCATTGTGTGGAATAAAAGTAGAGCCTCTGCAGACAGCACACCCACAGCGGCATCCAATCCTCCGGGGAGGTGCCAGGCATGTGGTGAAACACTGAGCTGTTTAGGCGGCTGTTTAACCTTTAAGTAGTCAAGTAACCTTTAATACATCCGTGTTGCCAAATCAGGCATTTTGAACCTAAAACAGGTCATGAAGCTCTACACTTATAAAATTAATTTAAAACCCTTCAGGATTTATTTGTTTAATCATAAAAAAACATGTTATTGTGATAGTTTACAGCCAATATAAAATAGTTTAACTACCCACATTAATATAAAACTTCTTTATTTCATAGTAAAAACACAGTGAGTCACAAATTTAATTAGAGCTTAAATAACAATGGATTTCTGATGTTGTTTTGGTCATTTTTTTAATACAATGAAACACATTTAAAAAGCAATCAAGAGAAAAAGTTAAATCAGATTTATGTTTATCACATACCGACTGCAAAAGCAGAAATTACTGCATGTTTTCTCTGTCATGCTTTGTAAGAATGTGTTAGAAGTTACATTAACTCCAGCTTCAGCTTTATAAACAGTGAAGCTGCCTGACCACAATTGGCACTTATATAATGTTTAAGGTGCTGTTTATTACACATTCACACAGAAAGTATGTGTTTTAAGCCTGCTTGTTAAGTCATTCACACCTTTGTGAAAATAAAAAAACACATCCACAGCACCCTCAACATTTATGGTTCCCCAGTAAATATGTATAAAAAACACTTAAATAAATACAGCTTTTACTGCGGTAACATTTTATTATGGTAAACAATCTGATATTTTAAGAAGGAAAACCTTAATTCGAGTCCATTTGTACAGTGGAGGGAAAAGATTTCACATTAACAATGAATTGTTTCTACAAAACCATAGGTGCCACAATAACTGGCAATGCAAACTAACACTGTAGCATTGCGTTCCAATAGCATAGAAAGATGGCTTTGGTGCAGCTTCACATAAATAATTCCATAATAATAAATTTGGACACGTCAAAAAAAAATCTCCAGCTTGAGCATCACAACTCTACATATATATATATATATACATATATATATATATATATATATATATATATATATATATATATATATATATATATATATATATATATATATATATATATATATATATATATATAGTTGATCAGAGAGTCTAGAAATGTTTGAGTAATCAAACTCTTCAGCTGAAGAAATAGATTTTGCCCCTGTTGTAACAGTTTTATTTATATTTGAAAGTCAGATTTTTCAAGTTCTTAAGTACGAAATACAAGAACACTGTGTGAAGTCAGAATTCTGTCAGATAAAGTCAAATTTCACAGAACTTCCAATAACTTCCAATTTAAGCTATTTATTAGGTATTCTGATGGTTTGTGTCTTATCAAACAAGTGACACACATTGCTGTACAATATCTATCTATGAACATGATCATTTTATGTTTGAGTACATGAAGTAGAAAGAAATATGTTGCTGAATCTATTCTGGAGCCATTATTCACAGATTCAAGCCATGATAACCAAGACAAATCAAATGCAGCACTATTAAAATGTGACACAGAGTCAGTCTCTCTTTAAAATGAGAAAGACAAGAGAACATCCAGTTCAAGTAAGGCAGATGTAAATTGATATTAAGTCATGAAATGGCTAATGGAAAATAGCAACTAATACCAAAATTTCAAATTTCAAAGTTCAGCGCAATTATAAAGTTTTAAAATAAATATAACTGTGACAAACAAATCTGGACAAGGAACAAAATTTATCTTTACCCCACAATTCCCCAGAGTATAAATATGACAAAGGCTTATTCCTTCAGTCATTCTTCAAAATGGGATATACTAGAGAACATGCCATTTAGGTTGATGATCATAAGTTAGGACATAGCTACAAGAATATAAGCTACCCCATATCACTGTCAGATCAAATATTACAAAGTTTAAAACAAATAGAACAGTGACAAATAAACCCAGACAAGGAGCATAAACACCACAACCAGTTGGAAGGAAGGCAAAGGAGATAATAAGAAAGTTTTTGAGAACTGTGGTAATTTTTGTATGAGCAATTGTGCTTAATGAATGTGTGTTTTGATGTGCTTAATGTTTTTAGTCTATCTTATCTCTGTTTGATTGATTTTCTTTAAGGCACTGTGAATTACCTTGTGTACAATGTGTGCTAGACAAATAAATTTGCCTCTTCTTGCCTTCCTGGAGTAAAAAATTAAAATACTGGACTTTTATATTTTTACCAGGATGACAAAAATCATCAATCCTAGTACAGATATCCTCTCAAACATTTCAATATCTAATATCATAATAATATCTCTTATTTTTGTATTCCTGAAACAGAGATATACATCCAGCTTAAACACCTCACAAAATGTGATAGTTTTTATCTGATAGGCTCTTTTTACAGAAACATGGTAATGTACTTCTGATATCTGAGTAAAATGAAGTGCTCTTTCCCAGTCTGTAAGTTTAGTGCCTTGCTCAAGGGCCTGGTAAGTATGGTGGCTGTGAGAGGGCAAACTGTGATTTCACCACCTATATTTTCTTGTTTGCTTCAAAGATTTTTTTCTTCTATTTGAAGCCCAAGGCTTTGGACAATTGAATGAGCAATAAGGGCTCATTGCTGGTTGGCCATTTTAAATATTCTCAGAAGGAAAAGGTTTTTCTGAGAAACAGGAGATCATTTAGGAGGTAGCTCTAATGGTTGGTTGCAATGGAACCTAGAGGAACAGCTGTGTTCGAAACTTGCACTGAATCGTTTTCCTGCTTTGATCACTTCCATTTTTTTCCCATTTTATTTCCTTTCACATACCTCTTTTTTTTTTTTTTTTTTTACAGTGTTGAAGCCTTTTCTTTGATTTGTACAAATAAATTAAACCACACTAGCTGAAATGCCATTAGGAATTTCTGGTGCTTGTTTGGAACCCTGCGAACATTCAATTGCAGCTACAGAAACCAATTACGGCACCTTTCTGAGATGCTTTGAAGAAAAGTGACTGCTAAATGGCTGTATGTAAATAAAAGAGGAGGCAAACCGAGAGGAGCTGATGCTTACAGGTACCTGACTGGAGAGGCTGAAGTTGGTGGCAGGGCTGCGCTTCTTGCTGGCGGCGGTGCCCACACTGCTGTTGGCGCTGCTGGCTGAGTTCTTCCGTTTCCTCCTCTTCGTGGTTGTCTGTCGGGCAGGCTCAGCTTTGGCGCGACCAGCAAAGAGAAACAGAGGCCATGCCAAGAACATAATGCATACAGACGGAGACATGGTGTAGGAGTGTGTGCAATGTGTACAATGTGTAGGTGAGATCATGCAAACTTGTTCCCAGTGCTTGTACACTGTAAACACATGCAGACAGAAGACACAATTCCACAGACATGTTACACAGATAAGAGCCTCTATTAAACAAGGATGCATGCTTTATCTTCAGAGGTGAAACCACACAAGCGTTAACATCTCCAAAGACATGCAGTTATAAGAAAGAACTCCTGTTTCATTTGCATAAATGTTCAACTATAGACCCTGATGTTCAATGTGATACAAATTATTCTAAAGCAAAAGCAGGATGAGCAAGAAACACAACTGTTTGACTTATTGAAATATAACTACCATTAATGCTGAAATTTTATTATTTCTATTGCGCACTAGTGATTAATAGCTTTAATTACAAGATGTAGCCAAGTTGTCACATGCAATAAACATTCAACACGTATTCTGACATCATGCAGTTGAGCATGTGTGATAAGCTTGTGCTTGAAAATGTATTTCAGTCCATTCAAGCAAGCAGGAAACATAACGCTGCTTTCTTAGAAGACGTCGGAAAGTTGGTATTATTAGAGAGAAGATACCTTTTTTGTGATTTGTGGGAAATATTTCCGTTTTGAAGTTCTGTGGGTGTCCAGCTGAAACCGGAGCCAAAATCAGTTTTGTTGGTTAAAAAGACAGGAGGATATCAGAGTGGACAACAGAGAATTGCTAAGCAGATGCTAATAACATCACTGGGTAACTCAGCATACATTAAAGAGAATGTGCAATTAAACTATGAGTGAAATAATTAGAATTACAAGGTTACACAGGTAAATAGTTCAGTTCGTTCCTTTATCCCTGACGGTTTCACTTGCTTTTATAACAGAATATATGTAGTGCATAATTTATGAATACAAGTTTTCCAAATTCTTGCGACATTTGTTAGAAAGCATTATTCCTTTTAATCTCAAGAGAAGACAAGAAAATCCTACTGCGATCTTCAAACAGATGTCTGAAAGTGAAATACATTTTTTGAGGTTTCTGTCTAATCATGCACTCATATTCAGTTATAACAATCAGACGCTCATAACACAAACAAACAGTATTATAAATCACAGCCCAAAGAAAAAAGGGATTTTTTTATCCGCATTTTATCTTGCTCTATTGCAAAAAATTTGACAGACGTGTTTGTTTATGAAAAAATAAAAACTTAAAAGATGTGGCTATTGTGAGGGACAATCATTTGTGTTATCCCACTGGTTTCCTCCGATGCTGAGCCTGTGACGCACAAAAATCCCTTCCATTTCCACCAAAAGGACTTATCAGAGCATAAATACACCCGTGGCTTCCTTCCTGCCAAAATCCCAACCTGTTTCCAAGCTGGAGAAGAATCGCAGGAAAAGTGGAACACCACCAATAAGGAAAACCCTCATTTCAGCTAAACTGCAAAGATTGTGCAACAGATGTGTCAAAGTGTAAATGAATGAGATGGAGTAACCTCTTTTTTAAGGGTCAACACTGTGAGGAGCCATTTCTAAATAAAAAGCTGCACATTACCTTAAACTGTATCATAAATAAAGCTTGCATAGAGGATTTCAGATCTGTTTTTGCTCTTTTACCATGAGCACAAATAACTATCAGTGCAGCCAGGAGTCTTTATTATATTCATAAAATGCTTTCTTTTTTTCTCTCTTTCTCTGACTCTGTTTTTTTCTTTTCTTTGAAGAATGTCGTCGACGCTGGGGAGCCACTGTCCGGGGAGCTGGATCTGCGAGTTTGATTACACCCGGCACTCTTAATTAAAGTTACACAGGTCTGAGTCAAAGGCTTTTTGACTGGTGTTGGTTTTTAAAGACATCTCGTCACGCCTCGCTAAGCATTGCTGTAATTTGCAGCCACTCCAATGTGTCCCCAAAAAAAACGGCCTCGGCTTACTCCCTCTCCGGCTTAAAACTGCGCAGCCAATTTAAGCTCAGTACTTTTCAGAAACCAGCCTGCAAACATCAATCAAGGGTGCCTGAGAGGCCCGTTAAAGATTGGCAGGGTTGAGATTCAAGAGGCAACCCTGAATTCTGATGATTTCATATACCTGACAGGCAAAAAATATATATTTCAGGAATTAGGATGTATAATGGCAAATTTGGAAACATAAATGATGCAATAAAACGCACTCTGAGTGAAAATATTCCTGCACAGTGATGGATGGAGTGGAATTAAAAGCTGTTTAAACGGAAGAAAAAACTCAAAAGCTCAGTAGAGGGAGCAATTACCTCTCAGTATTTTTTATGAGGAACCAGCTGTTTATAATGATGGTTACTTCAGCCCCATTAGGACTCACTTTTATTGTATTAAATATTCAGGAAAACAAAGCAGAATTTAAGAGTGTTGCTGAAAGAAACAGCTCTTTCAGGGTTTCAGTAAAAAAAACACCATACATTCGGTAGTTACCTGGTGGTGCTACCATTCTCTGCCATTTTTGGAACAGACATGTCTTGAGACAGTCCCGGGGACTGAGGTTGTAGGTCTTGTGCCTGGACATGAGCTCCTGCATGGGCTCCAAGATGACGCACAGCTGCAGACACAACGAGACAAAGCCAAAGTTCAGTGAAAGCAGATTTACTGATGAGAGAACAGCACTCTCCTTATTTTCCCAAACTGTTTAAAATTCTCTACCATGTTTTTTTGTTGGTTTGTTCGTTTTTTTAAGTGCTGATGCTGTTTCTGTCATGGTAAACCAAAACCAGAATAGGCTGAGTTTGTTGCTCAATTAATCACTCGCTCACTGACATCTAAGTGATTAATTAGGAAGTAAACGTATGTTTATAGACACTTCAATAAAGTAGCTTTCACTTTATTTATCAAAGTGCTTCTGGGAGAACCAGAATTAAACTTCAGTAAAAATCCATACATACATTTTGCCTTGCAAAATTTCCAAACCTTTCCTCCCATTTTGACACGTTACAAAGACAAACTTTATTGTTTTTTTTTTTTTTTTTATCAGAATCTTAAACAGATCAACAGTGAAGTGAAGGGGGAAAAAAAAGCATGGTTTTCGACTGTTTTTTAACAAAGAAACCTCTTTAAAAAAAAAAAAAAAAAAAAAAAAAGGGATGCCACACTTATATATTTAGCCCCCTCTGAGTAAATACAATAGAACTTGTAGAATCACTCCAAAGTCTTCTGGGAAACGGTTCATCCAGCTTTGGAAATCTAAAGATTGAAACTGTTGACCATCCTTCTATGCTAAATAGCTAAAACTCTGTCATATTGAATCAAGGGCATCAATTTTCAAATCTTGCCACATATTCTCAACTGGATTTTGGTCTGTGCTTTGACTGTGCCACTCAGACACATATGCTTTTATTTAAACCATTCAACTGTACCTCTGGCTGTATTTTGATGGTTGTTGTTCTGCTGGAAAGTGAACCCCTGCTCCAGTCTGAAGTACAGCCTCTATTTTCTAATAAGATTGCCCTGTATTTAGCTCCATTCATCTTCCCATCAACTCTGACCAGCTTTCCTGTTCCTTGTAAAGAAACGTATCCCCACAGCATAATACTGCCACCACCTTTCTTCACCATGGATATGGTGTGTTCAGGGTGATGTGCCGTGCTAGTTTTCCTCCAAACACAGCATTTTGTAAATTAGTCCAAAAAGATTTATTTTTGTCTAACCAGACCAGAACACCTTCCACATGTTTGCTGTGTCCTCTACATGGCTTCCATGGGTCTACTATTTGCTTTAATTCAACAATGGTTTTATTCTCAACACTGACGTGTGAAAGGAATGATGAATCGCTGAAAAATGGGTCAGATTCTCCCATCTGACCTCTCCGCTGTGTTCCCTGGTTGTAATGAAGCTGTTTGTTCACTAATGTTGTCTAACAAACCTCTGAAGCCTCCAAAAGAACAGCTGGATTTATACGGAGATCAAATGACACACAGGTGGACTCTGTTAACTAATTAAGAGCTTTGTAAAGGTGACTGGTTGTCTTGGATTTTATTTGGACGTATCAGATTGAAGAGGGCTGACCAGACTATCTGCGACTTTTTCTTCTACTTGACTATGTTGTGTTACTTTGCGCTGGTCTATCACATAAAATCACCAAATTAATTCAAGTTTGTGGTTGTAATGTGACAAAAATCTGAAAAGTTTAAGGGGCACAAATACTATTGTAAGCCACTCTGTATATAGTGCCCCCCATGCTTATTGGCAACCCTCTAAAAGATGGAAAAAAAAATCTTAAAAATGTATTTTTTTTACTGCAGTGGCATAATATCACACTGAACTATTTAGAGAAATCCAGCCCTTAATTTCACAATATATATTAATTAATCAATCAGTCAACTTGTATTTATACAGCACTTTACACATCCAAAGTCACCAAAGTCCTGTAAAGGTCCATAGAATAAAACATGACAAACAAGACAAAAACACCTAGAATGAAACAGACAAAAAGAAGAAAACAGCTAAAGAAAACAAAACAGAATAAGCTATTGATAAGAACAGCCTGATCATTTCTGATCAACTAGAATTAAAAGTCAAGTTAAAAACATGGGTCCTTGAAAGAAACTTAAAATAACTCAAAATGTTAGCTATCCTTACAATAACAGGAAGATTGTTGCAGAGTTTGGGAGCAATAACAGAAAAAGCTCTGTGGCTACATTTATTGGCATCCCTAATAATTAAAATAAATGTCAATGTTTGGTTTTTGTCATTTATGTTTTTTTACACTGATCAGAGGATACTCTAATTTGTAATCCTCGACTTTCTGTTTCCCTTAGCAATAAATGTGACACTCTTCAAAATGGGGAAGACAAGAGACCATTCCATTTTAGTCAGCCAGAGTGTGGTGATCTTCATAAGTCAGGAAATGGATACAAGAAAATCTGTTCATCTAAACTTGCACACATAATAAAAATTTAAAAAACAACTGGAATGTTGACAAACAAGGCTGGATGGGGACTCAAATTTATCCTGCTATCGGATGCAGGGAGGATGATGACAAGGAGGTAAAAAAAAACCCTCCACAGCTCACTGTTCGAGAACCGCAGCAAAGAGCCACCATGTCTCCATAGTAACTATTTATTTTAAAGCTTTAGTACACATCTTAAGCAACATGTGCCGATAACTGTGGATGCCACTGTATTCATCCACACACATTTATTACATATTCCCTCTATAGAACAGTAACTGTAGAGAACAGCTCCCACACTGCGCCTCATAATGTCCTTGTATTGAAACAGCAAGAGTAAAATATTCATTCTGAAGAGAACCGTAAATCTCTGGCGACCAGCTTTGAGAGGAATCAGGGGTCAGCCTGTCATCTTAAATACATCAGGATCAGCTTATCCACAGAACATCTGGACGACATTACAAGTCAGTTATACCGCTGTGTTCAGCAGCACGGATCATTCAGATACATGTTGGACAAGTCAGTAAAGAGGGTCAGAGGATTTTATCACACTCCAGGTGGATTCACAGTTTACCTGTTTAGTGATCAGAGGGAATATTAACAATAAAGGTTGTATTGTATGCTTTTTAATTTAGAAAACAGTTTTCATAGTAAAAAGGAACATCATAAAGGTCACCTGCTGAAATTATATAGCATATAACATCAGTTTCCTTCTTTCCTTCCTCTCTTTCTCAGCATCAAGGGGAGGAGGAGCAGCATGATTGTTTGTTGAAATGGCTTCGAACAACCGACATTTATGTTCCGTATTATTGGGAAGAAGCTGCAGAATGTTTTAGAGAGGGGGATCTTTGTGGGTGGATGTGCTCACCAAACGTTTGACTTCATCTCTTGGCTTCAAATCTGTATCCTATTAACTGTAAATGTTGGCTATGCAGAGTTTTTCCATAGTGTCTATTACCTCTAGTGTTTAAGTTCTCCTGGTGTTTCTGTGATCCATTAGGAGGAAACAGCTACAAAATGTTTCAAATGAGCAAATTTGTCAAGATTTTTTTTATTTTTATAAAGAAACAGGATTGTTGGTTTTCAGTTTAATTTATTATAAATGTAAAAACAGTAGGGTTCTGAACCATTCACTGTTATGAGTTATACACCATCATGATTTTGTTTTCGTTTTGATTTGTGGATAATTATGTGGCTGCACTGGCAAACATATTGCTTAAGAACATTTATTGTTCATTTCAAAATCCATCCATGCCACACCCATCCATAGACTGTAACATACTAGAGATATGGAACAGTTACCAGGATTTCTCAAGATTCTTCTCTTTTAAATTCCATTCTTTTCCAGACTAATAAGAGTTTTCAGGGGTTTTCCAGCCTACTTTTACTGTTTAAACACAAAAAGTCCCAATGACTTTAAAGCAGACATTTCTATAATGGTCAAATTTTAAATATACAGAGGATCCCTGCCTATTCACGCTTCACTATTTGCTAATTTTTTTTCCCACGGAATATAATTCCAAATTATTTGCAGAAAATTTGACTATGCACTATTTTTTTTCTTAGAGCATATCTAAAATATTCAAAAGAATATGCAGTAGTAGAAACTGAAATATCTCAGTGAAACACTGCTTGACACACTAATGGTTAGTATTTGCATAGCAGCCAATCCAGGAGCACCATTGATTTTGCCTGTTGCTTATTGGCTGCACCTAAGAATGAAGCTACGATATATTTGGTGTTTGAACTGTTAAAATAGGCTGTTATTTGCATTTTTAAGAGAGGTTCTCAAGTATTCGCCGATTTCAGCGGTTGTGGTTCCTGACCCTTGCAGATACCAGAGGTCCACTGTAAGATTCTTCACATTTAAGTTTCTTTTTCAGACTCAAATTTTCCAAAGTTCTCAGTCCATTTTCAACCCATTTTTATTGTTTAAAGACAAAAGAAATCATGATGAATTTATGTCAGTTGGACAGTGATTTAAATATCTGACAAATAATGTCCAATACAGATTTTTAGAGACAAATAATTTCCTTTTTTTCATTAAAAGTTTCATTGGTTGGGGCAGATCTGATACTCAATCACTGGTTGTACTAAAGCCTAAGGGCAGTCACCCCAAAGGCTCCATCATCTCTGGTCTTCAAGCTAGTTTTCAGGACTTCCAGCAGAAGCTGGTTAGCTGACTACGAATCCAGGCTGAGATATGAAAGTGTAACAGTTCTGCAAGACATTGAGCTGTCGCCCTGTTAAGCGCAGGCAAGAAGTGTTGCATGATGAAGTCTTCACTGTCTCAATGAGAAAATGGGCGGCTGCATTCTTCGATAGCTGGAGATGATTTGTTATTGATAGATCAACACCACAGTTTGTGAAATCAAGCTGCAAACTTTTTAAAGCATGGATTACTATCTTCAGATCTATAAGAGGGAGATAAACCATGGCTAGAAGTCAAAGTTAGTAAAACTTGGACATAACCAAAGAGTTCACCTGCTTGGCAAGTTTAAAACCAGCTTCAAAGTTCACACCAATGACATCCGAGTGAAAATAAAGGTTGAAAGGAAGCCAAAGTTATAGTCAGGGTTCTTCAACCCAAAACGACCTTATTATCACTTTGATTAATATTTAAAAAGTTACTGGTCATCCAGGATTGGACTGAGTCCAAGCAGTCAGACAAAGGATAATGGGATAAAAAGAAAAAAGGCTAAAGACAGAACTTTGGGGAATCTCAGAAGTGATGGGAACAGCTGTTGAAGAAAACTGCCCAAACTGAATCAAGGAGCTCATTCCAGTTAAGTATGGCCTAAACCATGAAAAGACTGTGACTGTATACCTTATACATTGCTGAAGAGGAAACAAAGAAGACCTGTTTTTGTGCTGTTGTGTATTAATGCCAAATTGAAGGGGAAGCCAGGCAGGACAACAACTGATTGTTTGTACATTTGTACAACTTGTTGAATTGTACAATTTGTACAAGTTGTTTGTACAACTGATTGAAAGTACATTCTGTAAAAACCTGGATAGGAAGGATGGCTTACAAATGAGATTAAAATAAGTTAAAACATAAAGATTTAACTTTCAGGTAGGATGGAGACAACTTTAGACTATAAGGAACAAAGTTTGAAAATAGAAATATTTTTACATAGTCTTGTTATCTTTTTCCAAACCTATTCAGACCTGGATAATACTTAAATCAAATTCTCCACTTTTCCACACTTTCCAGGATGGACTGACTTGGGCAGTGCAGCTTCCCAACAACTGAGTGTTAACTACTCTAACGTGTCCACATAGTTGCTGTCTCCTAATCAGATTGTAATATAAGGTCAAAACTGCTGCAGTGACGGTAGGCGTGGGTTTACGAAGTTGCTCAAGGGCACTCTCATAGTCATTATGGAAAGAAAAGGAGACTGTTAATCATTCGTTGCATGCTCAAATGATCTCATCTGACCTTCAGCATCCCACCACTCCTACTTTTCTGATCTCAGTTCTAATCAACGGGTTATTTCCTTCTTGAAATGGTCTGTACAGTGAAATAAGCAGAAAATAAAAGAAACCTTTGCAGGAGACATGTATTGAGTACAATCCACCCACAGCTATTTGTAAAGCAGTGTTGGAGGCTTTTATGCAACCTGTGGTGCAACATTAAGAATCCAAGCAGAAATGATAGATGTTCTCCAGGTCTTAAACCAGTCGATCTAACAGCAGCGAAGTCAGCTGCTTAAGTCAAATTACTCTACATGAACACAGCAATGTTTGCTGCTTTTTCCTCAGCTGGGATGTTGGGTTCTGTTTGGATGCTACACCACTAGAGGAAAAGTGAACATCCCTGTGGCAGACTAATCCAGTGTTCTCCTCTGATGGTTCCCTCCTGACACAGTAATATCCCTCCCCGACTCAGCCAACAAGCCCTGGCTGTCTGCCTGAAAACAAGGGCTATTTTCAGGCTGAATAGTAGGAAGCCAGCAGCTCCAATACATGGAAAGGCTTAAACACTACAAATGAAAAAAAAGAAAAAAGAGATGTGTGTGTATGTGAGTTTGAGTGCGAGAGAAGGCGAGTTGTTTCCCCTTTAGCCAGGAAGCTGTCATTCTCTCTTGGAAGGACTGATAAACGCTGGGAAAGGCCATTTCCAAAGGAACACTATTACTAGTTTAATGTGAGGAAAGGGAATATTTTACACCGACAATCTCTGATAACGACAGAAAACATCATTTGCAAAGTGTGAGACGTGTTGACTATACAGCAGTGGTTTCCAACCAGAAGAGTCAGACTTCAAGATGGATCTAAAGAGATGATTAGAGGTGCAAAAAGGAAAAATTATTCTGTATTATTTTTTTTTTTTTTTTTTTTGAATCAATTTTTGATATTCTTCAAACCTCAACTGTTTGGAGTTTATTCTAGGCTTAAAATACATTGTTTAAGAATCCTCCATGATAGCAGAATGAAATAAAACAGTGCTCATCAATATTCATAACAGAGAAAAGTTTGCTAATTCCAAGTTTATAAGAGACACAACGATTTCTGTGGAATGTATCAGGCATCATGAGTCACACTGAGACACCTTAACCTCTCCTATTAAAACACAAGTTTTCAGCACTCAAGGCATAAACACCATTTTATTTCTTGAGTGCTGACCGCGAGAATCACCAAAATAAAGAAGGAGCAGAAAGGAAACCTTTAGTTTGTAATTAAAGATGCTTGAATTATGCATTCGCCCATTTAGCCATGCTGGAGTTGCCTTCTGTATAGAAATTTTTTGTTATAGAACAACAAAAAACCCCCCATCCTGCTCCCTCGCTCCTTTGCTGTGTGTTTTTCTTCACTCTGCTATAATAAGCTGCGAAGGTGCCGTACTCTGATTCGCGCCATTTCACAATTATGAGTCTCAACAGGGAGCGTTCATTAATGTTATGCTAATTTTCTGTATCCAATTAATTCTTTCCTCTCCCCGTTTCTCTCCTCTTGTTCCCCCGTTTGGAAATTGTACCTGTCAGTCAACTGTGGTGTAGGAAAACACAAACAAAACCCACTGAAATCATCACTAATGTATTCAGTGAGTCTATATTCTATATTTTTCCATGTTAAAATGCTGAGAAAAATATGTGTATTTATAGAGTAAAGTTAAAAATTATTATTTCCCTAAATGTACACAATCAAGTGTGGGAAAACTCAGGAGTAAAAAAGCTTTAGCTTTTGATTGGAGTAGAAAACTAATGAAAAAAAAATGTGTAAATGTAAGCTAACAATGCAGGTGAGGAGAGAGTAAAAAAAATAACAAAGGCATTCAAACACCTGCAAATACAAAATTTCTCAATAAAACTGCAACTAGATTGGATAGCATGTAATGTTTCCTGACAAGGAGCATATTACAAATGAAGAAGCATGAATATTCTGCACAATAAAAACAACACTATGCTGTCCAGACAAGCAACTTAATTAGAAATTATGAGCAACATAATTTTTCTATGTATGGAAATAAGATAACAATAGCTCCTTGGCATGCATCTAAGATACTCCCCTTCCCCCACACACACATACGCCAGAAATTCATACGCAAGGTACTTACCCTGAGGTAGTTGAGGGTGAAGTTGGTCAAGCCCATGCGCGTGATGTTTTTGGACAGTTGTTCCAGCACCTGAGGGTCTTGCGCCTAAATTCAGCAGCACATAAATAAAAAAGGAGATTTTATGTATATTTCAGCCATGTTACATTCAGCTGGACAATAGTTAGGCTAATTAGTATTAGTATTTGATATAGTTGATATTCATTTAACTTTTCATTCTTGCAAATTTGTCAGCCGATATGTTACATTGTTTGAATATTCACAAATTCTTTGCTGCATTTGTTGTTGGGTTTTGTTTTTTTTTTTTACTAGATTTGATATTGCTGAGTGTGGGTTTGTCGTGCTAGGGCTGCAGAGAGCATTGAATAAATAATGACAAGATACAGAAAGATGTAGCCCAAAAAACAAAAAACACTGGCAATATACCTTTTCCTTTGTACTTTTATGAAGCAGTATGACAAGATTCTTAATTTGCATTATGCAGAAAAATAATTAAGAAAACAGAAAACAAAATAAATTAAAAAAAAAAAATCTTAGGAATTCCTGCAATTATAATCCATGTTTTGGAGAGAAAGGAATATTTTTAAAAAGTTGTTTTCTTTTAAAAACCCATGCTGGCAATTATAGGGATAAATCTAAAGACTTTTTTTCACTAAAGTTGTTTGCTCCACAGATTCACATCATAAAGAGCTGAAGGTATTGACAGACCAAAACACAGCCCAGACTGAGCAGAAGCAGCGAGCACACTTGGATTCAGTGCCTCATGAAAAATGCATAATTCTATCTCCAGTCACATCTCTGTGTGGGGAAAGTCAAGAGAGAAGCGGGGGAGTCCTTTTGTACCGTCAGCAGACCAGCATGAGTGATAGCAGGATTGAACTAGTGTGCATTATTTGACAGCTGGCAGGATCATAGTCTGAATTACTTTACTCATCAAGCAGAATTAGGATGAATGTACTGTACGCATATTTTTCTTGGCATCACCAGCACAGCGATGCATAAACAATTTAGAAGAAACTTGAGGAAATACTGACACGTGGAGGAGAGGAGACGTAGGCGATCAGCTCAAGAAGCCCCCAACAAACAACGGGAGTACAACCAGATTAGGGGGTCAATTATGAAGTTTAAAAGTGAAGACAATAAACTGTATATGCATCAAATCTAACAGGAGACAAAAAAGAATGTGTAAATATGGGTGTAAACAGTCATCATAGAAAGCTACAGGAGACTCAAAAAAGTGATCAGGTCTTATCTTTCTCCATGTAATGAAAAAAAAAAAAAAAACATCTTAAAACGATTAATTTGCACAGTTCTAACATCCAACATGCAGTCACATTTACCTCTTGGTGCTCCTTGTTGGTGGTAACATAACGACTTTATTTCCATTGCCTTCTGCTTGCACCTGTGCCATAATCCAGTGTGTTTGCAATGGGAATTTCAGTTTAAAGGAAGTGTTATTATAGCAACCATGAAAATTGGTAACACATTCATTACTTGTACTTTATTTGCAAATAAAAAGTCATTTTTAAATGCACCACACATTGACAGCAATCTGGTTAAAGGTTAAGATAAACATTCAAAAAATATATAAAAACTAAATTTTACAACCTGTAACACAGTATCTTTTTACGGCTGCGTTGTTTCAGTGAAATTCTTCCAAACCTCTTTGGACCAAATTATACATTTAGATATAACTGCAATAAACAGGAGCTTGTTCATAAATCCTGTCTGCATTGTTAATAGGTTTTATTTTACCTCTACCAGAACATGAAACTTTACTAATTTGGAGTTCTCGAAATAGAGATCTGACTTACTTTAGTAAGTTGATTATATATTAGAAATTTATGCTTTTTCCCCCAGGACATGATGGATAAGATGCACTTTTTTATGATTTGCTGATTATGAAAGTAATTTAAAAGTAATTTTACAATCTCTGTACTGAGAATATAATTCCCAGAAAAACAAAAATTCAAAGCTGTAAATTATCTTTTAAAAAATCTATTGTGTTATCTCCAAAATAG
The DNA here is from genome assembly GCA_014839685.1 of Anableps anableps. Taxonomy (NCBI): domain Eukaryota; kingdom Metazoa; phylum Chordata; class Actinopteri; order Cyprinodontiformes; family Anablepidae; genus Anableps; species Anableps anableps. Next base: position 35,638,110 of record CM026074.1, read on the forward strand.
CACATCAGATCTTTCAGTGAACCTTAAAAAGTATCAAAGAACTTGTGAATAAATGAGATTCTACTGTGGAAGTAGAGCCACAAGAAGAAAAGAGAAGGTGCATAAAACAATGCAGACTGGACATTAGTCTTTCCAGGAACATTGATATCCATCCTTGTATGTATTTCATACTCGGAAAAACAAAATTTATTTATTTAGTATTTACAAAATAAATGCCATTTTAGTAAAAACACTTTATTTTTTTTTTTTTTACAATTTTGTCACTGACAGATGACTTTGTGAGGTCAGTCTCTAGTAGCTGCTTCAGATGTTGCAGAATTCACATGTGATATCCATTAGATATGGATATCACAAGTTACATGCCTTTAAAAAAAATATAGCTACATCTACAGGTAGGGGATATAAATTTAAAGTTTTTTCATATTTTGTGGTAATGTAGAAGTAAATAAAAGCGATAATAAAAAACTACAACAAGAAGTAACTATACAGCTGTGACTGCGTGTCACAGTAATCATGGTCCCACAAACACAAATACTGCTCTTAAAACACATACCCATTTTTAAATAGGTGTCTTCATGACACCAGTTGCATAAAGAGGTGTAATTTTTTTTTACCACTAATCTGCTCACAGTAAGTGCATTTAATATTTAATAATATTTTTAAATTTATTGGTATTTATTGAGGCTCTCATGGAACTAACAGTGGAAAAAAATAGTAGAAATAATTTCGACAATACAGCCAATTTTGGGAGTTTTCAAATATAATGAATTTGGATTCATCTTTGTCATGATAAATCCAAATTATTATCATGATAAGAAATTTTCACGAAGACGATAAATGATATGACAAATGGCCAACCCAAGGTACACCCTTAAATAAATGCAAAAGCTGGTTTTAGCTTTGTTGTCACTTTATGTGACCAGTCTAATCTGGTCAATTCTTAGCAAAATTCAAACGTTCCATAAAGAATAAACTTTTTTTTCAGCTCCATATGAGGTCTGGTAAAATCTTAAAAAACTATGGTACAACGCTCGCTTTGAAAAATGGGTCCTTCCAAAGCAGCTCGAGTTGTACAAGAAAGTTGAATTGTAGTTTCAACTTTGCTGTTCTGACTCCCATGTGTATGTATGTGCTTTCATTAGCCCAGGCAGTGATCAAAAGAATGTACTTACACTCAAACACAAATCACAGAAGACCTGGCCAGGACCCACAACAGCCCACAATATCCCACTCTCCAGGAATTAACGTGAATACCCAGAGGGGCCAATTTATTGGTGAGTGAAATTCATAAGAAGTTTCAGGCAAAAAGCAAGACTGGATCTTATACCTTTAAACCCACGTTAGAAAAAAAGAAAAGAATCCTACGGTCATTTCAAAGCAAATTGAAGAAGCTACAAGTGCAAAAATCTCATGGTGAGATGGAAAGCTTATGATTTATCATTATAAATGTTGCTTTTACTTTGTCTTATTTGACTCAATAAACTACCTGTTAAATTTTTGCAGTAACACTAATGTTACTGCAAAATGTAATGTAATGTTACTAAGGGAATTCAATAAAAACAAAGTATTAGTGAATACAGACACAGAGACACACACATACACAAAGTGCAAGCAAGATTATATTGGATGCTGGAGCTTCCGAGCAGCTGTTTGTGTAAAGATCAAGTCAGCAATGCTTAAGGTAAAAAAAAAAAAAAAGTAGCAATAAATGTGTGTTCTGAGTTTGTCACACCACAGAAATATATGTTATTGACAACCCAGCTAAATTTGAATGATTAAAAACATTGCTGATCATATAAAATCCGGTCTCAAAAGTAATGAAACAAACATCAGTTTTCTCTGCTCTGAAAAGCTGGGCCGTGTCTGCTGGAGGTGTTGAAACCACGCCCACGCACAGGAACTTGTTCAGCTTTCTGTTACAGTATTTATCTGTTTCATTACTTATATCATAACCATGTTTATTATTGCACAATGGAACAAAATGGGAAGCCTTAATCAGAGTAACTCCCATTGTTTGATCATCAGCACAAAAACCTGAAAATACCAGAGATGGGACTGACTGCTTACAGGTCCACATTTTCTCCCTCTGCACCAGGCTAATAGCGGGATAGGACCCAGCTAATACCTGGATGAAGCCCTAAGAGTATATCTCACCCTGTAGCAGCACCTCCTCCCCACATCACCTCATTTTCCCTGTTTCTGTGTTCTGGGTTGCTCCTAAAGTTTGAGAATGTTTGTGTTTCTACCTACATGTTTTTCTACCTACTGTGCATGCTGCCATTTGAGGAGCTGAAATATTTCCACACATGACCACGACGCTTCTGATTTATTGATCAGAGATCAGTGAAGGAGCGGGACGCTACTCTGCTTTATTTTGCATATAAAGGCAGCAGGTGTAAGAATTAGTGGCTCCTACCTATCATGCCAGTTTAGTTACTTTCAACTGTGTTCATGTTAATGATAATTATTTATATGAGGATAGGATTTATGTGAACATCAGTTCTAGACTATAAATAGTCATTGTGGGAGGGCTTGATATTTACGCAGCACTAGTCTTCTCAGATGACCAAGTAGCGGAAAACCATTTATTTCATGAATATTATTATGCACACAGCTGAAAAAAATACTGTGAAGGATAAAAGTAGCTGAGGAGCTTTGTGCACGTAAAAGATTACCAGTCGATAAACAGTGTGTTGTCTGATGGACTCCACTACATGCACTAAAATTAGCTAACAGTGCATGGACATGACAGGATACACAAAATAAAATCACGTTATGGATTTGCACATTTTATAACATTTAGTAGTCACTGTGCATTTCATCACCAACACTTAGAATATTAAAAGCTGCTACCCTGCACATTGTGGAATCCAGGGAAGATGCATGAACGCAGTGAATGACGCATAATTGGTTAACTAGCTAACAAGCTATTGTTAGGCAGTCCATCGAATTATGTTACTAGCTGGGGTATTGACAAGTCATAATAAAGAAGAAAGCAAATATGCTAGCATTAGCCTACCTCCTCAGCTAGCTTTTATGCATTAAAACATTGCCAGAAGGAGTAAGATGTGAGTTTAATAAAGATAGTACGAGTGGAATCAGATAAATTACTGGAAATTTAAACTCCACGTTACCACCAATACAAAGAAATTTATGGTGTAGAATCTGAACAATATAGGTATTTCAAAAGAGACCGAAGAAATGTCAGCAAAATGTTTGAAACTGCTTGTTTTCTAGACACCACAAACGTGCCAGACAAAAAAGCTGGATGTTTTTTAGCACTTGGATCATTTCTAGAAGCAGTCCAAAGAGACCTAAATGGAAGTACAAAAACATGCAAAAAGTGAATTTTGTATAATAGGTCTCCTTTTAAAAAAGGGTTATAAACTGAGTTGCATTTAATTAGTATTTAATCCTCTACCAACCAGCAAGAATTCGGACACACACAGACCGGCTATGTTTCCATGAGGCACGTGAATTAGTCCTGTCCTTTAAAGAAAGTACTCAACTCCTTAGGTACGGTGTATAAGACAGTTGTCACATAATCAGTCTCTTTCATTCAAATATCTCCATCACCATGTGCAAGATCAAAGAGCTGTCAGGGAAAAAAATTAAACCTGCTCAAAACTGAAATGGTCTGAACATCAGCAAGAAGTTTAGTTAGAAGGAGACAATTATTGGCATAATTTGTAAATGGAAGAAGTATAAGACAACAGTCTCTCTCTCTCTCTCTCTCTCTCTCTCTCTCTCTCTCTCTCTCTCTCTCACCTTGTTGTGTAATTCTGAGAGAGGTGGGGGGTCAGCCCAGTATTACTCAGAGGAAGCTTGTTAATGATCTCAAAGGAGTTGGAGCCACAGTCACCAAGAAAACCACTGGCAACATGTTTTGCCATAATTTATTGAGAACCTCAGAGGTTCCCTCTACATGTCCCAGAAGGCACATGTAGAGTCCTGTCTGAGATTTGCTAGTGAACACTTGACTGTTTCAGAAAAGGATTGGGAGAATCTGATGTGATCAAATGAAACCAACATTAAGTTCTTTTGCATCAACTTGAATCTCTACAAGGAGGCAGAGAAATGTTGAATATGAACTAAAGAACATAATTACCAAGGTCAAACATGGAGGTGGAAACCTTGTGCTTTGAGGCTGTTTCTCTGCTAAGCGGACAGAAAGATTTCGCCACACTGAGGGAGAAATGGAAGGGTGATGTACCGCAGAATCATGGAAAACAGCCTCCAAGCCTCAGTCAGAACAGTTAAGTTAGTCTTCCAGCAAAGCAATGATCCAATACATATATCCATCAACAAAACAGTGGCTCAAGAAGAAGTACATTAAGGAGTCTGATCCAGTCTCAAAACCATAATCCCAAAGACAAATTTGTGGAGGGAGGAATCTGAAAGTCCAAGTTGAAAATCAACAGCCTCAAAGCCTTCAGGATTTAGAGAGTACTTGTACAGAAAAGAAAACCAAAATCCATCCTGAGGGGCGTACAAACCTCACTGCTATGCTTACCAGCAAAGATTTGGCCACCAAATACTAAGGAACATTTTTCTGAAGAAGGAAATACTTATTTTACCAATTCAAATCCAAGTTGTTTTACAGCTTTATTTCATGTTTTATCCAAGCTATTTTTATTGACATGTTGTCTCCATCAAACTAAATCTACTATAACTATTATGGGCTATCCATTTCCGTGTAAGAGGATAAACTTCCGAATTCAGCAAAAGAAATACACATTTTCCCACCTTTAGAAACATTTAGAAACAAATATCAAAGCAAAAGGGTAATGACCTGTTGTCAGAACTTTATAAAGTTTTCTTAACCTAGCTAACCTTAAGCTGGAGATGTACATTAAGGCTATCCTGTTAAATCTCTGGTTGACACAAAACAATTGATGCTAAGAAGAAAAACTGGTATGAAGCAGACTGGAACTCTGTAAAAGCACATTTCTAATCTTGAAGTACTTGGAGCATCAATGCCATCAACTTTGATGAAATGTATTGAATCTCTGAAAGCAAGTGATTTTTTTTAAGTAATGACACATTTTTTAGGTCTGACCAAGTATTTATTTTCCAAATGACTATTACAATTGACAGGTGAGAAAAGTTTGTCATTTTGTAAAAAAACAAAAAAAAAACAAAACAAAAAAAAAAAACTTTTTTTAAGTTGGCCCTGAAAGACATGAAAGAAACACTTCATCTTTATTTGTACAAAAGACTTTGAGTTTCTAAAACCCTCTTATATTTCTGAAATAAGCATTTTTTTAAATTCAGCTCAGACATATGTTTATGTTTTGTTGTTTTTTTTTTAAAGCATTTTGCTGAAAGCCACACCTCCTACTGTCACCAATACACATGTGAAACTGAAAGTAGGACGTAGTATTGTTCTATAACCCACAGGGAGTGGGTGCAGAGTGTATATGTTGTGTTTAGAGTACCTGTAGAATGTTAAGAGATAAATGACTATTGATAATTGACATTTTTACAATCCACATAAGCCAACTCTAGTCAGTTACAGTACTTCACTTCACTGCCCCATGTGGCCCAAAGGAGCATTACAAAGATAAGTCTCAAAACAAGAAGAAAAAAAAAAATCTTCTTTGCATTTCAGTCCTGAGTAAGGTTAGAGTGGCATAAGGCAGAAAAAAATCTTTAAAATAAAGAAAGAAAGAAATAAAGCTTTACTTGCCTTCAGGCCCTAACAAAACAAAACTGTCTTATAAAATTGAAAAAAAAAGCACCCAAATTTTCTTTAAAAAAAAGTAATAAATAAAAAGTCTTTTAACCTGCTATTATATTATGTTACTAAAAGAACATGTTTAGTCACATTTTAAAAATAGTTACTGAGGAAATAAACCTCACTTTTCCTTCAGTGTTTCTATACAGGTTATTGTGGAGTTAAATGAGCACACAAAAAAGTTTCAATTGAAGGGATTTTACTCTGTATTATTTTCAGTAAAATGTAAAATTGTTCAAATGTTCTCTTTTGATGTAAATTTTACAGTGTATTCCATCTTTTTTTGGCCACATGATCATATTTGGTAAAAAATTATACTTTTTCCTTTCTCAGTAAATCTATGCACACATACAGAACATCAAAACATAAAGTTTGAGCAGAAATCATTTAAACATCATATAAAGAAGAAAGACAACAATGTAATTAACATTAGATTTTTTTTAAACTCCCACTTTTTGCAGCAAAAAAGAAAAAAAGAATCTAAGTGGTTTGTATTTAATTAATTAGAAGTATTTTCCTTTCAAGCATTGACTTAGACACTTGAGAAATTGAAAACAATGACCTCTGAATTCACTTTGTGTATCAAACTCTTTGCTGCAGCAAACATTAATCTGAGCACGTTCTAATCAAACCTGTGCCATGTTAAGAATTCAGGTAATGTTACCTTGAAAGATTTCAGTGATAACTTTGATATAAAAGTGACCTTGGTGCTTCTTCATCAATGAGACTAGCATGTAAAATTGTCACTGTTTTTATGTAAAGAGTTGCTGTGAATTTCTGAAAGATTATATACAACAATTGGTCCTTGAAACATAAAAAGACTGTTTTACAGACTGCAGGCAAGTGTGGACAGATGCATAGCTTTTCTTTGTGTGTTATATTTTTAGTGCGGTATTATATGGTTTCATCTCTATACTCAATGCGTCACACACTGAGTCATCCATTCAGTGGATTTAAGAAGAATATAAATGTAACCTTTTGTTGTATTATATTTTTCTCAGACAAAGGTCTTATTCTTCCTCTTCAGTCTTTCATGTTTGAAAAGGTTTGCAGAAATTATTTCATATTACTTTGTTGGCAAATCCCAACAAAAGGCTTTTAAATGTGTCTCGGCACTGTCCACCAACAATCTCCATTAGTTAAAAAGTTAACCAAAGTGGACATGCAGTACTGTGAAGAACAAGTTTAACCTGAGTAAATATAAAGAAACAGTTTTCAAAGAGTGACTTAATTAAGAGGGGAAAAAAAAGTTTTCCAAACCATCCTGTATCCCCTAAATAAATGATGGATTAACTGTGATTAACCAAATTTTTTTGTTCAAAAATTTTTTTGGTGTTTTGGTTTGTTTTTTTTTTTTTTTGTTCACTCAGAGTTCGTTTGGAAGCGGACCGAGACCACCTCAGAAAGTGGGTCTCGGTCAGGTTGTGTGGTCTGCACCAGTATTCACACCTGCACAAAAGGTCCAGACCAATGGGGGAAACAAACTCTGGTCCGTTTAAAGTGGACCAAATGTGTCAGGTGTGAAATCTCTTGAAAAGAACCTGTCCGACAACATGATGTAGGCAAAAAGATCCCCAAAATCAACACGCCATCCCCTATTCTAAAGAAATTTGAGAACTCACGAGAAACAAAGTCATTCATGTCTTGAAAGGGTTACAAAGCTATTTCTAAGGCTTTGGGACTCCAGAGAACCAAAGTGAGAGCCATACATGGAGAAAATTACCCCAAGACCACGTCCAAGGCGAAACCACTGCTGACCAAGAATAACACAACGTCCCATTTGCACTTCCACCAAAGGCATCTCAATGATCTCTCAGAACTTTCTGTAAAATATTCTGTGCACTGAAGAGACAAAAGGAAAAGATTTTGAAAGGTGTGTGTCCTGTTACATCCGGTGTCAAACCAACAGCATTTCAGAAGAACAGCATAAAACTGAGTGTTAAACAGTGTGAGGGGTTGCTTTGCTGTTCACTTTCTATGATTAATAAAAACATGAATTTTGCTCTCTATCAGAAAATCCTGAAGAAGCTCAAGCTTTTGGACAATGATCCAAAACAATACCAAGTCCACATCTGAATGACTCAAAAGAAACAAAATTACTGTTTTAGAGAGACCTATTTAAAGTGTGGACTTAAATCCAAGTGAGACGCTGTGTCACAAAGTTAAACTGGCAATTCATGCTCCAAACTCCTCCAACGTGGCTGAATTAAAACTATTCTGTAAAAAGCAGTGGGCCAAAACTCATCCAAAGAAATGTAAGAGACTCGTCGTCAGTTTCCACAAATGCTTGAAGGAAGTCGTTGCTGCCAAGGGTGGCACAACCAGTTACAGTAGTAGGCTTCAGGAGGCCATTACTTTTTTTCCCCACATAGCGGCAGGTTGGTTCTAATACTTACTACTCTTAAAAAATAAACCATTATTTATAAGCTGCATTTTGTATTTACTCATTTATCTTTCTGTGATACTATTATTTGTTTGATGATATGAAACATTTAAGTGTGGAAAAACTAGAAGAAATCTTTTTCACGGTTCTGCATGTGGGGCTTCTGTTGTGTGTCAGCTGTGTCACACTTACGTGCATGGCCAGGATGCTGCGCGGGATAAGCTCCCGGTACTGCCGGATGGTAAAGTGCCACGTCTTGATCCTCATCAGATCATCGAAGGCAAACTCCAGTATCAACCGACCCTCTGTACAAACCTGGAGAAAGATCACATATTTACTGTCACCCAACATTTCTCCTCATCTTCTTACGTCTTTAACTGACTGGTAGGCAGCTGTCAGATCATTGTAACACAGGAAAAAAAAAAATTACAATTTATTGTTCAGGTAGGATTTCTCTGAAAATGCTGGAATTGTTTTGTCTCATTTCTGGAATTTACTCAAGGACTTTACAAGCTATTATGATCCCAATATTTACTCCGTCCTTGGGCCCTAAAATGCAAAAAATAAAATGTAATCTGCAGAGAGGTGTGTTTACACCAGAGACAAAAGAACTTCAGGTCAGAGAGAGTTGCCAATTAGGAGGAGACGAAGAGAGCCAGAGAGGGGGAAACGGAGAGGGGAAAAAACATTATTTCGCCCCTTTAGCTGAATCCAGCTCTTGCCGGGGCTCTACCGCTTCCCCGTATTTCGTTGCTGTGACAACCAGGCAAGAGACGGGAGAGAGAGAGAGAGAAATGGAGAGATAGACAGAGAGAGGGGGGAAAAAAAATCAGCTGATTAGTTGGCATGGCAACAGCAAAGATGTAATCCCACCAGACATACTCTAATCAATGCCCCCAGCGCAGATGGTCTCCTGAGGATCAACAAGAAAGAGGCTAGCGGCCATACTGAACCTCCCCCCCCACCCCTCCCCCACCCCCTTCCACCACCACCACCAACCCTCCATCCCCCCACCGCGACCCTCCCCTTTCTCATCCACACCCCCCCACTCCCAGCCAACTACCTCTGTAACTCACGTGCCAACACACTCAGTTATACAAAGAAAAAGAAGAAAAAAAAGAAACAGAATCTCAACGGCGCTAAAATTGCTGCATGGGAAACGGCTCTCTGCTGTCAAATAGAAAATTAGATACTGTGAAATGTTCCTACTTTTCGCGAAAAGCCCTGTTTTCTGATATATACACCCATGACTGGAAAAAAAAAAGTTTTGTTCAACAACAAAATGTTTTATATAGGAACAAACTTTTAGATTACATGTCGCAATCCATAAAACACATATGCAACAAACAGAAGTATTTATCGTCCGTAGTAAATAAAACATTGTGTATATCATTCTGTTGATCTCTAACATTGCTACTACTGAAAAAAAGATAGAGAGAACCATCAAAAATACTGAAAAAAATTATCTTCTGTTTAATTTCCATTCTGATTACAAATTTGCATTTGTCTTTCTTTCTAAATGCCATTTTAAAACTGTTTGAGTTCCTTAACTGTAATTTTTTCCACAAATTGGGTTGTTATCCGCTCTGATGTTGTGTCTCTTTTGTTAAAAATAATAGTCATATTATTTAATCTCAATAAAGACAACATGAGAAACTTGGGATTAGTTATTTGTTTTCTTGTTTAATATCGTTTTGTAGCTTTGGAAAGGAACTCATCTTTTAAACGTCGAACACTTCAGTTTTTATGCAGTTTCATATGTTTGCTAGTACTGGATGATTTGGAATTAGATTTCTAGTTATTTTTTTCAAGATCAGCTGCTTAGTTACTTTAAATTTGCTCTTCTTTTGGTTAATAAGCTCATTAAAAAAAAAACAAGTAAATAATTACGAGAAAGTGAAAACAGAGTTAAGATTTTTAGGCAAGTTGAGATTTTATAATGTTGAAAATGAACATGATTTTATGGATTGGATTTTGAAGCCTTCAAACTGCTATAAAGAGCTTCCTATTTCTAACTATTATAAATAAAATTATAAAGCCAATGATTTAAATTTTAATTTCAAGTTGAAATATTGTAAACAGTCCACTTTATTGAAATTAGAAACAGAAGAAACTTATAAAACTTCAACTTCGGACGCTTTTTTTCTTTTTGAATTGAATTGCATCCTTTTAATTTTGCACCGGATTATTTTTCTACTCCCGGCAGTGTATTTAAAACTAAATATTAAAGCATGTATGAAAGAAAAAAAAAAAAAAAATTAATTCCTGACATCATTCCTGAAAGTTAGGTTGTTTCTCCGCATGGCATTTGACCAGAAGCAGTGAAATAACTTGAAATGTATTTACCCGTGAATCTGTGTCTTATGGTGGTTTCCAGGTCTATTGCCTACAGTGAAACAATGCACTATTGATTCCTTCTTCCATAGTGGCTACTGTGTCCTTAGCATTGCCTTCCAATATTGCTTCTCTGCAGTCCTTCTGCTTCTCTGCAACCGATAGATAAAATTGTAAATGGGCTAAATCAGATCCAGAGAAAAAAATTACTCTAATTGCTAAGTGCAAGATATGCGCAGGAATTTGTCTTTGCGGTACTAGTGCAGAGACAAAATTGCAGCCAAGGCTTCATATCTTCCACCGGGAAGATTCAATCATACAAGCTGGTTATTTCTCCACAGTGAAAGTCAGTTGGTTAAACCTCATATTTTCTTACAACGGCTCTAGCCTATTATTTTTAGCTAAACAGCTTTCCCTTATGAAAAACTAAAAGGAAGAAAATCCAGATGAATTAAAAAGTGTTCCATTAAATGCTACAGCCCCTCACAGAGTCCCCATTGATTCAAGAGCAGGGTCATAAATCTTGCACACAACGGGGCTGAGATCTCTGGCTCAAAAGAGCAAGAAAGAATAACAGTGTCCCGCTGCTGAGACACTATTCAATACTATACTTCAACCTGACAATCAATTAACAGAGGAGCTGAGAGTCATTAAATTGAGTATTATGAGCATTTATCACAACTTCTGATAAATTTAAACAGGATCAATGCTGACAAAATATTCTAAGTTAGAGCAACTAAATGGTTACACACCCAACACTACATGATAAAAAAGGTAGATTCTGACAGCATGATACATTAAATATTACAGTTTTGACAGTATTAACACACAAATATTAAAACAAAATAACATGATTAACTGCTTTTATTTAAAAAAAGAAAATCAAAAGTTACTGCTAATGCTGCTATTTACTCTCTTTCAGAGAATATTATATATTTTTTGCCTTTCTGCTTGTAACACAAACATAAGTTTTAGTTTAGCTGGTTAGCTAGTTGCTATTTACTCAGGTAGGCTGCTTGACAGAAATGTTGTTTGTACCCTGCAAACGGCCAACAGTGTTACCGTAACAAGTGTATTAAGGGGTTCCTTTAGCTGTGTTTCTTCACAACTTTACAGCTGTAAAAATTTCAAACAGACAACTTTGTTTGAATTTTTCAACAAGAAAGTGTAGCTGTTGTCTTTCAGCCAGCTGAATGGCAGTGCGCAGCAACAGGTGGGGATGTTGCAGGGCTGCCTTATGCCACTCTTCCTTGATAAAACCTTGATACCAGTAGTTAAACCAACCCTACACTCCACTGTGCTGATAAGGTACAAAAAGGTAGAAATGGGTTTTGTTTTAAAAGAGACATTTAACTGTTTTTTTTTTTTTTTTTCATATTAAGAACCCTCTACAATTATTCGCACTTTTGGTAAAGATATGTAAAAATACAATAAATTACTTTCAAATTTTGTATATTTTTTTCAGCTGCATAATCTCCCATAAATATGTTTTGAAAAAGCCAACCTATAACCTCTGTTGTGTACTGTCACATATTTGCCTCAAATCACCATACAGCCAAGGAAGTGAATGTATACCACTAATGTCTGTTGATGCACATTCAGATCATGCAAAAGATCATATTGGAATCATCTAGTAGATGGAGTTATTACCAATTATGTCTAATTTAGCTAATTTGCATCCTAAATACCTACATTTATATCTAGACTGGATGTGTTAAGTCAAATTAAACAGCTAATCCATTTAGTTTTTACATAACTATAGTTAAATTTAGGCAGGAAAGGGGTTAATTTACATAAATTTGTTAAGGATGAAAGAAGTTCTATGCTTAAAAAAAATAAAGGTTTTAAGAAAATCACCAGTGCAGATAGTGGCATCCCTCATAATGTCCTTAAAACATATGTAACTTAAAATCTTTTGTAATTTTTACTTGTCTCTTAAGTTGATCAGTGCATTTAGAAACTTATGGCACAGACCCCCATGTATCATGAGTCATAGTCAAGTCATGAAATGTATAAGAAATAATAAGAAACACCTATTTACCTAAAATTGCCCATATATACACTTAGATAAACAAATATAAAGTTTGAAACAACTGGAATTGTGACAAACAAGGCTGGATGAGGCAGTACATGTATTTTATCACAGACCGACTGGTGCATGGTAAGGAGATATATCAATAAAATCTTCAAAGTTCATTGCCAGAGAATTGTACGAGTGGTTATCTTGGGGGTCACCAAATCTCCATAAAAACATTTTATTTTAAAAATTTTCAGAGCTGCCAAAAACTGAAGGGTGCTCCAAGTCATGATGCTAAAACACAAATGAACAGGTTGTCTGTTGCATAAAGACTGAATAAAATCTGTTTTTTCTACTTTAAATGGCCAAACTTTTTAATGGATGAATGATTAAGTAATTCACATCTAAATGAATCATCAGTTTCAAACTCCAAGCATATATTAAAACAAGTAAAGATGCAATTTTCTCTTGATCAGCTCTGATCGGTCAAGACAAATTAGATTTATTTTATTTATTAAATGCATTGAAACTAATAACTTCCATCATCTTTGGTTTATAAATGCATCAACCAAAAGTGTGTATTTTAATGCACCTTTTTGAGTTTAGTAAAAATCAGATAAAAGTTAGAGACATATGCTTTGATGCCTAAATGAGCACAATCTTAGTTTTCCTTCAAGTTATAGACATGACGATTTTATCTCTGAATGTATAATTCATCCTTCAGTGTCAAGTGAATTCATGTATTCCTTTTTATCATCAAGGCCCAAGTAACTAATATACATCACTTACCAAACTTTTAAGATGTACATAATTAAGTATATTCAATGGTAGTGACAAAAATAGTTTGGTAATAATACCTTTACATTTTTAACCAGTGGTAAAAAAAAGAAAAAAAAAAATCCCCTCCTGGAATTAGATTCAGTTGAATTGAAACCATTGTGTCACAAAGTCGCCTTTTCCTCTTTGCTTGCCTCCCAGCATGCAGAAATCCCAGCTGGACACCAGTAACAAGGACCAAGGCCTCACAGCGAACACACTCTGGTCAGGGAAAGCAAGGCCTGCTGGGTACTGAATAGAGGTGTTGGGATACTGGAAGGTGGCTGAGAGGTTGGGAGCTTTTGCTCAAATTGGCACCCCGTGTCACCTTGTCAACACCTCTCAGCCTTGTGAGTCGTGCACACACATTTTCCACCTGCACCTAGAGAACTCGCCCACTCAGAGAACCCCTGTAGCTCCACCCATTCGTTAGATTATAACACTCCATGGTAGCAGGAGTGACATCAATTCAGGGAGAGAAAAAAAAAAACCATGAACATGGGGTGGTAACAGAAACTCTTTAAATCTATCTTGCATTTATATTTCCACCTGTAAAATTAAATTGGGTAATTCTGAAAAGCTTTATCTGTGCAACATCATCACTGCAGACAATAATAATTTACAACCTAAGCCTATCTCATGCCATAAACTGTTGGCAATGATGATGATTAATATCGGGGTATTTCAGTATTTTCTGTTTGAAATGTTGGTATAATGTTTCCCACAAAAAAGAAAAGCTAAGGTTTGGTCTCATTTTTATGGTGACACTACATAAGATTTGTCTAGAAGTATTACACTAATAAAACAAGCTGTTGGAATTTAGCCAATGTATTTAAAAAATACAGAATTTAACCAATCAAACTCTTAACAATTTGCATACATTTTATTTGTGTAGATTACAATCAATATGTCTAAAAAGGAATTATGTAAGATTGTCTGCTAAATGATTTCACTAAATTCTAACCATTTTTTTTATTTAAGAAAATTCTCCTTTATGAATTTAATCACATAATTTTATTACATTTGTGTCCAAATATTCTGCACTAATAAAATTAGAAGTAAAAAATGTCTGCAAAATTAACAGCTTACAAGCAACAGAACAGTAGTTGGTTTCACAACTATGAAGTTTACATCCACCGAATAAAGAGATGCATACACCTTTTTTTCCCCTCATTGTCTGAAGTCAAATCAGACCAAACTTATCTTGGTTTCAGATCAGATGGATTCTGAGTTCAAAAAAATTAATAAATCAATACGACATATTCATACATTTTGGTAACATTTAGCAAATAGAAATCGTTTTGGTAATTCTAACTGACCTAAAACAAGAAGTTTGGTCTTCAGAGTGTGAAGAAAAAAGATGTATGTATCTTTTTATTTGGTATATGTAAACCTCTGGTTTCAACTGTACATTCAAAACCTAAAACCTCGCATAAATCAATACTAGATAAACTAAACATAAGGATACAGATGTTCAGCTGATCATTGTGCACATGCTAGTTTTATGAATGCAGACGATCATCACTGTCACAACAACAGGCACATCTACAACAGAGGTACCTGACAACCACAGCTAAGACGAGCTGTTCATTGGCAACAACTGTATCAGGGTTAAGAAATTTGTTCACAGGCTTGACTTTAGTATTAGCATTTAATTTAGCAAGGTTAACTAATTTTAATCTTCAATTCTAACTTCAAAACAAGACAGACTCTCAACCCCAAGTCAGTTTTTAATTGGTCACTTTATTCAGTACTCTTACTAGTTCTTGAATGGACCTCACTTTTACCTTTAGTATGTCCTTCATTAGAAATTTTGGTCCAAATTGACATGGCAACATCCCACAGTAGCTACCGATTTGGACATCCATGATTTTAATCTCCACTTCCACCACATCCCAAAGGTACTAAAATGGATCCAGATTTGGTGACTGTGGAACTCATATGAGTAGTAGACCCACGGTATTCACAGACCCCTGTGACCAGAACCGCCCATGAATCGCTAAAATCCGTAAATACTTGAGACCAAGTACATACATCCATTTTACTTTCATATGCATTATTACACACAGTGGAAACCATTTTAGTTAGGAGCTAACATCCACAGTCTTCCCTATTTCTGCTCTTAAGGGTACAGCCTATCAGAGAATAGAAAAATGAATTGTGCTCCTATATTGGCTGCATTGCAAACACCAAAAAATATCATGCCAAGTACCATTGCGCCTAGGTAATTTAGATATGCTCTATAAAAAATATCTCACAGTCGGAGTTACATTCCACAGATAAATCTGTTAATAGGTGAGTCCACAAATGCTGAATCGCAAATGTTTTTGGGGTTTTTTTTTTAATCCATTTTATTCAAGAAACCAGCTCAATTTTTGTGAGCCTACATAAAATATAGCCTAAGTTAGTTTGATGTTCTTAACTTAAACAAGTGTCACCTGGAAATAAGTATGGTTTTCTGCTGCTATAGCCCATCTGCTTTGAGAAGATGCTGTGGGTTCCGCAACAATACTGCGCAAACCTTTACTGTAACAAAAGTTTGTGTGAACTAGTGTTGCCTTCGCAATCTCAATAATCTATGTCCATTCTCCTCTGAACTCTGACATCCAGCCATTTTTGTCTGGATGTCAATTGGACGCTCTGAACATGATAGATTCCTGCAGATCAGTAGTTTTCTAAATACTGGACTGGTCTGTCTGATACCAACAACCGTTCCAAGTTCAAAGTCCCAACACTGATGCTTAGTTCCAACTTTAGTAAGTTGTCTTCACATTGTCCAGATCCCTAAATGGACTGAGTTGCTGCCATGTGATTGGCTGATTTGCATTTTGAATAGCCAAGCAATGGGACATGTGTGCTGAAAAAGTGTCCAGTCTGTATGTTTATTAGCCTTGTCATTCTCTGCTGTACATCTCATATGACAGATAGTTGACTGAATCAACATCTTTAGTTAAGTTCAAGACAAAATGTTTTAGTAGAATTTGTTGGTAAAACAAAGGTGTTAATGGTAGAATTGAACAATGAATCAACATACAATTACAAACTAATGTTCCTAATAAAAAAAAAGTAATAACTAATGGCTAATATTTCATCCCCTCCAAAATTCTTTTTTCTTAGTGTAGGAATCTGAAACTGTGACTATAAGAGCAAATTATGAGATGTTTCTGTTGCTGATGATCTACATAAGAAAAAACATGCCAAGCCCTGCTTTCACACTGGCCAGTTTTGGTAAACTAAAACTCATGTCTTAATAAGATGGGTAAAACTTACAAAGATGGCTCAAAATTGAATAGCAAATGCACCCTGCTAGTAAAATAATTTTACAAGACCCCTACTTATTGTGAATTTACAGGAACCCAAACTGTTGACCAATATGTTACCAGTATAACCAGTGGTGTTCATTTCATTCTTTGCTGTTGAAAATGGTTAAAATGCACCCATATGTGAAGTTTCTTGTTTCTGCCTCAGATCATTACAGGATTCCCTAACTAACCAATTAAACTGATGCTAACTGTGCTTTTAGAACTCATTGAAAAGATAAAAAAAAAAAGAAAAAACAGAAATCTAACTCAACTTTTAATATACCTCAATTTTTTTTTTAAATATGGAAAGAATTAGACTTTAGATGGACAGAGGAGCAGAAAGAGACAGATACTGGCAGAGAGAGAGAGAGAGAAGGAGGCAGAGCAAGAGCACGAGTTGGGAGCTGGGGATGATTTCTCCAGGGATGAAGGATGCGGGTGTGTGTGTCTGTGCGGTATGTGTGTGTGTGTCTGTGGATCTCGAGGGAGCGGGGGTGGAGATGGGGAAGGGAGGGGGGATGAGAGAGAGAGCATTGGAGTAGAGAGCGAGGGAAGAATGAGCGAGCCGGCAAGGCGGGGAGGGGGATGAGCAAAGCGGCGGTGGGGGTGATGTGCTGTGGTGGTGGTGTTTGAGGGAAAGCGAGGCGAGGCAGAGCTGATTGAGATTCGGGCCTCCAGAGCTGCAGGCTCGCTGCTGCTGCTGCTGGGAGCTCAGACAGAACACGCTCAGTTATTGGAATTTTTTTTTTTTTCTAATGAATTAATTCTTCTCATCCAATTTAGGTGAAGATGAAAAGAGAGCAGGGCTGCAAGCATCAAATTTAGCTTTTTGTTGACCGGGCCTAGCCTGTTCTGCTCCCATTTTGTACGGTTAATATCTGACACTTGTAATATATTATAGCTTTTTTTGGTTCGCTGCTTTTGAGAAGCCTTGTTTACAAAAAGCAGAGAAAACCCGAACAGCAACAACATGAAAAGAAATTTCCTTTTTCTATTACTTGACACATTCCATTCTTATTCATTAACATGATAACAAAAGACCTCGTTCCACTTATACTAAAGTATAAACTTGTTTACACATTTGCCGACACTCCACCCCAGCCCACAAAAATTGCCCCTCTTTTTCATCCCCCTCAGATAGAAGCTAAACATGCATTCATGTAAATATCTGCCACATTCAAAATAACAGCATGATTGAATGCAAAATAATGCTCCGTTGCTGCAGAGTTAAAGAAAACTTTCTAAAGTGCCATAATAAACTGAAGCATGATAGGGGGATGATTGAGCAGAGATCAGAAACGAAGGCTGTAGGTAAGCCACTGTTAAAGCTCTACCTTGTTGCTGTAGTTTTTGATGTCAGTCTTTTGAAAAAGCATCTTGAACTACAGTTCAAAGAAAGAATAAAAACTAAAATAGTATGTTTTTGCTATTTTTACTATAATCCTAATCAGCACACACATCATTTGAATTTAAATAAATGTTTTATCAATCTGATAAATTAGAAAATATAACATTTTTGTAGGTTCTGTTTACATCTCCTACAGAATAACTAAACCAGCCGTGACATTCTTATCTTGCCAGAAACACCATTAACATTATGGAAAATAATAAATAATAGTTACCAAAATTATGATAATTATAATGAAGGACAACAATGTTAAAATTTAATGGTTAATAAATACTTCTTCTAGGATTTTACTAATATTTCTAGTGTGAGGTGAGGCAGATGTAATTAGTGTTGAATAATAAAGGGTTGTATAGTAAACATATATATCAACTCAGTTAAAGGTTAGAAACTGTCAGAAGACTTGTAGTTGAGAATGTTTCTGTGAGCAATAGAGCAATAAATGAAGTTTGCATCCAGCTTTAACTAGCTCAGCCGTAGCGCTAATGCTAAAGCTATGCTTCTTAATGAGGCAGTTATTGCCAATGAGCAGTACATCTAGCTGTGGTTACATGCCAGATTATTGGGTACCTTATTATGTTTTAGGCCTTAATCACAATCCAGTTCTTATGGTTTCTTTGTAACATGGGACAACAAACCAAATCAACAAAATTATTTTATTAATTAGTTAGGTTTTAATTTAATTAAGCTGATGAATGTTTAAAGATTTGCTAGAATGACCATCTGGGCCTTAAAGTTCAATGCTCTGTATACAGTCTATGAGTTCCCCCAAGCGGTCAAATTAATATCAGCTGAATTAATCAGACTTCAGACTCCAATACCGGGGCGGCCCTGTTCAACAACATCAAGCCAAGTGAATTTTCATCAGTAGCATGAAATTAGGTTAATTTATTATTGAGTTGTTGCGCCAATATTGAAATGCAAAGCAGATATGAAATAGTTTTGAAAGTAGCATTAGTAACAGGATATCTTTTACTCACTGTAACACATCTATAGCTAGTAAACAAATACGCCACAGGATTTTTGGATAGAAATCTTTAAAAAATTAAAAGTGAAGATATATTTTTAAAATAACGTTCCTATTATTATGCTAAAAATGTGTATATGTTTAAACATGTGGACATATACCATATCAATATTTATTTATTCTGCCTACCAATATTATTTTAGTTTTTTTTTTTTAAAACCGTAATACAGTAAAATTCTAATACAAGAAAGGGAATAGTAGCTGTCAAGCTTAAAAAATCTACAAAATTCAAATTAAGCCAATTTGAGATCAAAACTAAAAATCAATAATAGCCCACAGTAGTAGTTTACCATCCTATGTTTTATCCCAAAACAAATCAAAGTGGCTTCTTAAAACTGATCTTTCTAAAGTAATGTTTTTTTTATTTTTTATTCAACTAATAGGCTCATAGCCTTTGACAGGTCAACTAAAAAGTTAATTATCTGACTCACACACACAAACACACAGACACATACACTTGTGAGTGAGTGCATACTGTCAAGTCCCGAAAACAAGAGGGGTGTATAGCCATTTAATGTCAGAACAATCTGGTCTGGCACTTCAGCTCAGGATTCATGGTAGAGGGAACATGGAATCCCTTTAGCTCAGCTGCTTGGCGCTGACAAGGTATCTGGCCTCAGATTCATTTAGACAGTCAGCAGAAGAACACTAAGAGTCAGCGAGCCATCTGGATCAGACCGTGGAGGAGCAGATATTCACTCCACCTCACAGGGGAATTCTGTCCCTGAAGACAAAAGCCGATGAGCTCAGCATTATTGCTTTCAGAGGACCTTTGTGTCTGCTTTGGGGTCATTTTACCTGTGCAATTAGTGTTTCCTCTCCTTTTGCTTGCTTCCATCTGTATGTCACTTACAATACAATCTAAACCACACTCTGCAAGCATCTTACTCCTGTCCTGATAGCTTTGCCTTTGGAGTACCTGCAGGCTTGGGAATCAGTCTTAGTCTTTAACATTGTAAATGCCAGAGAGATGAAAGGCCACATTTCTGATAGAAGACACAAAAGTAAATATAAGGGATATTTTTACTTAATAATAACTATACCGCTTAGTACAAATATCTGGCTGATACATGCAATAAATATTTTAAACTGATTTGCATGGTTTAATATAACAAAATACTTTCTGTGATTAATTTCCGATTTTCTACAACCTCTGAGAGCAGCTTTTTTACTGAATAGAACCATTATATTTATGCATCAGATAAAACAGTGTATTTTACCATAAAGAGACAGAATTATCATAAAATTCACCTACAGTGATCAGATGCTATAAAAAGCTCCGTTTAGCTCTGCTTTGGTTAAGAAAAGGCATTTTAAAATACCGGAAACGGGTTTTTCATTATTCATTGATAAAGATACAACCTTCCTGTCTTTGAGGGTAAAACCATTAGGAATACTTCAAACACCAGACACAGCATGAAAGAAAGAGGGAGAAAGGGAATCAAAGGGTTTAAATGGGTTTGATCTTTAAGCACTTTAACACCTTGTCTGGCCATTATCATAGCGCGTGATCAATTATTTATGGTGAGAGAAGCTCAAGGGTCAGGTGTTACCTTTGTAAACATTGGCTTCCCATGCTGGGTGACCATGGTGCACTGATCACAGTCCAGGGTGATGCAGGAGTTGTGGAAGGATTCCTTGGAGTGTTTCAGGATGTAATGGAGCTCGGTGACGCCGCCCTCGAACACTGTGCTGAAATAACGGGGTATCAACGTCCGGCCGATTGCTGCAGGGAAGAGGGAGGAGAGGACAGAAATACTGAATACTGAAGGAGCCCAAACATGAAATGATGTGAAAAGATAGGCTCAGTTTATGGACAAACAAAAAAATACTGTTACACACCTACAAAATGCCCCATTGGCATGTATCTTCACTTCATTTTTTCTCTCTAAATTTGCAGTTCTTTGTTCTCAACTGATAAGCATACAAGGTTTATTAAGGTAGCTTAATTTTTTGATTTAGGACCCTGCAGCATGTGCTGCGTTGTTCATTTAACCAGTTATATTTCAACTGGGAGACTCTGCCACGGCAGCCTGGGAATGGCACTGCAAGATTATCTATTAGTTAAAGGTTGCTACAGTTTTTTGCAAACATATTCATATAAAGTTCATTACAAAAACAAATGTGGTGCATATATGCATTGAGCCCCTCCAAAGTCAAAACTTTATTGAACCCTCTTTTGCTGCAATTACAGCTGTTTATCTTTTGGGAGTATGTATCTAATAGCTTTGCACATCGAGACACCTCTTTTCCCTATTCTTCTTTGTGAGACAGCTTAAGATCAGTCAGATTGGATGGAGAGAATCTGTCATCATCAAATTATTTCTTTGAACTTGCCAAAGACTCTCAATTGGATTTAGACCTAGACTTTAACAGGGCCATTTGAACACATGAATATGCTTTGATCTCAACCATCCCATTGTAGATTTAGCTGCATGCTTAGGTTTCTTCTCCTGCTGGAAACATGTCTCAGGATTGCCCTGTTTTTAGCTTCATTCATACTCCCATCAACTCTTACCAGCTTGCCCAATGCAAATCCATACCAGTTTCAGATTTTTTTTTGATTATTACACATAATCCTAACAAAAAATATTGTAGTCTGAAGTTGTAACGTGAAAAGATAATAAGAGTGTTACAAGGATTCCTTATGTTTATAAGTACAACAAAATTCAAATGCCGGGCAACAATGTAAGGCACTTCAAAACACAACACCAGGACGCAACATACCTACCGGGGTGTACTGTAGTAAAGTACGTAGCAAAGTTTAGTGATTGCTGGAATAGCTCTCTGTCTTCCTGTCATTTTTTTTTTAAAGTTGTGCAATAGAATGTTGTATTATCCAATTACTTCCACAAATAAACATTCTGCATCTGTTCAGGTAAAAAACAAAGATGTATTCTTGTGTACCAAACAGTCAGATCTGTACCAGATATTTTTAGTACAAATTGTGTACCCCTACAACCCTAACACCCACACAACTTATGATAGAAAGTGGTAAATAGGTGATTTAAAATGTATTTCATTCATAATAAAATGATTTTTACTTAGAGTAATCTTACAGGCATATCTTGAATGCACATGTAAGTAAACAGCAACATGGATTTGTTTGCTGTTAAATGTATTTGTCAAGAGAAAGCCCACTCTTTGTTATTTAAACTGCTTTGCTTTCTGAACCTTAAAGGAATAATTTGGGGCTGATGAAAATCCTTATGCACCTCTTCAGCTTGTTTTGAAGTTCTGAGCTAAAGCAGAGACACAATTAGTTCGACTCTGCATTAAAAACTGGAAACAGCAGGAGGTAGCTGGCCTGGATGTGTGCCAGGACTGAAGCTTGACAAATCAACCTGTTATTTTTGCACAACACCTGTGTGTTATCAGGTTAAACAAATGAGATAAAGGGAGATCATTACAAAACTTCAGAGAGACTGGTTTGAACTTTAGACAGAACTGTGCTATTTCCTGCTTCTTGGAGATATTTTAGGCTAGACTAATTGCCTCTTGGCTCAGCACACAAACAGTAATAAGCGCGCTATCTGCTGCTTTCTTTTACTTTCAGGAGGAATGTGAAATACTCTGTTCACTAGTTAGTATATACGCTTTTTTTAAGACTTATGTTCAGCTTTTATTCTAAAAAGCAAACAGCCGAGAATGTACTTTGCCACTATTTTAAGTTATACAAATATTTATGATTCCATCCCATAAAATATTCTAGATTTAATAAATATGATTTATGCACATTTCTGCATAAAATATATGAAACTGTCATATTCAATAAGTTTGAATAAGTGTTCTGAGGAGGCTTGTTTGTCAGAGGAAAAGTACCTTTTGAA
Organism: Anableps anableps; assembly: GCA_014839685.1. Lineage (NCBI taxonomy): Eukaryota > Metazoa > Chordata > Actinopteri > Cyprinodontiformes > Anablepidae > Anableps > Anableps anableps. The sequence continues at coordinate 35,660,961 of CM026074.1, forward strand.
AATAATCTTTTAGCTGGTTTTGAACCCTTTTCATTAAACTCCCATTTCTGGAATAAAAATCTTTTTTATTGGTCTCATGTAATATTCTGATCTTAAATGTGTTTTCATTCGTTGTATGGAGAAAATAATCATAATTAACAGAAATAAAGTCTTGGAAACATCAGTCTGTGTGTAATTTGTCTATATAATGTGTTTCACTTAGTGAATTGAGTTACTAAAATAAGTATTCTAATGTATTCAATATGACTGTATTGTCAAACAACATATCTGAACTCAAAAATCTTAAAATAAGTACACAATGAAAGGCTACACAGGGTTAAAAATCTGCATGCTAACAGACTTCATCCTGAAAAAAATCATATCAAAGCAAACCACTTTATTCTGTTATGATTTCAGATTAAATCATAAATATGACAAATGCATACAAAGCTTTAGGAGGACAGGAAGAGACCAGGTATTCCAATGACTAAAAACAATATTTCCTGTTTACTGTATGACACCATTGACTGTATGTCACTGACAATCATTGCAGCAGCATAGTTATTAGGTTTACTGCCTGGCTACTTTTAATTAGAACATGAAACGGTGAGTTCTGATGAGACATCACAATGATTGCGCATTTAAATATGTAATCATGAAAAAGATTACCTTCTAATTAAGGTCAGTTAGAAATATGAGCGCTCAATTCAGCAGACACTATATGAATATTGTTGCTGTTATTGATTTAAGCTTCAGCATTTCTGTCGCTAAAATCGATTTTTGCAGAATAGTCCATCCAACTGGTCACATATATTTGCATGCAGAGCAATGCATTCCACTTAAAGTATTCCAGCAAACAAAAGTGGGTGTCTAAGTAATCTTTTGTGATACTGATTTTATAAACGCTTGCAAATTGATGTATTATGATATTTTAACACACCTTGAATACAAGACAGAGTAGGCTTTGAACATCATATTTTTCCTCAAAGCGTAATAAACTAATCTTTCCATTAAAATGAAAAGTCCAACCCATGACATTTAAAGATTTGTCCTTAAACAAACACAAAACCTTTCAGTACATCACCCTCCCAGGACATATCTGTATAATATGCATAGAACAGGTTTTACATAATCTTCATGAGAGTAAGACTGCATGGAAACGACCCCTCCAACAGATTTTTCAGAATAATAAAATTCCACGATCTAGTGTAGTGTTAAGCTGACTTATTGAGACAGACAGCTTCTGCAGTGCAAACTTTCTGCAGAAGTCTGAAAAGACAATGAGCAGGCTGCATGATGAAAACCAGAGGAGGAGTCAGGGAGGGAGAGAGTGTCTTCAGTGGTTTATAGTCCTCAGGCTTTGTCTGGTTTCTATCTTTTCGGAGTTAGCTATAGCTTCAAGGAGAAGCACAGATGATACAGTATTCATGCTACACCACACTATGGATGTGTTGTAAATTCCTGCCAGAAACCAACTTCTGAATATCTGAGTGTATTCTACAGGTCTTTCAGGTTTTACTTTTTGATGCAGGATATATTAGGATTTTTTTTGTGAATAAGTTATTTTGTGAAAAAATAATAAAAATAAAAATTTTAAATAGTTTCTTCAATAAGGGTTTCAAAAGCTTTGTCTCACAGTTCCTCTACCTTGGCAACATAATCTAAAATTCCCCTATATCTCCCCACAAAGAACCCAAAATAAAGTCGCAGGTCCTCTCTCTGCCAAAATACACTCAAAAGAGTTCCAGAAGCACAATGTATAAACCACGGGCTGAGGCAAAAAACTGCATATGCATTTTTAAAATCCAAATTTCTCCAAGATTAAATGAAACACAAAAAAGATTCCTGGAGATTAAAAAGCAAAATCATCATTTAAAAAATACCTTAAAAAGGACTGGCCACATAAATTCAGCCTCCTTCTGCTTGAAAAGCTTAAATGTGAATCAATCATTTAATGCAGTGGCATAAACTCACACAGTTTTGGGGGGGGTTAAGAAAAAAAAAAACCTTTTACATTTATTCAGTTTGGGAAATAAAAGATAGCAAATTACCAATTTAAAAAAAAAAAAAAAAAGAAGAAGTCACTGGTGGCACAATTGTTAATAATCCTAACAACTAATTTAAATACATTTATTTATTTATAACTTGACCAGATCTTCAAGGAATTTCTAATTAATAATGCATTACTTTCTGTTTCCCTGGGATATAAATATGATATCACACAGAGGCACACTTCTTTTACCTACAGGTCATGAGGTGGGACGAGGACCCATTTTATCTCGACACCCAGCCCAGTAAAGAGGTTGGTAAAATTTCCAAAGTGTCTTGGGGTACGGCCCCCATACCAACTTTTAATTATCAACATGGCAACCAACTGTTTGGGAGTGATGCCAGAAAAAAAAGTCCTCACAAGTCTTCGTAAATGTGGGGTATGCTAAACTCCACCACGGCTGGGTTTTTAGCCAGATGAGACTAAGCTTGAGCTTTTCAGCAACGAACACCTGAGGTGCGTTTGGATGATTATCTGGAAGAGCATCTCTTCCCACTGTTAAGTATGGTGGAGGATCTGTGATGCAGTGGGTTTGTTTCTTTTCCAAAAATTTTGAGGACCCAGTCAGGGTGCATGGCATCAGAATATCCTTAAAATACCAGAACGTTTTGAATAAAAATCTGGCGGCTTCTAATAGTACCGAGTATGCAGTACTAACTATTGATGCTATGGTATGAGATACCAAAATTTTTGCTGATTATGCTACTGCAAAAAAAAAAAAAAAAAAAAAAAAAACCATTTATTTCAAATATTATTTCCACATCCTCAGTTTACAAAGAAAGCAGTTTTAATCATAGAATATAGTGACAGGAAGTAAACTATTACAATGCTGAAGCTGGATCACTGTAACTATAGGGATAAACTGCAGCTGAAGATTTAATGATCTCCAATTAACCACTTAGGAAACTTAAAGAATGAAGATATTTGTTAATAAAATCAAAAATCTGCTAAAACTAGAAAACAACACAATTTACTCAGAATCTATAACAAGATTGTTTTTGGTGCACAACTAAATATGTAGATTAGTCATCTGCACACCACCCACAGAGAGCATCTGCATCGAACAGCTTTCACTTGGAAGAAAACCTGCAGCCTCCACTTGTGACTGCAGACCTCAATGTTGCAGTTTCAGTTACTTGTTGAGCAGATGTCCAGAACCAAGAATAACATCTTGGCAGCATATTCTTAAAGAGCCTACTTCTGTTGCTCTTATTTCTCTATAGCTATAAGCTACACACTGCGGTACACGCTCACGCCTGAGAGCAGCTCTGCAAACACCTGCTTCATCCAAACATCACTGGGCAGTTCCACTTGAGCAAATTGACTTGCTTAAGGGCAGCTACTTATCAAATGCACAGGGAATCTGAAGCGGTATCTGCTCCATCCTGAGCTGATACTTTTCTCTTCTGCCTGCAAACTATTATTGCCCCCACATATGCAAATCCTAGAAGACATGTATTAAATGTGATTTAAATTTCAAGTTGAATATAATATATTTACAGACTAAAAGGGCAACAATGTTATGAAGCCCAGGCTGTACACCGATGCTTAAATAAGAGGAATGATGAATCGTCTTCCATTCTAAATAAATTTTTTTTACATCCATAAGCAACATTAAATAAAATGTTACACATTTTACATTAACATGACAAATGTCTGAGTTTCCTGGTATAACTGCAATGCATACATCAGAAATGCGGCTTTCACATTATATAAAATCAAACAGGACAAAACAACATACTAGTTATACATTCTCAAACAGGGATTCCCATGAGAGCACCTCTGCGGTTAAGAGTACCTTAGATTGAAACAATGACAATGAAAAACAAATACATTTAATTTACTTGCATAACAGATGAATTATCCTGACCTTATTCTAAAGTTAAAATGTTGATCAGTCTATTCCCTATTTAACAATTTAGTAAGATCTAGTTGAAATTCTGTCCAGCTAGAACATGAACTTAAGAGCTTGTTTGATAGCAGTCATAAGTTTCTTTCTTGTATGAATGTGTACAAATGTTTTGGAAAGTTATGATTTCACTAAAATTTTCCTTTATGTCATTTCTACGGCTGAAAGTACTTTTGATAAGATGCCAATTAATGTGCAGGAAGGACCTAAGGTCTCTCCTGGGCTGTATAGAGCAAAGAGCATCCCAGCTACTGGCGGCTCTTCCATGATTGTTGCTCATAATTGATGTAAACAATCTGTAATTAGTGTAAAATGATTATCTGCAACTTGACCAGTCCATGGGGGGGGTATGAACCTATCCTTAAAAAGCCTGACCTGCCGATTCCAATTTTGGCCAGTACTGATTTTTTTTTCTCTGAAAAGTTGCTAAATATAGCAACAAAGTCGGTAAGCTGGCAATAGTTGGGTGACAATTGTTGACCGTGCACATGCAGACATGACCTGGTGGGTAGGTCTGACAGTCAGCCCTCTCTCATGACAGAGAAAAAGGGGACAGTGGCTGATTTTCAGTGTTCAGACCTTTGCAGAGGTAAATAAGATCGGTGGACAAGATTGGTTTCTCATGGAAGTATTGGCCAATCACCGATCTGCTACAATTAAGGAAATCAGGGCCAATCTATTGAACCATCGATTTATCAATGCACCACTAGTTTTGATTCTTTGTCCCAATCTAAGGTGGTCCCAATTTCAAAAACAGACAAGAGAGGCCCTTTGTTCATGTTTAACACAATAAGGGTCTCATAAATGTAAAAATGTGTTTTAAAGAGTCTCTGTTCCTAATTGCAAAAAGCATGAGCAGTCATGGTTCAGAAACTAAAAGAGCACCACCTATTGCTCTTATTAAGGTAACACTGTTTTAAAACTATAGTTCAAAGCTACAGAATAGCATGTCTGATAAGCAGGTGGCTGCAGACTAGCTATCTGAACCCGACTAATTAACCAGCTAATATTGGCTTCATATGCTTTTGCTGCACTAAAAGTAGCAGCGAGGCAACCAGCGATAACATTCTGCAGAATAAGCACAAGAAAACTGCAGCTAAATTTAACAGGTGTTGGTTCTATAGTTTTTCTTAATTCTATGTGTCATAATCAAGATGTCAAATAAATGTTCAATATATAATTATTATAACTGCAATCAATATGTTTTATTTAATAATGGTTGTTTGTCTTTTAGACAGAAAAGAAGAACTTAGATCATGTTAGATGCTGGACATTTCTGGACTAAAATCCTTTAAAACTGTGTTATTATTCAAGCTAATCATACCATTAGAATCTAATTTCGGACTATGAATATTTGATAGTTTCTAAGATAAAAAAAGATTAGGGGAAAACATTACTAATAATTTGATACACGAAATAATCAAAATCAACTCCATCCAATCCAGGTAAATATCTGTGCCCTGCTATGTGCCATGAGCTACACCAGATCAGCAAAAACAAAAGCAGTCTAAATCCTGACTTTGGGACTGTGAATGTGAACGTTTTGGGATTTTCCTGCAGCTCATCCACTGGAACAGGTCTCTCTCTTCTGCATTTTTCTGTGCTTCAAATATTCATGATTAGAACACCAGTGAAAAACAAAAAAACTGGATAGCCACATTATCCAACAGCACATGGCCTCTGATTTCAAGCAGTAATAATCCATCTTAGAGTCAACACTCTGCTGCCTAAAATTATGCTCTCTCTCTCTCTTTCCCCCAGGGTGGCTGGTTGGTCAGGAGGCAGTGGAGGTTGGAGGCTGGGGGTGAGGGTGTTGGGAGGGTCTAGCCTGGGAATAAAACTTCATTTAGAAGTGAAATGTCCCCTAAGACACTGGCTCAAGAGGATTTTGTGGTCAGACCCGGATGGTAGGGCCTAAGACGAGGATGATGTGAGTGGCTGGGTGCGGAGGGGCAGCAGGGGGAAGAAACAGGGGAGGGTGGACCCGTGACTGGCATGTTTTTTAAATTCGATAAAGTCAGGCATGACTAAATAACACATAAAATGTTTGGCATCGTGAGCAGCAACTGTGAGGAGGAGGAGGAGGGAAGGAAAGAGAAGGGGGGAGTGTGCTCGGCGTAGATGACTGTGTAAATGATGCTCTTTCGCTCTCTCTGTATCTCGCAGCCTCCCTCACTTGGTCTCTACCACGGTTGAAAAACAAAGTACGCCAAGGAGTGGAGCTGACTGCTAATGCGGAGGAGCTCTGAGGAGACGAGGGGGGAGAGAGGGGAGGGGGAGGTGTGTGGAGGGGGGTGGGAGGTGAGGAGGGGTTGTAGAGATTGGGACTGAAAAAAATGAGCAAGGGATGAAAGAGAAACAGTAAGAGGAAACTAGCAGAAAAGCTAGAAAAAAAATAAGCGCTTGTCGATGAGGGAGAGAAGTCTGGCTGTGGGGTAGAAGAGAAAGAGATGGTGAGATTGGGAGAGGGATGCTCAGGTGATTCACCGATCTGCCCCTTGCTCCCATCTCACCAAACCATGCAGGATTTTTGGTTGCGTCTCCTCAACCAAAACTGTTCCAATAAAAGTCAGTGTGCGTAACTCCGGGTGACACAGTGATAGATAAGAATGTTGTAGTAGCCATGCTAGCAACTCTTGGGTCATTTCAAGCACAGCAGTCCTGTATTTTTCCTCAGATAACTTCTTCACTGATGCTCAAATACTTTTAGGCTCCCTCTGTACTGCAGACAAACACTGGAACTGGACTGCTTTCAAGTCAGTATGCGTCCTTAGACTGAGGTGATTTCAGCTGACATTCGTTGATCAGGGGTATTAATTTCAACATTCAAAAATCTATCAGGTAAATTCTTGGTAATCTTAATTCTTAGTAATGTTATCCAAAAGGACTCTTTAGAACTGAAAAAGACTATTGGATGAGAAACAAAACATGTTCAAGAAACAAGAGAAGTCCAGTTGCTGTCTACTCAAGCATTTAGTATTTTCATGTCCTGTATGACTGAGGTTCTTCACCAGCGTGGATTCTTAGCAGAAAAAGGTTGAACAATGAATTGTGACTTTCTGAGTCTTAGTAAACTAAATCTAAATTCAGTTTCAGTCCACCTACATGAAGAGTCTCAAACTGCAGTTCTTAATGGCTCGTATCTTGCAAATTTTAGACTTCTCTCTGCTTGAACACACCTGAATCCAATAAAAAGGTCATCAGCAGGAATCTGTAAAACTGGGGAGCAATTTAGCCATTTCAGGTGCATTGACCAGGGTGCATCTGAAAGCTTCAGGACATCAGCCCTCCATGACTATAATTTGAAACTCAGGATCTACAATAATCAAATAATAAGGAAGCATTAACACAGAACAGTGCACATAAAAAAGACACATCAGAAACAATATATGCATTCAATTTGATATTATTTCTCTTCATTAAACTTCCATAAATCCTCAACTACCTGCAACTGTTCTTTTTTGCACATTATTCACAGATAAGTTTGCAAGCCCCCTCTTGGTTTATCTGGTCTCTTAAAGAAGCTGCACATTTGAAAAGACAACAGATTGTGATTGTGAATTGATTTGTGGTAATAGCAACTATAGTTTGTATTATCGCAGGTTTTAAGTGTTAAAACTATACATATTGGACGCCTCTAAGAAGATTAGCACAGATTTTCTGTTTAAAAGGTCCAAATCTGATTACTAAATAAGGTCAAAGTTTTAGATAAAATTAGTAATGAACAACCCCCTATTATTAAGTTGCCTACAGCTTACATGCAGAAGAAATAACACTTCATTGGTTACAATTATCCATTTGTGAGCCTTTGCTTCTTAAACTTCATGACTTTCATTCCTAAACAAATAAATTCCCCTTTTTTACACACAGGAATAAAGAAAATAACTAATCAGACCTTAAAGTCCAACAGGAACTTTTAAAGCTGTATGTACCCAGACAATTATAATACACAGCAACCAAGTATGAAAAATGACACTGTGCCTTTAATGAGCTGCTTACATCTAGGACCCTATGAAATTAGTTTCACCATTTTATTTTTCCCCAAAGCTTTTTGCTGGAGACTCCAATGTTTTACAAATTTAAAGACATTCTTTAACATTTAAATGTATCTATTCATAAGACTACTGTATAAAATTTCAGCAGATAAGTGAAAACCTAACCGAGATTTAGCAGGATTAATTTAATAGCTCTTAAAATATGTCAGTTATCGACAAGTATTTTCATAATTAAAAAAAGTAGCATGTTTCATTTGACAGTAAAGAAACCATTTTGTACAATATGAGACACCAAGATAAATTTACTCTACATTAAATCCTCTGCAATAGTTTCACAGTGTTCTACCCAACCTTTTAACCAATGATGATGTTTGGTATGCTTTTGAAAATCTGTCCCCCTGAGTTTTTGGTCACCCTTCCTTGTTCCCACACAGGGTTGAAGTTAAGCTGCTAGGAGTTCTAAAACAGTCAAAAACACACAGTTTTAGCATTTATCTGACTTGGCACATCGCACTACAAAAAGTTAAACCCTGAATTGAACAAAGCCTAGGTAAATTCTACTCATATTAAATACAATCTAGTTTGTGAGGCGAAGAAAAAAGGAGAAAGACAGAACTGATGCATAGAACAGCAAGGGACTAATTTTCCATTCCTACTAAGTCTTCTACCCCAAAATGTATCATTTCAATTTAATGCATTAAAGTGGCCTCTGGTAAAGAACCTCAGTGTTGTCTTTGACCAAGACATGTCATTTAAATGCAATAATATAACAGGTTTCTAGGATTTCTTTCCTTAATTTCTGTAATATTGCCAAAATTAGAACTATCCTGTCTAGGAGTGACACTGAAAAACTAGTCCGTGCATCTGTTACTTCACGGCTGGACTACTGTAATTCTTTACAGGAAGTCCACAGAACGTAGTTAAAAGCCTTCAGCTGATCCAAAATGCTGCAGCAAGAGTTCTGATGAAAATTAAAAACAGAGATTGTATTTCTCCTATTTTAGCTTCCCTTTACTGGCTTCCTGTTAAATCCAGAATAGAATTTAAGATTCTCCTTCTCACATATAAAGGCCTTAATAATCATCTTCATCATACATCAGAGATCTGATTGTTCTATATGTTCCTAACAGAGCACTTCGCTCTCAGACCGCAGGCTTACAGGTGGTTTCTAGAATTTCCAGTTTGATGAAGCTTATAGTTAGACTGGCTTAGGTTAACCTGAGCTGTCTCAGTAGTTATGCTGCTATAGGCTTCGGCTGCTGAAGGACAAACTGACCACTTTTCCACATTCTCCCCCTTCTCTCCAATTTGTATTATTTGCTTTTATCTCAGCTTTTAACTTTATGGCTTTTTTTCAATTTTTTACTCATCATAGAAGCTCCAGCTGGCCTGGCACTCTGTTTAGCTGTGACACCTTCCTGGAGGGAGGCATCAGCTGAGCTCCTGCTGCCAACAACTTCATGTTCTCCTTCTATAAGATGATGTACTTGGCCCCATCTTTCAGTGTTTAACCCTGTGTTTTTTGTAAACTACCTTCAGACAACATGTTGTGAATTGGCACTAAATAAAAACATTGCAATGAAATGATATCTAAGTGAACACTTCAGCTAATATAAACAGACTTTAAATAAAAACTCTAACTGTAGGAAGCTACTGATGGTCAGGTGTAAAAACAATGTAACCTATGGATTGTACACCTTCTGTCTATTGTGTTTTACTTCAAAAATTAAAACGATGCACTGAATTCATTAAACATTGCTGCTCATAAGGGAACATTCATTTTCATTAGTTATTTTTTACCAACAGGGATATGAAAGAAATTTCTCATTTACTTTAATGCAGTTAAAAAAAAACTTTATTTTAATTTTTATTTTAAAAAAAGGAATTGTGTTGAAAGTAGAAACTCTAAACTGAACTAAGTACAAGCAAACATCAATCTCTGGATTAAAGTAAATCTTCACTTTGAATTGGAAGACAAAACTAGGAGCACCTTTCAAAGTAGGGTACATATTGTATCCTTCAGTTAAAGATATGTTACCCATTGTGTAGAAGACAAACTACAAACCCAACAAACTTTCGTACAGATTTTATTTTTCCTCTACACTTTGCTTCATCTCACTCTCACTCCTGCTCGTGTTTTTATTTTCCTGCACGGTGCTGATTGGCCTGTCTTCAGTCATTGGGGCACTCCAGAGATACAGATTAGCTGGCACTTGTTTGGACGGATACAGCAAGCAGCATATGTCTCTCAAGTAATGTGTACCCAAACATGCAATTTACAAATAATTAACGTGGTGTTAATTAGTCACATTAATTCATAGCACTTTGTTGGGATTGTTTCCCCCCATCGGTCCCCAGGACTCCTGCCAGCAGCGTCACTCAGCGAGACAGTGAGAGGGTTTTTTTCCACTCCAAAGCCAGAGTGGGGCGACAGAAGACATATGGGTCTGTAGCTGACATAATACACTGGCAAACAGACACATGCATGCACAGTGTAGAACAAGATGTATTATAAATTCACATAATACTGTGTGTAGTGTTCAGAATAATATTCCTACCACAAAGTTTCAAAAATGCTTGCTCAAGTCCTAATAGGACCCCTACCCTTTCAATGCTGGGTGACCTTGTAGAAACTATATTTTTTAAAATAGTTTCAAGCAATAATTTATAACAGCTGCATAAAATTTAAACATGATCTGGTTGTTGAACTGCTGTAAAAAACACCAGAAACCATTTTTGCTCTGACTTTGGGATTGCAGCTTTACGTAAAACATCCAGTCACATTTTCAGAAAGTTTCTTCAGCTTTCCAGGACTTTTTAAGAGCATAAGAACTTTGAATCAATATGTTACTGTCCTTCTTAACTTACTTTGTAAGTTACATATGTAAGATAAAATTTGATGATTCCAATTAGCAAATAAACATGAATTACACATATTAGCTGGTTAAGAAAGTAGAAATTATCAAGAGTCTGAACAGTGTATGAGAAACTTAATAGAATGATTCTCTGGCCTAGTTTTTCCTTCCAAAATCCACTTAATCAAAGAAGGAAAAGAAAAAACGGGATGATGAATTTAAATCTTGGACTGTTCACCTGCACCAGAACCAAAACATCCGAACTTGACAAGAGTCCGTTATTTTGGTTCGACATGTGCTGTTGGTTCACCAGTCTAATGGAATCAGCTAATCAGCTTGGACGAGAGATTCCTACCTCCCCTCCCTTTCTCTCTTGGTTTAAAAGGATGTTTGTCACTAGACAAACAGCTGGTGAGCTGAGTCTGAGATTAACAGGCTGTACTGGTTTCTTGTGACGCCAGGCTTAGGATGTTATAGTGGTATCCTCGCCTTGACTCATGATAGAACCAGGAAAAAAACTGAGAAAGGTCCCAAGGAGTCCATACTTCCACAGGAGGAAAAACAAACAAACATGTCTGGCAGTGAATCAAGAATAAAAGAATATAGCATGGAGTATGACTCAAGCAAAAAAAACAAAACAACATTTATCACAACCAACTCTTGAAAGAGTGATTAGTCCTCTGTGACTCCACTCTTTGGAAACATGTCTGCTTTGACCATTCATGACCGGACTTAGGTTAATGTGAGTGCTAAATCACATTACACGTACAACCAATGATAAATTGATTCTCTTTTACCTTCTAAAGGCCAGAGGAACATTTCAGACTGTCAACAGTCTATCATTTTACCCATAATACCCATTTCATGACTCAAGTTGTTTTTTTACATTTACCATGTCAAAAATATAATCATTGCATCGAATCAAAAACAGTTTCACATGCCAAGTTTGACAAATAAACAGTTTATTGTTAATGTGTTTGTTTGGACTAAATGTAATGTCCACTGAAACCATTTGAACTATTTGGTCTTGTAGGTACAAGGTAAAATCAAAGGGGTTTGTGTGCACTACACAGGTTCATTGGGAATGCTGACTGTCTGGCTGTTTGCTGCTGTGCATCATGGGCCTTATGGTTTTGTTTCTATGTAATAAGCACCAAAATTCCTCACCCATAGTTCCTATGCCCAAAAGAAAGATTCAATCAAATGTACTTCACTCTATAGTGACAAGTATCTGTAAGACAGGAAAGAGCAAATCCTGCAAAACACCCCCAGAATGTCACACTGAATGACCCGCATAGTCTCAATGCAATTTTTACAACTTATTAGTAAAAGGCTGAAACTAAAGTGGGGTGGGATGGTAATGACAAAAAATGAAAGAGGGGGAGACTATATACAGAACTTTTCCTCTAAAAGACATTTTGAACTTTGAAAAGTTCAATTATCAAACCTGATATTAGTTTTGCTTGCCAAATAAAACTTTTTTTTTGTTTTGAAGATATAATCTTTAACTCAGACCATTAGGACATCTCTGTGTTGTCCTGCCAGTGTTTCTGGCTTGTATTTGACAAAACTACAAACTGATGCAGTAATTCACCTTATGAAGCCAAATTAAGAAGCATGCGTATTTGTGTGTGTGTGTGTGTGTGTGTGTGTGTGTGTGTGTGTGTGTGTGTGTGTGTGTGTGTGTGTGTGTGTGTGTGTGTATGCAAGCACGAGTGTGGTTGGTTGGGGGGGGACATGAAAGTCAGGAGCACTCACTAGGCGATTATGCAGCAAATGCAGTTCTCTGCACTGCAGAAAGGGAAAAAAATTGGATGAAAATGAGAAAAGGGGAGCCAGGAGAGACGGGGATGATCCATAATATTTGCAATCTGCATACATTCATCAGACAAAAACCTGATTGCTTTAGTTGAGCCTAATGATTCAGAGCAAGGCACTTTTTGAACCAAGGGTTAAATTCCCTGTGCCACTGTGCAAAAAGGAACACTCAAACAAAAAATATACATTTTGGTTGGAAAGCCAGAAAAAAAATTAGTAGCTTGAAAACTTAGCTATTTAAGCAGTATGTTGATTATCAATAAAACTGTGTATAATGTTACCTTAATTTGAAAAAGCTACTTATTTTCTATTTCAAATGAAATTTTTACAATGTTTGTTTGTGAAAAAATTCTAACTTATGCCAGTTTATTGGACAAAAAGCATTTGAATATTTTTTGAAACTGGTTTTGTTGGTAAATGAGGGTCACTTTGATGAGCTCCACATGTTTCTAACAGTGAGATTTTACCTTGGGACACACTGTGCCATCACAGATGTTCCTGAATCACTGAACTGCCAAATTACACAGAGCAAACCGCTAACCACACAGGCTTATTAGTGTTATGATGACGGCATGATTTCTTGATTGCTATCAGCTGCGATATATATTTTTAAGCTGCTTGAACATTTTGTGTCAGGATGATTATCTTTGCCTTTTTTGAAAATGAGATCACCTACTGATTTCATATTTTATCCTCAACATGTTTGCTTGTTTTTGTCTGTATTTGAATGTGTGACCAAAAAAAAAGCAAAAGAGACCGCACACTGCTCAAATGGCTAATTATTCTGTGCCGATACATTTTTTTCATAAGATCCCACTGAAAGTGTTGGAGTCACTGATGTTATTTTTTTGCCAGTATGGAGTATAGAGTAAGGCAGTGTTGCCACTTTTCCACCTGTTGCTGTGCACTAATGGTCAGCTGGCAGAGAGAAGCTTTAAAGCTGCAGTTGACAGTTTAACAGCAAGAGCAGGCTGACTACTCGACGAGATTGCCAAATAATTAAGAGCACAAATCCGCTTGTTATATTCACTGTTACTTCATAAAGAGCTAGATGGCAATAAGTTAGAATATTCTTTGCAATAAGAAAGTTCAGCTGGAATACTACTAAATTTACTAAATTTGGAAAGCTTACTCTATTATTTTGCTTATACTTATGCACCAGCATCAAAATAACAATAGATGTTATATGTGACCTTATTATAAATGTAAAATTCAATTTGTTACATTATTTGATCAGCGGTAAGAATTATTGTTGACCTTGTGTGTATTTCTGTGCAAATACTGTGGTACATTGAAACTGTGGTATTTTTGCTCCAGGTTACCATCTGATACCAGCCCATGCCTATCACAGTGTTAAAGCCAGCTGGTGTTTATGTGTTCAGATGGAAATAAAATGTCTTAAGGTTAGAACAAAAACTGACATGAAGTGGTGATAAGGGGTAGAACTTAAACTATTGACTACACTGTAGTATTTGGAATATATTTTTCTCACAGTGGCAATACTCTTTAGAGATGATTTACTTTCCATTGATTCCAATCTCAAGACTTTGAACTGCCTCACAGGAAATTCAAACCCTAAGTGGCAAAAATCCCTAGACATAACGTCCCATGAGTAAAGGTTTCAACCCTGCATTTACTGAAAGTCTTCCTAAAAACCACAGAAATTCATGACCTCATAACATACAGTATATGTAGGGTTAGAATAATCCTGAGTGGTAGCACTGTTGGCTTGCAGCAAGAAGGTCCTGGGGTCAAATCCAAGCCTGGGGTCTTTCTGCAGAGAGTTTGAATGTTCTCCCAGTGCATGCATGGGATCTCTCCGAGAAACTCCAGCTTCCTCCCATAGTCCAAAAACATGAATGTTAGGTAAATTAAATACTCTAAAATTGCCCTTAGATCTGAATGTGTTTGAATGGTCGTTTGTCCTGTGTGTCTCTGTGTTGCCCTGTGATGGACTGCCGGCCTGTTGCCCAATGACCACTGGAGATAGGCACCAGGCCCCCACGACAATGCAAGGATAAGCAGTATAGACAATGGATGAATGGGTAAAGCATTGCTTGCCTAGTCTCACATAATGTGCTGTGCTTCAATCCACTGAGTGAAAAAAATACCATGTAAAAACAGATTATTCCCTCCCAGTGTATACTACTGTTGATGACTGGTGGGGAGGAACATGCAACAATTAAAACGAGAATGACATATTGATCTGAGAGTTTAATCAATGGTTGATGGGAACCTAAACTGCTTGGCCAACGCACACCTGTCTTCATTGACTCATATCTCTATCTAAATACCCATCAGAAGCTGCCATTACTGAATCAAAAAGGAGGAGATTCAGATCATTAGCAAACTGATAAAGTCTGCTCAAGTTAACTGTATGTCAAGGATTTGACAAACACCACTGTCGCAAAGTACTTCACATGGAACATGAGCAGTATGTTCACAGTAGAGAAGGAGACAGCATGCACTCACAGGACAATATGGCAGAAAACTGAAAGAAAGTATTCATTTGTTTATTGTATACTGGTATTTTCTGCATCACTAAAAACTAGCATTGTTTCACTCCTGATCAAAACTGATGAGAAAATCTCACAGATGAGAACACAAAAGAGAGCATGTCCTTGTCTTCTTTAAATGGGTGAAATTAAGATTTCTTGTTTTCAATTACAAATTCAAATGCTGAAACAAGGCACTCATGAATAACAATTCTTTTACTGATAGCACAGATTCTAACTTAAGACTTGCACTTAAAATACAACTTTGTCAGCTTGGGTAGTTAAGGTTACTTGCACATTCTTTAAATTCTTCTATTAAAAAAAAGGTACAAAAATAGTTGAGAATTATCGGTTCCTGTAACTCATGTGGACAACATAACACAACACTAAATCTAATGCACAATTCCCTTTGATTTTGAAAAATACAGCCAATATCATATTATGCTAAATGCTTGAACAATATTTATAGTTACAATCCATAGATTGGTTGCCACCTGAAGCAGATGTGGTGTATCAGGACTTTAAATTAATAAAATAAATTATGCAGAAGGGAAAATATCCTCGCTATCCTCTGTTCAGACACAGTAAGGCAACCGGATCCATGAGTTTCCCAAAGTTATCAGGACACCGTCAAATAATTAAATAAACATGTAGAGGTTAAGCCGACACATGAAGCCACCAGGTTGCTGGATAGGCAGGATTGATGCGATACCACTGAAAACCTGTTGTATTGAGAAACTCTAGCTGTGTTTATCTTGTCAACTAAAGCAGTTATTCCTCAGCATTGATTGCATTTGATGTTCCACAGTTCATCTTGATAGCCAATGCCATGCAACATAAATCACAACAGTGCTGCAGCCACAAACTGATCTTTCCAAGCAGCAACACCTGACCATAATCAAATGTTCCTGCCTTATATACAATCACAACAAGTGACACGTAGCGGCACACATAGGAAAATATACAAAACACAAAAATGGCTCATACAAAAGAAATAAATAATTCTGGTGTCTGCAACATGTGTGCATGTTATGAAAGTAACATTTTAGTCTCATTTTAGGAGAATCATATGAATATTAAAGAAACGGCTTATTTGGAGCACGTTTTATTTTGTTTTTCTAAAGATCTCTTTTACTGCCCAGTGTGCAGCACATTTTGACCAATCCATTTTTTGGATGTAAGTATAAATAATAAAGATCTGAATTCTGCTCACAGAACCCTCTTTGCAAAGCACTGTTAAAATAGAAAGTGTGTCTTCATATTTACTTGCAACAAAAATACATGTAACTCATGAATTTTAAACGGTAGGATGTAGAATTTGCTTTGACATGGACGAGTCGGTATAACCCTGATGCAGCTTGAAAAGATGCTAGATGAGAAAGCTGATCTATTTTAAAGAATCACTTCTCAGCGGTAAATGTTAAGTTATTTTAACTTTAACTCAACTCAAGAAGCAACCTTGCAAATACAAAGGAGGATTAAGTCTTATTTTTTTTCAAATGCCTTTGCCCTTAGAGGGAAGACCTTCTCTGAAAGAAGGCAAGAAACTTAAGGAAACACCATCAAACCCAGTGTGAGGTTAAATGTTGGCAGAAATACCAAATAATCCACCCAATTATTGTAGAGTCCTAATATAGTCTAGAGTGGGATAAACTATGAAGCCTGAATTTTAGAAGAAATTCACACATGCGCACAAAGATCTGTACACATCAGTTCCCACACACAACTGCATGAACACACACCAGAATGTGGGAATCACTGCCCAGAGCATGAAATATTCATCAGTCATAAAACTTTAATTCAATCTCTCTCTCTCTGTCATTTTAGAAGCTGCTGTATTTTACTTTGTGAGGTAAACAAAAAAAGAGAAAACTACATTTTTCATTAAAACACACTGTCCACATGCACAGACCAAACCACATCATTATGACACTGCAGCATGTAAGATAAAGCAAACCAGTGTTCATGCAGTTCCTGATTACATTTCAAAAGGAAAAGCAGCTGTGAACTCTGTAACACAATACTGTGACACTAAATTTAAGTGTCTAAAGTTGACCTCATTCAAACCATGGTGCTTAGACACATGCAAATGAACACCAACCATGCAATCATCATTCTTTTTCAGTATCCAAATTGTCAAAAACACACAAAAAACCATCTGGTATCATTCTGTATACACAGTCTTTACTGTTATTTTGCTTTTAACGGGATCCAGTAAAACTTATAATGAATCTCAACTATGATGCAGAATTGTGCTTAAACCTGCCATGAAGCCCACAAACACTTCAGGCAAGTATTTCTAGCTGAGCAATTGGTTGGCAAATTGAGGAGCTGTTGTGTTATTATTTAAAAACTACATTACTGTAATAACTTTATTTGACAAAACAACATAGCTGATTTTATTTGTTATTGCCTGATTACAAAAAAATAAAAATATTATTCATTAGAAGCCATAAAACAAAATCATGTCTCACATGGTGCAGTGCAACTTTCTACCACAAGCGCAGTGGTCACACAAGAAAAAAAAAAATGTTTGGGTTAAGTGAGGTGGATATTTTTAATGCAAAGCTACAGACTGCAAAATGCAGTGAAATGATTTATTATTTTTACTGATTTCCTGGATAATAACACAGAACCAAACATGGAGAAACAGCCTTCAGTTTCTATGGACCATAAACTTCCAGAAAACTGAAAAACAGTCGAAATACTAAGTTCCTTTAAATAAAGGCAAAAACCCACCTGTTTAGAGCTGCCTTTGATTAGTAGTAAGTGGAACATTGATCAATATTTTTGAATTATATTTGCTTGATGATTTTGATGATGGCATATGACAAAATGTAATATTTATTGCTTGTTTCATAATTTGGTGACTGTATTATGTTTTTATGATGTAAAGCACTTTGAACTGCCTCGTTGCTGATATGTGCTGTACAAATAAACGACTTGAAGGTAAAAGCTGTACAATTTTGTAACACTGGAACAAAAATAGTCAAATTTATTATAACTTGTTTTCATTTAATAAATAAAAAACAGTGTTTAAGTGTTTGATTTCCACTGAAGGGTGCTGTCTGTGCTCTCTACATGGGAAGCACGCGGTGCTCCAATACCTTCAGGATTACACCTGAGTGTACCCCAACTACACTGCACAATGTGAACAGCTGTAGTTCTGTTTGTTAAACAAGCAAGTTATTTTCTTCACCTTATTCAACCTGCAGCAAACTTTCAGTAGACCTGTGAGTTGCAAACTGTGCTGGACAGGGAGAGTGACTGTTTTTTCCTGACTAAGATTTGCATAAATCTGTATGACTTTGGGAGTATTTCCTCAAAATGAACTCAAAAGGCCTTTTTTAAAATGTTTGCTTACTTAGAGCAAGTAAAGAAAAACAAATTTTGTTTGGTAGTAAAAATGGAGGAAAAAAATAATTGATTTGCCAAGTCTTATTGATTGAGACAGAGATGGAAACTGGTTCACTCATGCTGTGCTCATGAAACACAGGCACTGTTCTAAAGTAAATAAACCCATAAATTTCTTTCATTTTTAATCTTTTTCTAATGCTTGGCTGATAATCGTAAATTAAAAATATCAATCTGAAGCATGTTTCACTGAAAACTGGTATCTTCCGTTAACAACCTCTTAACACAAGAACATGAGTGAATGAAAATGAGTATTTTCTTCTGTCACTAAACATGTGATCATCTATATATTCGTGTTTGAACTGAAAAAAATATGAATCTTGAATGACAGTAAATACTGTTTACGATGAAACCCTTGCACCTATAAATGCCATCGATAGAGAACAAGTAGGAGCTCATATTTCTTGAGCAGCTAACAAGCTGACAGATGAATGATCCTTGCAGATATCAATTAGTGTAGGTGATATACATGGAAAATGTCACATGTGCTATTATTAAAATTCAATGCCACAGCTTTAGCTTCAAAGATAACTTTAAAACTGTTAGTTGATTTTAATGTTATTAACCATTAAATAAGATGACAAAAAAGATAAAAGAATGTAAGTTAAAGAACGTTTTATTTAGTGCTTCTCAATAAATTAGAACATAATAGAAAAGTAAATTAATTTCTAAGAAAATGTTAACCTATTGAAAAGTATCTCCAAGTACACTACTAGTATATGCATTCAGTACTTGGTTGGTGTTTTTTTTTGTGGGATGGCCTACAAGTTGTAGATGGTCAGCAAGTGCCTGTGCCCCCAAGGCTGTAGTTACCCCCTTTTTCTTTTTCTACCAAACTTTTTCCTTCCTCTGAACTTTCTGTCAATACAGCCCTTGGCAAAAAGCCAGCTTCTTTAGCAATGTACTTTTGTGACTTACTCCCTTTTGTAGAGGATGTTAACACCTGCCTTCTAAATCAGCCTTCACTATCACTTTGTAAGCCATAAAATGGCAAAATTTCTGTATTTTTAAAACTAAATTTTGTGTTTTTTAAACCTCTAAACCATGAAAATAAAATAAACACTTGAAATAGAACATTGTCTGTTATGAATCTACATATGTGGATTTAACTGTTTTGCACAATAAACGAGGATGTAATGAAAGAATAAAAATACAGGAATAAGAAGCTGTTTCACCATCAGAAATACACAGCATGTAAGCTACAGTGGAAACAAAATAAAGATATTCTTCTTTCTCTTTTCTCAACTTCAAACAAATACTGTTGGCAAAACGAAGCTCTGTCATTGTAGCTTTCCACTTTGAGGAGAAAGGAGGTGATGAGCAAAAATGTGTAACAACAGAGAATCCTCCACAGTCAACCTCATCCAACCTCAGGCCACGCATGGATGGTGACTGTTTGGGTAACGAAGTGAGCAGAAGATTGGGGTGTACACATCGGAAGTGTTCGGGATGGAGGGGTGTATGTGCCCCCCCCCCCCGCCCCCGAGGCCAACCCTCTTCACCTCCATCCATAATTCAGCAGACCTCCCTCCCCCCAGCTGTGCAGACCCCCAGGGCAAAGCTCCACCAGGAGAACACAACACGCACAGGAGGAAAGCACAAAGACGCCCCACCACCAGCAAAACTACCAAATACAGTTCAAACAGCAGAACAAACAGGGAGAAAAATCCCAGAACTCAGAGGTGAATCACATAAAGCTTTCCATGTAAAGCCCAACACCGTGAACAACAATCAGACACCGTCTCCAATCAGACACCAAACACTCAATCACAGACTCGACTGATACAGTGAATTAACAGCTAAAACAGAGGTTCACACACTGTCCGTTAAACTCAGACTCCTGGTGAGCCTAAATCAATGGTGATGAGTGTCGCTTTGCAGTGCTTGGTCTCTGATAGCTAAACTCAGATCTGCAGGACGCAGCAGTACCGGCCGTATCATAGAGGTTTTCATCCCAAACAGAAATTTCAGATAATATGCTGGATTTCATCATTTAATAGGCGACACTTAACACTTTTTGCGCTTTTAAAAACTTCTAAAACAAAGAAAGAAAAAGACAGAAAGTTGTGTAAATGTAGCAACAAACCTTGAAACTTTCAATTTAAACAAATTAGCAAAATAAATCTTACTTTTGGAAAATTAGATGTTGGTAGATGTCATTTATACTACTAAAACACTTCTATTTGAAAATATTAAATTTAAGTTTTACCGAAAAGCTTTGGGATAAACAGAGGAAAACAGAACAGAAGATAATATAAGGAAGAACTCAGGACAATGGACAATCTAGTGAGCTATGGGCAAAGAGAATTGCTTTTAAGAGTCGTCTCTCTGCATTTTTACAAAGTTAACTTGAAAAAATTAAGTTGGAGTTAAAGCTGTAACATGTGTTCCAGGAGCATGATTACATAGCCTTTACATTATACAATTTCATTAAGTAATACTGGGAATCAAAATTAAGTTGGTGTTGTCAATTAAAATACTGTTGCTGAGACATAAAAAGAAGATATTGATACCACATAATATATTTGCATTATGGTAATAGTTTGTATGTTCAACATAATATTTTTCAGTAAATTGATTGATCTGACAAGCAGTATGTATTTGAGGGAAAGAGGAAAGAGGAAAATTAAGTTAGTTTTACTGATTCTCATTGTGTGGGACCGATGTACACAATACAATCAAGTAAACTAAACAAACTGTTTTTTTCAGTGTGTATGCCTCAGTCATGTCAACTAACAGAAGACTAAGTGTTGTCCTATTGATTAAAGGAGTTATTTAACATACTACCAGCATAGGTACCGACAATAGTGAATCTTTCATTTAGTTAAAAACTACAGAAGAGGATTAGGGTCACTGAAAAATAGTAATTCTGACTCAAAATTCTGAGAAAACAGTGAGAATTCTGACTTTAATCTCAGAATTCTGAAGAACCGATAGAGCATCTGGGAAAAACCAGTGTACCTGTATAAAGATTGCCCCCAGGTGCCTGCCTGCAGGAAAGTCAGATTTTTTTTTTTTTTCCAGTGACCTTAATCCTCCTGATAAATGTGTTGAGATTAAAGGTTGGAGTTTTCAAAATGAAGCAATGTAAGATGATGCTACCATGATAAAAGAAAATTTTATATTATATATATATATATATATATATATATATATATATATATATATATATATATATATATATATATATATATAAAAGCTTCTACACATCCAAACCAGGGGTGCCTATATATATTTAAATATGAAAAGTGCAAGAACATTCAGAGTACAAACCTGGTGAAATAGAGTTAAAAAAAAAAAAATTAAAAATAAATAAATAAATAAATAAATAAAAATAAATCACCCTCCAGTGACATTTAAGACTTCCTTATTTCAGTTTAACAAACTGAAAATTGAACTGACATCTTTTAAAAGAGAAATAATCCCATACTGATACAGCTTTATATAGTTGACAAGCACTGCACTGAAAAATCAAAGACTTCTCTGTAAGTTATAGAAGAATTACATCAACATGCTTGGTTTATTGGCAGCTATGAGGTGCTGCATGTTCAGCTGTGGGTCATTTTAACACCATGATGCATAAAACTGGGACTCAACCTCCCATTCCCTGCCCCCCCGTTCCTCCAACAAGTGAACATTTTGCTCTACTTGCTGAGGCACAACCACCTGAGCTGCAACACAATGGAGTTCATTGTTATGGCATCTTCAGTTCAACATTTGAGATGTTTGTTACAATACAGAACACTAGAAAAGAACCTTTTGTCACGGATTCTTAAAAAGATGCTCACTAAAGAATGAGCCACAAAGCTCAACAAAAGTTATATTCCATGTCATTTTGAGTTTGTGAATTTCTTTAACGTTGTTGCCATTGTGTCTGAGCATGTGTGTACAAGTGTGTGTGTTTGTGGAGAAAGAAGATTTATTGAAGGATGAAGGAGTGCCACATAAAGATTTAATAGCTTAAGTAAAGTGGTGCAGGTCTTTCATAGACTACGGAGACTGATGGGTCTCCAGCTCACTGTATTATAAATAAATATGGATTACTCCATGTGTCAATAACGAAGCTCAGGGAATGTCAACATGCACATTTGTGCACGCCATGAAAGTGTGTGTTTTTGTACACATGCCAACACTTTTTCCTCTGCCTTTGAGTATCACGCCAACGTCAGCTTTTCCTACAACCATCTGTGTGTTGGTACTTTTGCAGAAACATATGTTAGCTTGTTTGCATGTTTTGTTTCATCATGACATTACCCTTGCTTTCACTATGCATATGCATATGAGTGCATTCTGTTGTGTGTGTCTGTATGTGTGGGTGGATGGGTGTGTAGAGTCTATACAGTGTATAGATGCTACACACAAAGTGTGCAACTCTATTTATTATTGATGTAACTTCCCCTCCGTTCTCTCTCAGAGCTCATCTTTCTGGGCTTTCTGAAATGTTTCACTGTTAAAAGCTCGAGTTGCATTTCACTCTTCATTTTTTCATGAACTGCATGTTTTCTATCAAGACTTGCAAGATTCACAAATTTCATTTTGGCAAAACAAATCACAGAGGTGTACAGTAAGAGACCACATGGGAGACTTTTCAGTATGAGTAACTAAGAAATCAGATTTCATGTTTATTTAATGAATTACAAAGTGCGGGTTTATACTGATTTAGAAACTAAATACCGCTGATGGTGACTAATGTAAATTTGCATTTTAGAAGATGAGTTAACCAATTATTCATTTTAAACTCTTTAGCAGGGTTTTGATGATTCAGCTGAAAAGGGATTATTCTTTTAAACTTTTTTTTTCCCCAAATGATTTGTGGATTCATTTATTTTGCCATCTTTGTTTAAACTACAAAAAGGGAAGGGATGAGAGCAAAGAAAGCAAAAGAGAAAAAAATTAGGCTGTAGAAAAGAAAATCAAGCCCTTTCAAATCTTGAAACAAACTTTTCTGATTTTTATTTTGGAATAAACCAATAATCGAAAATTGTGGTCAAACTGGTGGATTTTCTATGATTGTCATACTTCATTTTATATATATATATATATATATATATATATATATATATATATATATATATATATATATATATATATATATATATATATATATATAAATAAAACGTCAAACATATTTATTTTATATCATTAAAATAACAAACTAAAGAGGTGGAAGCTTTTATCCTCTATTCATACCACTATTTATACCCCTTGAACTTTTCATATTTTGTCATATCACATCCACAAACGTCTGTTTTGTTATTGGGATTTTATGTAATGGTTTGGTTGAATGAAAAGGACACATCATTTTAAACAAATGAAAATATAAGAAAGTGTAATGCGCATGATACCACTAACAGAGCATTTAAAATACGAAAAATGATAAAATAAACAGTGAGAGGTAAAATAGGAAAAATAAAAATGTAATAGTGAGCATGAAGAGAAATGAAAAGAAACAAAAAGGAGAAATTTTGGAAAGAAGTAAAAGAGAAGGCAGGATGGAAGCAGAGGAGAGCTGTCTGGGGTGTGTATTGTTTCTCCAACTGGAAAGGAAAGCTGGTTTTGTTTTGCTCCGGGGCACACAAAGTGTTGAGAAACAGGAAGCCAGGAGACCTGCCCATCCTCATGGACAGCTGGTGCCCTCCGATAGCTGGTCCCCTCTTCCTGTTAGCTACAGTACATACAATGGTTCCCACCCTAACTCAGGCCACCTGGAAACCAGCACAAGCTGCGGCTCTCTACCGCCTCTTTTCAGACATGCTTTCAATTAATTGGACAGCAACTGAACATGTCTGGTTTGTGTCTGAATCATGCCCCTAGAGCATTTCTGAACAATTTGCACTGACAACTGTCTAATCTGCCGCAGTCACATTAAGATGAAAACATGCAGTGCAGCAGTGTGCAAATGTGGCAGACATTTCAAAACAGTAGTACAACAAGAGAAGAAATGCCCTCAGCCCTTTGCACCACACGGTTACTTGAAAGACAAAATATGATTTTGTGTTTCACTATCACTAAGAAGTTGAAATTTCCAGGTTTTAGATTGGCAAAATAAACATAACAGACCCTGTGAAGTCACATTTCCATATGGAAAATATAATTCACTTTCCCACACTGTAACATGTTCACTAAATGAGGTTTGTGAGAAAGATTTAATGGGATACAGATCATCAGAAGCTGGGACGCGCAATAATGATTTTATATTTCATTTCAACATTTTGTGGTGACAAAAAAAAATAAAAAGGATTTAAAATCCATCCCAGACTTATTGGCATTACATCTTTCAGTACATACAGTCAGAAACACAAGAAAACATACTATATAAATAAAACGTAGCCATTATAACACGCTACCCTGGTAAACCAGTTATATTCAGAAAACACTTCTGACATTAAACATCAAAA
This sequence comes from Anableps anableps, assembly GCA_014839685.1. Lineage (NCBI taxonomy): Eukaryota > Metazoa > Chordata > Actinopteri > Cyprinodontiformes > Anablepidae > Anableps > Anableps anableps. Next base: position 35,685,874 of record CM026074.1, read on the forward strand.
CAAACAAACATTCAATCATATTTTTTAAAAAATATTGATGTTTATGATCATGCTGTCATGGAAACAACTGTTGAAAAAGGGCATTTCAAACAGTAAACGTAACAATATCCATCACACCGTCAGTTTCAGGGTTTGTAAATATCAAGAAGACTTTATTGTTATTAAAATAAGTCACAGTTCTTATCATTTTTTAAATGAATGATAATGATAAAGTGTGGGGTTGCACCGATTGCCATTTTCTGACCAATCACCAACCTTTAAAAAGCCTAACCTGCTGATTCCAATTTTGACTGATACTGATTTTTTTCATTTGAAAAGTTGCTAAATATAGCGACAAAGTTGCTAAGTTGGCAACAGTGGGGTGACTAGTGTTAACCGTGCACATGCAAACATTACCGATGGGCGGGTCTGTCAGTCAGCCCTCTCTCAGAGAGTAAAAGGGGGCAGTGGCTGATTTTCAGACATTTGCGAAGGTTGATAAGATCGGCGGATAAGATCAGTTTCAGACGACAACAAACTGAAAAACTCACAGCACTAATGTTCCATTGTTTTAAATGTCTTTCAGAAGAGTATCACTTCTTATAAAAAGTTGAAACTTTTTCTGTTGCTGTTTGTACATCAGACCTTATAATAACCTAAATGTCTGGATCTCATCCATAAATACAAACAAACAAGCACTAGAAGGCATATACATATATGATCATGGTTGCAACTATCCATTTTAGTGCCCCTGTTGTGAACTGGATAATGCGTGAGGACTGATCTGACCGAGTCTTTAGGACTAACGAGAAGGTTATATTTTAATGTAAATCTTGAAGCTTAAATTCCTCCCTGGTGACTGATCCTTAAATGAAACAAAAACACAGAAGGTCTCTGATTTTAAACAGAAAAGTTTGGAGTTCAAGTGCAAAAAAACATAAATTGACTATCAGAAGAGAAGATGGACCCATTAAAGGAGAAATAGAGCTCTGAGATGCAGCGAGTGTTTGAGTGTTTCTCTCAGTGTAAAAACAAGCTGATACTATCAGAATACTGATTTCACAAAACAACTCTGCAGGGGGGAGTAACTTTCAACTGCATATTTTTGGCTAATTTGATTTGAAAATAAGTAAACTAACTAGAGCTCATCCTACATTAGGAATGTTTTTTTACAGAGCAAAATATTAATGCAGCATGCCAGTTAAACACCACAACAGAAATGCTAAAAGACATTTTCATTTAGTCCTGTTCTCTGCTCTGATTGGAATCGCTGCACTCAGTGAGGCAACATCCATTTCTCTTGAACAACAGAAAAAAATAGCAATCTCCTTTCATTTTTTTAAGATTGTAAAAAAATAATTTAATTCTCAGTTTAAATCCACTAAAATTAGATTTGAAGAGCTGATAGAGAGCAGTGCCATCTTCTCTTTGGATATGAAGTCTATAAGAGCTGCATGCATCTTGTTCTCCTTACAGTAGAGGGCAGAAGGGCTTTCTGAAGAAGTCACGACAAGCAGGACTTGTGGGGAATGAGCCAGTGAGGCTGCAAGAGCAGGAGGTAACAGTTTGAGAGGGATAAGATAAAACAAAACAAAAAAAAACAAAAAAAAAAAAAAACGGAGCAGCTTTTATTTTAGGGTGAGAACACATAACTATTAATATCATAAACTAGTGGTTATAACTCAAATCTGCAAAAAAAAAAACAAAACAAAAAAAAAAAAAAACCAAAACCTATAGAGCTCAAACAATTAACTAATGAGATAATCTTTAGTCAACATCTCGGTAATTAACAACTGTGAAGTCTTTTCGGTATTTAAACTTCTTTTTTAAACAAAAATGGCAGAAAATATAATATTCCTTAAGAGTATCATTTTGATTTTTACTTTAATTTGCATGCTCACTCTTGCTTCTGACCTCTAAGACTTAACCCATAAACTAATACAGCATTTTAACTTTAGTGCGAATCAAGTTTCCTGATGCTGGTGTCTGTTCTTCTTTAAATAAACCGATAATTTAACTAAACCTTCTTTACCCTAGTTCAATGTTATGATCTTTTAAACACACTTTTCACAGCCTGGTTACATGTTTAATGCTCAAATAAACTGCAAATATTCTTCTCTCTTTTCCTGTGCATTTGCTAGAAAGTTCTAATCCAAACAAGTCTTCCCTTTAGTTACTCATTCTATGTTTTCTGTCAGGCTCACTGTCATTCAATCCTCTCACTATTTGTACTTCTGCTTTAAGTAACTTTTTCCACTGCAGCCAGAAACATAGAGGCATGCTTGGTAGGAAGACAGCTGTCAGTGATATCATTAAAATAGGACGAGCCTGGTTTACAATAGATGGCAGTGTTGAACTATTCTGAAGCAGACTACACAGCAAAGCGTAAAGGCTGGATATTTATGTTGGAATGTATGATTTTTCTCTCTCCTCTGCAGCTCTTTCTCTCCATCTTCTCTTTCTTTGTGGCCAATCCAGGTTCCCAGTCTGGGCTCGACTGTCAATCAGTAACAGCCTACACCTCAGTGCTGCAGCTGAGCCAGGGCCGCATCATCCCACCTGTCAATCACGGCTCTACACCTTCAATCCTTTCCATCTCTCTAAAGCAGATTCGAACACCGCCACCCGCTCCCCCATCTCTCCTTCCTCCTTTCAAAACAACCGCCACCACAGAAGCACAGAGATACCTTTAACTCACAAACCAATACTTACCCACATTCAATAAGACATGCACCCAGGCGCAAACATCTGTTGTTGCTCCAGCTTAAAAAACAGACGTGAAAATGGATGAAAGGTATGCAGGACTTCATACACAGTCACATTCAGATAACTGAGTGAACTGAATGTTGCCTTAATACCTAATCAATATGCACAAAGTGCCTGGAAACAGAATTTTAATATTGTGTAGGGCAAAGATATAGTGGTTAACAGTGGAGTGAGAACTTCTGTACACATTAAGAAATGAAGAGGTTCTGACTCAAACTGGCCATTAATGTTTTCATATGACAATCTGCAGCAGAATGATTATCCTACACTTTATGGTGCCTTATGGAAACTGAAAAAAAAAACTCTTACAGATCAATGCTAAAGAAATATTTTTGATTTGTATTTCTGATTCCAAAACTTGCAACAAAATGTGTATTTTCTGAAGAAAAAAAAGTCATACTTTTTCATATAAAGTATATGCAGTCTAAATTAATAAAATGACAGAATTTTCAAAAACACTGCAGTTCTCCCTTCATTTATCATTTTTATTTGAATATAAAATTTAACCTGCTGCAGCAAAAAATCTGTTCCCATTAAAACAATAAAAATAAACAAAATTTATTATAATGTGAATTATTATGTAAACATAGTGGAATGTTCAAATTTTTGGTGATCATGGTCTCAGGGATTATTCAAACACAAGAACACTGACAGATGACATATGACAGTTTTCAGTGCCTGTAAATGCAGTCTTCTGATAGGAAATGCTATGTTCTGCTTTCAGGTAAAAAGTTACTTTGACACATACCATCATCATCCAATCACTCACGTCACAAAAACACAAAAAATGTGGACTTTAAATAACCCTGATTAAAATATCAGAGCATTCCCAAATATCTATTTACAAGCTAAACCCAAATAGAGCCACTCCTGCTTTCAACGAACCAAAAGTATAACCTGCTAAAGTCCTAGTGGACTACCCAATAACATGGGACAAAAAAAGATTAGCCTTTGAAAAAAATTCTGTCTTTCTCAATTAATTCTCAGAGTTGAATCAAGTCCTAGGACCTTCCTGCTGGGGATCCTTTCTGCATAGAGGTTATATGTTCTGCATGAGTTTGCATGGGTTCTCTCTAGGTACTCCAGCTTCCTCCCCCAGTCAAAAACATGACTGTTAGGTCAATGGCTGCACTAAATTGTCCTCATGTATGAGTCTCTCTCTGTGTGTGTGTGTGTGTGTGTGTGTGTGTGTGTGTGTGTGTGTGTGTGTGTGTGTGGTAGTTTTTCCTTTGTGTCTCCGTGTTGGACAGTCCAGAGTGTACCCTATCTCTTGCCAAATGAGCGCTAGAGATATGCACTTGATCCCCCACCCCAACCCTGCAAGAATAAGGGGGTATAAAACACATATATACACACAGAGGGATGTATCTGTGTATCTATAATGTTTAATAAATGTATGCTATGAAATATTTCACTATATAACAACTGTTAAATTCTTGCTGTTGATATTGCTACATTTTAATTTTTTATAATCCATCTACTATCTTGCACTCTACAGCAAGTTCTAGATTATTCTACAGCATGTTTCTGTATATTCCAATAAATACATTTCTACACATTAAAAAGTTAAAAACCATGTCAGACACATGTATTTTGAATATCAGATCTGTTAAACATCACTACATAAAGTAATCCTGAGCAATCTAATACACACATTACTACTTCATTTTTCCTATCATTAATATTGCAGAACTTTATCATTATCCTTTATCACTTCATGGCTTTAATCTTGCATGGTGGTAAAGAAGTCAGTGAAAATGGAAGTTTGTTTAATTCTTATTTCTGCTTTTCAAACATGAATTTCCTTTAAAATAAATTATCAACCGTTACTATGATCAAGCTGGATTTGCTATTTTTACAGAAGTTGTAATTGCTCCAGCAACTCACTATAACTGTTAGAAGGATGGTAAAAAAAAAAATTCAGTTAAAAAATGCATTTAAGAGATATGTATTTGACTAAAATTAAATCTGAACAACATGCAGTAATTAGAGTGTTTATTAACCAGCACATTACAATGATGCTAAATATACAACATATTTTAAAAAACCTATGATCATTATATGATAATTAGAATATCACAGTACTCAATAGTTATATTAATCAAAATGTTCTATCTTCAAATAAAAACCATTGAGTTTGCCCATTCCTAACTGGACTTCAAGGCAGAGGTGTTTTGGCTCGTTCCTTCTCATGTAATAAAGTGGGTCCCTTGTCTTTTCTGCCTCCTTATTATGTCTTTATGCTTGCTAAAAGAGAATTAGCCTTGGTCATTTCATCGGTGCAATAATTGCGAACCGCAATGCAAGGATAACAAGATGAATTGCAAACGCGGTGAGAATAATTTTTTTGCAGTTTGCCCTCAACCAGCCCATGAAACATGCAAAGTTTTCCCCTTCTTGTTTGAACTTCTTCTAAAATGAGCCTTGCTCTTTGATTGCATCATGGAGTGCAGCTTTCATCAGATGCCTCATAGACTGTAAAGCGAGGCAAGATACCCAGCCGAGTGTTCAGACCACTGTGAATTAGGACATAATTAGACAGAGTTCTATACATAAAACAGTACAAAACAATAGCGCGCACTAATTGATGTATGTCAATAGAAGTTTGATGAGAATATGTCACCACTGAGAACTAATTAAAATTATTCAATCACACCATCTTGAAAATGCACATCTTTATTAGCTTCCTTTTGTAATGAAACTATAAAATATTATGTCATGAGGCTGAAAAGTCTCAGAGCTCATATTTAGTGCTCCTCAGATCAAGAGGAAAAGGTGAGGCAACAAACAAAATAATCCCTCTGAATAAGCATCTTGTGTTGTCTTCTGCTCTTATAACTGACGCTCATACATGAAGATTACAATTAGCAGGTACGGGTGGTTGGTAAAATCTGCTTTTCATGAGTGGTAAAAGGTGGAAAAGGATTTGAGCCTTGTGTTCAGGTTCTTAAAGGTGCAGTATTATGTAAAATCAACTTTTTTGAGCTTCACATCATGTTATAATGTTATTCACTCATCAATGTTGCCTTGATTCTTTCATGCATGTTTGAGAAATTCTTTAATTTCCCATGACAGCTATTCAGGACTGGGTGAATCAAGCTCCATCTTCGAGGCACAGCTCCTCCTCGGAGCAGCAGTTTGTAAGCTTCCGAGCTTCCGCCTCAAAGAGCGACTTCCCCACTCAGCTCCTTCAGACTAGCCCTTTAAGACTTTCAGACTCATTTAATCCACTTCACAAACAAATAAAATGCTGTTAAAATATGCTGCTTTGGGTAGTGTTTGGAGAGTGATATAGGTGTATGAAGGATTTAAATGCAACTTTTTTGTATAAATATATGTTTCAAGTGTTTAAGAACTGAATAGATTTTTAATATTATAACTGAGTATTACTCAACAAAGATTAGGACTGAAGTCTGCATCTTGGAGGAGTTGCATTTGAATCTTCAAAATAAAGACTTGAGATCTGACTTGGACTCGACTCGAAAGGCTCAAGACTCCACTCTAATTTGTGATATGAGAATCCAGTCTTGTAAACAAAATTGGTCAAATGTAAAAAGTAGTGAAAGTAAGCCAGTAAGTACAGATCATTTAAGAAAATGATTAGGGTGAGTTAGTAAAGAATGAGCAAATCACTGTTTGTCACAGTAACATGATGCATAGCTTTGTAATGTTTCAGTATATGTCAGTAAAATGAGTATTGGCAGGTGAAATGGCTCATGAAAGCGATGAAAACAAAATAAACTTAAATTAGCTTAGACAACATATTATCTCATTGCTAACTATTATAATTAGAACATCTCCTGTTTTTTAAAATAAATTTCCTTTTCGTTACAGTTTCAGAATGAAATTTTGCTTCTTCTCTTTCACCCAGTAAATCACTGCTCATACTTTGTTTTGTAATTCATAGTTAAGTTTAGAACATATTTACTAATTAGACTTCTGCACAAATTGTACATGCAGATTTGGAATTTTGTTTCCTAATATTTTTACAAATCCTCTGTCTTAAATTAAGTAGAAGTAAAGCGTACAAATCAGTTTCGTGCACTATACTGTAAAGGAGCAGAAAACTTGAGTATGGGGATAAAGAGAAGTTAACTATGTAAATACAGAGATAAGTCTTCAAAATAAAAGCCCTTCTGATTTGAATCATCTAGAAAATTAACATCAAATGTTACCATATTTCTACCAGTTTAATTTGACCATTAATGGATATTTATGTTTTAGTGAAGTAAGTATTATTCCTTATTAAGGTTTTAAATGATTTACAGTGTTTTTACTCTGCACTGGATATTTAGGAAAGGATCAGCAAAGACAATGAGAGGATGCAAAGATGGACAAATGAATGGAAAAGATAAGGACATCAAATGTCTAGTCTTGAATTTGGCTCAAGGGTAATGATTCAAACTCATAACCTAAAGCAATTCTACGTTAAGGTAGACAGGAAGGTATTCACCCAATGGAAAAGTATTACTTTCAGTCATTAGTGACTTGGTTTACACTAATATTTTACTGTTTAAGTACAACAAACAAAATAAAAAAGAGCTAACAAACATTTTTTTTTTTTTTTTTTTTTTTTTTTTTTTTTTTACACAGGAGCATGTGCTATGAATTCACAAATACCATACACAACAACATTTACAGCCTTGGCTAATGTGCAATGCTTGTCCCTAGTTAGGCCAATGATTTTGATGTTTTTTGAGGATTTGCTGTATACTTGATTGATGTTTTTATGATGCGAAGCACTTTGAACTGCCTTGCTGCTGAAATGCGCTATACAAATAAACTTGACTTGTCTTGACTTCGGTTACATGGGAGTAGTTATATAGAGTTTTTCTAGTCATACTGACCACTTGCAATGCTTAGCAGTAGAGCCATATTCACCCAGTCTCACTCATTCAAAACAAATTCATAAAACAATACACAGATAGGGATACACTGATATATGACAGGAGGAAGCTAGAATCGAACTCACAATGTTCTGATTACAGGACAACAGTTCAAGAAGTTGTATCCCCCTTGAAGAATCGATATTTCCCTTTTATAAAGTAGGTAAGCAAACACTGAAAATTTCTCAATATCAAATCTGATATAAAAGAAGGTTTGATAACTATTGGCTGATTATTATATTGCTTTTTATATTAGTTTCAAAAAACTGCTACCATTTCACTTGTGAATGAAATAAAAGAGCATCAGCATCAAAATCAAATTTTACTGTCATGCTTTTGTCCATCCATCCAATGGCGTTTATCCTTGCAGTGTCGCAGGGGGTCTTGTGCCTATGCACAGCTTAATTAGTTTCTGTGAAATATGGTTTAATAGTGCAGCATCATATCATGATTCTGAAACTAGCAGAAATGTTTTAAAAAGAGACGACTGATCAGTTTTGCATGTATGCAAACTATTTTTTGACTCTTTTTTCCTGCAAAAATGATTAATCCCCAACAATCTGAAAAATGTAATATTGTTGGTAATTGTTGGTCAACAAAGCCAGCAGGATACAGAATTGTTTGGAGATCCCTCACTACTTCCTCTTGAAGCACTAAAAGTGAACTATTTACCTAACAATAAAAATATTCTACTTTAGACTTCAAAAAAATGCAAACAATATTTTTTCTCAACCAAATATTCAAAGCTGATTTCAAAATAGAAGAAAAAAAAAAAAAACAGGAACACTGAGCACCCATGAAGAAAGCCTCCAGTATTTACAGCAGTTATTTTCAATATGAGCCATTTCCTTTGAGAAGCCCCGTTGAACAGCAGCTGGAGATGAGTTACGAAACACCCCAACACCGGTCCTCGCAATAAAGAAACAGATTAGGTAAATTAGCTTTTCTAATTTTTGCTATGCTGAATGTTATGAAATTAGAGCACCTCAGACTGGAGTAAAAGGAATGTTTCTTTGTAATTATCATGTAAGCCACTCAAATAAATACGATTCAATTCCAACAAGGATTGGAGTTTTTATATTTAAGCTTTTATCCATCACACAATGTGAGGATTTATAAATGTACCGAGTAAGAAATAATAAGCAAACGTGAAAATGCAAATTAACACAAACACAAATAAATGTGCTTTAGAAATGGAGCTGCATTGTAAAATGCAAACCAAAACACAAGTTTGCACTTTAAAGAAATATTTAATTTCTTAGCAGAGCCGTTACAAACCTGATAAAGAGGAGCTAAAATAATCTTCAGCATAATCAGCAGAAATCTCTTGATTTTACATCTGAGGATTTATTTGGGATCCATACAGCTGCTCCACTGCAGTAAGTCACAACCTTTTGTTTTGCAGTAAAAAAAAAAAAAAAAAAAAAAAAAAAAAAAAATTGCATGGCTGCTTCTGAACCACCACTAAGCACTTCCCACACTGGTCAGTATTGTTCTGACCTGCATGACAGTAACTAGATGTATTAAGCGCTTTACACAGCTGGAAGCTATAGGATTATTTCAGCATGAGGTCAGTGGCAGGCACATTTACATGTTGTTTTTTTGTTGGTTTTTTTTGTTTTGTTTTTTTTTTTTGTTTGTTTTTTGAAATGGAGAGAGCTGGTGAGCTTAAGTTTGGAGACTAACAATGCAGGAGAATGAGCTTAAATACATGTATCTGAGCTGCAATCTAGAAAATATAAAAAACAGAGGCTGATGGCAAAGACAGACATCTGTGTTGTAATGACAGCTCTATACTACACAGAAGGTGAAGACCTTTAAAGGAAACAGGATTTTTTTTTATTTTATTTTTTTTATTTTACAGTACAGTTTGAAATATACCCATTTAAATCATCTAAAAGTAATACCCTTATGAATATGCAGCTAATTTTAATACTATGTCTAAGTTTTCTCTCTTTTTAAAAACATTTCAGAATTTTATTTTTGTATATTATGTGCTCATCAATTTGGTCTTTGAGATGTTTCTTGGTTTATTTGTTAAAGTAAAGATTTTCAATCTGGAACTCCTTAAATTGGGTGGAAAGCTGGAAAATGAACAAAAGAAGAAAATCTTACATTTCTTTTCCATGACAGCAGTATTCTTTTGGATCAAACTTTTCTGTTCATCAGAACAAACTCATCTCCTTTCCAGGGTTGCCACGGAGCATTTGGGCTGGAAGGGAGCGGTCTGAGAGCATTCGGCTGAAACTCCATTTCAAGAATTTTCTTTATGGTTTTTGAAACCAGAGCTGTGTACAAATCAGCAGGTTCAAAATATATAGGTTTTCTTTGAGAGATCTGACTCAGGACAAATATGAATTAATGTAAAAACAGGTGGAGCTGGAATGAGAAGACCAATCACAATAAAAGAGGCAATAGGAACTCAAACAAAATTAAAAGTAGTTGGTAACGTGCAAATTAGTATCACAGTTAAATTGTTAAAGCATGACTGCATCTATCATTTTCTCATTTCATTGTAAGAAATATCCAGGTCTCACTTGTTGGACATCAGCAGTGAATGGTGCTCTGGGTCTCCTTTTGCCCAATTTACCCCCAACTCCCCCAAATCAAAATTGTGTTTTAAAGATTTAAAGCAGGGGTATCCAACGTGCGGCCCAGGGGCCCTATTTGTGGCCCTTCCAGGGGTTTTGTGAGCCTACTAGATCACATTGTTGGTACAAATAGACACTTTCTGGACAATTTTTGAGGGTCAGACTTTCAATTGAAAATCTTCTTAAAATGAAAACTATGAGGTACACCACAAAATATTTCTGTTTTATTAAATAGTTTGTTTCCATTTTAATTTCACACTAAACAGGACCACAAACATTCAGCATCTTTTACTCACAAAATGAAACTCAGCCAAATAGGTGAATGACAATAAGATGTTTTCAGAGAAATGCATTTTAATTAACATTAGTTCCTTAGTTTCTTTTCTCAGGGTATTGATTGGTTAAGAAGAGGTGCTTTCGTGGTCTTGATCTCTAATCTGGAGGCCTAACCTGCTCTGCAGTGGATCAGGTTTCCGGAATAAGTTACCATGATGATACTGAAAATCCAAAAGTGAACCTGAAGTGTCTTAAATAAGACAGTAGTCCTTTTAGGGGGTGCCAGTTTTTTTTTTTTTTTTTTTTTTTTTTTTTTTTTTTTTTTTTTTTTTTTTTTTTGGGGGGGGGGGGGGTTATATCATGCTACACAGGATTTTGTATTATGCTATAATGAAGGTAATGTTGAAATATAAAAATGTACTATGTGGACAGTATGGAATAACATCCTGAGAGGAGAATGTCAACAAGCCAATTGAGAGATTTCATGTAAACCCCCAAAATATTAAGTGATACTCATTCATAAGGTAATTAGGTACACAAGAGACTATTAACTGTTGAAAAGTTGTTAAATTATTTTGGTGTGTTTACTGTCATTTTAATGAGTTATATTTCTCACAGAATGTCTAATCTGAAAGCTTTACTTGACTCTACACCACAAAGTCCTTCTCCTTGAAGAGTCGAGCAGTTCAGAGCTGTGGCTACAACCAGAGACTGAACCTCCAATCAGCAGACATTAAACAACCAACTCGAGAAAAAGAACATAAGAACATTCCTAGAACTGTTATTTTTAATAATTACCATATGCAGTAGTTGGTTATGCACAGTCTTGAATGACAACACTTTCGAATTCTTTGCTTTTCTTTGACAAACAAGTCAAATTGGAACATGTTTCAAGGCGGAGGTGCTGGTGTGAACATGTGTGCAACTTAGCGCACCTGAATGTGAATCGACAAAAGCTCACAACTGACGGTGAGTCATCATCGCCATGGTGTTAAGCCTCCTGTTCCCGGGGGAACAGGGTTACCATCTCTACACCGGTGGGGATTTTTATTTTTACATTTGAAAAGCAAAGCTGCGCCCAGCTAACAACACTCCTCCACTGCATGTATCTCTGCTCTCGCTCCCTCCTCCTCCACCAGTGAGCTGCGACACACAATAACACATGCAAACGCAGCCGACGCCACTCACACATCTGGTCATTTTAGTGCACCACATTCTTATCTATCTCTGTGTAGTTTTCAGTATGTTTCAGAACAAAACATGCAAATAAGATGGAGGAAACAAAATCACAAACTCAGTCAGAGCATTTGCTTTATTATGCAGTTATACAGTTTTGATGACAAACTGTATAACTGAAGTCCTGATGTTTCTTGAGTTCAAACTTAAGTTCTGAAACTCAAGTATGACAAACTTTTAAGTTCTAAAAATGAATGAGTCAATAAATCCTCAAAATAGAAAACAAAAGCAACATCCAGCATACACTGAACAGGTAGAACTTTTTGATTACCGACAGATAAAGTAAATAGCCCTGATTATCGTTTAGTTGTCTGCAAAGTTGATGTGTTAAAACCAAGAAAAATGGGTAAGCATGAGGGCTTTGTAGTTTATTGCCTACAGGGCTGCAATGCAATAAACAATGTATCATAACTAGAACATGGAGCAATGTAACAAGGTGTCCTGATCTGATGAATCATGTGCCCTTTTACATCTTGTGGATACCCAGGTGGATGTGTGTCCCTCAGCAGGAAAACACATGGAACCAGGATGCAGTATCGGAAGAAATTACCCAGGCAGAGACAGTGTCCTCAGGGCAATGCTCTGCCGGGAAACCTCGAGTCCTGCCATCTATTTGGTTGTTATTTGACCCATACCACCTATCTTAGCACGGCTGAAAACCACATACATTCCTTTGAGAAGATTATTATGCACTGATCACTTTGGCTTCTTTCAAGCAAAAATGGTTCCAGAATTGTTTGAAGAGCACAACAACATTCTTGAGACTTTGACCTGGCCTGCAATTTCTCTACATTTCCATCTTATCAAAAGTCTATGGGATGTGCTGAATAAACAAATCCATTTCATTAAGGACTCCCCTCGCAACATACTGGAACTTAAAAGATCTGCTTGATAACATCCTGGTCCCACATACCACAGCGCACCTTCAGAGATCTACTACAATCCATGCATCAAGGGGTCAGAGTGCATGTGAACTGCCATGAATCTAACAGAGAAATGTAAAGCAGTTCTTGTGCTATTTCTTTTTTTTCCCCCACTTATCTTGGTGTCTCTAAAAACACATGAAAAACATGAAGCACATTTTGTCAAACCTAAAATCTTGTCACCTCTTGTAACATCACTGTTGATTTTCTTGCTTTCTCCTACCAAACAGCTGCCTGAGCATTATCAATGCACTATACTCAAAACGGTGTTTCCAGGCAGTTACAGAATTAGCTGAATTAGTAAGAAAATAAAACAGTCTGCCATTTCAATGACCACAATCATTATGTATGTGGAGACAAGTAGTCTTCATCAGTGCAGACAGAGTGTCTGCATGACGTAGCATGAAGTGATGTTTTCAAAGCATCATTGCTACAACATTTGCTTAAATTTCATAGAATCAACACCAGTGTGTGGTATTTGTGGAGTCTTCAAATTCCTTTTTAAAAATATTTTATTTTGTGGGGTCTCCAAGTTGCAGTACTCATACATGGGTTTTTCAACATGCCAAAATGACATGTGGCAGCCTGGTTTAGCAGATCACACATCTAAAGATTTTAATAGGATGGAAGCCTTCCAACCCAGAAGACTATAAGCTCATCACCTGACACAAATCTTTAAAATACCAGTGGAAACATGAAAAAAGCTGGTTAGCAATCACATAAGAAGGCTTTGATTGCTGCAATCCCAGTAAGCATTTTTCAACAGAATTTGGAGAAGAGTATACATTTTCCTGCAAATAGTTAAATGTGAAAATTAATTGATTCTCTTTTTACAAATCTTTAGCGTAATTCAAGAGATGCCTGTCTTGTTTCCTGTCAGAAACAAACTTTTTGTATAAATGAAAATAATTTAAAATCTGAATCTGCCATGGGTATGAATAATTTTGGGCCTAATTGAGCACAGAAAGCTTTAAATGCTAAAGTGCTAGACTGAATATCTTAATGCACTTTTAAAACACAAAGCAGTAACACAATAGCTTAACAAATGTATAAAGCTTTAAAATGAAGGCTAAAAATATATATTTGAAATGTCTGGGTATTTTTTTAAAGACAATCACAAAAATGCTTGTTTTGACATTTTTGTCATTAAAACACAGATCTACTGTACACATACAATATACAAATTCATCCAGGCCTCACACTGCATGAATATCTATTCATAAAAAGGGATCTATGCAGTTAACATTAAACACCCTAACAACTATATCGAAAATAAACCCTATTTAATTAAGAAATCACACTTTAACTATTAAAATACATTTAAAATGTACCTTTTCACCAAGCATCAAAAAAATTTCCAATTAAAATGTAACTGTTTTTGAAAGGTAAACAATCAATAATTTTCAAAACTTAAAGCAGAATTTACATGAAAAAGGTAATTTGTGAAAGTTAAACACATATATTAGGCCTGTGATGAAATAGGTTGCCAGTAGTTGGGTGTGACATTGCATCAATGCTCAGCAAACACATGCAGAGTAAAAGCTAGAGAGAGAGAGAGAGATAGCAATTTTCTCAGGAACACAGAGCAGTATGCTGTATGGAAAAAATATTGTTCCAGAGGTAAAAATCTTTACTGGTAAAGTTCACACATTTTTTGTTGTTTTCAGTGAGGTGTTACAGAGGTATTTTGGGAGAGTAAGAAATCAATTATTTGACTAGAAACTTGGTAAAGGAAGTAGCAGGTTAAGAAAAGTAAAAATACAATATGTCTTTTTTTACTTCAGCAAAAAAATCATTTGAAGGAATAAAGAACACCACAGATAGAGGTCTTCAACTTTGTGAAGGCTAAGATTTTCTGATGGTGATAATAGTAAAGATGATGACTTGAATTGGGAAGATCTTCTCAAGAACCAGATAAGAACAACAATGACTCATGAAGTGGAAAATGTAAAGTTCATAAAAATAAAACAGTGGGTACTGCAGCATGTAACAAGTTGAATCTCTCAAACAAAGGAGGCTTTCACAATGAAGCAGTTTTTTTTCACAGTTATCCAGTTTAGTCTAAAAAAATACATTTTAAAATTAATTTTAAAAAGATGCCTCCAGTATCCTTACTGTATCTCTTTGGTCCATCTTCGAGGCAGAAGGAGAGTGTGAGGGTAGCGTCTTCCTCAAAAAACTCTGTAGCAAAGGCATCCCACCACAAACTGTCACTTTCCTATGAGAAGAAAAACAGAATCACAGATTATCAGAATAGCTGTACCCCTGTATATTCATATGCTGATAACTATTACCCGTTTTTATAATACATCTATGAAATATATGTATTATCATAACCATATGATCAACCTCATGAAAACATGGTGCACTAATTGGTTACTGGATTATATTTTATGGTGTAAAGCACTTTGGACTACCTTGTTGCTGAAATGTGTTTTATAAAATAAACTTGACCAACAGGATTGTTTTGTTTCATTATTATATAGAAAACATTTAACAACCCAGAAAATATTCTTTATCAAGGTTGTTGCGTCCAATTGCATTTTTATACAAATTCAATACTGATTCTTCCTAATGTGACATTTTTTTTCCAGTATAGTGAGACAACTATTGTTTATTACACGATAAAATGTTAAAAAATGCTGTTTTTATGTTAAAAAAAAAAAAAAGTGTTTGAACTACATTTTTAAAATGAGATTTAAATTAGTATGAAGACAGCTGAAAAAAAATCTATAAAGAACACAATGTATAACTTCATTATAGATATAACTGTTTAGTCCTTAATAACTATATGCAGTACATAGAAGTGTTCCCCCTCCCCTACATGTTTCTGTGTGGTGTAATTCAGCTGGCTAAAGGAAGAAGAGTTTTTCAAACACTTTCTCCTTTGCTAAGAGAAAGACAAAAGTTGTCTGGGTGCTACTATATCCAGTCTGAAAAACACAGGAAAGACCTCACTGGATACAACAGGAGTACACACGTCAATCCTTTCAAAGTAATCCCAATCTTATTTGCCTACAGCAAATATTATACATACACACTGCTCAAAAACATAAAGTGAACACCTAAACAAAACAATATAACTCCAAATCAGTCATACCTTTGTGTCACCAGTTAGGTAGTAACACTTATTGTGAATCAATTTCACCTGCTGCTGTGCAAATGGAACATACAACAGGTGGAAATGAGACAATTAGCAAGACAACCCCTATAAAAGAGTGATTCTGCAGATGGTGACCGCAAATCATTTCTCTGCACATGTCCTTTCTGGTTAAAGTTTTAGTCACTTTTTCATTTTGTCATTGCTGTCACGCATAGCGGTATCATGAGGCGTTTTTTACAGCCCACTGAAGTTGCTCAAGTAGTGCAGCTAATCCAAGACGGAACATCAATGCGAGCGGTGGAAAGAAGATTTGTTGTGTCTCTCAACTCAGTGTCCAGAGCATGGAATAGGTACCAGAAGATAGGCCAGTATAC
The DNA here is from genome assembly GCA_014839685.1 of Anableps anableps. Taxonomy (NCBI): domain Eukaryota; kingdom Metazoa; phylum Chordata; class Actinopteri; order Cyprinodontiformes; family Anablepidae; genus Anableps; species Anableps anableps. The sequence goes on from CM026074.1 coordinate 35,702,008, forward strand.
CAGAAGACAGGAGGGGGCCGTAGGAGGACTACAGCCCAGCACCAGGACCGCTACCTCGTCCTTTATGCAAGGAGGAACAGGAGGTCCACTGCCAGGGCCCTACAAAATGACATCTAGCAGGCCACTAATGTACATGTTTCTATTCAAACTGTCAGAAACAGACTCCATGAGGGTGGTATGAGGGCCTGATGTCCACATATAGTGCCTGTGCTTACAGCCCAACACCATGCAGGAAGATTGGCGTTTGCTAGGAAACACCAAAATTGGCACCCTGTGCTCTTCACAGATGAAAGTAGGTTCACACTGAGCACGTGACAGAGTCTGGAGACACCGTGGAGAATATTATGCTGCCTGCAACATCTTCCAGCAAGACTGATTTGGTCATGGTCATGGCTGTGCGGCCATCTTCGGATGGCCGCACAGCCCTCCATGTGCTAGCCAGAGGTGCCCTGACTGCCATAAGGTACCGGGAAGAGATCCTCAGACCCATTGTCCCATTGTGAGACCATATGCTGGTGCAGTGGGCCCTGGGTTCCTTCTAATGCATGACAATGCCAGGCCTCATGTGGCTGAAGTGTGTCAGCAGTTCTTGCATGACGAGGGCATTGATGTTATGGACTGGCCTGCCCGTTCCCCAGACCTGAATCCAGTTGAGCACATCTGGGACATCATGTTTTGGTCAATGCCACATCGCACCACCAGGAGCTAACTGATGCTCTAATCCAGGTCTGGGAAGAGATCCCTCAGGAGAACATCCGCCGTCTCATCAGGAGCGTGCCCAGGCGTTGTCGGGAGGTTACACAGGCACGTGGAGGCCACACACACTACTGAGCCTAATTTAGACATGTCTTGAGGAATATTCACTGACGTTGAATCAGCCTGTCATGTTATTTTCCACTTTCCTATTGAGTATGAATCCAAATCCAGATCTCCATGGTGTAATAAATTTGATTTACATTGAGAATTTTTGTTGTTATTTCTTCTCAATCAATTCAATGTGTTAATAATAAGTTTTTCAGTGAGAATATTTAATTAATTGAGATCTAGGATGTGTTATTTTAGTGTGTCCTTTAATATTGTGAGATAGATAGATAGATAGATAGATAGATAGATAGATAGATAGATAGATAGATAGATAGATAGATCTCTAATAAGAATAAGAATAATCAGTATTAACTGTTTGTTTGTTTTCTCAATAAAATAGTAGTTTTTAGGCCAATATCCAGTAAAACACGTAATTGCTTTGCTAATAGCAAACACGTAGTTGCTGAATATTAACAACACGTCTCGTACCACCTCAAACTTTAATGTAGTTAAGTATTAATAGTTTTAGTAACTTTGACTGTGTAACAATATTGTAAATAGTAGCAGTAGCAATAAATAAATGATGTGGGAAACCACTGGAAAATATTTCTATCACTGGTTTTGGTAAATTAAATCTTATTATGCATCTTCTTCGGAAAAGCTCCTGATAATACTGGCGGGACAACTCCCCCAGCCCCTACCTCCCTCCTCCAACCATCGACGTTCAGCTGATGCTAATTTACTCTGACATGTTATGACAGATCCCCACGTTTCACTCTGTGCAGGAGCTGAAGAATGGCAAGCACCTCCCAGATGTTGACAATTAGCGTTGTCACCATCGAGCAGTGTCAGGCCTGATGAGCGGTGACCGGAGCGCCCCGCGGGTCAGCGTGTCTCCTCCATGGCAAGTCCGATGCAAAGAGGACATGTGGTGCGCAGTCCCAGAACATAACCCTAATCAAGCTGGGTAATCAATAGACTATCGTGAGCCAGTGGTGAGCACGACACAAGTGAGATTCCACTAAAAAAGTTTTAATCACTGCAAACTGTCATATTTTTAATATTTTTAAGATCTTACAAGTTTTAGGTGAACTATAGAATAAATTTCAAATTTAGGACAAGCTAACGTTGCATCTTATGACAAAAAGCAGATTTCTTTAAGTACCTTTTAACAGAAATTTTAATGATTTAGTCAAGTGTATAAAAATGTAATAAGGACATATTCAAAAGAACTTGTTTTCCCATTCTCAGATGTCCTTTAAATGCACACTAAGATGAAACCTGCAGCAAATTGTCAGATCTGAAAAGCTGAAAGCAATATATATTTTCCTTCTTTGCTTCATTAACTGGCTACAAAAATGTTGATAACTGATTAAAAGTACACAAAAATGAATTACATTTTTGCATGAACAGGAAAAATATTAATAAGTGCCCTTAAGCAAAAATTTGAGCATCCGCACTCCAAAGTTGCTTGTTTTGTTGCCACAACCTGAGCCAAAGACATCACCTTTAAAAGGACACTATTGACCTGTAATTATAGCGCTCCCACTGGGTCAATCAGAGTAATTGCTCACCCCAACAGTGCAAAAATACATCACTCCCCTTCAGTGTTACACAGTAAAACAAACTGATAATTGATTACATGCCAGGAGTTTGTCTAAGTGCATGCTGACTTTAAAAAAAAAATAAAAAAAAATCCAGAAAAATAAATTGAATCTGGTAAACCAACATACGGCACCAACTATTCGTCCGCTGGGGATGAGCTGCATGCGTTGCCGTGTGTTTTTATGTGTGTGTGTCACACTGAGAATCAGCAGGTGTGAACAGCCAGCATGTGTGTGGTGTCATGTGAATACATCTATTTCAGAAAGACAGAGAAGAGTGGCACTTCAGGACAAAAGAGATGGAGAAAGAGGGAGACTGAATTTGGTGCTGGTCAGCATTCAGACAGCGTTTACCTCATAATCCTGAAGCAGGAGGAGGCAGGTACTCCGGGATTGACAGTCAAGTGAAGGATAACCAACATGCTCACTGCACTCATACAGCAGCCCTCAACCACCATGCTGCTAAAACACGACAAAAACTTTCATAAAAAAAAAAAAAAAAAAAAAAAAAAAAAAAAAAAAAATTGACTTTTTTATTTATATTAGAAATGATTTGTTGTTAAAATTGCATGGTTAGTTTGCAAGTTCACAAACTGAAAATTATAAAATACTTTACATCATTCAAAAGTGTCTTAAGGCAGGGTTTTGATGTGTTTTACACTGGTATCTGTGTAAAGAGGGATTCTCAAACATCATGTTCAAATGTCTAAATCTGATCTGATAATGTCAAAGGTCCAGAACCACTAAAGGATTATATTTTTTATTGCATTAGCTTGCAACAAACAAAAAAAAAACAAAACATCACTTTGTCTGGAACTGTATGTTTATAACACTAAGTAATTCTAAATCGAGGCAGAAAAGCATGATGAGCACAATAATTTTATAGGAAAATTCAACTTTAACTTGATTAACTTACTCATGCTTCATACCTAAATAAAAAAAGTGCCTTTTTCAAACACAGTAACATAGAAAATAAATAAACTGACCATAAAGTGCAACAGGATGGTGTAACACTGAGAAAAACTCAACGAAAATCTACAGATGCTGTTATACTAAAAGGGAAACCAGTATGAAAAATAGCACCGTCTGATGTCAGTGAGCTAAATAAACTTAGGGCCTATAAAAGCTGCTCATTTGTTCCCTGAACAACATTATATTTCATTCAAAATATATTTTTTTTCCATTTTAAGTTTCAGAATGTGATGATTTACTATTATAGTATTACTTTAGTATTTGACCTAAAAATTACACAATCATATTGTTAAAAAAGTGTTCTCCCTATTTTTGTGTTACTTAAATGTTTTAAATCAAACAGATTTTAAAAGCGCGGATTATCTCTGTCTGGTAACACATGACAGCATACAAGCCAACCTGGCCCTTTGGATCATTTCAACACAAGGGTCACGAACTGGTTGGACATTTTTCTTCCATCAATTACAACAAGTCATTCAGGTCTTGGAGCAGCAAAGCAGCCCCAGTCCATCACACTACCACCACCATGTTTATGTGTGGTGGATTTTATTTCCTGAAAGGCTGTTAGTATTACAACAGATATAACCAGGCGCTTCCAAAAGTCACTTTTATATTTTTCCAAGCAGTTTGGATTATGAAGATGTTTTTTTTATTTTTTGACAAATATGTGTCTTTCCAAGCTGATAGATGTCAGTGACTTTGTTTCTTATGTGATCTTAAACTTCTTCAGATTGGGGCATGATGTGTTTATTTTGTTTTGGGTTTTTTTTTTTAATATCTCTTATCTTACTTCATGTTGTGAGATAGGTACTATATAACTGATTTCTTAGAGGGGTGAGGGAGTATAAAATGTCCCCTAATAAATGGAATTATCATTTGAAAACTGCATTTTGTATTTCCTCAGGTTGTCTTTTTCTGATAGTAACATTTGTGTAATGATCTGAAACATTTAAATGTGACAAAGAACACAACTGCTCCAGCTGAAAATAAAATTACTACTCTCTATAAATATTAGATAAGATGTTATAAACACACATAATAAGCACATGCTAAATTACATTTTTCCTATGCAGACATGCTCTTTAAAAATAATAGAATATATTTTGAGAAACTGCATTTACTTAAAGATACTGTTCTTCCATCAAATTGTACGTAAAAGGAGTCATTTTTACTTCTGTGATGTAATATGAAATTGAGATTAAACATACGAGCTTTGTGATTACTTTCTAAACCAAACATTTTCCTTTGTAGGATTTATTTTTATTTACTTAACGTAAGGATCTCCAGATGTTTTCTTGAACCAAACAGAAAGTAAACTTCAAAGGAGTAACTGCTGAAATTTAAGAAAGATTTCTCCTGAATGCATAATGTAAATTTCAACTTTTAGTTTAGGTCTCAATTAAGGACAAGTGTTTACTTAATTTGTTTGTTACATAAAGAAGCCAGTCTGACCAGAATATTACAAGTTATGCCCCAATATTCATATAATCTGAGTTACACGTTACCTTCCCACAAACAGTTTGCCTTTTTCCTGTTTTCAATATTTTCCTGAAACCAAAGCTGTTCAAAAAAAAATGTTCTCCACTCCAACTTAATACAGTTCATTTTGACAGCTGCCCGATATGTGACTCAGGCCTCAGACCACCCTAAAGAAAAAGGACATTTCACATAAAAGCAGAGATGACAGCAGTGTCTATTGTCTTGTCTCCATTAGCTGTGTTTGGCCCAGCAGGATTCAGCCACAGATAATGTTGGTTTTGTCTTTATTGAAAAGCCTCCTGATGCAAACAGAGGAATCTGAAAATAACCAGCAAATTTCATGCTCATGAACAGTATTTAGCTTTAGCATTCAACACAATTAAACTCCTACTGCTACTATACTGCACTAACATTCTACCATATTGAATTTTACTGATTGAATAATGTAACTGAAATCTAAAATGAACACCAGCTGATCGGCAATGTACAGCTGCAGGACTTTAAATCATGGAACCATCCATCCATCTATCCATCGCCTACACTTCCATACTCACTTATCCATGCAGGGTCGCAGGAGGCAGGTGCCTATCTCAAGCGGGCCTTGGGTGAGAGGTGGGGTACACTGTGGACAGGTCACCTGTCTATCACAGGGCAACATAGAGACACACAGCACAAATAACCATGCATACACCACTCATACCTAAGGACAATTTGGAGAGACCAATTAACCTGACAGCTATGTATTTGGACTGTGGGAGGAAGCCAGAGTACCCAGAGAGAACCTATGAATGCATGCGGAGAATATTTAAACCAGAGATCTTCTAGCTCCAACACAACATTGCAACCAACTACACCACCCAGTAGCCCTCAAGGAACCAGTATGACGGAAAGTTTGTCATTTTGAAACCCTCAGTTTTTAAAATTCATGTATTTACCTTGATACCAGAGATCAGACCAAGCCTACAGCTAATGAGTCCAAATGCCCCTTAAATATATGTCTATATAACTGTGAGGTTCTACTTCGAATTGGCAACCATTAACCCTCCAGAGTGGAGCTGCCTTGCAGCTTCTGGCTGGTGTGACACTGTATTACAACATGTGCAAAGCTGTGCCGCCAGACTGGCCAGATTAGAGTCAAGATCTAGAAGAGAGGAGAAACTGGAGGCTAGACAACACAAGTCATGTGAAACCCACATGCGAAGCTAAACCAACCTCAGAGAAGACTCACAGCTTGATGCAAAGTAAACTGTACGGAGCTTTGATTTCATTCTTTGACTGCTGGTTAATAAAGCTGCAAATGTCAAATATTTACTATTTTAAAAAGCCAGCATCCCTCTCTCCTGCTTGACTCCTTTTTATTTTTATTTATCTCTGCCTCTTCTCACATCAGTCTCTCTCTCGCTGTCTCCCGTCCTCTTTGCTGCTTCCCAGTGACAGACAACATCCTGCCTTCATTCACGCCCGTGGACTCTCTGACGAATCACGTGGCATGACGATGTTTGTTGTCAAAAGCAACAAATCAGGCTGACTCCAAGGGACCTTAGGTGAACTGACACAGTCGCAGCCGTGACGGCCTTGACGGCCGTCAGACGATAAGGCTCTATTGATTCAAATGAATCGCACCCCATCTGAGGGGGATTTATCAATGTGTCAATTGCCCACTAGCCAACCACAAATCACCAGCACAGGCCAGACCCAGGGGATTTACAGGGAATCAAGTGGATTGAAAGGACAGCATAGTAAGGATCCTCAGTAAATAGCAACAGAGCTGAGGGTTAAGTCCTGGCATAAAGAAACATCCATACGGAATGGAAAGGAAGTCAGAGTTTCATGAAAACACTCAAACACACCCTCAAGTGATGCATATATACACAAACAAACCTGCATGCTTTCTAAGAGAACAATGCACGTAAACATGCTTAGGTTCACTTTTTCTTCTGCATATCTTTCAAACAAGCCACTGCGTCTGTTTAACATGGACCAGTTTCCCAGGAAGCTTTTGTTAGTCCGAATCTTTTTGTTATCGACTTCAGCCGCTTGTGGCAGAAAAGCCTTCAAGATCATAGGCGTGTCCAGGGCCTGACCTTGCAGAATTACCAATGACTGAGACCCCATTCAGCTCCCGAATAGCTCACAGTGCAGCTGACTGGTATGTAAAGAAAAATATACAGCAGCAAAAAAAAAAAAAAAAAAAAAAAAAAACTGCTTCAGCTCATTGAGGAGTACATCCATTTGACAAAACTGTTAGCTGTGAACTGGGCAAATTCAAAGACTGGGTGTGTGCCCCCTTTTATGTGAACTAGCCTATCCTACAGTGACTTCCTGCTTAGTCATGTTTGTAACATGTATGCTTGGGTAATTTAGAAATGGGCTTAATAATGACCAGCCATTCTGAATGGATCACAAGTACTTCTAACCAGTTTACAGAAAGTTTCTGTCCACCTCTCAAAAGCGGAATCAGACAACACGGAAGGGTTTTCTTCAAGGAATGACTTGCTCACCTTCTCAGACATTAGTCCAGATTTGTAAAAACAGTTGGGACAAAGGATCCCATTATCAAAAAAAAAAAATTTTCTTGAAAAATAGAGAAAAATAAATTTCTTGTAAAATATTGCAGAATCTCTCTTGAAATCAACAAACTGAAAAAAAATGTTGCTTTGGTTTCATCAGCACTTTGAAATCTATTGCACTGTTGGTTCCAAGAGAAGATCATCAATAATTTGTATGCAATTATAGTTTGCTATTTAGTGTCATAACTGCACCACTTGGTGAACTGAACTTGTGTGTGGAAGTAGACCATTTAGATACTCAACACATCTGATTTTTACTGTAGTATTAGTTTTTTTAAGCTATGACTGAATAAAGATATATTATTCGTGAAAATATCTCAATTAAATTTAAAGTCTGTGTCAGCTAAAATTTAGTCCATATCTTCTATTCCTAGTAAAAAAAAACATTGATAGGAAAATTGATAACTTCTTTTTCAATCAAAATTTATTTACCCATAATGTCTTTTTGCTGCAAGACAAATTTTTCTAATTAAATCTTACAGATTCTGTTTTTCCATTTGTCAATGGCACAAAAACGTTACTAATCTGTAGTCAATTACCACTTTATTTGATTAATTATCTCTATATACCTGCTTATAACCAAAACCCCTGGCATTTTGCATTTACAGCATATTAAAACTAAACTATTTTCTATATCTTGGATTTGTTTTCATTTTGTGTTATTTGAGTGTCATTCTCTGCATTTTTTTGTCATTTTCCTCTTCCTAATAAAGACTGTTAATAAAAAAGGTGGTAGGCTAAAGCTAGCTTGCTCATAACGGATTCCAATGTGGTCTCAGTGGGGACAAAACATAAAAAAGGTTATCTATGGCTTTATAAACTTAGCACTTTGCTTTGAATGTTAATATTTAATGATTTGTGTTCCGGCTGTCCTCACATCTTTATGACATTCAGAGCTGCTGCCAGGCGATATTACATGCATGCTTCCATTGCTCTTTCACTGTGGACAGTGTTATAAGGTGTCAAAAACAGACTGTTCATGAAAACCCAGGTTTATTGGATCAATGAAAAAATGTGTAAAGGATCTAATTCTGTACAGTTGTGCAAGCAGTGCACACAAAAATTCAAAGTGATTTTTAAAAACTGTAGAAAAAACCTTAGCAGGAGATCATGCAGCTGCTACACATTGAAATTGGTTATTTAATCTTTTCAAATTGGACTTTTTAACACATTTGTGGTTATTTCCCTTACTGTAATGATGCTGGGCTGTTATTTTTTTCAATATCTTACTCAAAAAAGCAACCATATTTCTTTTTGAAAACCCTACAATTAATATTTGCTAGGTAAAAATAAGAAAGTTAGGCTGACTTGGATTGGGCTTACTGCTTTATTTTCTGGTTTTCCCAGTACGGCTGAGTGAGATGCTAAATAAATACAAAGAGACAGAGATCCCTGAGAGAATAAACCTTTACCTCATTGGCAATGTATCTTTAGTGGTGCTTAAACTGACAAAGTAAAGCAATTCCCCCCATACATACATTCCTGTGATCATTTTTAAGACCTAAGACACACTAATGTTAGACATCAACATGTTTATTCCCATGGGTCTAGAGTGCAGACTATATATGCTGCTGCATTTGGCCACTATACAGCCACCTGCCACGCATTATGGAAATGAAAAGAAATGAATGCAGCGGGAGAAAATCATTGCCCTTGAACAGCCTCTACACGTTCCCCAGAAATGAACTTTATCTCTCTGAATGAAGTCACTGAAAAAGTCCCCAAGTTTAATTTCATATCTGCCAATTTAGTTGGGCTTCCTCTTCCCCCTATTGTCCCTCTCTTTCACCGCATCAGACTTCATGCGCAGGAGTCACAGAGCTGGTCCACATACATCCCACAGAGCAACAACGTAAGAAAGGTCAGAGTAAATACACAGAAGTCGTTTGTCTGGCGTTTTAAAGAGAGAAACTCGATTCAGAACAAGCTTGAAAAATGACAGCAGACAACATTCAAGACTGTTGGCTTTCACCCAGAATGGAGCCGAATTGATTCCTACAGCAGCAATAAAGTCACTTGTGCTGCAGATACACACTGAGAAGCGACACTGACTTCCTGACAGGGGATTTTTTTTTCTCAAGATATTTTAAAAAAGAAAAAATGTACTTCTGCTCTTAAAAAATAAAAAAAAATTAAAAAAAGATGAATCAATAAAAGTTTAATGAAAAAAAACAGAAAATTATACAGTTTGGGGTCATAATTGCAATGATTTTAAAAGATCGATAATGTTTTGTTTAATTATGTAATCATATCCCACACCATTAGGGTCCTGAAAAGCTCTAGTATTTTGCAAAAAGCTACACTACAGATGCTTTCGATCTTATTAATAATTTGGCAAAAGACTAAATTTACCCAGTGAATTTCTTTGTGGGTTCCAACCTGTTTTTGACAACACCGGTTTAGTGTTTCACCAACCCATCCACCAGTGACTGAAATCGTCAATCAGCTTGATCAGCTCTGACTGTGGATCAGCAGGTCAAATAGTGAAAAATCTGATTTTTTTCCCCACCTGTTTCATAAATACATCAAAACAAACTCATATTTTTCTGTTTTTTAAAAATATAATCTCTATGTTTTTAGTTGTGTTTAAAAGTACTACTAGCAAGGAGTCAGCAACAGTTTTTATTTTTCCTTTATGGTGAGTCTGTTTTTTAATTGTTGAATTAAAATCAAGTTGGCAAAAATAATTATTAATGTCTTGTTAAAAAAATTGGAAATGCACAAAATCAGATTAGGGAGGTGAGAGGTCAAGCTAAACTAGACACCAGTATTCGCCAGTATGCTGACCCAATCGGTGCAGCTCTAATTTGGTCGTTTTCTGATGTATAATCTGAATTCAATTTGTTTAAACAGGTGATTTCCACGTTTCTTCTTCTGAGATACAAAAAAAAAAACAAAAAAAAAAAACAAAAAAAACCCCAGTATAAAGGTCTAATGACAGACTAAAGTCCAATAAAATGGTGTATAATGGCACCACAAACAGTGTTACCAGCCAATATATATTATTATATATAATATATTACTTTATATAATATATTACTTTTATTTGTTTATAGCACCAAAATATTCTATACCAACCCATAAATACTTCATTCTAGAAGAGGATCTCAAAACCCCATATTTACTGTCATCCGGCGGATCCCGACCAAACTTTGGGATCCACAGATTTAAACTACTGTCAAGGAAAGATAACTGAAACTATAATGAGAGCTAAAAATACGTGTATAGACTAAAAATTCTTTTGATGTGAAATCAAAAGGAAAGAAATAGATAAGAAACAAACACCTTAACATATAAAAAAATCTAACTTTTAAAACAAACTAAAATTTTAAAACATTCATTAAGCAGCAAAGTGTATTAAAAAAAAAAAAAAAAAAAAAAAAAAAAAAAAAATCTCACCTGGACAGAAAAAATTCAACAGAGAGAGCAACTAAAAATAGGCATGGGAAAAGTGTATTTATGATGTCCGTGAATGATATGAAATATGAAAATAAGCGGGGCTAAAAAGTTCTGACTTTGACCACTAAACCACTGCAGTCCTCTGGATTGTGTTACCCTCTTCTGGGCTAATTAGAGCACTAAACAATGAGCTCGGCACGTTTATGGCTGCTGAGAAGGAAGATTCATCCATACAGGATTTCTTCAGAAATTCTGCAGTTAGGAAGTTTTCAGTGTAACACTGCAGCTCCAGATGCTCACCTGTAGCTTTATATGATGGTATTAGAAACCACTTAAACAAGATTGTATTTTTAAAAGAATTTATAGCAAAATCAGAGAAATTGGCTAGTGACCAGTACTGGCTGATTTTATAATTGACCAGCCCTGGTTAGATGGTGAGAAAGTAAAAATACAGACTTTTTCCAAGCAGAGAACACACCCTGCCAAATCCAAGATAACACTGACAACACTATACGGTGTACAACTGGTTACTGGAGGAACACCCTAGACTAGGGAGCTCTTAAAAAATAGAGATACAGGAAGCACAAAACATGAAAGAAGCTTCTAGAAAGAAAGTTGTATTTTTTAATGCATGTATGTTGTTGGTTTGTTCAGGCTGTCAGCTGAAAAAGGAGGGAAATGTTAGCAAAACCTTTTAACCAGAACCAGAACCAAACATTGAGAAGCAGCATTCAGTTTTTATGCTTCACTAATCTGGAACAAGCTTCCAGAAAACTGAAAAACAGCCAAAAGACTGAGTTCCTTTAAATCAAGGCTAAAAACCCACCTGTTTGCAGCTGCCTTTGATTAGTAGTAAGTGGATCATTGATCAATATTTTCGAATTATATTTGCTTGATGATCTGTAGGATTTTGATGCACTGATATTTGCTCAATGATGCTGATGTATATTTGCTTCATGATTTTGCTGTATACTTGCTCAATGATTTTGATGTATACATGATTGATGTTTTTACCATGTAAAGCACTTTGAACTGCCCTGCTGCTGAAATGTGCTATACAAATAAACTTGACTTGACTACAGCAATGTTACTCTGTTTTATTTGTCTAACAACCTTCATCTGCCATGGAACATATGGGATTTGGAAAGTTCCCAAGTGACTAACTAATTAGTAACTAATCAAATTAAAGGCAAATGTAGGAATCCAACATGTTAGGGCAAATCAGAGCTTGTTCTTTACCAATATCAAGTTGGACACTGCTGTTATCTAAATAAACTGTGTTACCAGGAGTTTTTAAAGAGACAGAGGCCCAATTTCAAGGCATTAAATTACAAACTCTAATTTCTTTTAAGTCATATTTGAGATATATATATATATATATATATATATATATATATATATATATATATATATATATATATATATATATATATATATATATATATATATATATACACAGCCTTTTTGTAACAACTGAAGGTAACAGTTACTTGATTGTGCTATAAAATCGCACTATGTGCCTGGAAAATGCATTATACTGCACTTTTAAAGACTGTTTCAACTTCATCTGGCCACTTAAATCAAGGAAGATCATTAGTCAACATAACTCCACTAGATTAAAAAAAATTAGCCTGATGTTCAACTACTACGAGGTTAATTGTTGACATAACTCAAAACCCATGATTGCAGTTCCAGTTTGTCAAGATGAATTTGACTCACGGAGATGAAATGGGAAATAATTCTGGAGTCAGGTTTTGCTCTAAACCAGGGGTGTCCAAACTTGTTGTCATGTGGGCCAAAATCAAGTCAAAAATTCTCGCATGCCAAGAAAATAAAAATAACTAAAATCAAGCAAATAAAGTAGTTCGATTTCATTTTATTTTTTTGTAGGATGTGTTTCATTGCAGATCCAAAACTTGAAAAGAATTTTGCACGTTTGCTGTATTTAAAGAAAGGCATCTAGTTCTCAAAATCTTTTGGGCTCTAATGAACAAATTTATTCTCAGTTATAAAAACAGGATTTGGGTCACTTTCTTTCAAAACACTTGCTATATTTAGCCAACTTTAATAAATTAGATAAAAGCTGATTTGGGTGCAGCAAAGTCTGCTTTTCAGTAAAAATCTCTGGTTAGATGTGGTTCTACTTAATATAAAAGCTTGGTTGTAAAAGTTTGAATATTTTGTGTTGTACTGAACATTTTGCCTTATAAGAAAATTATGTGATAATATTACCCTGATTACAAATAAAAAGTCTCCATCTGCATCAACCACCTGTACTGGCATCATTCTTGAACTGCAGTTGGGCGCCATACAGCCACAAATAGCCCCCGGGTCACACTTTGGACACCCCTGCTCTAGACTTTAAGAAGTAATCAAGTCTGTATAGGATCACTTCTTCCTCTGGTAAATTTTTTAATCAAAAAATATCCTAAATGTTTTGAAAGACACAAGACACACAATTAGACAAAAATGAAACAACCCTCTTGTAAAGTGGGAGGATCAGCTTCTGTACAACAATCGCAGTGACACATCACTGCTGCAGATACTGAGCTACAGGTGCAACTTTTCAGCAAGGAATCTGGATTTTGCCAAGAAGGCTGCATACAGAGCAGGTATCCATAACAGTATCAGTAATGATGAAATAAATTAACAGTCTATAGTCCATCTCCATCCTTAGTCAGACTTATGAAGCCCAGCTCATTTACATGGAAAACTCCATTAGACTCAAACAGCTGATCAGCAAAATGATGAAACAGCGAGAAAGCAGCACGAAGCAGAGCCTGGCTGCTGGTGAAACCTCCCTCGAGTACAACTTTCTTCTCTGTATTTGCTGTTTCCATGGTTGAAAATATGCAGCTGGAGTTGCACAGCTTTTTATGAGCCAAGCTGCATGCAACAATAAAAACTGGTGTCAAACCACGATGCATACACCTTCTGGATTGCTAATTATTCGACTGACGGAAATGAAGATAAATCCTTGATTAGTTAACAAAGCTGATTAGGGTGACAAAGATTGGTCGGATAAAAAAAAAACATTTTTATCTGTCCTTTTATTTCTTTATTTTGTGTGCACAGAGATTTACTATGAAAACTCCTTTCACTGGGTTTAGGAGTCTATTTCATAATTTTATGTTTTTGTTTTATTTGTATTATGCAATATGACACCTGCATCACTGACCAGAACATTAGCTTTGTAATAGTACCATTAGCATTTTGATGTAAGAATTTAAACAGAGGCAATGCTGTGTAGCCTCAAATGGCTGTTACTGTCTCTGCAGACTTGCACAATTTATAACTGAACATAATGGATGAAGATTTTACTGACTGATAAAGAGTTCCTGTTATCTTTAAGGTCTGAGCAACCAAATTCAACATGTTTTCAGTTTTAAGACATCCAAATTCTTTTTTAACACGTTCCGTTTCAATTAATTTTTTTAAAAAACCTTGACCATAAGAGGGAAAAAAAAAACTGTCTGCCGCAGGTTATATTCAGGTGGTACATTTTAAGTTCAACAGAAAATGACAAGATTTTCCTGATCTATGCATCAGTTAAAATTTTAATTGGATTTTTACTAAACTCAATATAAAGAACATCCAGTTTATTGCTTCTTTTGTCATCAGACTAAAAAGTAGGCATTGTTGAATAACTAATTTCCCACAGTTCAAGCTTTCACTGTGCCACTCAAATATTCACCAAACAATATGAACATGAAGTGCTTCAGATCCAAGATTTCAACCTGTGACCTCCGTGTTTCAGGACAGAGTTGTCAACCATGCCGAACAGAGAACACAACAGGACATTGACAGACTGCAGGCACGTCTGTCTTCTCTGTTATCTGAGGGGCAGAGCGGCCTGGAAGGAACCATGGGAAAGAGCCAGGAAAAAGGTGGGTCCATTGTCCGAGCATCCTGCTGGATGTGACTGACGCTTGTGATTTTACCACAGCCCTTTTCTTTTTTCATACATTTTCATTTCAGTTTCTGGGAACATCCTTTGACAACATCCGGCACACAATAGGACATTGCTATTTAGTGCATTTTTGATACTTTTTCACATATGGAGAAAAATCAAAATCTGTGAGGGTGTTTTCGTTTTTGTCACTAAAGCAGAGTGTTTGGGCAAAAATACCCAATTGACCTACAAGTATTTTAACTGGAAGGCCAAATATTGTTACTACATTGTACGTTTAACAATACGAACATTTAAAGCAGTACCCCACTGAATTTATCAGTCATGTTAAATCAGATCCACTAGAATGAACACTACTGTACACAAGCACGTCAGATTTGATCAGCTACAAAAACTACTGTCTTCCTTCCAAGGTCACTTCAAAATGTTCTTATCACATGTTTTAGACTGAGTCAAAATCACCTCTGAATCCTGTAGGAGGCCTCCGAGAATCTCCATAATAAAAATGCTTTGACACTCACATTTATCATGCCACAAGAGTTTTGTCTGTCAAAATATGTCAGAGTTTTGTTTTCTATGAAAAACTGAATTTCAGGAAGGTTTGAAACACATAGTCATAACTTTAAATACTGGTTCATGTGCTAAACTCTGAACGTGAATCTCTTTTTATTTCATCGCACTAATCACGTTGTCAGCTTTGAATGTAAAAAAAAGCTCCAGTCATGAAATAGACATGAGTGAATGAGGTCTTTCTATACACCCTAACGCTAGTCTTTGTACAACAAATAGAACTGTCTTTTTATTAGCTGTTGAATCTCTGGCTTCACCCTGACTCTTCTCTGATTGGCTGATAGATGTTCCTGACGTCTCCTCCTCCACACCGTGGCTCCTGAGGAGCAGAACTAGGTCCTGACTCAAAGACAGAACCTGTGCACCAATTAAAAAGCCTTGTAAAAGCGGATAATCAACCGTGTGATAAATGTTTTTGTTTGTATCATAGACTTTGCTATGTTTGTGTAAAGATCCTGAAAGATTTTTGTTTTTATTTTCCTCTGTCCATTGAACTAGTGCTCAGGGTCTTTCTTCACCCAGATTCAATTTCAAAGTGAGGAACCACCAGAACACCTGTCACAGAACTGACAGCTGGTAATCTCCAAGTGACCTCCAGGCAGACAAACTGCAGTTGGAGCAGAAAAGTCAATAATTACTCCATCTAAATGAGAGATGAAGGTGGTAGAGAACCAACGCAAAACATTTCAAAATCAGTCAACAACCAGATCTGACCAAAGAAGGTGCTCTTTTTTATTTTGACCCCTTGTGGTTCTGGTGTTGAAAGCTATTGGATCAGGGGTGGGTCAAAATAAGCAGCAAACCCATTTTCCACAGAGACTGATAAACTCTTGATAAAACTAGAACTTTAGTCACCTTAAATTAGTTCTTTAAACACCAAATTCCCCAGTCATAAAATTTTCCTTTCAGTCTGTAGTAGTAGTTGTAGAGTTAACATCATTTTTACTTTTAATTTGCATGTTTCTTTCAACTAAAAAAAAAAATAAAAAAATCTTTAAGTCTAAAGATACCTTGATACCATGATACCTCATCAGCTAACAAACCTTAGTTTGGTTAATAATATGTTCAGTTCTTGGTTATGTTGATTGGTGATTTTACCCATGATCTGTAAAAAAAAAATGTTTAAGTATCCTTAACTTATACTAATTAAATCTTAGTCCTGATGAATTTATAAAATGTCCTCATTCTACTTTCATTTCTTGACAAACTAAAAAATTAGTTGATGGAATAATAATAATAATAATAATAATAATAATAATAATAATAATAATAAACAAAATATTTAATGAGTGGCACATCTGTTGATGTAGAGAGTATCAAGGCAACTTCAAGCCAGGAGGAAAAGTCCTGGAGGAGTGAAGGCTACAACTCATTGACTCAATGCAATCTGTCAGGTTTCCTTAAATACAATACTTTTTAAACTAACAATGAACTGAACTTAATGCACTGTTTGATAACTACGATCAGTTGAAATGTATGTGTGATTGAACTGAAATTACTTTTTAATTTTAACTGTCTTTGTCAGTGAACCCTTTCCACACATGATTTATTTTTAGTCCAAATCTTTAATAATAATTTAATTTATTCCATCACATATTGTTCCAATTGTCTATTTTGGTTGTATGCAGTAATTTCATACAAGATAAAGGTAGAATGATGAGAAGAGCTTTAGGATCCAATGGAAAGTCAAGGAGTAGCTGCGACCTGTGTGTGTTTTAGTTGCTGCTTACATCTTTGTAAAATTAAAAGATTGATTACATTTTTGTATCTCTTTGATTAATAATGAGTGTTCAAACTATATAATGTGTTCCATATAAGAATAAGACAGGATAGCAAACTTGCTGTAAGACAGCAAATTGAATTTTATGTATTTCTGTCTCTATTCAGAATTTTCACACCAAAAAACAGCTTTCTAAAAAAAAAAAAAGAGCAATAAACAGGCACAAGGTATTCAGCTCTGACACCAGCTTTCTGTGGATAAGGTTACTTTGCCCCTTCAAAATGATCAGCCTGCCTGCTCACCTTTTAGTACTATTATTCTTTAATTTAGCGAGGCGGATGTTGCTGGGGACTTAACGAAGAGACGCAGGATTAATGCAATTCAGTCCTTTCAGTGACTGGCCAAATTATGAAAATGCAAAATGTCTTTGTTTTTAATGTGAGAGCACTGAGCGACGTTTCACAAGCCCACAAAGGCAGACGGCTGCTCTTTGTCAATAAGCCTTGAATCATAAAAATGGAGCATATTAGAGATTCAGCTGATAGAGGGATAAATAAAAAATAATGCTGTTGATTCAGTGAAGCAAAGTAAACAGACATTTTTGACATATCCAGACAGTGTCGCTTTCTCTTTGTTTTGCTATTTAATGTGTAGGAGGGAAAATCAGCGCAGGGTAATGTGACATCTTTTTTATGCAGTTGAAATAATCATTAAACTGATCACTGAATGATTAAAACCAGCAGTGATCAATGTTCATCAGTTCAACAAGGATCATCAACATCACTGAGGATTGTTTGAATCTTAAAAATCTAAATAAATTTCAAAAATATTTTGTAAAACAGTGACAAATGGAGGTTGAAAGGCTTCCATGCCATCACCCTAATCTTTCACCCTTGATTTTTGTTTTACATTTTTTAATAAATCCCACAACACCATATTATGTTTATTCAAGGTAATCTTATTGAGAGAATCTCAAGATGGTCCACTCCTAAGAAAACCAAGAATATAACCTGCCAGAAACCATGGAGCATTGTATTATGAGTCAATCCTGTCTCTTTCTTGGCTGGCTGATCTTCTTTTGCCTGCAGACGTGTGTTTTAAAAGCAAATTTCTGTATGATGTAAGCATGTCTTCCCAGGTGTCAGGTTTACATCATTGCATACTGGAGCTGTAGCCAGTAATATCAGAGCTACTGCAGTTTTTTGACTGGACGCTGATTCCGAACTCCCCAGTTTAAGACAAGAACCAGATGTTCTTGGGTGGGTGCTGCAGAGCTTTTATTTCCAGTACAGCGGTGATATCAGACTGAATACATGTCAGTTTTCATATGACCTAAAGACGGTGAAAGCCTCCATTAAAGCCACAATATACAGCATGTCTTTCGAAGGCAGATTCTCAAACATAAATCTCTTGCTGTGCTCTTGGTGCCTTGTCTTTAATCCCTCCCTGTGAACCTAACAGCACACGGCCAACTTGACCTCTACACCATAAGCCTATTCATGTCAATCTGACACTTCGTGCTGATGGGAACAGATCCACTTTGCTCCTGACAGGAACAAGGGATTTTACCATAATGAACACTCCAGTTCCCCCAGTTCCACAGCGAAGCCAATGAGTCAGGTCTGCAGGCCCATTTAAATAATGAGAATGAGACTAACTATGTGCAATAGACACAAGAATCCAATAAAAGGCCTGCCAATCATTGTTACTGATCGCATGTCTATCTGCTGAGGAGGAGTGTGACCATTAGACCCACTGTCAGCAGCAGCAGTGAAGCTTCTGAATGCAGCCTGGCGGGTATTATTGCAGTAGCTCCATTAAAATGCTTTTGTTTTCCTCCTGTTTCACCCTCTGTGTTGTAGTTTTACTTACAGTGTTATTCTGCGTCTCCGCTCCCTGCCGCTGAATATTAATGTCCTCTATGCTAATGGCCCTGCACCAGCTGAGGTCGACCAAGCTCCTCCTCTGAATGTTAATCCGCCTTTGTACATTTGCATACGCTTAAGTGTCGAATTCCCCCACAAATCAGCGCGGCTGCCTCCAAACGCCGGAGGTCTGTGCCCTCTGCGCGACAGCACAAAAACAATGCGGTCACACCGTATGCATGGCATCAAACCCACATCACAGCCTGTTTAGATTGCCAGGTCAGAGCAGGCACACATTCACTAAAATGAAGGTAATGGGATAGCAGTCAGTCTGGCACAGAAATACAGCCAACCAGGTAATAAGTATGAATGGAGTAAGTAATAAGGTTGGGATAGAAACAGACCCTGAGTAATCACAGAACCAGGGTCTGCTTTAGTGGCAGCAGAGGTTTCAGTTCAAAGGTGGGCTCTGATCCTGGACAAACATGCGATCAGCTGTGCTGTTGGCCTTTATTAGGCCATATTTTCATGAAACTACAGACCGGGTGAAAAGGTTGTTACTGAGAAAACACACCGAAAAATCATCTGCATATTCAGGACAGTGATCCCTAAAAATATAGGACTCTAACTGACAAACCCAACAGAGCATATCACATTAATTTATTGGAATAAATTATTCTCCTTCAGCGTTAGAAAGTATTATTTTTATCTGATAACAAAAATATGGATTAATTTTAATAACTAGGTTATTACTTAAGTATTTTTTCCTCTTGTTCATCCTACAAAAAAGCAAAAAACAACAACAAAATAAACGTACTTTAAAGTTAGAATTGCTGCTACAAATAGGTCTCCAGCTATGTCAACACACTGCCTCGAGCTCAAGAAACACAAAAAAGTTGCCCCTTGTTATTTAAGTCTACACATAAACGTGGTTTGGAAATACCATAATAAGAATATACTGATTCAAAATACTTTCTATCTAAAATACTAAGCTAGAAATACCTAGCTGTTTTCTGGTTTCTGTGAAAAGGCAGTGTAAAAATTTTACAGAATAATTAGTCAATTCTTTTTTCACAATCATCAAGACCTGATTTATCAATATAATGAATAGATTTGTTCTCGAGAAGAAGCCCCCGGTAAGATGATGTAAATACATTTGCATCAGTCAGCTTTTAATGAAATTTAAGAAAAAGCATGAATAAAAGAACAGATTGATAGGAACAGAAAAAAATTCTCATTAATACTTTGTTGCTCATTAAGCTGCTGTCACACTGTTTACTTACTAAAATACATGTTACATGGGTAAAAAAATATTTAAAGATCAACTGACCATCTGAAAGTTAAATTCTCTGAGTGCCCTCAGCTGAGCAAATAATAATTAACTGCATTAATCAGAAAGTAGAACAGTATGCCATTGGTTGGAGCCATTTCAAGCAATCTGCATATTAAAGCTGCAGTATGTAACTCATAAAAAATATTTTTCTACAAATTTGTTGAAACTGTCACTATGTCTTGACAGCATGGGATGAGACAAATAATCTGTGAAAAAAAATAAACCTGTTCTGCCTTCTCCCAGTGCTCCCAGTACTAACTGCAGAAATACACCACTCAGTCAGAAACAACCAATCAGAGCCAGGAGGTGGGTCTTGGCACTGTCAATCACCATGCCTGTGGCAAGCTCATCTGCCCCTGTCCCTACCCCCCTTGCTCTCTGCTGGGGTGCAGCCTGGAGAGACTGTTGTGAATGCTAATGCTAGTTAGCATGGCCATTGATGACAACGGATAAACAGTTTTCCTGGAACGGCTAGTGGTTTCTTCACCATTAGCTCATTTAGCAGCGAGTACACAAGGGTGATTGACAGCGCTAAGACCCTACTCCTGGTTCTGATTGGTTGTTTTAGGTCAGGAGCGGTGCATCTCTTCAGATGGCAATAGTAGCTCAGGGAGGAGGTGGAGGAGATCGATCTTTTCACTGATTGTCTGTCTCATACCGCACTTTCACAACATGGTGACGTTTTTAACAAATATGGAAAAAACATATTTTCTATAAAACTTACATACTGCAGCTTTAATGTAAACGAACATTCATCAGCACATACACAGTCCCTGCATAGCATAGCATTAGGAATAATGTTAATATTGGTCTACTGTTGTGATATTTGAGAAGAGATTAGCATACATTGCATAGTCATTTGAAATGATAATTTTTTAGGATGTTAAAAAAAAAAAAAAAAATCTGCGGCAGTCTGGATTAGCTAGTGTTAAAACTACATATGCGACAGCATCAGATGTTTACAAAGATGATGCTGTGCTGTTATTTTTAAGCCAATGTGTTTTCCTATGCCACTGAAATCCAAAGCAAATTCATAACAGTATAAAGGGGTATAAGGCATCTCGAATTTATCCATATTTACAAATTTTTCACCTTTCTCAAGCTTAAGAACTTTTTGTAAAGTTTATGGAGGTTTTCAAAATTTCGATATAGAGGTTGTTAGGATCATAAATCCTAAAACACACCTGACTAAAATAACTTGTGGTCTTCTTATCATTAGTGTAACTGTCCATAAAGATTTGCTATTTAAAAGACTTAACAAGTATATCTGTTGAACAACATTCATTTAAACCACTGTGGTTTTATTGCAAAGACTCAAAGGACTTTAAGTTCAAGTTTAAATGTTTCCTTTTTAATGAAACTGTTTATCAGTTTATTAGGTCTGAACTTTAATGGTCACAGCTTTTCAGATTTGAATTTATTTGATGCTTGTGTTTGACTTCTATGAAAACAAAACTGACCTAAGCCATAGACTTAAGCTCCTTCCAAACTTGGCTCAAGTTGATTAAGGTATTAAATACATTAATAAATAGTTCTTTGTTTATTTAGTAATGCATTTAATTTAATACCCAAAATACAGCATTGAGCATTGAAGGGTGGCTGCAGCTTATCCCCCCTATCATGGGGACAGAGACGAGTTACAAGCTGCCGGTCCACTTAGAGAACCAACATGGAGACAAACAACACAGCCTCACCCATAAGGTCAATTTAGAAACAACAATTAACCAAAAGTGTGCGTTTTTGGAATGTGGAAAGAAGCCTGTGTACTCAAATAAAACCCACGCATGCACAGGGGAGAACATGCAAACTCCACAAAGAAATGTTTGAATTAGGGACCGTATTTATCCAAGGCAGCAGCACTAACAGCCACAGAATGAAGTGAATTGTAATAAAAACAACTACTTTTATAATTAGTTATTTTGTTGTTTTTTTTTGAACAAATTCCAAACATTCTGGCTGTAGTTTCTAAGCAGGCTATCATAAACAGAAAACCAGAAGTATTGTTGACCAGTTTACTAAAACTGGCTGTTAAAGTAAGCAACAGAAGGATAGATTATATATGTAATCATTAGCTTTGGCTCTGCTCTATATTTTATATCTTCACCCACATGCATATCAAGTTAAATAAAGACACTTTTGTTGTAAGATTAAGAAACACACCTCATTGATGAGAATAAGTGTACAATTAAATGTAAATGTCAGAACACATAAAGAAGCTCTAATGTATTTCTCATGTCAAATAAGCATAGAAATGTGTATTTCTCCTTGGTGTCTTCACTTTACAACTGTGATTATTCAGTAGTACAACAATCTAAAAAAGGTTATCTAATCATCTGTAAGTGTTTATGATATTTTGCTATAGGTGAGTCTGCTTACACTATCGTTAGCATGCATCAGTGGCAGCATAATTCATAGGCCCACCTATGAACAGGACAACTGGGAGAATTTCAAAAAACAGGATTAACGTCACTCAACTCTTTGATCACTTTTCCAAAAGGCAGTGCCAAACTGAGGGTATAGTAAGAAAACTGATTAAAAAGTGACTTATATCAACAGGAAAGGTAATAGTTCTGAGTCATTTTGGCCTCAGCAGGTTGCCAAGTGCAGTTTGAGCTTTTTGTTGCAGCCAACAATCCCAATTCTTTCACCACATTAAGCATCTGTTTGCAAGCTTAAAATTCTGTTCACTGGACCAATAAAATATAGCAACAAGCACGTGTAAATTATGTCACTCAATAAATCTACTTTTTTTAAATGAAAAACACCAAAACACATGTCCCTGTCTTTAACATGCACACCTAAAATGCCTTTTATAAGTATTCATACTCCTTAAACGTCACACAGTCACAAACTTCAATGTGTTTTTCCTTTTAGAACTTAAACTGTAGCGTGGCATGTATACATATTCAGTTCCCTTGATTCAATAATTCATAGAACCACCTTTCCCTGAGAGTCTTTATAATTATTGCCTCTACTTTGTACATACAGAGACTGAAATGTTTGCCCATTCTTTTTCATGCAGTATTTCAAGTTCATTCTTCTTAAACAGAGAGCATCATTGAAAGGAAATTTCAAGTTTTGACAAAGATTCTCAGATAGAGCTAGGATCTAGAGCTAGATCTGGGCTTTTTCAACCAGTCTATTGAATCACTGGTTGCATATTTGAGGCTGCTCTCCTGCTGGAAGATGAACTTTTGACCAGGTCCTTTGTGTTTTGCAAGTTTTCTTCCTTGATTGTTCTGTATTTAGCTCCATCCATCAGCTTTAACAGCTTATTTGTCCCTGCAAGAGAAAACCATCTCAACAGCATGATGCAGCCGCTTAAAGTGTCACTTCTGGGCGTTGTGTGTTCAAACTGCTAAAAAGAATTAATTTTCCATCACAAATACTGGTTTCATTTGACATTCTCCCTTATGTTTTTGGTCTGTTCCCTTTGGAACTTGTTAGAAACTGCAGATGGGATTTCTAATTACTTTCTTTTAATAATAGCTTTCTACTTGCAACTTGTCAAAAAAAAACAAAAAAAAAAATTGGATTTGTAGAATGCAAGACTAATAATTGCACTGTCCACATATTCTACCACCTGAGCTGTGAAGCTCTGTAGCTCATCCAGAGTAATCATCAACCTCTTGATTTCTTTCATTAATACCCTTCCTGCCTAGTCTGTCAGATTAGGTCATGTTTTTGTCGGTTTACAGTTGTGCCACACAGAGCTCTGCGACTTGTTCAAAGCTTAAGATATTGTTTTAGAACCGATCTCTGCTTTAAACTGCAAACAACTTTCTCCCTGACCTGTGTTCCTTGCGCTTCATGATGATCTTTGTTCACTGATATTCTCCAACCAACTTCTGAGAAGGTCACAGAATGGATTTTTACTGAGATTAAATCACATTCAGGTTGACTCTATTTTAGGTCACTTCTGAAGGCAAATGGTTGCACTGGATTACATTTAGGGGGTTTCAGAGTAAATGGGGCTGAATACAAGCCAAGCTTTATTTATGTTGTAAAATATTTTGTAAACCATGTGTTCTTTTCCTTTCACAGTTATACAATTATTTGTGCCGGTCTGTTACATAAAATCCAAATAAAAGTTATTGAAGTTTGTGATTGTAATGTGAGAAAATGTGAAAAGATTTGAGGGGTGGGGATACTTGGATACTTTTTGCAAAGCTTAAAAAAGAGGGTCTAAAGTAATATCCTGTTCCAAAAATATGCTTCCCGAAATGACACATGACATCTACTCGGAATCGTCCCAGCTTTTAAAATCTGGTTAAATGCTGGAGATTTTTATTATGCTTTGCAGCAGTGATTTGTTTGGTTCATGCCACATAAATCTGCTTGAATTTAAGTTATTTAAATTTTATTATAGCTTATTCCCACAAGAAAAATTAGCCAAAGAGCCCAGAAGTCAAAATAGTATCTTCCACACTAAATTGTGTTGAGTTTTGAAATGGAAATAAAAATGTATTCAGTTTACGTAGCAGATAATATACTTCTTAAATTGGTGGGCCAGCAGAATAAAGGAAAGGATCAATCAATTTTTAGCTGATGAGTTTAATTATGTCAGAGAATAAAACAGCAATTTAATCCCAGCAGTATTGTCTATAAACTAGAAATTTTTTTCACAGATTTCTATCAAAAGACCCCAATTTCTTGTTTGACCCTCACTTTTCCTCATATGGTCTTGTTTATAAATGTGAGCTGGCGTTTAAAGTTGGAGAGGGACAGAACAGCATCAGCTCAGTGATAAGAGGCAGCAGACTGACTTCTCATGCATGCATCATCACTGATGTACTGGCAGCAAACCACACTTTACAGGAAGTAAACGGCTGCAGCTTCATGTGGAAAGAATAACATGTAGCCCCTCAAAGTCTTAGTTAAGAGACAGGACACACAAATATATCATCTCTATTATGTTGAGGGAGCTTTTTTTCCCCCTCACTAAATGAAGCAGTTTTAGGTAAAATTGTGGCTAGGGTTTTGCTTTCATGAGGATAATTATGATATAATTATGTTAAAAGCCTGAACCCAGCTATATGGCACATCTGGATTCAAACAAAATGCAAGGCTTTTATTTCTCTCCTATAGGACACAATTTCCTCCTCATTAGGTTTGGTAGTTAAAGAATATGCAGGAAGCATAAGATGTATCCTGACTATTGAAGAAAGAAAGAAAATGACAAAAAGGAGACTGAAAATGCAACTCTAGCCACCACCAACAGCCAGCAAAATTATATTAATAAAAAAAAAAAAAATACAGAATTTTTGCAGGTGAAAGTAATGGCTCAAATTGTGGTGCACCTACTGAAACGTCTGGAAACATGTGCCTACATGCATCCGAGATTGTGTGCGTGGTGATTGCACTTGGTTTCTGGGTATGTGTGCTACAGGAGTTGATGTCCACTGGGGCTCCGTATGAATAATGCATCAGACTGAGGCTGCTGCTGCATCTCAGGAACATTGCCTTGGTTGGTCTGCTTCAAGTTGCAAGTTCCTCTTCTAGAAAGTCAGCATCATTCTGCAAGAGGCTGCAGTAACTCAGCTGGAGCCCGAATTTAGAGAAATATAACTGCAGGAAGCACAACTTAGTTTCAAAAATATAATAAAAACTGATTTAAAGTATCAACTATGAAACATTTAATTTGAATACTACATACTTAAAGCTTTAAAGCTATTTAAATATGCTGATTATTTAGTTCATAATAGAGCTACACTACAAAAACATGACATTGATTTGTTATTGCTGAATATTGCAATGGGAGTAATAATATGCAATCAATACAAGTTTTCCTCAATACACTCTCTTTAACATCTCCACAGTGTCCCCACCACTTTTCCTGAGCTTTAGGAAAATGTCAAGATCTATATGAGGTGTTGTCCTGGGGAGAGTGAAAGTCAAACCATGTGGCCAACTATTTCATTGGCAATCAGAAATTAAATCCATAATACCTGAAATATACAGAGAATTTGAGGGATATTTTTTGTTTTATTTTAGATCATATGAAAAGGATATGTTGCTTTTGGCATCTTTGAATTTGTATATTTACAGGCTTCTGACTTTTTTGTGCAAGCAGCAGTTTGGACATAGAATTACATTTTAAGATTTTATAATGAAATCTTGCAATATGCAGAATAAGAAAGGCAATGCAAATTATAAAATGTGGTAAATAATTTAAAACTGAATTAAGATTTTTATTGCCTTTTGATTAAGATGTCCATCTCTTTTAAACTTGACATGTCAGATGAACTTTTTATCTGCAGATTCACACATGTGTGATCACGGAACAGCTGCCGGAGACAGATGCTCGCCGTGCAGCTCACACTGGGATCACCAAAGGTTCAGGCTGGATGACACTGTAGCCACACACGCTTAGCGCCCAACGACTTGAAGCATCAGGAGACTGACATGAAATTAATTCGTCCCCATGTGCAATCATACGTTTGCAATCGGGACGACCTTCATTAAGGAAGTTTCGTTTTAACGGATTGAATGGTGAATTTGCGCTTTTGCAGAAACTCCTCCTTGCAGTGTTGAAACTCTTTTTAATTCAGAATAAAGGCTTTATGGAAATATTTTAAACCCAGGCAATATGTAAATATATGCAAAATAAGTAGGTTACATGAGGTGATACATCTACTTTGCCTCAGTCGCTGCCACTCTGGTTTTCTCTCAGCGCATCCCTCTTAAAACAAGTGTCTCGTATTAAAACTGTCAAATCCTGATTTCATTGGAGTTTCCCGTGAGTCCCGCTTGGATCACAGGTGACACTTGTGCAACGCAGTTTAGCACTTTAAATGGCCACATGTAAGCCCCTCCTGCACTATTCAATATTTTTTGACAAACAAATATACCTACTCGTCACAAGATTAAAATAAGTGCTGCATGTTTGCAGCGTGGACTTCACACGCTGCTGTTTACTTTCACCTCAGGAATGTTTGGCACTTTGGCATCCGTATCTACAGAATGACGGACCTTCATCTCCCTCTCCAAACCCCACTCTTCCCTCCCTTCCGCGTCGTGGACCTTCCCAACTCTGCCTCTTCCAGTGTCCCGTTTTCGTGTGACGGCTGCGTCCGGCGGACTCACCTCTGTGCGCGTCTGCAGCCGCTTGTTCATCTCGTAGATCCGATACTCGGGCTGGACCATGTAGGGCGAGTGTCTTCTGTAGAAAGGTCCGAACGGAGAGGAGTAGAACGGGTCGTGGGTTGGGTTGGACATGGTGGCTGGCGAGGCGCACGGCGCGATTTCAACATCCAGCGGGCACAGCAGCGCACATGGGAGTGCGATGCTCTCCGACAAGCCCCAGTTGGAAGCGGCCGCTATCGAGGCTGAGCTGCACTCTGCAAGTTGGCCTGCCTAGTTCCCTGCTATAGCGTGGTGCCGGAGGAGGAGGGAGGGAGGAAAGCGAGGGGGAGGAGGTGGGGGGAAGCGGCTGAGTTGGGTGGGGATGGGGGGTGTGGGGTGAATTGAAGGGGGGGGGTGCAGTTTCCTGTTCCCTCAAGATCTACTCAGTTTTGCACTCTTGCAAAGTTCAGTGTGTAGTGTTGCATGCGACTCTTTCTTTGTGTTTTCATTTTTATTATTCAAATCTCACAACTTGGGTCTGAGTAAAAAACAAGAACGTGCCCACATTTAACTCCTATGAATATTTTCTGCATATCACATGCAGCGGTGCATTAACTTACATGAAGCCAGGGCCGGATTTAGGAGGATGAGGTACCCAGGGTAACCAATGGTGCCCCAGCTACAAATTTCTTTTACAAACTACAATATAATAGTGGTTTTAATCCATCTTAGACTCACTTCAGAAGAAACATTTTCAGACTCAATTTTAGATGGGGGCTTTTTATGGGTTAGTAAAGGACCCAAGTGCAGAGACTGTACAGAGCAAAGAGTTTCTCTAATAATAAATTTTAAAAAAGGGAACTTACAGGGGACTCACAGGTCATGGAGGGCAGCATGCAGAGTAACAGAAGAATGAATGAACAATAAAATTCACTGAGTTTATATAGTGAGGCAAGGGTGGAAAATGACAAAGGAATCAGATGAACTAATCAGGGGTGGAGAAGGAACAGCTGTGGTACAATGCAAGCTGAGAGAAACTGAGGGAGAGAGACTAATTAACACAAAGGAGTTGAATTAAGAGTCAAACTACAAACCAAGGTGAAAAGACTAACAACGATCTAAGAGAACATCATCCAACTGAACTAGGAAAGTAAACACAAAAGGATTAATTTAGATGACACTCTCTTTGTAATAATGAACATGGAATTCTACACAATATGGCAAGACCTATAGAATATAACTAAAACAATCATTGTTATATTTTTAGAACCATGGTTAATTTGTTCAAGGAAACCCAACAAATCAAAAACTCCATCTTTATACATATACTGAATATGTGGAATCACTGTATGTAAAAGAAAAAAACGTTCTTTGCTAGAAATAACCTATCCTTGATTAGGGAGCTACTGTTGTCACTTTATCACAGTTTGATGAGCACTAGCTGGTCGTTCTTCGTTTCTCCTCTGGAGCTGTTTTACAAATTACTTTTTCTAGATATCAATGTTTTTTTCTTTTTAAAATGTGTGGTTTCATGAGGTATGTTTTAAAATGTCTTTAATTTTTATGTATTCATTTTACTAAATATAGAAAAATTCCAGTCTTAAATCTTTCAGTTATCTTCCAAAAGGCAAACAGGTCTCTAAATTTTTTTTACCACAATTTCAACAGCAGAGTAGCAATACTCTGTCCTTTCGCTCAGTGGGCTCACAACATTTATACTGTCTAAAACATAGTGACACACTAAGCGAGACTACTAGAGCATAGTAAAACTAAGATGGTAAGTAAAAAGGAACAGAGTTGATTTCCTTTTCTTACAATTTTAATTGAAAAATTGAAAAATCATTAATGTAGGCAGTGATATTTGATATTACATTTCTTTTTAATCACTAAATGGGCTTTTCTAACCATTTGTACACCAATCAGGCATATTTTTGTCCATTTGGAATCAACTGCAATGCTCTCTAGGTCTTTCTATCAGAATCATGAATCAGAAACAGTCACTTCTTTGGAAATTTGGGTGACAGTCACCTCTGTTAGATCGGACCACACTTCCTACCTCTGTGCATCAAGGAGCATTAACCTTGTCCACTTGATACTGTTCCTGCTTTGCACCACTTTTGATACTGACCACTGCAGACCTCAGAGCCATTACAATTTGGTCCTTGTCAAACTGGGTCAGTTGCCTACTTTTCCTGCTTCTACTAAATAAATATTAAGGATCAAATTACTTTCACTGCCATATATGTCCCACCCTCTAACAAGTGTCACAAGTCAGTGGTCATAATGCTATGCCTGACTGGTGTAACTGATGGTTGTCAGAGAAAAGAAAAAAAAGATTCCCACAATGTGAGGTAAGATAAAGGTCTGGATGAAGCTCAAAAAGAACAATGTGTGAGTTGACAGAAAAACAAATCAAGGCAGTAAAAAATAAATAAATAAATAAAAAATCTCCCTGAAGATTTAGTGCTTCCTGACATGTTGATGTTCTGTTTTACTGCGCAAGCAATCGGACACAAATATAACCTTTGTTGAGTAATTTTCTGAGGAATCCTTTTTTGTTTCTGTGGCAAATTCTTCCCAAGTTGACACCATGGTCAAATGAAACATTTCAATGGTGGAGGGGAGAAAGGATCAACAAAATATGTAAAGATTATGAAAGCAAACACCAAACTGTAAAAAAAAAAAAAAAAAAAAAAGCACATCTTCCAACCACTTCCTTCAGGGGTCTCCACATCTTCCGCCATCTCATCATATCCTTTGTCCCTGGCTTTATTACAGTAACTCTGAACATCCTTTACTACATCAGTGAATCTTCTCTGTGATGCTCTTCTTCTCCCCTGTGACGGTTCCGTATTCCTGATCCTTTGTTCAGTGTGTTAGAGGTAGGTTGTAGGGTCCCCTTCAGACAGAATAAAGACTGTTACAATGTCAAAACTGACCAGTGTTGGAAGGTTTTTGCAGGGGAGGTCTTCTGGTGCACCATGGGCTGTCAATGATTCATGATAGAGTGCGAGAGTTCCTTTTTAAGATCAAACACAAAACTTATTGTCATAGCAGCCAAGTAAAGTATAGTCATCTTGGATGGAGCACAGAAGGGTCATATGGGCATCAGTTCCAGCAAATCCATGACATGACATTGCTATTGCGCACACCTAATCTCTCACTAAAACCTAAAATGATCAATGTACACCCACCACTTTCTCACCACCCTCACCATACTGCAACCATCAATCCACGCTTCTCATGCAGAAGACATTTTATCCGCACTCAGGCCCCCAGCACATTGTACACTGCTGAAGTAGAACTCAGAACTCAGTGAGGAGGGATTAACAAGTCCAAATCGATCCCAGAGACCAAAAAGAAGTTGTGGGTTTTTCACGCTGCAGCCTGGTTGCAATGTGCATGAGGGAATCTGTTACTAGGTTCACCAGTGAGGAGGAAGAGAAAGAGTGATCTGCAGCTAGAAGAAAAGGATTAGAGAGCAATGTGAGAGTCTATGTGTGTTTGGGACAGTCACAGTGAGACTCATGAAAATAAAAGTGACTTCAGAGTGATCAGCTGAGTGTACAAACACACATGGCTTTTATATTTTGTGTGGTTGATACTGGGGCTGCACAATATTAGAAATTCTTGCAATGGCAACAATAGTGGTAAATACTGTGATAATGATATCAGGTACCATATATGCCTGTTTTCTTCTTTCCTGTCTTTCTGATCCGTGCTTCTTACTGTATGTGACTCAGCATTTTTGACTATGTCATTTGTGTCTAGTGTGAGCTTTTGCTGCCATTAGTCTCTCTCCTACTGGATAAATATTGCAGTAGCACAAAAAAATACAACTTCAGAACTTGTAAAACATATTAGCCAACAATTACTGCACTCCAAACAGTCCTTTGCAATATGAATATTGCGCACACTGATATTGCGATGATGATATATTTATGGTATATTGTGCAGCCCTAATTGATACCCACCAAGGTATCCTTACAGAGTGTATAGGAGGACATGTTCAGTGGTGCACAGTGCCCTACAAGTGAAAATACTGATAATGTTTCCCCTTCAGCAGTGAATGAAACTGATGGTAGAGGTGCAGAAATCCCTCAGATATACACAGAAATTCCAAAGATCATGATAACATTATGGAAACATCTGAAAATGCAGATATGATTTCCCATATAGGAGGACTTAGAATATGCTGTGATCTGGGGCACACTGGTAAGACCATTCTGAGAAGGATCTGCTGAGATTTATGGTTTATGGTTAGAGATCCTCTCAAGGGTCTTGTTTACGAATGAAGGAAAAATGGAGCAGCAGATCAATAGGTGGATTGGTGCGGCGTCTGCAGTGATGGGATGGTACCGGTCTGTCTTGGTGAAGAGAGAGCTGAGCTGAAAGGCGAAGCTCTAGATTTACAGGTCGATCTACGTTCCCATCTTCATACTCATCTATTGTCACAAGCTCTGGGTTCTGACCAAATGAAGATCGTGGGCACAAGCGGCCAAAATGAGCTTCCTCTGCAGACTGTCCGGGATCTCCCTTTAAGATAGGGTGAGAAGCTCAGACAGCTGGGGAGGGGCTCAGAGTTGACCCGCTGCTCTCAAGGATCTCCATCTAATCCTGGCAAAATCCTATTTTTTAAATTTTCTGCAAGACAATTTTATTTGTATTGCACATTTTCAGCAATGCAATTCAGAGTGCTTTACATGGTTAGAAGGAAAATAAAACAGTTCAGGTCTGAGTCCAACTCAGCCACATTCTGACTGGTTGCATAGCTGAGTGAACTCTTAATCCAGTGTGAGGGGGCCTAAAATATTTTACTGTATGATATTTTAGATCTTGTAATAAAGCTATTTTATGGAACAAAAAAGTCATAATTACCAAATTATATGCATCTTTAACTTTTCAGCAACTTCTTGAGCCTCAGATCAATATCACAGAAATGATAGATGTCATACTGTTTTGATTAAAAAAGTGCTGATTTCAGTTTAAAATCTAAACTTTTCACTGCAACATGAGGTACTGAAGCGGTGTTACTCATTTTAAATGGAGAATTAACAAAACTTTTGAAAATATAAATACAATCAGAGAAGGATTTAGTGACACCTAGAGGTGAAGTTGCAGGTTTCAACCAACTGCACATTCAAAATCTGAAAGCACAGAGGTTGTGCTTTGATAATAAAAAGAAAAATGCAACACACATACAAAGTAGCCAGTGGAGCCGGTGTTTAGCTAGTGCAGTCGGGGTCTTTGTACAAACCTGCTGATGCAACATTGAGGAGGAGGAAGACACAATTTATCTGCAGAAAAACAACCATAGGATTTGTTTTTGTTCATGCTGTCAAAAATAAAAGCAAAAGTATGATTCATTTATTATATTTTTCAATAAATTAACTTTTAACCTAGAACTAGAATTACAAAAGTAAACAAATGCACTTTACTGACTTATGTTAGCGTGGAAATCTGATCTTAAAAAAGTTCCTGACCCCCTTCTGCTTTAAGCTCTGAAAAGCAGATCTCTGAGGACTCAGAGGACCTGATGATAACACACAGATGTTGAACCACACAGCTAACGAGGCTGCATGCACAAAGAGTTTATGTGAGAAATGAGTTCTTAATACTATATTGATTGTGTTGCCTCTGGTCACTGTTGTTAATGACAGAGTCTTTGTACCTGGCTCATTATGCACCATAATTTGTGATTAAAGGAAGATGAGGGAACATTTGCTGCTCTGACTACAGCAGTGAGAAAACACATCCTGCAGTGTCACTCTGCATCAACATTCCAAATGTGTGTTTGAATCATGTCAGATTTTTGGCGTTCAATTCAGTGGCTAGACAGGAATATTTCACATTTTGATGCTTTTTTTAAAGGCAGTCTTCTTTGGCAGTAAAAAAGTGACAGTGCTTTGAAAATAATGCCATGAGAAGTGGTTATTCAGGAAAGTAACGGAACATAAAATTTCAGTCTTATGTAAATTACTGTGCTGGTGCTTTTCAATGACAGCAACAAAAAGTAGTTTTTAGGAATGTTTAGAACATCTTTCTTTCATTGCTCCCACTGTGCGAACAACTTTGTCTTGTTGCAAAACCCCACCTCATGATTTTTTTAAAGTTGCAGAAATAGCTAAACGTTACCAAATACACCAAACTTCCTTCAGTTTAAAAACAAAGACATGACAGAGCAGTGATGCACGTCTTAGATTTAAAATGTTCAGTTACACTATTTGAGGACCGTTCTAAATTTATAAATTCGATGCATGAAGCTGTTGCTAATGTTGACAATTTTGTATATGAGCAAAAAACAGATTTAGAGCTAGTTGGAAATGTATCCCAATCATGGAAACACACCAAAACTGAATGAAAATAATTTAATCCTATTTACTTATTTTTTGCATCCATTATGATCTAAACAGCAATAATCACAATGGTTCCTTCAGTTATTGTAATATATTTTTGGCTTAAACCTATAATGCCCACCTTTGCCTTCTGTATTTAGAGCCAAATGAAGCATTATATAGATAAGTTACCTATGTTTATTATATCCAGTTACTTTATATTTGAATATAAGGATTTTAATCCCATCTTGCATCACCAAATTTCTAATACCCTATTTAAATATAACTTTCTTACTTGTCTCATCACATCTGGATAAGTAGTAATATATCTCCGCTAAAAACACACCATAATCAGAAATTATATAATTTTGACAATAAGCAGTTATTTCTTTCTGCATCATATTCTGTTTCCATGCAAAACAAATATTGCATAGTTCCATTTTATATCCAATAACATGGACTTTGTAACATATTCCCCATGTAATCTCTACTAGACATGTCAATCATTATGATTCACTGTGACAGTTTGTGTT
The DNA here is from genome assembly GCA_014839685.1 of Anableps anableps. NCBI lineage: Eukaryota > Metazoa > Chordata > Actinopteri > Cyprinodontiformes > Anablepidae > Anableps > Anableps anableps. The sequence continues at coordinate 35,736,167 of CM026074.1, forward strand.
CCTAATATGAGAAAAATGTCCGTTACTGGACACAGCGGAGTGCAGTGAAAATCTTTTTGTGGCACAGTGATTAAGATTTTCTCCATGCTCTCCACCGGACAGATCAGGCCTAGGCTGAAAAAGTGGCCAGAAGAATCTAAAATAAACAAGAACTCAGACTGACTGTAGCGATTGCAACCAAATCTCACCATTAACTGCACACACTGGGAATTAATGAACCAGCATTTATGAAGTCTGACTTTTAATCCAAAATGGTCCTGAACGAGGAAAGGCAGTCTGAATCGAGTGAGATAAAAGTTGTAATCCAAACGCCTCAGGCATCCGGTCGGGTAATTAAAAAAAAAAAAAAAAAAAAAAAAAGTTTGAAAAATCTATTAATAAACTGTTAATTAAAAACTACATTTTTAATATCTCAAGACCTTTTCAATTGACATTTCTAACAGGATTTACTTGCTCGCCTAAAGCGCTTACTGCTTGAGTGTAGCTGCAATATGGTACATTGAAGTGAACAGCTCATTTACCACATTTCAGCATTAACCTGGTTGAAGTGCAGTTGATCACAAACACATAATGTTAGGTCCAGTGATGATGTGATGTACAGTAGAGCGGCAATTATACAGAAAACTGATTAGGATATTTTTATTAATAGCCCAAATTTCCTCTGTATGAAAGTCCCAAAAATATCTGCTTGAATAATTTAATTCTTTACGTAGGTCTGAGGTAAAGCCATCATCATTCTAGAATGTGACCTATAATTTGATTTTTATTTTGAATTATATTTTAGTTTATGTTTTTAAAACTACAATACCAAATTTAAATTTAAAAAATCAATAGATATATGATCAGTTTTACAGAGCTAAAACTTTAACACTCTATTCAGACTTTCCTTCAAATAACATTTTTAAGACATCTGTGCTTCAATTATTTGTTAAAAGACTTGAAACTGATTCATTTAGCAAAATAACCTAAGACCTAGCTTTATTCAGCACAAGAAGCAGTAAAAAATATAGATGTTTTTTCTAGAATGTTTAAGCATTTTAGGAATAGATACAGAGTAGAGATGGGTAATATCGTAGTGTTTATCATATATGGGAGAAAAGATTTCCTAAGGAATCTTAGGAATTTGTCATCCTTTAACAGAGCAGGTAAAAGATTCCCCAGGACCCTGGGCAGAATTTGATGTGGGAAACACCTCCAGGTAAGCTAACTGGCCACCGAACACCATCAGTGTCTCTTTTTTATGTTGTCCATGCTTGACAGTTATTTATTAATTTTTGCTTCTGCATCCTGTATTTGCCACAGCTTAATTTAATGCCGACTTTGTACTAACGGGCCAACACCAAATTCATATTTTTCAAAAGTGTGTGAGAAGTTAATATTTTACCTGCCAAAACATCCCAACTCTTCTAACACGTTAATGGATGACATTTTCCCAGAGGCTGAATCTAGCAGCACACCAACACGGTTCCTGAAACAAAGTTGATGTCTATTTTAAAGCAACTATAGACTCAAAAAGATTTTTGCAGTTTATGAGAATACAGTTTTATTGACCTTTAAATTTCCACATTGTGGATATTTTATTCTATCTATCAGAATTGTATAGCGTCTTTCCAGCTAGCACATTTTTCAAAATGTCTTGTGAAAATCAAGTTCTCAAGGTGTCTCCAGTCCCTAAGGGGCACTATGCACCTGCATATAGAGCTCATGCCTTGATTTGGCTCTGTCATGCAATAATAAGTATAAACTGTGACATATATGTCATGATTCCTTGTTCTTTGGGACTTTTGCTTCTGTTATTTCCCTGTATTGATTTCCTATTTCCCCTGTGTTAGTTCAGTTATTTCTTATTTGAATGGTTCTTTACATTTAGCATTTATTTCCCCCTCCTTGATTAGTTCAGGTATTATTTGAGTCTTGGAATTATTCTTTACTTTTAGCATGAACTTCTCAATCTAGTTTATTCCTTCTGTTAGTTTTGATTCTTATTTTAGGTCCCAGCTTTATTTAGACAGAATCAGTATTTCTGTTTAAGTCTCCCTCTTATGTCATCTTTGTTTTGCTTCAGTTAGCCTGTCATTCACTCCCCTTCCCCAGCTGCTAGTCATTTAACTCATCAAGCCTTACTTGCTCCCTTCCCAGGTGCAGTCAGTTGCCTTAATTGGTTCTTTTGCCTTCCCCACTCCCTCCTCTGTATATATACCTGCTCAGACTCTCACTCCTTGCTGGTTCCTCCCATTATCAACCTGTTACCTACCTGATTCTTCCCCGGCATACCCTGCTGAGTCACTCCTAGATTCTTGTGAGTTTTGTTGTGCTCTGGCTCCCTGCATTCCCTGTGAAGTTTTTGTTCATTGTTGTTATTAAATGTTGAAATCTACTCTCTGCCTCTGCCTTCTTTATGTTTGGGTCCTTCATCACAGCCAGTCATGACAATATAAGTTTTGCAAATCCTTAAATTTGATTTTATGGTCAGGATTATTCACTTTGCTATTCTATTATCAGTAAGTAATTAATGTTTTTGCTGCTGATTCCACAAGAGCTACAATAAATTGTTTTTCAATAAAAATCTTATTGTATATTGTTGAGGAACATAATTGCTATGCTTGTAACTGGTGCATTCAGTTAGCTATTTGATAACCCAGTGGACCAGTTGAATTTGAGGTTGTTAAGGACCACAGCTGAATTCCTAAAATCTACAAATACCTGATATCTGCTCAAAAAAACATAACTCCATATTTATACAGTTCAAACAAATATACCTTAATATCCCTCAATAGACACAGTGGACACCGTCGTAGCACTAGCACAGAAGCTAATATCTATAGTCTTCCTTATTTCTGCTCTAGGGGTACAGCCAATCAGTTCCAAGGAAAACTAATGGAGCTCCTATATTAGCTGTTTTGCAAATGCCAGTTAATAACATGTCAAGTAATATTGTGCATTGGTATTTCAGCCTCCTAAGCTGCATTTTCTTTCAAATATTTATGATATACTCTATAAAATGTTATATTCCACAAAAAAAATCTGCAAATATGTGAATTAATGAATACTGAATCATGAATTGGCTGGGGTCCAGAGTATGTTTAATTTTGGAGCAATGTTTGTGTATTCAAGACTAAGACTATGCAGTGATAGATTTAAAACATACAAAAAAAAGGTCATAATGTTTTTAATTTGTAAAAGCTCATGATGTCCCTCCTTGGTTGAGGTAATCAAACAAATCTTGGAGAAGGCTACTAAATATGGCTCCTTATGAGTCACACAAGAACAAGACGTACTATGGTGAGTAAACGGATTCAGGTCCATGTTTTAGATATTTTTTTTTACATCATTCCCATGGTTGCTGTCTCCTGCTGCTCCTGCTTTACCTTCCCAAGCTGTATCCTCACATGCAGGAGTTCACAGAGATTTTTGAGGGGAACATCACTACTGTTTAAATTCAAATCAGCTTTGCATGGTTCTGAGGTATTCAACATATTTGTCTGTAGTACAGCTCCTTCTTTAGCTTTTTTCCACAAAAATCCCACCTCCCTGTGACCACCCCCCACACACTGCCACTCACAGGCTTTACAGCCCACTTTCCTCTCTTCCACAATATATTCTTCCGACAGGTGTGGAAGGCTCTATCAAATGCAAAGCAACAAAATCTGTTTTTGCTCTACATTTTAACATCCAAATCCTATACAGGAATATTTTATTGCGGTCTTGAACAACAGGCCATCAACATTTCTGAAGGTCTTTTACGGTCTTTCTCAGATTTGGCTGCTTTTTCAAACATTATTATAACAATCCTTCTACCTAACCAGCACAACAACCACAGCATTTTATGGACTTTGTGGTTTAAACAAAATGAGGAACATGGACAAGCAGAGAACAAAAGAAGATCCTGCTGTTCTAGAAACTAACAGCCAACTGATACTAATATCTTTTTCATTGTTTTCAGATCAGTGTTTTTAACTGATAATGACAGGTAATTGCTGTTTCTTGATAGGAAAACTAAACTAATTAAAAGCTATATCCAAGAGATGATGAACAGCCAAAAGTCACGTCTTTAAGAGAAATAAAAATAAATCCAATGAAGCGCTGGAGAAATTTATTATCCAAGTTGTGCATTAGATGCATCTCTTTGGGAATCAGCTTGTTGGTACCAGTTTATAATTTCAACTTCCTTTGGAAACAGAGTATGACATTTGATGGATACAGTTCTGAATATGTCTCAAGTGCCTTTTAACTTTTCTTTTATGATTTTTGTGGAAAACTGAAGCTCAAATTTGTTATGTTTAGGCAGAGAATGTTTTTCTTATGCAAACAGACTGTTGATGAGTTGGAAAGACAAAGACAAAACTCAATTGAAAAACATCCTCACAGTTTCTTCACGAAATAATTACTTTTGCCCTGGACTAAACCCGTCTCTCAAAAGTTGTTTTATCAGTATATATAGTACAAAACTGTTGAGAGGAAAACCAGGATGTGTGTGCTATATGTGGAATAGACAGCAGAAGGAAAGATGATGATCTAATGAAAAGTTGTTTCAAATTATCATTATTTATATTATTTCCCAATGTAAAGGGAAAGGACATAAATGCACAAATATGAGGACTGCAATCAAGTAGGAGGCAAATTTTCATATTTATCAAACATTGTGACAGAAAAATCTGTTGCTCAAAACAAATGGAAATCCATCAGAGGAACTAAATCTGCAAACTAACTGCCAAGAAAGTACTGCTAGACCAGCATAAACATAGAATGAACAAAGAAAAACAACAGAGCTTTAGTACAAACTGCGAGAAATTATTAAGTGCATGGACCGATGTGGGTGTTAAGGAGTAGGTGATAACAATATAATCTAGAAACAAGAAGATAAATATCCAGGTTTTCATAACTGTGTACAGAAATTAATCAAAGGCAATATGCAGCGAAGCAGAGACAAAACTACAAAAAGCTTGATTATGTGGAAGACTCATGGATGGAAATAAAATCATCATGTAAGAGTAAATGCATTTGCGAATGAAAACTATATAGTGATAAAATCTTGCCGATCATTGAAGAGTTTGTTGATGTTTTTAAGTAAAATGAAAGTCTCAAAAAATGTCAAGCTATTAAGCAGGTTGTGAGATTTCTGACTCATTAGTGAGCAACAGTGACATTGCATCAGTATGATGAAGATATGTCACACTCTCAGTTTCAAATGCAAACTCTCATGACTGCAATGTAATTTCCCAGACAGCATGGACATGCAGAGAACAAGTCTTTGTACAAGCTGCTGCATTCTGTTTTTACAATAAACAATAATTCTGCCTCTGTCATTTTATTTGAAAAACATAACATTTCATTCTATTATTATTTTACTGGTTTTAAAATAAATCCTTCATGATCTGTGATATTTTATTGAATTAAACTGACCTGAATAAAAATGTTTTTTTTTTTTTCTTTTTACTCTTCTTTCTTTTTAAAAGTTTCAACTCAATAAGAACTCCCTATGGTCTGAAGGAACTCCAGGACCATTTGAACATTGCTAAATCATGGCAAATAAAAACATTCTAAAAAGAAAACACCATCTAAAGCTGTTAGGACAAACACAGGACTAAGCACACACACTCACAAGGACAATTTAGAGAGACCAGTTCACCTCCCACAGTCCTAAAGCATTGGACTGTGGAAAGAAGTGCTGCTGGGAGGGAGTACCTGGAGAGAACGTGTGCATGGGCAGGAAGCACATGCAAACTCAGGCTGGGATTTGAATCAGGACGTTCTTGCTCCAAGGCAACAGTGCTACTAACTGCTCCACTGTGCAGCCCATGCAATAATTTCAACCTGATGAACCAGGTGAGCAAGAAGGAATCGAACAAACATTTTTCACTGATTACTATGAGCTGATCACATTGAGGTTCTGAATGTTATTTATTATCTGTGCTGCAAGTACTTTATAATTGCATTATAAACCCTATGTGACAATGTCAGCGTCCCTCTTGGACATGATCACAAATACATTTAGCACATTCCATAAAAAACTCATCACTTCCCTTAGTCTCCCAGTTCAGAGTTGATATGCGCAATTTGGAGGTGGTGGCTCTTCTCACTAGCTGGGATGCCTATTCAGTGAGAAGCGCGCCACATGATTATCTTTATGGGGTTTTTTTCTTTGTCACAAACAGTGCAAATGGGATTATTTTCACTGAAGGCAGAGGAGCGGATACCACATGCAAAGCAGCATTAAAGCAGCATTAAAATAAACGACTTGGAGCACTGCCAGCCCTGTGTGAGTATAGTTAGGTTGGCATTTGGCCAGTGTGGTAGCAGTCTTTCATCAGATTCTCTGATGAGCAAACCATGCATGTTCACACGTGCCACACATCATGGATAACCAATCACTGCTACTACCAGAGTCCCCAACGTAGCACCCTGGATCCAGATATGCTTTTTATGCTCAAAGGAGCTGAGAAACTCTTATGCTCCATTATATGCAATGAGGAGCACACTATGTTCTGTGTTCTTGCACCCCAGGTGGGCTCTCCAAGAACCAACAGAGACCATCCATGTTCCTGCTGATTTTTAATGCTGTGGTATTAAAGGTTGGTGTGAATGGGGCCAAACTGCTAAAACTAAGCGTGAGGAATGCTTATTATCTCTATCAAAGGTAATCTGTGTACAAATATTTTACTTCTGTTCATCAGGTGAAAATGTTCTGACTTTTTAGCTTCTGTAAGCCTGATTTTTTTCATACTTTTGTTTGCTTTATTTTTGTTTCTGCTTTCTGTTTTTTACCCTGAGCCATGACAACGCTGAATGGAATTAGACTGAGGTAAACTGAGCAGAAAGCCAAATGTTCCTTGACAGTTTGCTTGTTTGGATCCTGAACATTTGCTGGAGGTTTTGAGCTTCGACAGTTGTTAGATACATCAGAAGCATCAAGGATCAGGAGAGAGAGGTGCTTTTAGTTGTGAAAAGGAGATGTGAGGGAGACCAAACACTTGTGGATGAGAATGGAAATGGGTCAGGACACATATAGACTCTCTGCTTCTGCTGGGTTTCCTTTTGGTGTTACTATGGTAACATATCCTGTCTTCCTAGCTACCTACCTACATACCTAACTACCTACCTGCCTTTAACATACAAAGTACACCTTTTTGCTACAGCTTTCACACCTGAACACACTGATGCTACTCCAATTTGAAAGAACTCTCAAAACATCTTTTCATCTATCACAGCAGAGGGTGGGAATGTAAAGTTATTTCTATGTTTGATGTAACTGCTGCTGCAAACAATCAACACCACTTTGCTTTTTTTCTGCTCTCACTTTTTGAGAAAAACATGTCATCACATGCTGAACATCTGTGAATATTTTAAAACCAGAAGAAAGATTCTGATTGTATTAATACAAAAGCTGACTGGATATTGATAAGTAATCATGAAACAAATTAAGTGCTAAGAACAGAGCACAAGTTTTTTTAAAAATAAAAGTGGTAAAACTGGAAATATTGAAAACTGCTACCAGTATCAAGCTGCTTGTGGAGAGGGAAACTAAAAAAAAAAAAAAAAAAAAAAAAAAAAAACTTGTAAACTCGATTCAGAAAACCAGGAAGCGTGTCCCCTATTTTGAGCACACAACTGTTTTCCAAATATGGATGAAATATACCCCGGATGCCGGAGCAGCAACTTCTATGGTGGAATCTCATTAGCATCGTAATAGCTTCCAGGCTCATTTGCATTTTGCCGTGAGTGATTTTTCTCTCACACTCTTTCCTCTTCGCCGCTGGATGGAATAATAATAATAATACAAAAAAAGAAGTAAAACTTTAAAGCACTATATTTTATTTCATTATTTAAGTTAAACAAATTGTAATTGAAAAGCACTTTTCAATTAGGCCATTCCCTCATCCAGATGACAAATGAGTCTTCCAGTTGTGTCAAGCAATTATAGAAAGACACACAAAACTACAAACTAATATTTGCACGCAGGGATGGCAAATTAGTCTAAACAGATTAATAGAGGAAGTAGATGCTTTTAGTTCTCTTTCAGAAATAGCTTGTGTGGGCTTACATGGGGAGTAGGATCATATTTGCCCCAATGTTGTGAGCTAAGGGGTGAAAATAATACGACATGAAACAATACCCATGGCTGATAAAATGATTTATCTCCAAGTTCTGAAAATGTCAAACTATATTTGAAGTGAATAGGCAGTGCTGGTAGTACCTGAAGGCCGCTTTAACAGATGGTAACATGTCGCTGTATTGAGAACAAGGATACAAACATCCAGCGAAGCTTGTTAGACATCCACTCTGCCTTTCTTATGCTGAATTTTTGCAGCTCAGCGAGCAAAGAGTTAATATTTTCAACCAGTTCTGCCTCTGAAACACACATACACACACACACATATCCCCACAACCCATCACCCTGATCACACTCAGACACACGCACTCTCCCACACACACACATGCACACACAAACCCATAATTCCCAACACTACATCCCTCCCCCCCTCTCCCTCCTCCTCCACCTCCTCCTTCTGCCTCCCTGGGCTCACCCTCCCCTCCTCCTCCTCCTCTATTCTCCATCTCTGCCCCCCCCCCCTCCTCCCTCCCTCTCTCCTTCCTCCTCCACCCACCGCCCCCCCTCAGGTCAGTTAATAAGCGAGCCTGAGCCTGTGCCTCAGCTTGGCTGTCTGGAGGACATGCAGAGCAGTGTCTCCTGGGAATTGGCTCATGCAGAATGCTGCTCCACTGAGAGAATGGAATTTTACCCTCGCTAGGGCTCCCAGCCGCACCGCACAGCAGGAAACCTGACAGACATGCACACACAAGTGCACACGCATGCACACCAACACGTGCTGCAGATCAGCACACAAAAACATCCTCACGCACCAACACAGCTGCCCCAGGGGTGTGTTTCGCGAGACGTTTCCCTGTCCCCTTTAAGTAAAGTGACCACTACCTAAGAAAAACACTTATTTTCTCCCTGAATCATCAAGAAGCCATCATTAAGTTAATGGCGACACAGTCTTCGGGGACGTGTGGTAATAGTCTGTGATGCACAAAAGCCTCCTTTTCATGACAATGTAAACACACACAGCTACGAACGCAGGGACATCAGTGGGTACAGTGCCGCTAATGAGTTGCCCTGTAGATTCAGAAACAGTGGCTTTTCCTCACTTCTGTCTCAACTTCAAATGTTGAGAAAGTCTCCCCCCCCTTCCCTCTGCACCTCCACCTCCCCTTCTTTTTTAGTCCTCCTCAAACCCACAGCTCCATCTATTGGTGTCCGTGGGTTATAGGGAAGAATATGTAGGTGACGGAGAACAAACACTGAACTACTGGAATTGATTCAGACGTACACAAACAGATATTCCACTAAGCATGGACCTACTTCCTGTAAATTAAACAGGAGGAAAACAGGCATGTTTAGCTGAAAAATGATCAGGAGGTGAAAATATGTATGTAGCACTGAGAAAAGCAAAAGAAAAAAGAAAATATAACCTTTAACCCTTCATTTTGTTTTTTAAATGAGCTTTTTCTCAGTCAGATTGTCTGCAAATGTGACATGTTTGGTTTCAGAGACTGTTTTTCAGGACAAAATGACAGAGGTCTGATGAATCATGTTACCCAGCAATGCTGAGTATGATTCATGCCTTCAGCAGGGTCGAATTTACCCAGAAAAATATGTCTTATGGCTTTAAACCACAACAGACAGGAAACAAAATATGTTTTTTTTTTCTGGTAGTTTTTTTTTTTTTTTTTGGGATTATTAGAAAAATATGTGGTATTAGTGTAAATGACTTCATCTTCAGATTAAACTTATCTGAAGAACCCATTCTTAATGGGATCTGTGGCTTCAGCAAATAAAAAAAATCATTGTCTGAACAGCATCTCTGGGGAAAGATTCCAGCACCGCTGTGTGTAGATTAATGCTACCAATCCAGTGGGATTAGCACTTACACAGATTGTGAACTGATGGTTTCCAGTTTGAATACTGGTCCAACTACTTCTCTATTAAAATAAATAAGACAAGACTAAACCTCCCAAAAACCCCAATATTTTCTCCCCCTCAAAAATAAAATCAGCAATAAATCTAATATTTAATACCAAAATTAGCTCTTACAATAAAGTGAGTAAACACTAATTTTCTTGTACAGTAATATAAGAAATGTAAAACACCTATGTGATGCATGTGATGCCTTCAAGGAGCGGTAAGCCACATCTACAGACACTTCAGCTCACCATTCACAAGGCCTTAAGTATCTATATTACTAACATCCTGCTCAGAACTGTTTTTGCACCAGAGGAAACCTCTTCTTACAGGACAGTGATAAACTTTTTAATATTTTTTTTTTTCATATTAGAGCCCAAAACTTCATTGTATTTGTTTTGTTTTTTTTTTTTTAATAACATGAAGTATTGTTTTGAAGTGGAAAGAAAATAATGTATCATGCAGTTAGCTTCACTGATTAAAGCCTTTGCTTCAAACTACACCTCCAGGTGTTTTTTTTTTTTTTTTAAATTGCTGATTCTTCATCATAAAACAGCTCCAGATCAGTCATCTTGGGTGGTGAGCACATATGGACAGGAATTTTCAAGTCTTGCCACAGATTTTCCATTGGATTTAGGTCTGAACTTTGACTGGGCCTTGCAAACACATTAATATGCTTTATCTAAACCATTCTGTTGTTGCTCTGGCTGCATGTTTAGTGCCATTGTCCTGCTTGACCTCTTCCCCAGTCCACAGTCTTTTGCCACCTCTAACTTTTCTTTTTTTTCACAGGATCACTCTGCTTTTAGCTCCATTCATCTGACAGTCAACTCAGCTTCCCTGGCCCTGCTGAAGAAGAGTCTCCACAGCATGATGGTGTCACTGCCATGTTTCTCTGGTGGCATGGTGTAACATGGGTAATGCATACTGTTAGTTTTCTAACACACATAGCATCTTGCTAAACTGAACAGCTCGGTTTTGGTCTCAACTAGAATGAACGTGTTCTGGAACATGTTATTTGCTATGTTAAATACCAAATACTTGCCAATAAATATATTTTTCTTTCAACAATGGCTTTCCTCTTGCAAGTCTTTGGTTAAGACCAGATTTTTGTAGAGCTATAAAAAGATTCTCTGACCTGAGCTCTGGATGTCTGCAGCTCCTCCAGAGCTACTATATGCATCTTGGCTGCTTCTGTGATTAATGTTCCCTTGCCTAGTCTCTCAGTTTATGTCAACAATCGTGTCTTAGTAGGTTTCAGTGGAGCCATGCTTGTTTCATGCCCAGATGATGGACTGGATATTGTTTGATAACGCTGCTTTAACTTTTTCACAACTTTCTCCATGACCTGTCTGCTTTGTTTCTTGGTCTTTATGATGCCGTCTGCCCACTAATGTCTTTTTCCAACACCTGAGACCTTCACAGAACATCTATCTTTACGCTGAGGTTAAATGACATACCAGTAGACTCTATTAACTAACTTCTGACAGCAGTTGATTGCAATGGATTTTATTTCGGGGTATCAGAGTAAATTAGGCTGAATATAGTTTCTACAGTTTATTTAAAAAAAAAAACAAAATAAAAACCATGTATCATTTTAAATCCACCTTAGAATTATACACCACTTTGTGTTGGTTTATCACATCAAATTCCATTAAAATCATTGAAGTTTCTGGTTGTATGTCAAGAAAATGTGGAACAAGTTAAATGTATGAATATTTCTGCAGGACACTGTATTAGGTATTTTTTCTATTGTTGTTTGCATTGGCTAATTGTTGTTGGAGAAGATATGATTTAAAAACAATCCCTGTGACTATAAATGGTTATAAAAACTGAATATTGTTCTCTGCTTCCAAATGCACCATGACATGGTTGGAAAAAATTGTGGAAATAGAGTTTAAACCAGCACACACACACATAAACACACACATTTCACAGAAATGAGCTCCTCTCTCTGAAATGCTGAAGCCAAGGCAGCAGTTTTACCACAAAAATGCTCCAAATAAAAACTGCGACACTTTATATGAAAAATATTTCTGCACTTTTTCCATATTGTAAATACTTACAATTAGTAACATCTGCCAGGTATATCATACAGAGGTTCTAATTATAATTATATATTTCTCTCTCTCTCTCTCTCTTTCGTGGAGCACCTCTAGTGGAAAAAGCCGAGGCTGTCTCAGCTCTGGCTGTTTGTAGTGCAGCATGCCGAGGCAGCAGCGCTCTCTTTGGGATTTAGCCTTTCAAAAGTCCTCATCAGATTTGCAGCGCAGACGTACTTCTGCTGCCTGCCGCCCCCACATCTCTACCCCCCGACACCACCACTACCACATCTCCCCATCCCTCAACCCAACATCCCAGCCCTCCCCTCTGTTCCCCATCAACCTCCTCCTCCCCCATCTCTCCTCTTCTCTCTGTGCTCACTCTGCTGCAGATGTTTTGGATATAGGCTTTCTTATTGAAGAAACTGTGCCAACTGCAGAGCACCAACATAATACTCATCAGCTGCTGGTGTGGTGGAGCTGGCCAATGAGTGGTGGAACTACATCATTCCCATTGGGGCCAACATTCCTCAGACACTGAGAGGTTTGGAAGAGGTTGTCCCACTGGCTTCCAAAGTGCAAAGTGGGGGACACCTCTCTGCTATGTTAGGATTCACAGGTCTTCTATGTTTTGTACCACATTTAATGCAGGTTGGACCAACCTGCTTATGACCATGTTTATTGTATTACCTGACATCACAACAGCTCAGGTGCAAAATAAGAGACACTTTCTGCACATTATAGGGGACACATCCCGCAGTGTTCCACTTCCACACAGGAAATGTCAGTGTTTTCACATGTTTTGATTGTTTACTATTATCCTGTAAGTGTTGATTATGGACTGAATAAGGATTTTGATTTAAGAAAGTTTGAAATGACCAAAAAGAGTTTAATTCAAAGAGATGGGAAAGAATTTACATAAATACTGGTGCAGTGATGAACTTTAACACATATTAGTTTAGATTTTAGGGCAAAATGTTGCCTCTTTTTCAATTTAATTTTCTTTTTCAATTTAATTAAGTTAAAGTAACTTATTCTGAATGATTGAAAGCCATGAAGTTGCTAGAATGAAGCACAAAAAATAACCAACTATTTTGTTTGATCACTTTAGTGTCTTCTTAGATTAATATTTGAAAAACATAAGATTTCTGTTTGTTTTTATTCAATCTTTTTTTTTAAATCAACTTCTGTTTTGTTCCATCCTGTGTATCTAAAAAACAAAAATTAGCATCATTTTGTTGCATTTGTTTTTTTTAAGATTACTTTGGCATCTTTGAAATATCTAAGTTAGCAGAGTTAGAAACATAAAAAGTATAATTACAGAAAAAATTTGAAGAAAGCACAACCTTTTAACAACTTATTGGTGTACATTACCTTCTAATAATAACAATTAACATGGTGGGCACATTCAATTCATGGTCATATCTCAAAGGTGGATTCCCTGGTCCAGTTGAGGAGACAGAAAGCACCAAAAAGAGTTGGCTTTGGTTTGGGTTTGCAGCAGACCAGCATAAATGCAGAAAATGTACCAAAGGGATTGTAGCTTGATTCCTGGCTTGAGTGCTTTTTAGGCTGCTCTCACATTTACTTTCATTCAATATCATGAGAAAACTAATAGAAAATAGATTCTTGGAGATAACTCTTTTTTTTTGTACAATTAGTAGCAAAGTGACAACACTTTTGCTTTTCACCAACTCGCATATCTGACAAACACTGGTACCACAAATTGGGGGGCTATTAATTGTCAGTATTAAACCAGTGTCTTCAATAAAGCCCTCACTAGAATAATTATCTAAGTAGATGCCACGTGGCAAAAATGGATGGATGGATATTACATACAAATTTTGTATTACTCTATTTCCACTAGTCTAGATTCTAATCCCAGTTTTGACAGATTGACTCCTGAAACATGACAGATCACGACTGCTGTAATTTACCTGCTGCTTGTAGACATTATTCAATGGAGTCATATAGCCATATTTACATAAAGTAGACAGTTATTAGAATATAGTAAACTTCTTCAATAATTGGTTGTTAAACAAGTATAAAACATCATCCTGGCAGTTACGAATTGATGGAAAAGTTAGGAACTGACCAAAACTGCCAAGGTTCAAACGCCAAAGGGGCGAAATGACCAGCACCTCTAACCCCCCCCACAGGCTAACATTTTTAGTTGCTTTTGTTGAGAAGTAAATACAGCTTTCTATTTCTGTAAAGCTCTTGTACAGTCAATAAAAAAGTATGATTTTGAGGCAGCAGTGGGATGGAAGGGGGGTACAGCATGCAACTAAGGTCCCAAGGTCCAGGATCGAACTCTTTGAAACTGTGTTGGAAAATAACGGCTTCTGCATATGGGGCATCTGCACTACCCCTATGACATGTTCTTTCCTGAGTTAAAGAAACCTAAGTTGATATTCACTAGTTTGAATGAAGTTGGTGCTAATTTGTTCTCTTAATATTTATCAAAAATTACAGGTTGGGTTTAGGTGCTAGTGAACCTTAGTCAGTGTCAGGAAACTATAGCGCTCTGAAAGCAAGAGGTTGATTCTTTGCTCTTCTCTGAATGAACGGATCTCTGACTCTTACATAGGAGCGTGTTGTGGAACTTGTTACCTGGGCAACTAGACAGGTTGTTCAGACAAATCAGTATAAAATGAGCACAACTTCTTAACAACATATAGGCAGAGGAGGAGAAGCTTGTTACTTTTCCCCCCTGACATGTTTCATCACATTATATGGGTGCAACATGTGAAGTCAAGATTCTTTGATTTATTTCTGAGACAATCCTAATTAGAATCCTATGCATGAACCTCCAAATAGTATTTTATATGAAAATATGCATCCTGTTTAAAAGAATGGAACTTCTATTACTGTCTTGTGTCAGACAAAACAAAGTAGATGCACCTTTGACGTCTTCATCAACTCATATTTATCTATATCTGTGTATAGCGCAGCATCCTCACTAGTATTAGCACTTTCACCTTTGGGTCAGTCTTTTACACTGGATATTCAGGCGCGTTGCAGTGATCAATAAACATTGGTACCACCTAGATCAATCAATAATTATATAGATAATATCTTTTAGTTTATCAATACATGTCTGCACTATTTCTTTTTTTACCAGCTGCTGTTTTGCGGAGAGGGCGAGGCTGATAGAAGACCAAACTTGATGTTCAGGAGAGAAAGAAAGAAAAATAGCTGGCTGTGCTGCTACCATCCCCCATCTCGTAGGCATGGCAGCAGCCTTACACACATGCGCCTGCAGTTACACACACCAGCTCACAGACACACATACGCACAAATACACGTGCATACAAAGCACACATACATAAACGTGCACACACACACATACATGCACAGCCCATCTCTCTCTCTCTCTCTCTCTCTCTCTCTGCTGCACATCAGGTAGCAGAGAGAATATTCTAGAAACCAAACACAATGAATGTTTTTTCTACTATTTTTTTTACCAAATAGGCCATAATTCTAATTAAATCCATACATGTCCTGTGTGAAATGCTGCTCAGTTTAGTCTCAATGTTCAATATTAAGATAGCAAGTGTAAAAACAAAACAAAAAAACTAAAAAAAAAAAAAAAAAAAAAAAAAAAAAGTTTGTAAGTAAAGCTTTAGTGATGGATGTAAGAAATATTTTAGGAGTCAGTGTTTGATGGCAGAGAGCAGTTGTGATGATCTGTGGAGGTCCTGCTACCCTCACTGCACCAACAGACACACTGCAGCTCAGGGTGGTTTGGCTTCAGCTATCCAAGGTCATTCCTTGGCAATTTTATGATTTATTTTTCAAAGATGTTTAAAGCACTTGAACATTAATTTATACCACTACAGCCATTTTTTGTGGTAATGGTAATGAAGCAGTGAGTGAGAGTTGATTGTTTTATCCTATTTTGTGGCTGGTTGTTCTGCAAAACAACCAGTCTGTCTTTCACAGGGATTTCACATGAAGACTTCTCATTTCCTTAAAGGATATTTTGACAGATATACAACTAATTTTCTATTTCAGAATATTTTATTGCACTTTGTAACAATCTGGAAGGGCAAATGCAAACACATTCAAGCACTAAAAAAATCCTGTATACTAAGGTATTTCAACCTATTCAACCTTGATTGCCTTGGGTATGTATGTTTTTACCCTTTCAGACTGTTTACCTCTCAAGCCTAAAATGTGGGGCAACAAATTATTTACTCTGGCTATCTTTGTCTGATATTAAAATTAATTTGCTGAAACATCTGAAACATGGAGAAATAAACATATTTTTTGTTTTACAATTTTTTTCAAGTTTTACAAAACAAATCTTTAAGACGATATGAATCCGTTAATGCCATACCAGATACGTTTGCATCTCTTTTCAGGTCCAAGTCAAGTCTCTGATGACTGAAATAATCATTCTCCCATCAGATACATGCCATCTAGTTAGCCTATACCACAAAATTGCTGTAAGTGATGAATTCAAATAAATGTTTTGTCTTTAAAATTAATTTATCTAATAAACATCTACATTTTTTCCCAAAAATATATTTCAACAAATTTAAATTAATTAAATTTAAATTTTAAATTTAAACATACCTGTTTTAATATGTTTCAAAGTTGATCATTTGTAATACCCAATTAAAAATTCAAATATCCCTTTATGTAAAGAAAATAATAGAAATAGATTTCAGAGGGAATTAAACAATAAGTGTTTTTGTTTTGAATAACAAAGCGTCTTTGGAATGACTTAATGAACACCTTAAAATCCCTCATGTTGTTGACATGTTCATGATTTAGTGCCTTGGTTTCAGTTTGGACGCCTTTCATTTCCTCACTCAGAATCAGAGAATATATAAGATTATTGGGAAACCATTCTCTCTTTTTAATTTTTTTTTTAAACGTGTCCTGTCTGGCAGTGTGGCACTCAGAACTGTCATCTGAATGTCAAGGTAAGGCCCAAGAGATTCGCTTTCACAAGCTTTCACCATGATGTTCCCCTTGGTATATATATGAAACTTTATAAGAAATTGCTTTGGGTTTATTTCAGATGCAATGGACACAAAGACAGAAAAAAAGGGGAAAGGAAAGAGACAAAGATGGCGCAAGTGTTTAAAGGGAGAGAAGAAAATAGAAGTAGAGGAGAGAAAAAACCATAGCGATAACACAAGTTAACACCCTTGAAGTCTGCCTGTAGACCTGCGGAAAGAGAAAACAAAACAAAACTGAGAATCCACAACAACAAATGAATATATAATAATAACAGTTATAACTTCAATGGAAAGTACACAGTACAAGGTAATACAAAATGTATTTAGTGGCAACCGCAGCCCAGCTGAGAGTGTATCTGACAAACACCTGAATCTAAACACCTATGTGTGTGGGTGTGTGTGTGTGCGTGCTTGTGTCTATAAGCCATAGACACCCAGCAGCCCTGGGAGCCCTCCTGGAGGGACAACCAGACCCCCACTCCCCACCCCCACCCTCACCCTGAAAACAGCAGAGGAAAGCTCCGGGTGACCCCCTGGCAGCCATGTTGCACAAGCCCCAGGGGTCCGTAGTGATGAGCCCACAGGCCCCACCGGCAACCCACTGCACCGGAGCAGATCACGGGTTGCCACGGACAAAGAGACCCGAGGGCACACCACCCCCCAGCAGAGGCACGACCAAGCCAGGGCACCCAGGCCCCAGCAGGCAACCACCAGAGTGAGCTGGCATATACCCCAACACCCAGCCCCAGACACTGAGAGTCACCAATGCACTGGCGGGCAGAGGCACCCGCCACCAGAGGGGAGTATGACGAGGAGAAACAGGCCCTATATTTTTAGTGGGAGGCCCAAGATGATCCAGGAGAGGGGGCAACCCAGAACCAAAGCTAACCGATAAACAGCCACACACAAACACAATCACACATTCCCACCCTCAGGCTCATATACAGACATTAACACCCACTCGCCCAACATAAACACACACACAAAATGGACATCACACTCCACATACACACTCTATACTCCCAGGACCAGCTAATGTGCCCTCAGGGGGGCAACCCATTCCCGGATCCAGGAGACGGTTCCGTTCTCTCTGGGGTGGAGAAGAGCAGACCGCCCAACCCTCCACAGCAGCAGAGAAGTTCATCAGGTTGGATGAGAGCTGGGCGCCACCCGAACAATTCGGCCCCGACCCCATCCAGAGACGGGGCCAGAAAGAGTCCACATAGTCCCAACAAGAAAGCCAACCAGAGCAATCCCAGGGCAAAACAGCCCTCCCCCCAGCAAGCCCCAATCTCAACCTCGTGGACCTCCCTCCCCCAAGCCCCGACATGAGCCCTCCCCAAAGGGCCACCCCCAATCAGAGCCATTGAACATGCGCCCCTGAACATAGACGCTACAAATCTCACATCCACGGGGGGCAACCCACAGGAGAACCCGATCCCCGAAAAGCCAATCAGAATACAACCCCACAGCATGAGCCCAGCACACTGCCCCACCTCAGGCACCCAAGCCACATCCCGCCCCCAACCACACAACGTGCCACAACAGCAAAGCAACAGCCCTGCATAACATCACTCCAGCCCCGTACGCAACTGCAAGCAATCAGACACCACCGAGCCACGCAACCACACTGACCCCCCCGACCCAACACCAGGACAGGATCAACTCCCCTGCAGGAAACTCGGTTCTCAGTCTGCACTTAATACATTTGTTGTCAAACCTAAAGAGTAAATTTGTTCCAAGGTACTTCATAAAATCAAGATTGAAGCACAATAAAGTGAGTGAATTACAGAGGATGTAAAACTGTGTAAGGAAAACAATAGCAAGAAATATTATTTTGAAAAACCGGAAGTGGCTTTGTTTGTAATAACACTTTCATTACAATATAATGAGATAGCAGAAGTAATTTATGTTTATTTTGTTCCGAAATGATCTAAAATGAATATAGTCTTGTTTAAGAGACATTTCTGTGCTCATTATTATAAAGATACAGGAAACATGAACAGATTGTGAAGAACTTGGCAAATTGATCAAAAACACCTTAGCATAGAACAAATGTACCACTGTAAAGTCTACAGTTCACTGACCAGCTTATTTTCACCCTGATTATATGTGATACATACTGTTTCTGAAGCTCAAGTCACAGAGTGAGAGTCTAAGTCAAGTCTGAAGTCTTCGTTTTCACAACTCCAATGTGATGCAAATTCAAGTCTTGGACATATCACTGTCTGTGCCACACTTATACTTATTGTGATAAGTTGGACAACACCCTGTGACACCCTGTATGTTTTTATAATATTTTTGTAAATATGGATATATAAAGTCAATTTTAACAATATCGCAAGTTTAAGAAATACAAATCAACAAAAATGAAGAAAGGTCTTTTAAAATCATCTGCAGAATGTAATAAAGAATGTGATTCCTGATGAGAAATAAACTAGGACTGCCCTCCTCTATACTCACAAAAATGGCTAAAATTACACGCAGGCATAGTGCACAAGATTAGAATATCATTACTCAACCTTTCAAATTCAAACAGTTCTCAGTTTAAACAGTTGTCAAGATGCACAAGTCTCACTGTCCAAGAAAGTTCACCCTGAAAAGGTCCCTACACTCATAAATAAAACTTTCTTCATACAACCACTGGAGATGTGGAGTGAAACATATTATACTGACATACCACCCTCAAACCACAATGTTTGTAAACCCCTCACATAATTCCACCTTTCTGGCACGTTCACTCACTTGGCACCCTGAAAAGGTCTTAACTGTAGTAAAATAATTCTTCAAATGCCATAAAATCTCATCACAGGACCTATAGTAAGCTCTGGCTACTACTGACCTCTGGAAAATGCATACATTTAACTTTCATGTTTGATTTGCAAAAAGGAACCTTTTGCTCAAAAACATGAAAATCAGACTAAAGTTCGCCAGAGAGAACACAGACCAAGACCAGGCTTTTTGGAATAATTGTCTTTGGATAGATGGGTCTAAAAAGGAATTATTTGCACTGTGAAACAGAAGACATGTTTGCCATAAAGCAAATACAACACTCCATGAAAACACTCAACCATAAAACCAACTATGAAGCATGTAGGTGGAAGTGTCATTCTGCTGTGTTTCAGCGGGTGCCTGATGAAATGTTTGAGACCATCTGTAAAAATAGAAAAACTAAAGCAGATGCTGAGTGTTGACTTGAAATGAACTGTAAGCAACTAACATCTTTTTGTCTCTTGAGAAAAACTATGTTCATTTTGTTGTCAATTAAATCTAAATAGAAAAACTGAGATTTTTTTTTTTCATCTAAATCTAGATGAAAAATGACAGATGTTGATATGGGGTTTTTTTTGCATTTCCCTTAGTGAAGAAAACTGAATAGTGTGTCCTATTTCTTGAAAAGACAATATTTGTGCAACATTTCCTTAAAACAAAGTCAGAAAGGGGATAACAGTAACAAATAATGTAAGTTCAGTTCGATGTTCACAGTAACATTAAAAAAATGTCCCAAGGTCTTCATAAACAGGACAGTTTACAGGTTGGTTTTGAAGGCAGACAGAGATTTGATATGCCTAAACTACATCTGCAGAGGCTTATATAAAATGTGAGCACCAATGAAGAATGCTCGATCTCCATTTGTCACCACCTGGGAACAGTTAGCAGAGATCCCAGCGGTCAGGAGGGTACATTTCACATCAATGAGTCTGTGAAATATTTAGGGGCCAAGTCATTTAGAGTTTTAAAGGTGAGAAGGAGGAATTTTAAATCAATAAAGAATCTAACAGAAGGCCAGAGAAGCCAGGGGGAACTGTTTGGATGTCTTTTAGTCCCAGCAATGACTCTTGCTGCAGCATTTTGACCCAACTGGAGGCAACAACAAGGGTCTCTACATTGCTAAAGTACTGCAACTTGCTTAATGTCAGCAGTTTATAAAACTGGTCCAATTTTTAGGCAGGAGTTGGAGACTGCCTAAATCAGATTTGACTTGAGAATTTAACATGGGAATAAAATATAATATTAATGCCAGACTCTTGGTAGTATGAACAATTTATGTAAATCACTGCTGCTTTTCTAGTTCAGGAACTTTGAAACCATAGTTTGTTGTGGTAATAAAATCTTGTTTATACAAAACATACAAACTCACAATATGTGCTTCTCACTAATACACTGAAAGATGTGTCTATATCCATCTTGGAGTAGCTTAATAACTGTGCACATTTCTGTTGTGCTTTATTGTTTGAAATTCTCTCAGAAAGTGAAAATGGGCAGAGCAGAAAAACACTTTGCCACTATATTTTGGGTTTTAACTTTAACTTTGATGAACGAGCCTAAGCTGCTGGTGGTTTTCAGCTTTACTTCTGAATGATAATTTCAGACTGTTTCACCAAACTCAGTTTACTGTGACTTCTGTCTACAGCAACTATAGTCAGGGCTCCTGGGATTAGGTTACAGCACTAGACTATAAAAAACTATCCCTTAAAAATGTACAACTTAAAGTAGTTAAGAAGGCAGTTTTGTTATTATCTGTGGCCCTTTTTACAAGTGAAAATCGGTGAAGTAAATCCAATTAGTCTGTCCAGGGTACCAGCACATTTGCTTTTTGCTCATTTACATTTAATTTCTGCAAGAATGAAACTGTTTAGAAATCACCAGCAAATACTACAATTTCAACAAAATGTGTTTTTAGTAGGGGTGCGCGATAACTATCGGCCCGATAACGACAAATGATGACGTCATTCTTATCGGTCCGATATCATGACCAATAGCACAGATAACATATTTGGTGGTGTGGGTGACGGCTGTTTTGTTTTTTTAATCAATCGCTCCCCTCTTGCATGTGACCTGCACAGAGTTCAAGTGGCTCGGTATAATTGGAGAAAACAACTTTCTGACCAGAAATAAATCACTTTAAAATTCCCTCATATCAGAAAATAACTGAGTCATAATTCTAATATGGTTAAACAAATAATATATCAAATACCCCTGGGTGTTACAGGCAAACAACAGAAATATAAACATACACAGACACCATAACGGCTGTAGTTTGGGACTTCTTTAAGGTTTCGGAGGAAGACAATACGCTGGCTTAAACACAACCATCGCTTTGACGGAGTTTTCAAAGCGCTCCACACGCCAGCGATGCTAAAGACGGTAGCAACATGCAGTCTTCAAGAAGTCACTGGGACTCAAATCAACTGGCAAAGCTTCTGATGAAACAAGAAAATTGGCCCGAGAGAATACAAAGGGCTGACGCGATTAAAGAGCTCATAATGGAAATGACGGCACTTCAGGACCAGCTCTCCGCCCTTGCCGAACACGGGGGCTGTTCTCGGCTCATTGGCCGCTTGGAGCCGCGGTTTATCATGTCGAGCTGCCGCCGATACTTTTCTGATGTGCGTCTTCCTGATAAGTTCGTTTTGATCGCCAAATACATTCACGCTTTGCTTACCAGCAAGGTTAATGTCAAGAGCTTCTTCTTCTAGTAATAATTTCGGGGAGACTGTAGACTGGCTTAGCGTAATTCTGCCATCTACTGTTCTTATTCACATAAACTTCACCACAAATTTATAGGTTAAAATATCCATAATTATACATTCGTAATAAATGAATGTACTTTGAATAACTTGTGTCAGGGAGGGCATTTTTTTATTTTGAACATGGGGAATGCATTTTTTCTATTTTGTATTTATTTTAAATACTGAATCAATTCTAGAGACTTGGTTGTTTCTTCTTTTACATCAATAAGTAATGAACGTTATTTAAATAGCTGTTCATTTGAGATATGGTTTCTGTTGATATATTTTGGCTTAATAGTTTTTTCATTTCAAAATGTCATATCTTCTTTTAAAGAGTCATCTGTTTTTGGTCTTGTTTAGAGTATTGATGTCACAGCCTTACATTTTTGCTCATTAGGCTTTCTTATTTCCAAGTATGTTATCGGTTATTAGTTATTAGCGGTTATCGGCTATCAGCCTTTGGAATGAGAAAACTATCAGCTATCTGTATTGGTTTTAAAAAAAAAGTTATCATGCATCCCTAGCTTTTAGTTTTGACTTCAGAAAACTAAGTTCTATAACATTTTCCTCAAAAACATTCTTCTTGTTTAATATTGATTAGATTCAATAAAATAAATATTTATAATTTTTCTTGCTTCTTAGAACACTGTAAAAGGTATCAAAGTAACTTTTTAAACCAAAACATACATTGATAGATGCACATTTTTGATTTTCATTAAAAAACAAACAAAACAGATAAACGTTAGGGACATTTGTCAAGACGCACAACAGGTACGGTTGTAATGGTACACGAAACATACAGTTTGTTACGTAATTTGGTTTTAAAGTAGAGGTTCTACACAATTTCGGTACGCTTCAATTAAGAGAACAACTGGTTACTATAGAACTGACTGGAGATTAGGTTTAAATCACTTTGGAGATGTTTTAATATTGAGATATTTCAGTGTACCTGATGTACTTGAATGCACCATAAAATTGAAGCTGTTGGGGAAACTCCTCTGGTTAGACGGACTTGTCACCACAGTACAAGTGTGTTGTCAGATTGCATATGTTTTTGCAAGATTTTGGACTGGCTGAATGCCCCAGGCAGCTGGATGTAGACTTTCACTGATTTTTCCCCAGTTCAGTTTGACGTTATTTCAGGTGAGTAATTCAGTTAAGTGCAGAGTGAGCTACATACCTTCTTGCAGACGGAAAATGTGTACGCTGACAAAGTTTTGGTTTTGTCCGCCTGTCTTTCTTCACTGTAGCTGCATGAGAAACCTCAGTGTTCCCAAACATCAGAGTTCAGTGACAGCTGGGAGTCCTTTCTGTTTTGTTTTTGTGTCACTTTTTAAAGTTATGCTACAGAACACTGCATTATGCACTTAGTTCCGCACATAAGATATGTTTACATGCACAAAATTTCTTGATCGGATTGGAATGTATTTGGATTAAATAATCCAAATGTATCATTTGCATGGGCACATAATTAATTAATCCGATTATGACGTGACCTGCACAGAGTTGTACAATTTTTGTAAAACAAACAAAAACAAACAAACCCCACAGGAGTAGAAGTTGTTCTTCAGTCTGAACTGAACTTAAAAACAAACAATATGTTGGTTCTGAGCATCCAGAATCACCAGGTTCTAATAACGGCTGAGAAGTACTGCACTCCCTAATTAAGTCCCCCGCTCTCTCGGAGGGAGGGGTCAGACTGACCCCGTGTGCACTTTAATGACTTTTTTCCCCCATGGTTTAAGGAACTGACGAGCTGATGGGACACCCCCATCACGACCCCTGAGCTGTTGGTGTTTCTGCGTTACAGGATGAAATCAACAGACCAGTTTTGCTTCCCTGACACAGCACACACACATGCGCAGTCAGGTCAGTTTGCCACAATCGGAATAACTGTTTACATGCACCCCGTTCGGATTATCAGTCGGCATAAACTGCCTCTCTCATTTGGATTACAAATTCATTCCGATCGAGCTGAATCCAATCAGAATATTCTGATTGGGGCGTTTACATGACGCTTTTTTATTCCGATCGGCCGTTTATTCCAATTACTTATGTCCATGTAAACGTAC
Organism: Anableps anableps; assembly: GCA_014839685.1. Lineage (NCBI taxonomy): Eukaryota > Metazoa > Chordata > Actinopteri > Cyprinodontiformes > Anablepidae > Anableps > Anableps anableps. The sequence goes on from CM026074.1 coordinate 35,760,731, forward strand.
CTATCGACAAGCTGCATGTATTCAGGTATAAAACACAGCTGTATTTATTTGGTTTATGTGTGTACCAAACAAACAGGGTTGTACCAGATATTTTTGGAAGAAATATGTTTCCTGTTACACTGCTATTAGGGAATAATCCCTAATAGTTCCCTCATTTTCTGCTGGTTTCAGAACCATTACCTGTATCCTTAATCAAAGACCCTATGGTGCATTCCTTTGGTAGTTCTGACCTCCAAAGAAACCTGGAATTGGTATCAGCCAGGAAAAGTCTGATTGGTGCGTCTGTACTACTTTTATCACAGTTCGGAAATCAGAATCTCCTAAAATTGGCATCTGCAGATCAAAGCTTTACAAAGAAACTAGAGATTGAACATCAGCCATGAAATTCAGATTTGTGCATCTTTCCTTATATTCTGATCAACACAATGAATATGAGTCTCTTTTCAAGTTGATGTCAGTTTAAAAGGGAAGATTATAATATGACAGATTTATGTGCCAAAAACAATAAAAGAAGGTCAAGTCTGTCTTTTATTAGTCAATATTTGAACAAATAGTTGTTTCTTTGACACTAAATATTGTCTTTATCAATTCTGACCCACAAAGCCTCCATAGGAGGTAAACTAAGAAGGTTAAATATTAAATTCCTGCTGATTCTTTGTGTTCAAGCTGTCCTCAGCAGCTTTTGTAAGAGCTGTGGTTGTCCACTGAGGTTTACCTTCATTATCTTGCAGACTTTCTAACGATCAACACACAGGCACAGTTCACTGCTTAATTTACCCCTGGTGTTTACCTTTGCAGGCTCAGCCACCATCTCTGTATCATCTACTGTCTCCCACAATGCCTTTTTCTTCCAGGCTTTGTGTAATCGGCATCATCCCAAAGACGATCAATAGTGCTTCAGAATTACAGCTCTGTGCTGACCGCTATTTCCAGGTGTTGAGCTGGTTTGCTAGGCATGAGATTTACCAGGAGCCAGGGGTGACATGGGGATGGATATCTGTTTGAATTAAAGCCTAAAGCGTCTTTCAAACTTTGTCCAGAATTGATGCTTTGGACAGGTCAACAAATACATTTGTGTTAGAAGTGGCTCCAGCCCCTCTCATTTCTCCACTTTTCCAGACAATCTTCCAGAACTTAAAGTTTCTTTTTAAAGAAGGAGTGAGAAGTAATGGGAGGTGGTGTTGGCGAGGGACTGAGGTTTGATGAGGTATACAGATCGGGTACAGTCATGCTAAAATGAGAGGAAACAGACTTCCTACCAAATATGAAAACCAGAAAAATGAAAGTGTACTCAACAATGTATTTACTATTCTGTATACACTCAGAAACAAAAGGGTTTGGAAAACAGTGGAGAGTGGAAGTGAACTGCTCCCCTCTGTTCCCAACAGCCTAAAAAAGAAAAAAATAAGAAAAAGGAAAAAAAAAAAAAAGGGAAGATGCGGGGATGAGAGGATGAGCATGGGAGACAGATAGATAGAGGAAAGAAAAATCCTGGGCCTTGTTTCTTCCATTTTTTGTCAAGCAATGGCATCCTGTGTTCTTGGATGTTTCGTTGCCATGGCAACTGTAACTTGGTGACCTCGTTATTTCTGCCTAATCCCACTCTGAAATTATGGTTGCTCCACCCTTTTGCCTGGCTGCCCTGATAACATAATCATTGCAAATGAGGCAGGGAAATGGAGAAGAGAAGAGGGAAGACTATATATATATATATATATATATATATATATATATATATATATATATATATATATATATATATATATGTGTGTGTGTGTGTGTGTGTGTGTGTGTGTGTGTCATAAAATGATTTATTTCTTTGAGATCACTGTAAACTACATAAAGAGCTATGAAACTAGTGCTACTGTCTGCTAGCAGCTCATGATAAAGGCTGAGTAACTAAAATGTACACTTACCAAACATCCCAGTTAGAAGTTAATAAACTGTACTGACTTCAGATTAATTATGAGTTGATTGTGGTGATAACTGTTTCAACCGAACGTGCCAAAGTTTGTATCCTGTAAATGACACGTGATGACCCCTGTTCCCCAAACATGCACCTATCAGCACTAAAGCACCTGAATTATTGATTTTGATGTTTGATTAGCTCTATTATTGGACAGGGCAGAAGATGCACTCTGAAAAATTGATGCCTTTTCTTTTCTTTTGAGATAAACACACAACCTACTAAAACCTCAGTCATGCCTTACTCAATAATTTACAGAATTTGCATATTATTATTGGTGTATCTCATTACTGCAGCCCAGGACACACTTATATATTCAAAAAATTTATTAGCTGGATATTCTGTTGCATAAATTAACATGGGTAATGAAGAATGAGGACTGCTCTAAAACGATTCAAAGAAAGGCCTCATTTAAAAAACATAAAGAGGGAAAATGGCTGTGCTCAAAGACAAGTCTCCAACAGCTAAAGTTTAGGCAACTGTGACTAAATATGTAATCAATACATTTTTTACTTGTTCACTATTTTAAAGTATACATTCTATTAATAATTAGATTACAAGTATTTTATTTTGAATAAAACTTTTTCTATGTTTTGAAAGGTTAGGAAAAGCCAGATGTTAACTGCATTTATTATTGATGATAAACCTCTTATTTTGAATAGGAATGACATTTTTACTCGAAACAGGGACATTTCAAAGTTTTCTTTATATTTTAAGGTGCTCAGTTTTAATTATACAATGGATAAAAAATGTAAAGTGCTGTTAGTCGTGCCGTATAAATGTTACACTAAGCCATTTATTTTGTTTCTGTATCACGTACAGATTCTGCGAAACTACCAAAAAAGTTTAGATTTTCTTAGTTTTGCAGAACCTAAGACAGCAGATGGGTGCTTGTTTCAAAATATCCTAAATGTTCCACTTTTCTAGTGAACTTTAATGAATGTGTAATTATGTTTTTAGTTAGACTCATCCTCTTCTTCATTAACTTGTGTTTTATCATATAGAATCACATTAAATAAATTAGAATATGGGTTCTGATGAGGCTTATTTGTCAGATTAAAGGTATCTTTTGAAAATAACCTTTAAGTGGGTATTAAGCATACTTTTCATTATGCCCATATTTCTGTATTAATGTTTTAAAAGTATTTTTATTGGTCTGATGTAATATTCAAATCTTAAACATTGTGTTTTCATTAGCTATAAGAAGAAAATCATTATAATTAACAGAAATAATGGTTTGAAAACATTTCTGTGTGGAATTAATCAACATTTTGTGTTTCACTTAGCTATGGAGTTACTGAAATAAATGAACTTTTCAACAACATTCTAATTTATTGAATATGAATGTTATAGCAACAAAGATAAGCCTTTATGAAGTTGCCTCCCATCATTTCTAAATCCCTACACTCATAGATAAAACTTTCTTCATACAACCACTGGAGATGTGGAGTGAAACATATTATACTGACATACCACCCTCAAACCACAATGTTTGTAAACCCCTCACATAATTCCACCTTTATGGCACGTTCAACTCACTTGGCACCTCAGTGACAGATTGACTTCCACCAATCCTACTACCTTGGTCCTTTTAGAAATTACCATGACATGTCTGAGTCCCATCTTGGGTTTTGTCAAGGAATGGTAGTGTGTTGTTGGCTGTCCTCAAAAACAATCACACAATTTACGATGACCAACCATCACATCAACTGTTTCATTACAGAATAGACGTTTGCACTGGACACTCTGAACTTTTTTTTCCACATAGCTACAAAAAATCAACTGAATTTAAATTATTATTTCCCAGTCTCTATATTAGATGTTTAAACATTTTTAAAATACTGAGTTAAACTGAATGTCTTGAAATGTGACAAATCTTGAGGAATCTATATCAAAACATCATGTCTCCCATGTGCAGAACTACCTCTACTGGTTTATGATATTTTATTTTGTTTGTTTTCATTTTTTATATTCCTTTTATTTTACCATTACTTTCCTATTATTTATTTACATTTCACACTAATTAGGCAGCTACTGATCAATTTTGTTGTACATCTTAAATACAAGTACAATAAAAAAAATATTCAATTTTATTTACCAGTCCTTTGCTATAACCCGCATCTGTAACCCTGTTTAACAGACAATGAATACCATTTTTTGAGGCTGCAATTTTCTAATTTTTTAAGACTTGGTAAGGAAGAGATTTAGATTTTTTTTCATCACTCCCTTGTAAATTGATACTAAAATGGCAAGTAAGGACTTAATTGCACCAAATATATAAACATCATTGTATATTTCTGGTTTTATGCAGCTTTTATGCAGACCATATTTATATTGTGAGATTGTTTAATAATCAGATTCTGCTCTAAAATTCTCCACAGCTTTATCCCTGACTTGCTTGTGTAGTCTTTATGATGCTGTTTGTTCACTAAACTTCTCCAATGTTCTCTCTGAGGCCTTCACAGAACAGTTGGATTTATATCGAGATTAAATTACACACAAATGAACTCTGCTGTTATATTAGGTAAATTCTGAAGTGATGTCAGAGTAACTGGGGCTGGATACATAGGTTTGCAAAAATGTTCAAGTTTAACTTGAAAAAAAAAAAACAAAACAAATTAAAACCATGTATAATTGACTTGTTTTTTGTAATTATGGACTACTTTTGTTTGGCCTACCATATTCATCCATTGTCGACACTCTGTAATCCTGCAGGGTCCTGAGAAGCCTGTTGCCTCTCTGCAATGTTCATTGGCTGAGAGGCGGGGTACACCCCAGACAGGTCACCATTCCATCACAAGGCTTATTTGGACATGGCAAATAAAATTCACTGATGTTTGTTCTTGTAATCTGCCAAAATTTGAAAAAGTTCAACTGATATAAATACTTTTGCAAGGCCCTGTAAAATGTACAGCCGAAACCATTTGGAAATCTTTTCCATTTTTTTGTCCTGAAACATTTGGTTTCAGTTTTAAACCATTTTGAGGTCTATGTCACTGGTTTCCTCAGTATTTATTTCAGTGTGCCTTTGTGACTCATTTTCATTTTTTGTGCAAAAGAAAAAAGAAGGTTTTGTGGCAACTGAAGAGAAATGTCTTGAGATTGAGGTGCAATAGTCCATTTAAGATGTTGGTAATTACACGAAAATGTCGAGCTCTGACTCTACAGATGATTTTTTTCTTTTCAACTGTGTCTCACATTAAGCATCACCTTTTAAAAGCGTGACTTATTTGATGTTGATAATCTCACAATAATTTTCAGTCTCTAACTGTATTCTTAAAATGCAGAAACTCATATTTTAAAAAAAGCCACACATTGGAGATTTAAGATATTTCTGACCCCACCAGCAACCCTTATTTTTCTGAACTAAAACCCAGGAAGTAAATGAAAACCAGATGTGTTGCAGGATTGGACTGAGCAGACAATGTTTATACAAAAACTGTAGGCTTAGAAGAAAATCCAAGACTCTGATCATTTTGGACCAGTTGCTTTACATGAGACAACATCCTGGAAAGTCAGCAGCAGAAAACGGGCAGGAAGAGAGAAATCACGGCATATGGACAGATGTGTGTACAGTAGGCGGAGGGAGAAGTGTGTGGATAATCCGTCCTGAGAGAGATGACTGCCTGCGTCCCAAGAGGCTTATCTTGGTTGGATCCTGTTGCTTCTATGGAAACTCTCCATTTGGTCACATCGTTTGTCCAGTGTATTATAAAAACTACATGCACACAAAATACACCCTCCCACCCCCAGTGACCTCGATTTGACTGCTTGCCTGACATATCTGCCCTCTCTGACGCTGTTGGAACTTCTAGCTGCTGGAAATTAGAAACAACATGTTTGCATTTATACAAATTCACAGAGTAGAAGGAACGGAAAATGAGAAGCAACACCAGTGGAAATACAAAAAATGTAATGTATTTATAACTCCTTTGTTACCAAGTTAACAAAGGTTTCTATTGAGACTTAAATCAGGAATGGCAGCCAAAGCTTTCATAAGTTAACTTGCTTGAAATTATTTCATATTTTGTTGTAATGTTTATAACAGCTAAATTTGCGTTATTAGATTTATTCCCTCTATAATGTGCTAACACATTGCAAAAGAAACCTGTTTATTGAAAAAGCAAAGCACAGATGGTTAAAAAAAAAAGAAAAAAACACCCCTAAAATTTGGGTGTCTGCAGCTAAGCTTTGCAGGCCCACCAGGTGTCTGTTTCATTTATGTCTGTGTATGCGAGGCTAAGCACCAGTAGTAGCAGGTTTAGGAGAGAAACTCAAATATCCCAGCGTCCTTTCTGGGGGCGTCCAGAGAAATTCCTTTGTCAAATGGGATAAACAGTCCCTCTAGCAAGTCCTCTCTCATGTCTTCTTTCAGTTTGACATGCCCAAATAACATTTTTGAAAGTATCCAAGATATGTACCTGAACCTCTTCACTTGATTCTTTACCCTTTATTCAAGCCAGAGCCCAAACAACATCGGAAAGAAATCAGTGGATGTAAAGTAGTAGGTTTCCAACTTTTGAGTCATTAGATTGTAGAACCCTGTTTTACTGTAATACCACCTATGAGTCTTCTGGGAAATGTCTCTACCTGCTTAGCACATCTATAGGTTGAAATATTTTACCATTCTTGCCTGTCAGTTTTCAAGTCTTGCCATAGATTCTAAATTAGATAAAAGGTCTAGATTTGGACAGGACCATTTTTTTTGTGTCCTGCCCGGCAGTGTGGCACTCAGAATTGTCGTCTGAGTGTTAAGGTAAGGGCCAACACATTTGCTTTCATTACGGCTTTCACTATGATGTTCCACTTCATATATATGAAACTTTAATAGAAATTGCTTTGGGTGTATTTAAACTGTAATGGACACAAAGATGAAAAAGGGGGAATGGAAAGAGAAAAAGGTGGGGAAAAAGTTTAAATGGAAAGGAAATAGAAGTAGAGGAGAGGAAAAAAAAGCATAGAGATAACACAAGTTAACACCCTTGAAGTCTGCCTTGAGACCTGCAGAAAGAGAAAAAAACAAAACCAAGAATCCACAACAACAAATGCATATATAATAATAACAGTTATAACTTCAATGGAAAGTACACAGTACAAGGGAGTACAAAATGTATTTAGTGGCAACCGCAGCCCAGCTGAGAGTGTATCTGACAAACACCTGAATCTAAACACGTGTGTGACAGGACCATTCGAACAAACTAACCATTTTGTCTGACCTGATTCAAATAGTAAACTCATCCCACTTATCAGGTGTTTTTCTCCAGGCGCTAAAAACAGCAATTATCAAACCACTGTTTAAAAAACGAACAACTGCTATTGTAAAATTACAGGGCAATCTCCAACCTTCCATTCATCAGCAAAGTTATTGAAAATTATGTGTTTTGACAGTTAAATAGCTTCTTAACAATGACCAACTACTTTGATGTCTTTCAGTCCTGTTTCTGTGTCCACTGAGAATGCCCTTGTCAAAATGTTCAGTGATATCCACATAAACACAGGTTGTGGAAGAACCACAGTGCTGGTATTATTGACCTCAGTGCAGCATTCAAGACTGCTGACCATGATATAATGAGAGCTGGGTTGGACTCTCTGGTACAGTACTTCACTGGTTTCAGTCTTACCTAAAGAACAGGAACTTCTTCATGTCAATAAGTAACTTTACATCGGAGCGGGAAAAAAAAAAAAAAAAAAAAAAAAAAAAAAAAAAAAAAAAAAAAAAAAAAAAAAAAAAAATCACACGTGTGGTACATGCATCTGGTAACTCAGATTATAACAATATGATTAATTACCACAACTATGTAGATGATACATAGCTCTACATTACAATGTCAATGTCACCAGGTGACTATGACCCCATTCAAGCACTAAGCAGATGCATAGAACAAATCAGTGTGAGCATGTGCCATAACTTTCAACAGCTGAATAGAAACAAAACTGAAATAATTATTTTTGGACCAAAAGAGGAACAATCAAGAGTCAGCACACAGCTTCAGCTTTTACAGCTTGAAACTACTGAGCAGAACCAAAATCTAAGTGTAGTAATGGACTTAAACCTCCAGAAACACATAAAGACAATTACAAAGTCAGCCTTCTATCACCCGAAGAATATTTCTGGGACCAAAGGACTAATGTCCCAACAAGATCTTGAGATACTCATCCATGTGTTTATCTCTAGTCAAATTTATTACTGCAACAGTGTTTTCATAGGTCTGCCTAAAAAGTCAGACAACTGCAGTGGATTGAAAATACTGCTGCTCAAGTCCTCAGTAAAAGCAAGAAAATGGAGCACATCAACCCAGTTCTAAAGTCCTAACACTGGCTCCCTGTAGCTCAGAGAACAGAGTTTGAAATACTTTTGTTAGTTTATAAATCACTGAATAGCTTAGCACCAAAATACATTAAAGATCTGTTGTCATTCTATCAACCTTCCAGACCACTCAGGTCTTCTGGTTCAAGTCTACTCTGCATCCCCAGAATCAGAACCAAATGTGGAGAAGCAGCATTCAGTTTTTATGCTCCTCTAATCTGTAACAAACTCCCAGAAAACGGCAAAGATGGTGAAACACGGAGTTTCTTTAAATCAAGGCTAAAAACCCATTTGCTTAGAGCTACCTTTAGTAACAACTAGAAGACTCATAAACAAGTCTTTCAACTTGTCAGTTTCCCCCAACTTTGTCACTCCAATGTAATGTTTTTTTTTTCTTTTGCTTGTTTGTTGTTTTATTTTCCTTTTAATCATATAAAGCACCATGAATTTCCCTGTTGTTGAAAATGTGGGATACTAATAAAACTGCCTTGCCTGCCCATAGCAATTTCTTCCCCTGATTTTCTGTTGCTTTTGGCAAACTTTACATTTGACTTTTTATGGCTTTTCTTCAGCAACTGGTTTCTTTTCTGCAGTCTTCTGTGAAAACCAGATTTGTGGAGTGCATGATTAAAGAGTTGTTGTGTTGACAGATACAGCCACCTGAAATGTGGATCGTTAAAGGGGTGGTGACATCACGGTATAAACCATTTCATGCAGTTGATATTGCTGCATAGGTTAATTCTCCAAAGAATTTCATTAAAAAAAAAAGTCACCTTTTTGTAGGTGGTTGTTTTGGCACGCCAGATTTCCCTCCTCAATAAAAGGGTTGGGTACGGTAATGATATGTGGCTCAAACTAGTTGACTTCACTCTGATTGGCTACAACCATATTTGGGAAACTCTTCAGTACATTGTGCTAAACAGTCTCAAATTGGGGTTCATACTTCCCTGTAAATGAACTTCAGTCACTCTTTGATTCTCTCATCCTTTGGGAGTAAAGTGGAAACTTCCATCTGTTTTTGAGCTCCCTTGTACACAACAGCTCCCCTTTTTAGTAGCCATCCTCTTCTCAAGTGGAGTAGCCAGACATGTTGAGCCCTTAAATTAGCTGGTGTATCAGCTGGGGGAAGGAGGGCTATTTGCTTGATGGTGTGCTCTAATTGGAGAATATGAATTACACAGAAAGATAACCTACATAAAACAATGAACTGTTCTCCCTATACTATCAGTGTAGGTGGATGGCCATCTTGGCAGGTTTGTAGTTGTGCCATACTCTTTCCATTTTGGACGATTAACCACACAGTGCTCCCTGAGATGACCAGAGGTTAAAATATGGATTTATACCAGAACCCTGCTTTAAAATTCTCCACGACTATCTCCCTGATCTGTCTGCTGTGTTCCTTGATAATCATGATCCTGTTCATCCTCTTGATTTTCTCTAAGAAACCTCTGATGCCTTCACAAAAGAGCTGGGATTAAATTACACTGTTTACTTCTTTTGACCAAAATGTTCAATAAATTATCTTCAGACCATAAAATGCTATCAAATCTTACTAAAACCTATAAAACTGATCTCCTGACATACTATAAAACAGATAAATTTTAATATAGCACAAAATGTCACAGTTCTATAAGAGAGGCTCAAAATAATACATAAACACAATGTTTTCTTCAGTATAGAGATCAATTTTAGATTTTGTTGATCAAACATTTTTATTAAATATACACATACATTATTTGGTTACCAATCATTTAAAAGTTTAAATGCATATTGAAAATGACAAATGACATCAGGAGATGTACACGCATGCAAAAACATATTTACCTCCTTACATCAGAACATAGCACTACAGTATGTCATATTGTACATAATTTATGAAAGATTTTTAGGTAAAAAAGGTCAGTTAATTTAGGTCTGAGAAGTAGCAGATGTGATTAGGTGAGTCATATATGATGACTGCACTTCTCAGTTTCACCCACCCTCACTGTAGTCCTAAATAACGTGGCTATTACCTTTAATGTCAGCCTGCATTCATCCCTTTTGATCGTTCTGGTTGTCATCTCTTTGACTCAGATTGGCCAGAAGCGTTTAGCTTGTACATTTTGCAAAATTATAAAAGTAAGAAGAATACAAAAAGGGGCTTCCATTAATGAACCATGAATGTTACAAGTCATCATCAGATGAGAATGTTACAGTTCCCAGAATCAAGGGCTAAAATGTGTGACAAAGAAATGATTGTTGTTTCGCAGTAGGAGCTAAAAAAATACAATAAAAGAAGTCAGTGTTGGAGCAGATACCCCCAGGCCCTGGGCCCCTGACTCTGGAGCTGCTTGTGACATATGGTTTCAGGGGAAGGGGGAGAGGAAAGGAGGGATTATGTGCATTTTTGTGTGAATGCTTGGTGTGATTACTTAAAAATTTAATTTAAAAAAATCTACAGCATGGAAATTTTGGAAGCTATTTCACTTTTTAATCAATGTAACTGCTAAATGTTTAAGGAAAAGAAATACCACAAAAACAAGTTCAAAATAAGCTCTTTACTTACTTACAGAAAAGTATCCAAACACACATACACACACTATTCTATGTTATACAATAAACTAATGATAATTCGAGTGGAGCACAACACCTCATTGTAAAGTAAAAAGAACAGAGGCAATGTTTCATCAAAACATCTTGAAGCTACTGTGCTGCATAGCGCTAGGTGAGTTTATTTTAACACCCATCATATCTCTCAGTCCACGTCCTGCTGGAGTGGGAGGAAATTTATTTTATTTCCTTTTTTATTTTTATTTAATTTTTAAGTCGAACCAAACAGCGAATAAATCAGCAATGTAAAAAAGTAAAAGACAAGTTTTTTTTTTAAGTGAACGTGAGACATATGTTTTTAGCTTTGGATTAGTGTGATGTGTGATTGAGTTACAGAAGTGATTGGAACTTTCTATTGTTTACAGGCTTATAGGTGAAGTGATAGATTTTAATTAAAATATAATTACATTTGGTTAGAAATTATCTTTAAAAAAGAAATAAACAAACCCTTAAAATAGACACTTTGATAAACAATTAGTGTTCTGCAAAATATCTACATATATTTCATTGTCACTCATATTAATACATAAGAAAACATTTTAAAGCATTTAGTGCAATATTGGTTAATATGGTCTTAATGATCAGACTTACCAGAAATACAATATTTGTTCAATTATTGGTGAAAATTAAAGCTTTTTTTCCTTTTCATAGACTAGCTGCATAAAAGGTTTCTCGTTATTAATCATACAGTAATTAGGCAGGATGTTCCCAGACTTTTCAAATAAACACCCAAAACCAATAAATGAAATATTTAAATCTTGCACAAAGTGTTAAGACTTATTGAGTAACCCTGATTGTCTCAAAGATGTAATATTGCACAGGGACAAAGAAGAAAACCAGCAGGGTGATAAAATCCTCAAGTATGAACAGCCAATATTGAAAACAGTAAATGATGTTTTCAATCAGAGGTTTTAGAACTCAGATCTGTAACTAGCAGTAAAACTGGTTAAAAACAAATTCTCCAAACCTCTACCTTACTGCTCTTATAAACACACATGACTACCACCTGTCTGAAAGGACAGTGAGTTCTCTCAGAAAACGGCAGCTGAATATTTGGTCAAGTGGAGGTTCGAGAGAAAATGTGTGCAAACCAAGACGTTGCTCTCAGTCTATCTTATCAGCAAAAGTGACATTCCTGACAAGCCAGACCAACTCATCCTCACACAGCATTAATCAAACATATTTGTTGTCCCTTGTGTGTGAGAATACATTTCAGCTTTTCAGCAAGATGACCGTTTCTGTTGCAGCTCCTCTTTTATGTATTTTTATTTTTAATTAAAAGAATAGCTGGAGAAGGTTATTTTCATCGGCCCATCATTTATTCATTGACATGGATTTGCCAAGCAGAGGTTCACCTCTCACTGAGCAGACGTTGAGAAGCATCTCGAGTTGCCTTGATCTTAAGAGACACTGGACCTGATGTTGAAAAATAAATTTTCTATCCATGCCGACCCTGCGTGCTGAGTTATAGGCTCGAGGGGGCATTTAATTAAAGCAAAAACTTATCACTCACGTTTTAATTATGCTGTGTCCAGTTCATGTTCACTTATGACTTAGTGCCATCTAGAGGCCAGACTGGGTGGAAATAAAATACTGCCTTAATAAGAGAAGGAAGAATTTGTCTTCATATTGTGGATCTTATTATTTAGTCCATTATTACAGCAAACAAACTGGAAAAAAATTAAAAAGATAAATCAGATTAAAAACCTTTTATTTGCTGTGTAAGACATTTTAACATCTAGTGTCAAATATTGGGTGCAAAGGTGTATCTACATCATAATTGAAGTTTCTGTTTAATGAACCTAATAAGGAAAACATCCAACTTATGAGATTTTATAGAGGACCGCAAGAAAACAAATCCTAATAAAACTTACAATTAATACTTACAATTTGTGTAATGGCATAGTCTCCTAATTTTCCTTGAAATATTGTACTTTATACTTACAGTTTATACAAATTGTATAGTGAGCTCTTCTACATGAACTTGCAGTTTCTACAATTGCTGCTCTTCTTCATTTCTTTCTTGATATTCATATTAATTAGATTTATCTGAAAGCAGATCTAGTTTGCATTTAAAAGTTAACGTGGTCAAACAGCTTCTACAATGGGCCAAAAAAGGCAAAGCAATGGACTAAAAGGTCTCACTGTAAAAGCTGCCAGACAAACATATCATGTAAATTTAACAGCAGATTTCAATCAAGTGTATTATTATTAAGGTTTGCAAATTTTTCCAGTTTGGATCCTCAAAAGCCAAGTGAGTGAGCACTGATCAACACAAAATCCTCCATAATTATAAATAATAAGGATTCTATTTAGCCATAGATGAGCAGATTTTTAATCATTATTGTCATTATTTGACTGAAGAGGGACAGAGCATGTTGTAGCTAGCAACCCCTGCCCCCCCTTTTTTAAGGCAAAATGATTAAAACACAGCCCTCCTGTTGCCCCACTATTCCCACGTTTTATTAGTGAGTGGTTTGGGAACTTGGTTGTTTTCCCATTGGGCTGTACTCTTCATTTGCAAAATAATAAATCAGCTGCAGACAAAGGCGCTCATCTATCTATCCCTTCTCCAAACTGCTCAGAAAAAAATACATTTATTTTAAAATGTAGAAGATCATAGGAAAAAATTTAAAAAAAGAGTAACACTTGAGTTCAGCGACATCTTTACATTTGTGAGATTTACTTTACGAAGTTGATTACTTTAAAGGGGCTTTAACAGGAACAATACAGTAAACACTTTAAGGGGAATTTTCAAAAAAACGGTTAAACGTCCAGTATTTTTACTGTTGTTCTGCTCCAGTTATTTGCCTTACTTCTCCATTGGATTCACAAAGCAGATTGGACTAAATACATACAGGAGCAACCACACCCATCAAGAGCAGCAGACTGGAGCAATTTGCAGCTATATTTCAGTTATAGTACGTGGCAGTTTTCTTTCCAGTCACAAACAAAACTGATTGCAAACATGATCAGGAACAACGTTCTTATTAGTATATAATCAACAGAGAACAACAGCTTCAAACTTGATGAGACCTTCCTTAAAACTTAAACACCACATCAAAATAGTTCTTTAAATCCATGAGTACAGCAGAAAAGTTCACTCATTTTGAAATTTAAAATAACTTATGTAGAAATATACTGCACTAACTTGTAATTGCATGAGAATAAAAATGAAAAACTTGCACAATTACATCTTGCTCCTTCTAAGCAACCCATCAACCCCAGTCATGGCCTCTTATCTCAGATTCACTGAGCAGGTAAGACATGGCTCAAGTGTTCCTCAGTTGGTTGATGCAGAAAGACCTTTTTTAAATTAGTTAATTGATTTCTGTTCTGCTTATTAATCTCTGTGTCTTCTGTACATCTTTTAGAATGGTCCACAACCACAAGGTTTTGAAATGGTGTTTCACAAAGCGATAATATGAGTTTGAACACAATTAGCTTTGTTTGATTCAAAAAGTTATTTGGGAAAATATAAATCAATGCTCATTGGAAGGGAGGATGAATTTCCTTTCTGTCATGTCCTGTCCCCTTTTTGAAAATTTAGAAACATAGAATGTCACTTTCTATATTCCTGCTCCAAAATTGCCATCAACTTTGAGCAGATGGTATTTTTTCCACACAATATGCAAAAACACAGATAACTATGGGCCTTACGAATACAAAGTAATTCACTCTTACTGTTATTTACATAAAATGAGTTGACTTTCTACCGAATCCATACATAATGTTTTGTTTAAATTTTGGCAAATTGTCATTTGAGAGTAAGATGCTATTTATTTGTTGTGTGTGTGTGCGCATAATGTATATATATATATATATATATATATATATATATATATATATATATATATATATATATATATATATATATATACACACACACACACACACACACACACACACAAACATATATATTTAGGTTATTTAATGAAAGAACTGGGTACATAGAGGATCTTCATGTGTATTTAATGCTAAACATTCTTTAAAAAACACAAACGGTACAAGTCTAGGAGTGATCCCATCTCTGAACTCCTGCTGTCTGATCCTGCTTTACTTTGTTGTTTTAGATCTTTCCTTAAAAAAAACAATCCTAGCTCTGAGAAGAGGCATTCAGGAAGTTGAGAGGCTGTTCTTGGGTTTTGGGTGGCTTACTCTCACGCAACACATGTGCCGGCTGGACCTCAGGAGGCAAAAGGGTCCTCCCCAGCAGGTCAGGTTACCTAGAGCGGCCAAGGGCTAACCACTACCATCTGGTCTAACCTACTATGTTCACAACAGCTCCAGGTCTGAATAGCTTCCACATGGCAACCCGCCACCTCAGACATAACCTCTGGAAACATGCATTGATGTACACATTCATGCAAGCAATGTTCAAATGTAAAAATATGGCATGAGGACAAAAAGTGCACATGCAAGTAATATTGAAGGTCAAGAAAAGTAAAAATAATAATAAAAACAGCAAAGCTGCACAGGTGAGCTGAAAGGTTTTTTTTATATAGGCAAAACTCTGGCTTCATAAATGCCAGCAAGCATGTCACACACAGATATATAACTAATGCATGTATGCCAAATCTGAAAACATAAATAATGGTTCAAGCAAATGCTCTTCACAGAAAAACACACAGCATGTAACATGTAACATACATGTATTTATATGAGTATTATTGTCACAGATTTACCGATACACTTACAGAACTGCAGGGGGCTGCAGGAGGGGGGATGGGAGGGGACGAGCTTTAATCAGGAAATTCACCTCAAGGGGTTTCATCTAAGCAGGACTGGACGCTGCTCCTCTTTCTGCTTCACACAATGAATTGAATCACAGAGACAGCCTGTGCTTGAAAGCCCCAGTTCACTGTCAATAAAGCTAATGCGATCACAGGTTCTCTCTGTGTGCAGAATAATCTATCATATGGTTTTATGTGGAAAATGACAGATGAACTGAAATGAGAACTAAGGTTGTGAAACAGTTTTGCTTTTTGGAATTTTTTTGCATTTCCATATATTTTCAAGTTAAGGAAAAATAGTCTGAGTGACAAGAATAAACAAAATAAATAAACTGAACTTATACACTGCCTGGCTCAAAAAATGGTGCCACTAAAAACAAGGTCACACACTAATATCTCATTGGACGTCGTTTAGCTTTGATCACGGCACGCTTGCGATGTGGCGTTGTTTCGATGAGCTTCTGCGATCTCAGAAGATTTATTTCGATCCAGTGCTGAATTTCTTTTTTCACCAAGGTCTTGTATTAATGATGGGAGAGTCCAATTCTTGAACAAAGCCTTCTCCAGCTCATCCCAAAGATTATCGATTCAAATCTCGCTCGCAACTTAGTCTGGGCTTTCTCCCATTTACTTGGATTCCTCCGGTAGAATTTCAACCTGGCCAATCAGCTAACAGAAGAAGTGGTTGTGATGACATCAATTTTCTGCGCTGTTTTAGGCTCTGTTTACACCGTGTCGGTCTTCAGTTAAACTGTAACATTTTTATTGCAATCCAGCCGCTAGTTTACAGAACACCAGTGACCAGAGTCTCTCACACCGGCACCTTCTGAAGCCAGGTCTCAGACTGAAACTTTTCTGTAACACTACAGCGCAGGTGTGAAGTACTCCGTAGGCCTGAAAGCGCACATGCGCAGAACAACGCCTTATAGCATTTTTGCTGTATTGTGCTACTTAACCTGTTCAGTTTAACACAATTTCTGATAAGGAATATGCGTGTTACACGAACACTTCGTTCATGGGAGACGGAGACACGTTACGGTTTACTATTTGAGGTGGCTAACGGTCAAAAGCGCGTTCGGTGACATTCTAAAATTACAGCGCCAGATAGTGGCCTGGCCTGGCAACTACAGCTGACTCAACGTGTCTCTGTGGTGCCGTCTAAACGGAGAACTTTTCCCCAATCAACATCCGAAAAATACCGGCAGTTTCCTGGCAGTGGTCCCGTGTAAACATAGCCCTTGAACTGTAGCCAGCGTGTAGTTTTAGCAATGGCAACGGAGGATGGCAACTGGCGCATCATATAGTTCACGGACAAACGTTGGCGATTTGATAAAATTTAAAACCTCAGCAGAGTCCATGTCTCCAGGAAGCAATCGTTTCTCAATAGCTGAGATGTCAGATCTTCCGTTCAAAGCAAAGTGTCGAACAAGAGGTTGTTTTTTACCAGGCTTTTCACAACCCAATTCTAGTCGTTTCTGAAATCTCCTTAGATATTTTCTCTGCTTGATGCCAATGCCTTGACCCTTCTTAAACAGACAAACATCTTTTCCATAACCACAGGCTGCATCTTTCCACCTGGTTGACTCGGAAATGACAAGCTACTCATTGCATCAGTTGGAATCAAACAACTTGTTGCCAGCTGAAAGATAATACTGCCCATGCAGTAATTATCCTGAAGGAGGCTCGTACTTATTTGCTTAGTTAAATCCAGGTGGCATTTTTTTCCCCAAGCAGTGTATTTCAAAAAGACCCAGTAATATTAAAGAGCTGAGATGAAGTTACAAATACACGAAGACAGAATACATTACGAATTGGTGTGAAAAATGTTTTTCTTCAGTGAGCTGCCGAAACCTACTGCTCACAAAATGTTTCTTTTCCCAAAATTTCACGTTTTTTTTATTAAGACACTATTTAACCTAAAAAAAAAAAAAAAAAAAAAAAAAAAAAAAAAAAAAAAAAAAAAAAAATCTATTCATATGCTTAACGTATACATTTCACACAATGGCAGGATACCAAACGGAGCTTATTTTACCAAAAGGGAATGTGGGAATGAACTCAAAATGGCACCATAGTGTCGCCCTAACTTTAGTTTTTTTTTTTGTTTGTTTTGTTTTTTTTTCAGTTATTTGACATCGTTTAAAACTGCACAAAAATCGCTTTACCAACTGATTTACCCATCCACATTTAGTTGTGTTTCTTAAGTACTAAACGAACGCCTTAGTGTGTTTTTTTACTTACCTGAAACACAGGGAAACGATGAGACTGGCGAAGTTTGCCAATGAAGAGGCGGACTGGTGACCTCGCTAGTCTGTCTCGCGGAGCAATGCGACACCTTCTGGCATGGGGGTATAACTACAACTTAAAGTTATCCCTAAAGTCACTATTTTTCATTTAGACATTTTTAATGTGAATACACATAAGTCTGCCACAGATTAATAAACATGTAGTGTTTTTAAGAAATTCGGTGTTATAAATTCAATGTCTAAACACTGATGTTTTCCAGATATTACAAAAATATTAACTTTTTTCAGTTTTATATGTTTATATGAAATTTTCTACACTGTGGACTGTGTCTGGACTGACTTCATGTGCCATCCAGATTGGAACCAGAAGTTTAAGATGGGCAGATCTAGTGTGTTGGGTTGTTGCAGTGACATCTAGTGACAGAAACTGCTAAATGCAACAAAATGAATACTCCCATTCTATCTTCATTTTATTTAAGAAAAACTCCCTGCAACTGCACAGATATCAATCTGGTTTACTTTAGTAACTCATCTGCAAGTTTGAGTGGTGGCGAGTTAGGAACGGTCACTTTTGCTGGAGAGTAAGCAACTCTTTTGTTGGCTGCATGCTTTATGATACAGAGGGTATGGTATCAGTTTTGAGTGGAGATTAACTTTTGATAACATATCAAAGCTAACAAAGATTTTAATGGCAGAGAAGCTGAATGACGAGCTGGGACAAAGAAAGAAATGCACAACAGCTAAAGAATCAATGCTCTTTCAACATACTCACCAAGGGTCAGATGAATGTCTTTACACTAAATACTTTTTTAAAAATAGTTGATGTACCAACGAGTAATATCACAAAAAATGCCCTACATTTTTTTAAGGGTCTTGTTGATCAAATATCTAACTTTATCAATTTTCATATATTAAGATTTTGGTCATTTTTATATTTTTACAGCCACTACCAGACTGAAAATGTTCAAGTAAAATAAAAATAACATTTAGAAAGTACTCTGCTGTATGCCCCCTGATTAACTCTCTATAGCATACCGCTGCACCTGTGGCACAGATGATTCGCATCTCATAGGTTCCACCAATATGAAACAGTAGCATGTGTGGCACTGTGTGACAACTTATCTGCCCCCGCTGAAACAGAAACAACATGCTCCGTCTCAGCTGTAATCTTTGATCAGCTAAAACACTTTCTGTGATAAACACTGACGCGATCCCCATGGGCAATCACTCTATAGTGCTGGCGTCATGGGAGGTAATGTATGCATAGACGTGTTGAACTAGCCTGGGGCCCTCACACACACATAGGTAAATACAAACACACACAAGATGTACACACAGTGAGATGAATTGCTACGCCACCTAGAATAAATACATATCAGCTACCGTGAGCTGGGGCGCTTTACACTTTCCTATTAATCCCCAGCATGGTGATTTATTGCAATGTGCTCGTCAACAGCCATACAGTCCCCTGGAACAGGGGCCAGCCAGGAGAAATAGTGGAGTTTAAGTCTAAAGCCCAGCAGCTGCCTCTCACTCTATTTATGTGTTTAACACTGATGGAGAAAATATCGGATGGTTAAGCAACAATATTTTGTGCAGAGGAATGAGGCTGTTGTATAATCTGTTCCTCATAATCTACGTTTTTAAATTGATGCCTTCCCAGATGTTGCCACTGTGGAGATTTGCATTTGCAGAGGTGAAAGGCCTGGATGCTTAGCAATCAGTTGTGCACAGCAGAGTGATGCTAAAGGACCCTTCTGTAAGTTATTTTTATATAACACGCACATGGTCATGCATATTCAGATCTAAGTGGTAACTCTATCCATTTGATTAATATGAGTACCACTGAAAATCACAGACTGGCCCTAAACTGAGCAGTTATGTAAGAGCACCATCTAGTGGACACTTCCATAAAGAGGGACGGTCTTGTTCTGTTGTAGAAAGTTCTAATCTGAATGACTAAAGATTTTAAAGAGTTTCAGTTATTAAAGAACTGCTGGTCATATAGAAACAATTTTTTTCCCACAAACTCCTCCTTGGTTCAGCTGATATACAGTAGCTCTGGAAGGACAATGTGCAAGCCACATCTTGTGGCACCTTTGGCAAAACAGAGTAAAAATACACAAAAAGCCCCGAACTAAATGACACTTTTACTGCAGTGACATAATCTCTGTGAAACAATTTAAATATTTAATTTGAGCATGTTTATTAAGTGAGGAAAATCTCATTTTAAGAATTTTTTTTTCTTTAACATGAAAGCTAGAGGCACAATTATTGGTAACTTTACTTTCAGTACTTTGTAAAACTCTTACCAATGGGACAGCAATTTGGCCTCTTTGATAACATCTGGCAAGGTTAGAGCACACGGAGCGGGCTCTTTAACCATTCCTCTCTGTACAATCTGTTGGGATCATCCAGAGTCCTGGGTCGTCTCTCATCTTCCCTTCAGCTCATTCCACAGGTTTCTGTGAGAATTAAGGCTGGAACTTTAATGGCCATGAGAGTAGCCCGATTTCATCTCAGGTACCATTCTGTGTTAATTTGGCAATATGTTTTGGATCATTATTCTGTTGACAGACCTAAAGATGACCCATTTGTTTAGATTTTGGCAGAGGCCACAGGATACTTATTTAAAATCTGGTATGTCAAAGAATTCATTAATACATGCCCTCTAACAAAGTTCATAAGGCTTTTGAAAAAGAAACAGGCCCGCAGCATCACAGTTCCTCCAACCTACTCCACAGTGGGAATGAGGCAATATGTTTTCACGTTAATCTGTCAATTCAAACCTTAACCATCTGGAATGTTTGCTGCTGAAAAGATCAGTTTTACTCTCATCTGACCAAAGCAAAAACATGCGTCACAAACAACCAGACATGTAAATAGGATCTAATGCTTGTTCTGGGGACTTTGTGACCTCAACATGCTATTGTTAGTGTAGTTCACACCCTTACTATCCTGATCACTGAACGGGGTGGCAGGATATAAATGGATCCTTATCCAGCCTCGAGGCCAGTGGATAAAATAAATGGGCCTTTATGTCAAATCCTATTTCTACAGCCAATAAAAAAGGAAGGTAAAAGTGATTGAACTTTGATAGATAGTCCAACTAACTTAAAGTAGAGTATACATAAAAAATTATTCTAATAGGCATTTAAGACTATGTCACATCATTTTCAGTTTAAAACAATGACTTCCTAATGTGGGATTTATTTCTCACCCCTGAATAAATCTGCTTAGATTTTTCTAAATTTTCTGTTTGCGGTTGTGCTGCTGCAGTACAAACAGGAATGTGTTTTAAGGGTTTTTACAGAACTTTACCAGGCACCAGCATTTTTTTTTACTGTCTGTGTGGGACTTGCCCTTATAAATGTATCAAATCATAAAGGATAATTTATCTTTATTTACTTTCCCAATACCAACTCTTCGAAAAGTACTATATTAAGTTTTACAGAGATGCATGTGAAAGCAGCTGTCAGTTGTAAAAGCTCTCTTTTGTTCAAAGACCTAAAAAAAAAAAAAAAAAAAAAAAAAAAAAAAAAAAAAAAAAAAAATCAGTTTCCAAGAAAGAATTTGAAGTTCTTCACCAGTTTATTGTGAATTTTAACAGTTACAACACTTAGAAAACTCACAACAGGATCAGAGCACCTTTTCTCACCAATGACATAAGGGACACTTTAAATCTCAAAAGCTACAAAGAAAATAAGGCGACTCCACTTTCACTGGTCTTGTTCACCTGGAAGCAGACAGTGACTAACTTTGACTGAGTTTGTCTGGCAGACAGGCTTTAGACTCAGCAGTGGGAACTAAAAGTGCCACAAATCTCACATGTGACAGTGGAAAGATAAGAATACCCACTTTAATGAGAGAGTGGGAATTATAGTGAAATGCTCCTGAATTTTCCACAAAACTGTTTTGACAACATCCTTTCCAGTTAAAATCACGACAGTAAGACTTCACAGAGATCCCTCTCTCACTCCAGCCTCTCCAAATGAGCCTCAAGGACATAACTATGTAATAATGCAGTATTTCTAATTTCGGACAATTTCTCATCACTGCTCCTCTAAATGAAATTGAATACTCTGATTAAGTCTTGATGGTTCATTGGTCAACACTGCCTTTCCATTACTGCAGATTAGCACAGCTGGATTGCCTGTTACAGAGGAACAGCAGATGGTGCTGTGAGGCTACATTTGCAAAGGAAGCCCCCTCCCTTCCTTCAAATTAAACCCATGATGCCATCTACTGTGCCTTCCTTACTTTACTCATTTTCTCTCCTCTTCACCTCCACATACTCCTCATTATGCCTGCATGTCCAGCTCCCTCCTCCTGCAGTCATTGTGCTCCTCCTCCTCATTTCAGCATCCACCCTCTCTCCACGCTACTAACCCCTACCAGCACCTCCACAGTTCTGCCCTGTCCTCTACTGAGCGGCCACAGCCTGAGTTTCTCCTCCAGAGGTCAGCAGCTGCATCAGGCTTCCCGAAGCGGGTCGGTTCTCCCCTGTGGCCCAGCCAAAGAACATTCTGCAGGAAAAAAACCAAACAAACAAAAAAAACAAAAAACAAAAAAAAAAAACGTTTAACTGAAGCAGTCAAGGCACCAAATCATTAATTTATGAGTTACATGTTTGGTTATTATCAGACACCCTCCTCACAACATGAGGGAAAATACAGAGGTTTGTACATCAAAATACTTGAAATTTCTGGAAAGTCTGAGAATTTCCATTAACATCTAGGGGGGGAAAAAAAAAAAAAAAAAAAAAAAAAAAAAAAAAAAAAAAAAAAAAAATCATGGAAATAAAATGTAATTAAAAAAGAAAAAGTGAATCTAGCTTTGTTAGAGCCGACTTTACCCATAAACACCTTCCATATGGTTGGTTCTGATGTGCACACTTTAATGAAGACTCATGTTGTGCTTATATACGTGAACTTGTACACCTGTATATTATTTAGCCAAAAAAATAAATCTGCTGGTGCTCAGAATCTGGTTATTTTATGCTCGACTGGTCCTGAACGATGACCAGCCAGTCGGAAGCTAAATATCCAATTTTCCTGCACAATCACTGAATGCACCATAAATAAGCACAGCCAGATGGCCACAAGTGATTGTTACTGAGATAATCAATGATCGCCCACAACAGGCGGGCTGCTTAAGACGCCTTTATAGTTACAAGATACAAAGGAGTTACAACAGCAAACCAGACCTTGATCCTCTTAAATACATTAGATACAGCTGTTATTTGTTTTGAAATTACTGTGTTCAATAACATTCTTCACAATACATTTGCAGTAGTGCAAAACAAGTGAGGGCTGTAATTTGTAATGTTTTCTTTGTAGATGATCATCTTTTATTTTATTTAAGTCTTTTATTGCCAAGACAGTTCAATTTCCAATTCATCCTCAAAATAATAGGGTATTCTGTTATCTACATTTCTCAGAGAAATAGGAATTTGCTAAAAATCAGTGTTGGCAGATCAGAACTCTCCAAAATCAGAAAGAAATCTGATTGGTGCATCTCTAAAAATATTTATATTAAAATTGTTTTTGCCAATAAATATGTTTTTAAGATCGCACTGGAAATGGTGTCACATAAATAACCACTTTCAGGTGTTATGACATGTTACCAGAGCAACAATAGATCAACACTTTCCTCCGTCATCTCCGGTCATGTAGACCGGGTCTATTTTTGGTCGTGCAGAGACCGTCATCAGTTTCCTCAGAGATTATCAAAGTGAATCCAATCTCATCTAATCTCCTTTTGCTCAACACAGATCACCCCCTCCCACTACCCTCCAAAACCACACATCACATTTAGACAGAATTGTGTGGATTTTACTGACAATCAAAATCTTGAGTAAATCATGTACTCAATCTGTTTATTTTTGCCATTCCTCCTAACAGTTTTACACTACAGGTTTACTCCCTCCAGTGCCAACATTCAAGTTTAGGATTCAGTCGACAGAGGGATGATGAAATTCATAGGAACATTGCTCTCAGTTGTTGTAAACAAACAGGAGAGAATTAGATTCTGATTTTAAATGCATCCTCATAAAATTATGTTGGGATGTTCTGCATCAAACATAATAACATTACAGACTGATTTGTTGGGATTTATTATTTTACATAGTCAAATATGACTGAGTCTCCATTACAAAGACACTTGTATTAATAGATGAGGTGCAGTCTGCTATATAACAGCATTGTAGTTTCATGGAGGAGGATGTTGGTTTACAATTTCTTACAAAAGACAGTGCTGTGAAAAAAAGGGCTTTAAAAAAAAAAAAAAAAATTTAAAAAAAAATTTAAAAAAAATATAGCTGGCCACAAATGATTAGAAAAGCTTTTCAGTTTTAGACACGGCCTGGGAAAATGATGAGGTGAAAATGTCATCCATGTTTCCAAAGCAAAAAACCAGTGCCGACCAAACAATAAAGGCCCATCTCACATAAAAAAAACAAAAAAAACAAAACAAAACAAAAAAAAAAAACAAATAAACAACAACAAAAAAAACCAATGATCTCTAACCCCAGATTTACATTACATGCGGCTCCGATCTGCTCTGAAACCCCACAGGTGTGATGTCATATAAAATACTGTGGTTCCCAACTTCCAAAATTAATTTTACTTCATCCATTGCTCTCTTGCATCGTCTGCCTTGGCCGATGCTCTTAACACAACTTGAGCGAGAGGACATGATTTCAGAAGTTTCCGAATAAAATCCACATATTTTGTTTGTATCGTGTGTATGCATAGGCATAAATGATGCATTTTGACAGTATATCTGTTTAAATATACCCATATATTTATTAATACAGGTAGGATTTCAAGAAAATGTAGTCTGTCTTGGTGAATTATTTTTAAATATGGGTGTTGTGCTCGTTTATTTTCCTGTTCGAAGGCAATCTTTGTAGACTGCCTTCAAAGTTGCTCTGGCGTTTGGCAAAAACAGGATCGGTTCTAACTTTGCCGGATTGCGGTGCGGCGCCCGGCCTGTGGAGCCAGCAAACGCTCTCATTGAATATAGGGGTGTGTAATAGTGTGGAATCCGCTCAGTGGCAGAACGGAGACACGAGGAGCGTAAATCAGGGGTAAAACTGTCTGGGGCTGTCAAAAAAAAAAAAAAAAGGACCCAGAAATGTTTCCTCTATGCGACAAAATTATGATGGAGAATCTGCAGACGTCGTCTCGTCAGCCGGAAAATGAAACCTGTAAGAAGACTAATACTTAACTAACTCAAATACTTGATCTAAGTCAGAGGTCTTTGTGATATTGTAACTCTCAACTTGTATGCGGTCCTGCTTGAGTATTACTGGGAAATATTTTGAGCTGTGTTCGGGTAGCTACTGTTCTCAGATTGCAGAAAATGCTTGAGATCTAAAGCATCAAAGCTTATCTCAAAATCAAAACAACTTCCCAAAGTCTTAAAGTACCTCTGGGACTGACGCTGAACAAGCAGAAAGATATTGAATTTCTGTGCCCACTGCTGCCCTGATCCAACAGAATATGAATCAGACACATGAGGCCATGTTTGAGTTGTCAGCAGCAGGGGCAGCTGAGATCAAAGCCATGCAAAGAAGCCAAGCTGCATCTGAATAATATCACAGGTTTAAAGATGGAGGCTTTTTTCTGTTGGTCAAATAAAATCTGCTCTTTTCATCTGAGGTTGATCATGCAGGTTATTTTATCATTTCAATGGAAATTAATGGTCATATTGCTTATTAAGAACTTTATATTCCAAACTCAAACAAACATCCAATAAAGGAGAACATTTGAAGTCCAAGTAACATGTGGAAGGTGAAGATAGACAACAACTCTATGGAGTTAAAATTAAGCTTTTGTTTCTTCCTGATGCTTCACCATTCTATAAAAAGATTTATATAGTTATTTGACACTAAGTAGAGCAGCTTTGCATCTAATCAACCGTTAATGAAGACAAACATACAACCAGCAATTGTAAAATAAATCCAGCCTCCCTTCGGTACCTACTCTGCAATGTATTCCAGCGGCGTCCATGAGCTGTAGTCTGCGTCAGGCATGAACTTCCTGTTCATCTGTGTATCCAAGGTAACGCTGCCAAATGAAACCAGATAACAGTCAGGGTGAAGAGCTGCATCAGGGCAGCAGAGAGGATACAGCGCTGGCAGCATCCCCACACATAAATATCATATAGTGTTCTGGAGTGTCAGGATCTCAAGTCTGTCTCCAAGTCAGCGGCATGTGTGTGAGCTGCATATATCTACAGGACATGTTTTAAAGTCAGGTTAGAGGAGGGGTAGTTCAGCTTTCCTATCCATGTTTTTACAGTATCATCCATGTAAATATGCAAAGGAGGGAATGAAATAACTGAATTAGCTTTTTTTTTGTTGATAAGAGATTAAACTGCCATTAAAAAGAAGCTTCTCAGATAAGGTAGTATCAAAGATTTAACATATTTGCAGGATTGTAGAATATAAAACTCAACTAAAGAAGGCACAGTGATATTGCATCAAATGAATAAAAAAAAATGAGGGGGCTGTAGAAGAAATGCAAGTCATAGCTAATGCTAAACAGATGCAACTAAACACTGGAGCTTGTGTGGCCTCAGGGTGAGAGAATAAAATACAACCAAAGAGAGAGCAGGAACCAGATCCACCCCTAAAAGGACTGTTTTTATAATGACTAGCTTCAAATGAATAGTACTGGGATAATCTGTTCCTCATTCATGAGCAGCAGGTCATCGGTGTAATCAGATCCGTGAGGTGATATTAGCATCTTTAGTTATCTTTTCTTGCCTCATCTTCACACTTAAACGTCCAACATAAAGCGTAAGTGGCATGGCTTATTTTTCAGGACACCTACACTGATCTTCTGTCCACACAACAGCTGCGTCCATTTAAATAAGCACTGGCCAAAGATGACTGAGCTGAGGTAGATAAGTATAAAATCCATCAACAATTTAAAGAAACCGTTTGGCAATCAAACAGCTTTAACAGTGGCATGGAAATATTATAAAGACAGTACAAGAAAAGAACATTTCGAATATATGGATTTGTGGTAAAGAATGGTTGCATATTATTCTGCAGCACCACATCACCAGATTTGAATTAATAGCAGTACCACTGTAAGACTAAAGATTTAACATCCAACGTCCACAGAGATCAATTTTTCTGTAAATTGTTCTTTTTAGCATTCACCATCTGTTATCAGGGCAGACATTTTGCAAAAAAACAACCTTTCTGGCTTGAATTGAGGCACTGGAGTTGTCCAAGTTTAAACGAGCTGCATGTGAAATTTGCATATTTGAAGTTTGCTGATCAATTTCATTGCAGTACTTACGGTAGTATAGCAACAGCTGCCGCTCCGGCCGGCATGCCGCTGTTCTTTGCTGCCAGACTCTGACACAGTTGGTGGATAGCAGCTTTGGCCATCCCATAGCCCACCATACCTGAAGATTACAGATCAAACAGGTTTTTAGCACCCAGCAAAGGTAGAACAGAGAAACACCAGTTCATAAGAGATGTAGTTTTTCTGTATGAATAAATTATTCATTTCAGTAAATTAGAATAACACTAAAAATGTGATTTATGTGGGTAATTCAAATGAAAAAAGTTAAACTTAAAGATTCATTACACATTGTCTTAAGTATTTCAATCATTTATTTTAATTTTAATGATTGATGCTTTAAGCTAACAAAAACCTAAAATCCAGTTTCTCAGAAAATTTAAATATTGAATATAACCAATAAAATGCATTTTTAAATACAGAAATGTTCATGTTGTTGCCTAAAGGGGAAGATTACAGACTTGACAGATGGCCAGCATAATCCACACACTTTGGAGTGCTGCATCCAAACATAATAATGGAAAGTTAAGTGGAAGGCAGAATCGTGGTTAAAAAAAAAACAAAACAAAAAAAAAAACCACAGTATACAAGCAACAGGAAACACTGTAGCTTTGGAAGGATTGTGAAGCAAAGACCATTTTGGGGTTTATGGGAGATTCATAAGGGTTGGACTGCAGTTGGAGTGAAAGTTGTAAGAACCACTATACATGGATGCATCCAGGAAATGAGCTACAACTGGTACAGTCCTTGCATTAAGCCACTCCAGAACCAGCAAAAATGTCAGAAGGCTACCATTACTGCAATATCAGTGTGTGCAATATTCATATTGCAAAGGACTGCTTGAAGTGCAACAATTATTTACCAATATATTTCCAGTGTTATGAGCTTGTATTTTACATGCTAATGTAATATTAAGCAAGTTGGAAAGAGTCTCACGGAAGCAGATGCTAACACTGGACATAAATGACATCAACCAAAATGCTGCAGGTCAGACTGCGGGAAGCACCTCATATTTCTTTCTGATGACAAGCTTTATGAAGATGCTCATTTCCTGCAGGACTTGGTACTTGCACACACTGCCAAAAGCACCAATGACTGCTTTACCCTGGTATCATTTCCTATTTGTCTTACGTAATATTAAAAATTTCAATCCGAATTTGTGTTTCGTGAGCTATAAGCTATAACCTTCAATATAAAAAGAACTATTAAAATATATGTTTGTGTGTAATTAAATCTTACCCTATGTTTTTTTTTTTTTTAACTATAAATACAAAACAATACAGCTGCTGCATTGCTTTTTTTGTTTTCACAACAAAAAGGCTCATATTCATCATATAGTGTACAAGCAGTGAACCTGTATTTTATCAAATGTCCTGAATTAGACCATAATTTAAGGGAGCAATATTTATGTAGAAACGAAAAGCTGGACAATTGGTGACATAAAAATCAAATAAGTTCCTCTTTTGGCTGTATGTAGTACAAAGGTTTCAACACCCAGGACACAAAGTGTTTATCTTTTAGGGTAGTATAAGACCTGTAAACTAAACCAAACAACATTAAATCTGTTAAGGTTTGTTTTTTTGAATCCTCAGCATCTGGAACTTGTCAGTGCCTCTTCACACAACCTCTAAACAGGAATGTAAAGCATCTGCCCCCAACCATCCCGACAGGCTTACCAACCACTGACCAACAGGAACCAGGGGCGGCTGCATAACTTTTCTTTAAGAGCTTTTGTTTTCCCTGAAAGAGGAAAAATCAAGACCAATTCTAAATGGGGTTGGGGTGGTGGTGGGGAGATAGCAGTATCAGCAATATGGCTGTTTTCATGTATTCATCTGCTCAGGAAGCAAAGCTTTAGCCTCCAGGTCCAGACATGTGATCTGTGTTTGACAACGTTCAGCACCAAAAAGGGGGCCATCCACCTCCACCCACAGTTTAATTGATTTAGCGTCTGAAACAGCTTCACAGAAACCTGGTTAATAACCAGAAGCCTGACCACACGAGACCAAGAAACACAGCTGAAGTTTAGAAACTCCAGTCCTCGATAGCGACGTCCTCCAATTTTTATGCACTCCTGCTCCAACACACCAGAATGAAATGGCTGAATTACTTCTTTAGCTTGCAACCAAGTTCTGGAGAAGCAAGTTAGTGAGCCATTCATTTGATTCAGGTGTGTTGGAACAGAAACGCATCAACAACTTGCAGGATGGTGGCTCTCATGGACTGAAGTTGGAAAAGAGTATTAAAGAGTATTAAAAAACAACAACAAAAAACCCCCCACAAAATGTTAAATCCAATACCATTAGTCGCCCTTAAATTTTTGTTTTATTGGGATCAAAACAAGGAAGAAAATGTGATTAGAACCTCAATTAGAACCATTTTTTTGCACATCTTCACATTCAGCTTATAATATGCCTTATTAATTAAAGCTGGTTTGTTTTAGTTGTTTTACATTAAAACAGCTATTCCAAAACAAATTCAATTTGAATAGACATAAAAAAAAAGCCTGTTTCTGTTTCAGTGTGGTTAACACACACTGTCCATGGGAGCCAAAACTGCTGAGTCATTCTCCTCCTTAAACCAGCAGCCAATGAAAGCCTCGGCTCAGTGGGGAGTGCTGAGCTGGAGCTTTGAGCAGCTAATGTTGGATTCCAGTCCATCACATGTGCTCTGAACAAGACATAACCCCACCGTCCTTACCTTACCCCCAAGACCGAAGGCTTTCTGGCCAGCTCAGAGGCAGATCAACTGGATTGATGCCACCCAATAAAGATAAAAACAATCACCGGTACATGAGGCAACTGAAATACCTGAGTAAATTTCCCACCTGTTCACCTTCTAAAATGTTTCATGCTGCCACTGTCACCAAATATGTTACAGGCTTAGAGTGCACAAATGCGTAGAAATCTGTATTTCACTATATTTCCCTCTAACCAATGATCCCAGGGTTAACAGTTTCCTGAATAAAGCTTGGATCTCTGATGCAGTGCACAAACAAACAAGGTCATCGCCTCTTCATGATGAAAGCAATGTAAGTGTCCCCCACCTCCAGTGCCTGACTGAGCTGCTTTTGCTCCCGCCAAGGTAAGCAGTCCCCCAGATTTCAGATGGCGAGCGGCGAGGTGGCTGGAGATGGTGGACGTCCACACACTTTGTTTCCACATCAAATCAGAGTTCTTGAAAAAATCTGAAAGATATTATTAGACGATTAAAATTAGACTGCACAAATTTAAAACTGATCTTTTTATTGACAGATTTTAATTCACGAACGCAACAGGTCAAGAACTGAAGTTAATGAATGTCCCAAGAATGCACAAAGCACACAGTTCAAACTTTAGCTGTAAGACATTTGGTTGCAAAGACACAATCTGAATCGGAAGTTTACCAAATGGACACATTTGCAATATGTTTGTCCTGTTTAATTCTCACGCATTCCATAGTAATGTTGGTCATCTTATCTCACTTTCCAAGAACTTGAGTCTTGAAGTCTGGTGATAAATACTGGGAAGAACTGAGCATAATTTTAATTGCACTCTGTATCTCTTTTTTTTTTAAATAGTTAATCTAAAATTCAAACTATTCCACAAGACTTGAAATGTAGCCATTACAACTGAAGAGTGGTTGGCTGATGATTAATGTTAAAACAAATAAAAGGTTTTAACTCTGACCTTTGGAACCGCAGTTCCCTCCAGCCCATCCGCCTGCCACACACAGGATGGCATCCACTTTGCTTTCCCCCAGCAGCTGTGCCACATCTGCCGTCACCTGCATATAAAAACTCTTCATGAATCCGCAGGGCTCGCTCAAACACCAGCTGAATGGCATTTAAATGTCAGCAATGATTTTGTTCGGTCTCTAGATGGAAACTTATCGCTCCGGCACAATAATCAAAGCAAAGACCAGAAACAGAAACGGGATTCACAGTAAGCAGTATAATGAAGCATGAAAAAACTCTTATCATGATAACAATTTGAATTTTTTGTGAAAACAATCAATTCCAATTAAAGGTGTATGAAAACCTGAAATACTGTGTTGTTGGAATAGCTCTTTTTACCATTTTTTTTCACTGTTCGTTCCATGAGAGTATCAATAAATATGAATAACTTCAGAAATATGGTTAAATGCAGTTATTGTGTGCAATTTAGTAATTTAAGGAAAAAAAAATTCTTTATGTAACTCATGTTACATAATACTGTGCTTACTTAAAAATGAGCACAGTATTTTTATTTATTTATTTAAGGCCAGTACAGTGGACTTGTGGTATTCGTTGGGGTTAGACTTACTAATACTTGAGACACCTCCCAAAAACACTTATAACTGCCTATTTTATGAATTCAAACACCAGTTATAGCTTAATATGCATTAATATGCACAGTAGAAAACATCCTCATATGACTGCAAAAGCTAACATCTATGGTTTTCCTTTTCTCTCCTCTTGGGGGTACAGCCCATCAGTGCCAAGAGAAATAAATAGCACTCCTGGATTGGCTACTTCGTAAACGCCAGCCAATAGTGTTCTGAGTAGCATTGAGCCTTAGTATTTAAGCTTCTCAAAATACATTTTGTTTTTAACAATTTAGACATGCTCTACGAAACAAATTTGTGAGTAGGCGAATTTTTTGCAAATAATTTGGAGTTACATTCCACAGAAAAAAAAATCTGCAAATAGGTGAATCTGTGAATACTGAATGGCGAAATGCAGTCACATCCAGTTACTTAAAAAAAAAAAAAAAAAAAAAAAAACTGCAAATAAGTTGTAAATAGTTTGTCACCTTTACTGTTATCACAATAAATAAAATATATTTTAAAAAGGCCCATTGCCCACCCCTGTTGTGTATATCATGTTTTATTTGTATTACATTGAATTCATGTGCAATTTAGAATTCACTTTAAATGTCTAAATGATCATATATAACCCCAATTCCTCCAGTCCCAGTATATCTGGTGATTCTTCTGTTTAAACATTTAATTTCTTGTTTACTTAGTTCCCATCATCAGAACTGTTAGATATTCTGGGCATCAGACAAGTACTTCAGTTTGTAACCGTGGGGCTGGCAAACAACCTGCCTCTACACCTCTGTTTGGTTTAATCACTGGATTCTTTTGTAAAAGGAAAAAAAAAAAAAAAAAAAAAAAAAAAAAACATCTGCAATAAAAAGCCAGATGTTTACATACACTGTATAAAAATACGCAACCATTTTCTCATTCACTGTGAGATTAAATCAGACTAAACTTTCCATTATTACTTGGGTCAAAACTTTTGTACAAGCTTTTTAGAACAGTTTGCTGGACTTTTGGCCCATTCCTCCTGGTGAACTGGTGTGACACAGTCAGGTTTATACTCCACCTTTCTTACACACACCTTTTTACTGAACTGAGATCAGGGCTTTGTGATAACCACTCGCAATTCATTTTGCTTACCTGAAGAGAAACAGATTGCTTGTGTTGTCAATTTGTGTTGCTGATATCCTCAGGTATAAAACTTAAACAATTGGCATTATAAACTAAATTTAACTGCATTTTATTATAACTAGGATTGCGCAGGAAGGCATGAAACTGGATATAAATCTGCCTATAGGACTGCATTGATCGAAATGTTTTTCTTCATAAAATCTGAGATGTTTGTCTTGGAAAGTACCTTGAGATGACATTTGTTGTGTGTTGGTGCTACATCAATAAACTCATTCGAATTCAACTATAATTATTAATTTGATAAATTGTTAAAGCTCAATGTAGTTTTTCCCCCCCGAAGGTAGAATATTCTGTACTGCTGCAAAATAAAAATCTCTACAGCAATCATGACATTCAAGTGAAAAAAAAAAAAAAAAAAAAAAAAAAAAAAAGCAAAAAAACACAACTCTTACAGCTCAGTTAACTGACATTTACTCTCACTATAAAAACAAGTAAAACTACACAAAGATTATTTGTTAAATAGTTGAAAGAAAAATTATTTTTTAATCAAGCCACTTAGTCCAGAATTTAAAACACAGTGACTGTTTTAATTTTGAACTTGTGATAACATCTTGGTATCATTTGAAAGGCCCTCTATTGCTTTTCAGGTGAAATAATTTTTTTTAACTCAAAATTCTCCTAACATATTTGCTTAGATGACTAAACAAACAGTGAATATCTCTAAAGATTCAAAAAATAATAATAGGTAAGAAATAATTTTTAGGAGTAAAGAATGTTTTCAAAAAATATTGTCAAACTATCTATGCTTGAAGGTTTACATCTGATATTACGAATTTACAAACACCAAAATCACCGAAGTAGAAAAGAATCTTTATTTTGTAATGTGATTTGAACGCAACACCACAACATAATTTCAAAGCAATGCATAACTAATTAATTACAACATGCACAAACTCCACATGCGGGCTCATGCACATACATGAATGCAACACTTTAGTTTAGGGTCACAACGTTTTAACCATTAACTGTTAAAACACATTTAGAAAGACACAGCGGTGGAATGACACCTGAAGCTCACCTGTCCTGCCTGCTCGGTGAAAGATTCAGTCAACTTCACAATCACGTTTTCATTCGCCTCCTCATTAGCAACAATGTCGACGCTGGCGACCCACTGCTCCACAAACAGTCAAAATTAACATCCACTGTTAGCTTTGGACTCTGCAGAGCCGAATGTTAGCATGTAGCTAGCGCTAGCTATCCCTCACTTACCCATCCTTTAGATTTAAAATGCTGAACACACTTTGAGCCCAGGGCGCCTCTCCCTCCGTACACGATGACCCGGTTAGCAGCCATACCTTCCCCCCGTTTAGTCAGGCAGCGAGAGGCTGAGCGGCGGACCTGCAGCTGAAATATACCCAACAGGGAGCAGGAGGAGGAGGTGTCTGTTGAACAAGTTAGAAAGCTGCGTTCAAAGACTTCCGGAAATACAAACAACTTAGATTTTGGCAAATACTCTAACGCTAAAACACTTTTGTTCAACCAGTTAGTGCTCAGTGTTTAGGTTGTAAGGGTAATACCCACCCGCATAAATTAATCTTGAGAGTTTAAAGACGCAAAAAATGTACAAGTAAAATTAAGGAGAATTTCACTTCATTTTGTTTCATTCAACCTCTTTTAGCTCTAATGAGCTAAAAGATTTCTCAAAATGTTCTCCTTATTTTCATTAACCCCCCACTAAATTTAAATAGAGTTTAAAATTTGTCTTCTTAAAAATAAAGCCCTGAACAATCAAGCTCCATGTTGTCATACTGATATTTGTTCCAACAGTGTTTCACTCTCAGACTGCAGGCTTACTGGAGGTTCCCAGAGATTATCCTTAGCTGCCTGTATTGTCCCAGACAGCAAACTGACTCTGGCCTGGATCCAGCCCAGACCCTATCCAGATCTACTCATTATGCAACTCATCCGGCCCGGATCCATTCATGATACCCATGTCTAATCTTGACTCATTTGGTCCAGAACCTTTATTTATCATGATATAATTAACAAAAGTAGATCCAGATAAAAACTTGCTTACCAACTAGAAATGACTATAAAAATCCCACCAGTTTAACCTTATACACATGAAAATGATTTATGGTGAAGCTGCAAAAGACCTGAAATTGGGTTATTATTATGAGTAAATGAATAGTTCTGATGCTGCAGTTGGTAGTACTGCTTTTAACCTATAGAGCTATGGGACATTACAGTATGATCCTTGTGATCATGATTGATTGTACAAACATGGTTCCTGGACATGTCACAGAGATTCTGGCTTTCTGCCCTGTATTAAAAGAGCTAGATCAAATACCAGATTGACCAACATCACTACAAAACAGCTAATAAGGCAATATGCACAAAAAACATGAAAAAAAAAAGTGATGAAAATTCATCAATGTATTTGGTTAAAGAAATCATAACATTACATCTGTTACATGTTCATGTAAATTCAAAAGAAAACGTAAATTTGCTAACTTGCAATTTCAACTTTGTTCACAAACATTACAACAGTCCAGAAAGAAATAACAATACTCTCACACTCATACGAACAATAAAAATATAAACCAGAACTGGCATAATATTCTGTGACGTGTGTTACATAGATGTGTTGTGGTCAGCAAGTTGAACTTCCTGTGTACTGCAATATCTCCTCGAGTTTCCCCTATCTGCTGCCAGGTTGAACGTTGGTAAGAGTAACACAAATAACCTGCATATTGTCATCTTAAAAAGTTACAATCTAGTATTTATTTGATTTCTTCATGTTGAGCCAACATAAAAATAAATATTTTTTTTTTACATTTATTCAACAAATGATTTCGTTGAGTGTGTCCGTTGAAACACTTGCCAAGACCACATGAGAATGACTGAAATACCAATTACAAATACTTACGCAGGAGCGATGTCTTTGATGCCGTCTGGCTGAAAGACTTCTTCCCATTAACACCTTTCCAGCTGATTATCTTCCCAACGTCATCATGGAACACGTGGGCCAGGATGTTCCATGTTAAAAACCAGGGCCGATCAACTTAGCTCCATCTTCACCCACATCTCTCAAATTATGTGTCTCCCACCTGCTTAAAACACTCCACCATCATCCTAGTCCTGGTCCCAAGAAACACATCATCACAGATTAAATACCTACAGGCTTATTGCTCTGACATCTGTGGTCAGGAAATCCTTTGAGCGCCTGGTGGTGAAGCATATGAAGGACATCACAGGCCCTCTGTGGGACCCCCTGCAGTTTGCTTACCGGGCCAACAGGTGATGCAGTCAACCTGGATCTACACTTCATCCAGCGCCACCTCGACCATCCAGGGACATACGCCAGGATCCTTCTGATCCAGGATGGTGATGAGTCTGCACACAGACAGGAGGTGGATCTGCTGGTCCACTGGTGCAGTCACAAAACAGGAACAGGTCTTTCTATTCATCTAAAAGAAATTTTTCAGAAACACAAAAGATAAATTGCACCCAGTGAGGTGTGGAAAAGAAGCACCATCTGTATTTTATTCCCTAAGATATAAATTCAGATTTGAATCAGGGTAAATCCTCTAATTTCTCAGTCATACTTGAATAAAAAAAGAAAAACAACAACAACAAAAAAACAAAGTACACAAACTAGAGAAGAAACGGTATAGCAATTTAGTATCACGATATGGTGCCCAAAATTATCATGGTGGTCAGTTTTATCATGGTATAGTTTAAAAAGTCCTGAATATATCAAAAAATAATGATGCACATCTGTGGTTATTGTTTTAGTTTATTTTGTTATTTTACTAACTGAATTATTTTATATTATTTATATTATTTTATATTATTCTCTCCCACACACACATCTCTAAAATATACCAGTATTTGGAGTTTTTTTTTAATGGACTGTCACAAACCTTTCAATCAACTGCTTAAACTAACATGATGTCTGTTTAAAACTAGACTATTTAAGTCAATGTCACATTTTTACAGGGCTGTGCGTAAACTTTTTCAGCTTGTAGCACTACTGTTACAGAGGTTGATAGTTTTGT
This sequence comes from Anableps anableps, assembly GCA_014839685.1. Taxonomy (NCBI): domain Eukaryota; kingdom Metazoa; phylum Chordata; class Actinopteri; order Cyprinodontiformes; family Anablepidae; genus Anableps; species Anableps anableps. Next base: position 35,797,365 of record CM026074.1, read on the forward strand.
AGCACAGAGCAAAAAGTTGTAGTACGAGGGCAAAATGTGCATTACAACTTAATCATCTTGCGTGAATAATAACCCAAGAAAGATAAATATTTTTAAATGGGCTGATTTATTTATGTTTTTTATGCATTTATGGCAGTGTCAGTGTTTGGCCTTCATGTAGTGAGTCTGATGTCTGTCACTCAGTTGAGGCCCAGACCTGCTCCCTGCCTTGCTTTTCATTTTAATGTGCGACCCCCAGATTATCACTGGCACCCATCATTTAGCCCCCTGCTGAAGAATTACTGGGCACGCCCCTGCGCAACAGTGAATTCGTGGACATTCCCATTGATCTATAACGTAGAAAAGTGAACATGTCCAGGAAAAGGAGGACGTTTGGTCATCCTAGTTTTGATCAGGGATTACTGCAGCCACCTACTGCTTAGGAACAACTGCATTACACATACATTTCCACAAGTTGATCCAGTTACCAGTTATTCTGACACACCGTTCATAACAACGACTCTAAATCTACCCACATATATATTCAGGACTGAATATTAAAATGACTGACCAGTGTAGCTAAGTCATCTCGCTTCAATAGTAGACAAATATATATACAAATAGACTCAAATAAGCGTTTATCAAACTTCGATTAAAATGTACATTAGCTAATGCTAATATGCTATATGAGTTAGCTGACCCGACTCGCTGTGGTCATACATTACAATGTTAAAATAAAAAACAGACAAAATAAAAATAAAACAAGCACATATTAACAGTTTTAGCAGTTTACTTACAGTGTAAGAAGCAACGGTCCGAAACTGAAGACGTCTCGAGGTCCAACTCCGAATGCAGTTGTAACCGAAGAACAGTTTGAAAAGAGCGCGTACGACGTCCACATCCGCCCAGAGTGCGCAGCGGGTCCGCTGGTTGACAGAACACTGTTTGGAGGCGGGGCGTCTCGCTGTCAACTCTGCCGCTGTAACCGAAGAACAGTTTGAAAAGAGCGCGTACAATGTGCACATCCGCCCAGAGTGCGCAGCGGGTCCGCTGGTTGACAGAACACTGTTTGGAGGCGGGGCATGCCGCATTACGGCGGACCTGCCCGGCTTGAGGGCGGATTCACCTCTGGAGTCCACTGCTATCTGGGGTTATTCTGCTGTGGACGTCGACTGCTGGTGGACAAACTGACCACTTTTACTTACTTTGTTATTTATCCTGCTGCTCTTCCTTAGTGTTTCTAATATGTAATTTTCATCCCATAGACTATACTGCAGGTACATCTCAAAAATTACAATATTGTGAAAAAGTCTATTTGTTGTCACACATGTCAGAAAGTGAAACTCATACGTTGTACAGATTCATCTTACATAGAGTGAAATATTTAAATGAAAACCAAAAATTCAGTCACTTAGAAAATTAGACTATTACGTAAGCTCAGTTAAAGCTCCTCTGCAGAAGGAAGCATGAAGTGCTCTAAAATGTCCTGGTAGACGACTTAATTGACAGTGAACTTCAGAAAACAGAGCAGAACAAAACCAGTAGATGACATGGTATCCCAAATAATCTCTGACTGTAGAAATTTCACTCTGGATTTCAAGCAACTGTGCCTCTCCAGCCTCTCCACTCTTCCTTCAGACTCTGGAATCTTGATTTCTAACTTTGCAAATGGTAAAGGAGAAAAAATGGTGCAAAAGTCCAGTTTATTTCCTCCTTAGCTCAGGTTAGACACATCTGATGTTGTCTCTGATTCAGTAGTGGCTTGACATGAGGAATACAACATTTGTGGTCCATGTGTAGGAATATGTTTGTGCAGAGTGGCTCTTGATGCACTGACTCCAGCCTCAGTCTGCTCCGTGTGAAGCTCCTACTAATTTCCTGAACGGATTTTGCTTAACAATCCTCCGAAGGCTATGGGTTTGGTGTTGCAACCTTTAGTACCCCACTTCTTTCTTCAACTCAACTTTCTATGAATATGCTTGGGTATGGGACTCTTTGAACAACCAGCTTCTTTAGCAATGACCTTTTGTGACTTACCCTCCTTGTGGACCTCTGCCCAGTCAACATTAAGTCTTCCTCCTGATTGTGTAGGTTATTGCTTAGCACATATATTTTAAAAAAATGGTGTTATGTAATATTCCTGTTTTTTGAGACACTAAACTTGGAATTTTCATTTTCTAGAAGCCATAATAGGCCATAATAGGCCACTCCAAAACCTTTTTGCCATTCAGAGAGAAACCTGCTGATATGCTTCGGATCACACTTCTGCTGCTTTGTGTGCTTGAGCTTAAGGTCAAGAAGTGATGGTTGAAATGCATTTCTGAAATTCTGTGTCATTTTTACGCCAATGCTAACAGAACTTGTACCTTCCAAAAAGCTCCACTTTTGCTTGTCAATCCACAGAATACTTTCCCAAAAGTCTTGGGGATCATGAAGATGTTTTCTGACAAATGTGAGACGGACCTTTGGGTTCGTTTTGGTCGGCAGTGGTTTTGGCCACTTTTTCTCCATTCTCTTTTTTATTGTTGAATCATGAACTCTGACCTTAACTGATTTAGGTGAGGCGTATGGAGCTTTGTTCTGGGTTTATTTATGGCCTTCTGGGTGACTTTGTGGATGTGCCCTTAGAGCCATTTTAATAAAATTCGCCACTGTTCCATGTTTTCTCAGATTCTCAATACTGGCTCACTGCGGTTTAAATTTGTTTCCAATTAGTCTCTGATTTCCAGGGCATTATGTGTTGCTATTTCATATCATCTTGTCTGACAGTTTCAATAAACTGTACGAGATTTCTTGATTCTACAAGTCAGGCAGACCTGGGTATGAACACAGGTTCATCTCAGCTTTTCAGTAAAAAAAAGTGGCTAAACCCAGTTAATTCATTATTTAGCAAGTGATGCGATTATTTGTTAAATAAAAATGTTCATCAAGTGATTCATTTGGATTTCAAATAGTTGGTCAAGTTTTGCTAATTGTCAAATATGCATTAAAGGAAGAGAGTTTGTGTAGTACAATAATCAGAGCAGCAGAAACATTCTTGTGCAATAAAACTAAACAATGTTATGCTGTTTGCAAGCCATCAGATCATGTGGTTTTCATTCAGTGAGCACTAGGTGCTGCTATAAGACTACATTTGATGATGCACCAGTGAGCCTCATCTGCATGACCATTATGTTGCTGCTGTACTATATGTACTGTGCCAAAGAAGTGTGGCATCAACAAACCCTTGATGCTTATGAATAATGCAGATAGGCTGGCCCTGGCTTCCGTGTCAAGTAGTGAAGCAACTGATCTGTCACTCTCAACTGGATGTGACACACACTTCTGCAGAAGGAATAAATAGGTACTTTGCCTGTTTTGACACACATCTAATGAAAGACAACGTGAGAAAAACAAATACATGCTTGTTCCAGGAGTGTAAACAAAAGTATCATCTAATTTCTCACCCTTCTGTCGCCTGATTGTCCAAAGAAATGCATGAAAGCACACTTGACTGCACATGTGCACTTGAGTGCTTAAAAGTGTGAGATGGAGAGGAGCTGCTTGGCCCACTGGAGTCGGTGATGCTGACAGAAATTGCCTGTCCTCGAGAGCAGATTGACGTTCCCAGGAACACATGATAATCATGCTCCTCTGTCTGGTTTCGACCTGGAAGAGACATCCTGCAGGTTGCTGACACTCAGCGCACACAAAACAAGAAGCGATCAAAGTAATCAGAAGCAGGTTGAGCTGACAGAAGGATGATGTCTTTTAGCTTGATGGTGGATCAGATGAGGTAAAGGGTTGCTGGTTTCAGCACAGCACTAATAAGGCAGATAACATCTGGGGCATTTCAACCTGGTTACCATAGCTACCCCTTTTTCCAACTATTTTTTGCAACCACTTGAGGTACTCAGTGGCGGAGGGCCGTCCTGATAGTCAAATTTTAGCTGTTCACCCTTTCAGTTTGGAGTTTTTGAATTTACTAGCTCATGTGTCTTGTTTTTAGCAACATAGTGAGATTTTTCCTTCCTGCTTTTAGCTCATGTTTAACATCCCAATGCCACGTCTTCTTTATATTTGACCATAGCCACCCATCAGACACCCCCTTGTTGACCATTAAACCTATCTTAGTTCCCATTCCCAGTGTGTGTCCTCTTGCCATCTTCTCATTATTTTTTGTTAGTTTTGTTTTTGCTTTTCAGAGGAGCCCTTTTCTGACTTTTGCTCACTTGGTTGACTTGGTAGTTTTCAGAAACTTGTGTGGAGCAAAATTAAATATATCACTTATGTGTTATTGTAAGATTTGTATTCATCTGAGAATATATATTAGAGCAACACATTTAAGGAACTTCCCATCCATTTTCTTTAGGTTTTATTAAGATATTCTTCTCAGTTGCATATAAAACTGTCATGAGGAGAGTGAGCACAAAACTCATCAGTGCCATTATGTCTTTACATTACCACACAAAAACTGAACATAACTGTTTTATGAGTTCTCTGTTTGAATTGATAACAATAGCTCACCCAATACAGAGCACATATGGAGCACTTTTGTATAGAAAAAGCAGCTGCCAGATGGAGGAGCTTTGGAGGTCCTGAGGGGGATAGCCACAAGAGATAACAAATTTAAAGCTCTGCGAATAAAACCATGTTACACATGATATATATCTTTCAAGCCACAAACCAGTCAGTGCGGCTAATTAGGAAAAAGAAAATTACTTTACTTCTATGATGGGAACACTCTGAAGCACTAGGCTATTGATGCAGGTCTATTATATGTATTTTACATATTTTTGTATGCTTTCACAGTGGTAATCCTGGACTTTTGCACATTTAAAATAATACTGAAGCATAAAGTGCAGAATTAAATTAGTAGGTTTGTTGAGGCCCTTAGCATAATTAATTTCAGAGCCTGCTTGAGGATAAGAACATCTTCCAATGGCTGGCACCACACATCTGGTGCTTATCTCCAGCGGTCACTGGGTGAGAGGCGGGGTATACCCTGGATAGGTCTCCAGTCCATCACAGGGTACCACAGACAAACAGAACAGGTGACTATGCACACACTGACACCTAAGAGCAATTTTAGAGAGACCAGGTAACCCGAACAATCATGTTTTGGACTTGAATCCTAAAACACAACAATCTATGTTGATTTGGGATTGTAGGTAGTACATTTGTCAATTCTTTGAAATTTTAAATGTTAAATGAACGTCAGTGTTATTTGGTTATTTAATATAACTAAGAAATATAATCTACTATTTAATAAAATCTATTTAATAAGATCTACTATTTAATAAAAATGAAGTGAATTTAAAATGTACTCCACCTTGATAAACTTGACTAAAAAGCACAAGCTGCATTACTTTGCATGTAGGCCAAAACTTCAATTTTCCTCTTCCTATCAAACAACAACACAACCTGTTCAGAGACAATTACTGTGTGAGAACTGAGGGACTCTCTGGGGCCCCCAGCTGGCCTGGGGGCACTAAGCAGCTGCTTAGTTTACTACTTCTGCTTTGGGTTGGTTTTGCAAATTAAATTTCCAGGCTGTATTGTAGACGTTTGTACAATATGGCACCTCAACAAACAAGTTCTGCAGGGCTGGATATAGAATATACTGCCTTATCTTCCTCTCAGTTCGAGTATACCCTCTTCTCAATTTTCTCTGACGGGCATCCCAATCAGAGGTGAGGAGCAAGGTTTTTTTTTAAAAGTAAGTCAAATGTATGTTGTTATCTCCTCTACTCCTGAGTGGTTGGCTGGCTGGCTGGAGGTTGTTTCCTCAAAATTTACAGCATGAATATCACAGTGTCACTTATTCCCTGATACCAGGAAAAATAAGTAATGAGCAAACACTGCTTCCTCTTTTTGACATCAGCTACCTATGGCAGAGTGATGTTACACATGAAGGTTCATAATACTTTGCTGAAACAGCTCACATCTTTGGGTAACATCAGAACATCAAGATTGAAAAAGCTTTGAGTCATAAATAAATACAACTTGCACAGGCCCCCAAGTCACAGCTCTTTCAAGTTGTATTTTTATTATTGGAACATATTGTATTTTTTAAAAAACTGTGATAATTTTATTATGAGGGAAAAAATGTAATGCAAAAAAAACAGTTTATATCACTTGTTGTTTTTGGAAGTGTGTCATATTATCCAGTTCAGGCATTTTTAATGTGTCTCACAGACATCGAGCAGGTAGCATTATAAAATAAAACATTATTTCAATTATTTAGTGCTTAGCTTAGTGCTTAGCTTAGCTCCAGATCTGACTTCGGACTGTCTGCCTAAATCAATCTGATGGTGACCCAGGGTTATGAATTTAAAGCATCAGGCACACGTTTAGAGAATATTCATTAAGCACTCACTTTGCTTCACTGTCTAGTTTTTTTTTAACACTAACTTCTGTTTTCATTTGTTCACCAAACCACTCTGATGAAGACTAAGCTTATGCATATAAAATGCATTCAAAATATGCATAAAAACATATGTTGTAGTTAAGAAAAAACATTCTCTGGAGCAAGAGCAAGTGCACCGTCGTTGTAAAATTGAAAGCTTTCATGGTTCAGCGATTCATTATGAGGTGAATAACTACTTTGCTGTGGAAGGTTGAAATCGTTTTATCTTGGGTAATTGTTACCCTCACAACCAAGACTTTGGACTTTTAATTCGCTTTAAGCAGAAACTAAGTTGGTATTCTGACTGTTGACAACATGACAGGATGTAGAAGCTGAGAGATAAAAGGAAAAAAAAAAAAACACAATCTTTTTTTTTTTTGTCCTAAGTGAAATCAGCACATTTTGTTGAAATGCTGCTTTCCTGTAAGAGGTAATGTCATGCCTGATGTGTATTCTGCTACCAATACAGCTTAAAGTTAACATGTAGAAGCATATAAATAAAGACCTGTACTACTCATGCATGGATCAGTAAGTACTTTCCTGGCAGCTTGTTCATACTTATTCCAGTCTCATTTAAATAAGAAACCACTGTAGTGATTGCTTTCTAGCAAATGGTTTTTAAACATACAGCAGCTCAAGTCTTCACTGTCAGATTTACTGTTTGCTCATCTGGACTAAATAAATAAGTGGTCAGTCAGTAGTCAGGTTTGTTAATATCCACTGCTCATTGAAATATATTTTGTATAATAAAATGGAATTATTGTAACATTTTAAAACATTTTGTAATGCTATTTTCATTGACTGTTCTGGCTTGGATGTCAGAAAGAGTTGACAATATTTTATTCAAATTCTCATATAGCTGTTAGCATAGTTATTAATTGCAACGTCCTAAGACAAAGATAGGTTCAGTTTTGTTAAATGTCAACATGATGGAAGGTCTGTTCAACTCATATTGTAATTTATCTGGCATAAAAGGAGAATATAGTGCAAATCATTTAGCTGTTATTCCTGCCTGTAAATTAATACCCTATGCCAGGGAAGTCCAAAGTGTGGCCAGGGGGATGATTTTGTTTGTCCCCCTATCCACAATTTAAGAATGGAGCGAATTTACCCCTCAAGCACAAGGTGAAATTTTTACAAACAAATAGTTTCTTATCAAAACTTTTTAGGTGGGAGTAAAAATATTTCTTTTTAAATTAACAATGTTTCTGTTTTAATTGATTACACTTTGCTAAAAATAACAAGCACTATCCAACAAAAAACAAACAAAACAAACAAACAAAAAAACAAAACCCTCAAAAAGTTTTGGAAAATATTTACCTGTCATTGAAAATAGCAGGAGTGAATGACTCTGTTTATACTTTGGATCAGCAATGATTTGAAGATTGCTTCTCAACAAAAGTTTTAGTACTTAAAAAAAAATGAATGTCTTCAGAAATAAATTTGACCTGTTTTAATTTTTAAAAAAAGCAAACATTTCCCTCGAGTGCACTCAACTTGACAATTTCGGATCTAATGACAAAAAGTGAGGACACCACAGCCCTATGCAATATATTTAAATATTTCAAATGAGATATCACAGCAGTTACTCTACAGTTACAACCAAAGAAAATATTAACGTTGTAAACACAACTCTCAGTCTTTAGTTCCCATGTTTGCTCTTGAAAAATGTTTTGGAGGAATTCACCTTCATCTTCTCCATAAATTTGCTTCATTTCTGCAATGGATTCACAAGGCAGATTACATTAAATAATGTAATAAATAATACAGTCCAATAATTAAATTAAAGGAGAGTCCCACCCTCCAAGTCCAGCAGATGGGAGCATTTTGCATCTATTTTTGCATCAGGTTGCTCACCCATAGACACAGCAGATGCTGAAGGGATCAAAGAGCTACAGAAAAAGATTTTCCTTTCAACAGTTATTCTAATTAAAGTAAAACTCTTGATTTTGACCTGATGAGGCATTCGTTAGAACTTCTGACAGAAGGAACCTTTCCTTGCTATTTAATCCAGGAGGTTGTAAAAACAATGCTGCATCCCTATGACTGAATTATTCAGAGCTAAAAGGCACTGGCTGAAGTAAAAATGTAGTGGTTTCCTTTAGAAATGTAGGGTTATGGCTGTTATGGCTGTTATGGCTAAGCATTAAGAGAAGTGGGTGAAATGGGTCTCAGCCTGAATGTAGCCTGAATATTCCAGTTTTTTGTTTTTTTTTCAAAGACAAACTTTGAGAGATAATGAAGTTGAAAATTCCTCAGATTATATATATATTTCATCCAGTCAAAAAAATCAATTCTCATGAATTTAACTGCTCCTAATACAAGTGAACGAATGTGTTTGGCTTTTCTTCTGTTTGACCTCTGACATTCCAGTGCCATTAACTGCCAAATGAAAGTTCCACAGCATGAATCTTGCAGTGAGGACATCTACTAAAAAAACTCATGCTTTAAACCAGACAATGAAAAATTCTTCCGTTTAACTTTTTGGTAAGATTTTTAAACATCAGGATTTAAAATGTGTGCTTTTCAAAAGTGATTTTATTTCCATTTCAAGTTTTTCCCATCCATCTTAATTCCAGCCTTCCACAGCTAACTTTCACTCCTACGCAGTGAGTGCTTTAAATCTTTGTCATCTTTGTTTTGATAATGTTGCTCATTAAGAGCAAGTATCTCTTTTGAGTAAATGTTTTAAAATAGTTTTTTAATGACTTACAAAACAAACACTTAGCTACAGCTTGATATATAAACACCTGAGCCCTGCTAGCTTTCAAGGTATTCTCTGCCGATTAAAACAAATGCTGAAGTGGGAAATTTATGCTTTGCAGAAATTCTGCAGCCGCGAATAAAGCCATAATTCATGCATTTCCATGCATATATTACATGCATTATCCAAGGCAGGTACTTTGGTGTTACAGGAAAAAAAAGGAATCAGATAAGAACCTTATCATAAGATATGTCAGCATAAGATTAGTTTCAGTGAAACAAAAATAACCCTGCAAGTAAAAAAACGGATGTGATTCACAATTTAATACACAACTCTTCATTAAGTCGTTAATTCAAAGGAATAAATGCTTCTTGGTTGACAGACTGGTGACATAAAGTAAACAAAATTCAAACAAAACAAGAGAGTCTACTAATCATATATGTAATGTTTACTTTAGTCCATAGTCTGCCATACTGTCTCCATGACAGTTAGTGTGTTTTACTTCTTCAGACTTTGCAGCCCATGACCTTTGAAGACATTTACGTACTACTGCCAGTAAGCTGCAGGGCATCAATTTAAATAACTTTCTACATCTATAAACTGAGCTCTCTTAACAAAGCAAAACGTATTCTTGCTGATCAAACACATCCTTTCTTTATTGCTTCAACCCTCAGGTAGAGGGTACTGCTCCCCCACCATAAAACTACAGGACAAAAGTCCAAAGTAATTAGTTTCTCAAATAAACGAAGCAACAGGTTTTAAAATTTTCTGTTTGATTATCAGCAGGTCTATGGAACAAAAACATCTATGTTTCTCTTATGAGAACATGTTTTAATCAATCTTGTGTTAATCATGGTATCTTTCTGAATTTGCAGTCCTATTGCATTATAGAGTGATATGCATGGAAGCCAAAAGTCTATATTTTTTCTGCTGTTCAGCATGTTTGGATGGAGATTGTGTGCTTTATTTGTGTTTTGTTTTGTTTGTTTGTTAATTTGTATATAAGCTAATATAAAATAGCCAGTGTCATGTGTCTGCTCATTGAGCAAAATTTACAAGTTGTGATTTTATTCTGTTCAATTCTATTCTAATGATAGAGTCCATTACCATAGTCAATAAAGTAACACTACAATATCTTAAAATATAAAGTAAAATATTTTAACCATTTCTTGATATGTCAGATAAAAATAAATAAATACACAAAATGCAACATTGATTTCAATTAACAAAGATACAGGCTGCAAAAGATAGTATGCAGGGATTTAATTAAAGAACTTATACAATACAACGTTAAAATTGACCCAGAGAGTGTCATTGCAGACTTTAAAATTGGTGCAAAGTGTATGTATTACTATTGTACGTGTTGGCAGAGTTTTTCTAAAAATTGTACTCTAGTCATGTATATAATGTTGTGCTACAGTAGTAAGCTACCTAAAACTGTAATTGTTTTTGAACCACAACATCTCAATTTTGCATCAGATTGTTTCTTGAGTGACAACTGTCCATCTTGTAACATGAAGTGATGCAAATAAAAATCTGCAAAATGATTAACAATTGAAGAAAAATATGGTGGATAAAAGTAAATATCATTTTTCTAAAAGGTAATACATTTTTCAGATATTCTTTGTTTTTAATTTAGAAATTTTACTTCAGAGTAGCTTTTGGACTTAGCCAAGAAAGCTTCTCTTTAATTCCAATGTTGAGTGCTGTGGCCCACAGGTAAGATACTGACAATTTGTACCCAATACAACCCCATTTCTAACATCTAAAAAATCATCAAAATTTCAAAGTGTCTTTTTATTTTATTGTTGATGTGGCATCAAGGCCAAATGTGTTCCTTGTGAGATGTTGGAAGACAGAAACATAATATGACCTCTGGGTACTCAGGGCAGAAATTAACGCCTTTATAACACTGAAATGAGTCATAAGGTCAACATTTAAAGATTCACACATCCTCTAGTGCTCAGTTAAAACAACATTTCTTATGTTAGTGAATGGCAAATCCAAGATTATTAACTCTTTTCACAATAAGCTACCCCTCAATCTTCTCTGCTCCTGGATGAAGCTCTGATAAATGCTGTTAGTTGTTGGGATCTCTGACTGTGTCTGTGATCACCATCCAGCTAAAGTGTTTGGACTGATTTCTTGAATCTTGACAGAGGAAATAGTTGAATTGTTTTCCCAAGGGCTCTCTCCTCTCTCATGGAGTCTGATGTTTTCCATGCAGAAATACTCTACAGCTTTTTCATTCAAACCCAAGCTGTGTCAAGCACCACTTTGTTGCCATTTAAAGTCCCTGCATCACTGTGACAGTCTCTTAACAGGCACTTGGAGAGTTTTGGGATGGCGTGAATTTGTTGATTGCAGTGCTTTGTGACTAGTAAATGTGTTGGGTAACTGAGGGACTCATAGTGGTTTTCTAATGGGTACTAATCAAAGAAGGGAGCAGCAGAAGATGAAAGAGGCAGATAATTGGAACTTAATGCTTGGATGACTTTCTGATTGAGCTTCAGGCCTTAGGCTAGAACCATCTTTAGTTACTGAGCATAACACATCCAAAAACTAAAAGAAATGTTCTTGCACAGAGACTTAAAATTGATACCAAAACAACAGCAGAAGGAACTGACAACAGCATAAAACACAGCAACAAGGAAAAGAAAACTTTCCGCAGAAAATATCTAGACTCTTCCAGACATTGACCTGTTGTGTGTTTTAAGTATATGGAGTTTTAAAAAATGTTCTGTCACATCAATCCTACTGTTAAAAGTCCACTGTTTGGGTGGGACCACTGCTCTGTCACTGTTTCCAGCAGAGTCAACTACCATTATCTTGTCATGTCCACTGGAAAGGAATGGTACAGAACATCAAATCCTGTCACATTTCAAAAGTATGTGTGTCTCTTTTGATGTGCTCCTGTTCTGTATAATGAGTGTGTATTGAGATCAGTGGTTTGACGTTCACAGTTTTCTGCTATGACATAACCCGGCACTTTATTTTTGCTGTGACAGCATTATCTGCCTTTTGTTTTTGTTGTTGGTTTTTTTTACTTCAAAGTATCAAATGAAAATAGAGTTTCAAGCATCCAACATGCTGAGGTGATTAAACATCTGCATCATGTAGCATTAGATTTCGTAAAGTGATTGTTTTATCATTACTGTGGTATTTGAGTCATGTCTGCATAGAGTTTGCTGCAGTATTTCACATTTGAGGCTCACATGGTGTGTGAAAGCTGTGGTGCTCTTGCAGCTTTTCAACAAGACCAAAAACTCATCAGAAGCCAGTTTTACCTAGCCTGGTAAAAACCAGCCATGTCTATGCTCTGTATAGAGGGTCTGGACCTTCAGCTATTGAGAAATGATTAATTGCTGAAGGCGTGGACTGTGTTGAAGTTTTATATTTTATCCAATCGCTAACATTTGGCTGTGATGTATGTAATGCACCAGTCTGATGCTATGAAGCTTACTGGAAATTGCCTGCGCTGTAAACAACCATCCCCCACAGCAAAGAGAGAAGTTCTGAGTCGAACGGGATGGCTGTTATGCCATTATGTTTGGACAATGTAAAAGGAGCATCAATTCAGAAAATTTTCTTTCTTTTTATTTACATTTTATTTCAAAATGGCATTTCAAGTCATTTGTACCTTCTCAATAACCAGTGGAAGAGTTTTGATTGCTAAAAACTTCCTATCATTGTTGACCAGCTTTTTGCATGTTTCCACTGTCTCAACCAATTGTGACTGAAGTAGAATTTTATCCCTGATTTTTCAAAACATCTTCAGCTGAATGAAACATTTAAAGCTGTAAATAGTTATCATTAGTGCATACAATATGAATAATTTCAAGAGTGTCAACATACTCACCTGTGGTCTCTTACTCACAATATGCATGTCTATATATCAGAATAACCAAAAGCAGATGTAACAGATAATTTTTATTTTTATGACCATTAGATTCAAAAAATAATATCATTTGAGCAGTAGTAGGAACAATTGTGGCTTTCCTAAATATTTGAATATTTGTGTTAATCCTGTTATACTATGAAACTGTGGCATTTTTAGCCAAAGTTATTATACTGTGAGAATCCCATACTGGTCCAAAGGGGCAACTTGAGACCCTTAAAGTGAAATGAAGTATGATGATTAATCAAGTAGGAGTTTTGTCTTAAAGAATCTGTGTATTTCCATCCCAAGTATGGTGAAATACAGAACCCAAGCCCTGTTAATGTTTTAGTCAGCAAAGTTGCAAAAATCATGACATAACTTTTCACATAAACAGGAAGATGTTAAACCCTGTGTTTTACTGGGATACACTACAGCTCCACCTTGTCCCTAAAATTGGATGGATGGATGAGAACATCCTTTTTGCAAGAACAAAAATTGTAAGTTTAAAAAGTCTACATTACTATGGTTTCAAAATTTGCTGAAACTAAAAATTGAGTGTTAATCATTCATTTTCTTTAGCCAGTCAACACTAGATGGCCCCATGAGTCTTTCATAAAAATATTCAAGTCCTATGGTGCTTTACTCACTTTGTGCAAATGCATTACTCTGACAATAATAAACACGTATTTTTCTTTTGACAGCACACAATTCTGATGCAAAGGAGCAGATTACAGATATTTAGCTGAAAAACAACTGTGAACATTGTGCTAATGTAAAGTCAACAAAAATACTCTTAATGCAAGACATCTTGTAGCTGCACAAAGCAGACCCAGTACAAATTCAGAAAACAAAACTCTGTGCATTGTGGCCCAGTTGATGTAAACAGAGAGGATTAGATATGAAGCTTGAGGGGTGTAATGGCTCAGATCTCAAAGCACTTCTCTCTAAAGTGGATTATGAAGCCGATATTGGTGTCAGACGTTTACTTGAGGGCAGGGGATGGTAGAAATAGAAGGTATCGGGTAATCTGTAGGTAGACAGAGGATGAAGCACTGGCAACTGGTGCAGGATAAAAGTACATCTAGCCTGGAGAAAGACTTAAGATCAGCGCAGTGAAGCAATAAAGTGATAGTGTGATATAATAGCGACTGTTGGGAGCTGGAGAAGAGGTTTTCACATGAGGGTGAAGCTGTGATTAGAGGAAGATTGGAGTTAAAATCCCAGGGAATCCTTTGCATGTGCAGATTCTTATTGAAGTTTTACTTTCTCGGGTGTGGGAAACAATCAAAATGGAGCTGAGGAAGGAAGATGCAAGAGGGGGAATAGTGCATCTGTTCTGGGGACTTTGGGATAAATGATGGAAAAGGACCTGGTGGTAGAATATAAAAACTGCATGAAGCTCTGAGCTCTCGTTTAACTGATGTCATAGATGTAGCTAAAAAAAAAAATCAAATCACCCTTCTCTTCTAACCGCTTCTTTGATTTGTTTTTGTAAGCAAAACATTTAATTATTGCAACAAGTACTTTCTGTTTATTAGATGAATTATTTTATTTCCATTCAGACTTTGTTTTGGACGATTGTACTTCAATATTTAAAATAATTACACAAGTTTCTGCTTTGATAAACTTGCACAAAATGTGTTACTGGAGTGATTTTTAAGGACCAACTCTCAGGAAGCAATGACATGAAAACAGTCAAGATAGAAAGAAATTAAAAGGCAGTGATAAAGATTTTTTTCCCCTTTGGCACAATTCATTGATGCAAAGAATAGTTACAAACATATTTTCATCAGCACCAATTTACTGAACTATAGCAGGGAAAAGATGTATTAAACACGTTTTTTTTTCAGTCAATATATGTCTAATGGCCCTATTGGTGTAAAATTCAAATCAGGTGTTGCTAACAACCAAAGTAACCTACAGATACAAAGAAATTCAAACAAATGACTCCATATATTAGGTTATGGGTAAAAAGGTGGAATGACTCAGAGAATAAAAATTGAACACATGAAGAAAGGGGGGATGAGAAAAAGCATAGAAATTCAAAAAATGTCAGAAATCTGGCAGATTTTTCACCGATTTAATCAGCTTATTTAATCCTAAATGATGGCCTGTAAAAAGGCTTAGCATTACCAAGAAGCATGTCATGATGGGTGAAAGCAAAGAGATCTCTAAATACCTTTGAAACTATTTTATTGCAACTCAAGGAAATGGTTACAGTCATATTTCTGGACTTAATAGTCCAATGAGCAACAAAGGTTTTGACAAATGAGTCAAAAGAAAATTTTGAAGAGCTGTCCAGGAGGCAAGGACTGTTTGCTGCAAGTTTCAGAAAGATTTGGGATTAGCATAGACAGAAAACTTAGGAGGTGGGAACATCATGGTGTGCTACCTGCAGACTACATATAAATGAAGAACAAATAGAGACTTGCTCTAAGACATTCTTGATCAGAATCCGAAGCGGAAATGAACCATACAACAAATAACAGATGGTTTCAGGGAAGGAACATTAAGCTGCTTGTATGGTCGAGTCAATCAGCCAACTTAAAAGGGGGGCATTATGTATTTTCAAGGCACATAGTCCCAATTATAGCACAATCAAGCAACCATGTTACCTTCAGTTGTTATGAAAATGCTGTATATCAAAAACAACTTGAAAGTAATTTGACTTTGCATCGTTGCATCGTCGCCTTGAAATTGACCTCTGTCTCTTTAAGAACCTCCTACACTTTCCAACACTCCCCTTTCAGCATGTCGTTATAACAATGCTCCTCCATGACATCTTTTAAAACCATGCTTAGGGGTGGTGTAGTTTGTATGACAAGCTCAGCAGACACTCAGTTCCACCAAGTGTTTGCTAATTCCTGGGGGGCTGAAACTCCAAGGCGGAGCTTTTGGTAAAGAGGTGGTGGGTTGTATGAGCAAGCGTTAAGGCACTGCCAAATGGCTGCCATGGAAGAATTCAAGGATTTCTTAAATATGCATGAGTGAGGCAAAACAACACTCCAGGTATGTTTTTGAAGTGGGAATAACATTATAACATGAGATAAAGCTTGATTTTGCACCTCCCACCCCTTAAATTAAGTTAAAAATCTACAAAAAGAACTAAAGATAAAAGTGCATAGAGGAGGATGAATGAGTCAAGAGTAATGCATGAGTCTACTTTCTGCATACAGGAGACTTCTTGAGACATTGCATTATTTCTAGCAACCACTTAATAAATTTAAATAGAAGGTGTTTAATACTTATCCGCTGTGCCATTACAATTTCTTACATTTATCTTCAGTTATGGACTTATTTGTGATAATTTCTTTCATTTTGTGCCTTACTGTGGTCATAACTGACATCTGCTTTAAATTCCCTGTCAGTGTCTTCAACAGAAAATATTTTTTAAAAAATGTCTATGGTTCAATAATTATTTTCCCTGTTGTACATTGGTTGTTTTGACGGTTTTGCTGCATGGTCTTTTGAATTTAAATGTAAGGTTCACGCTTTTAGAGGAAAAAGCACAAAGACCTGCCTTGAGCATGTGAGCTGCCGCAAGCCATAAAGAAATGAAGCATGATGCAAGTTTTATCATGGGTAAGATAAAAATGGAGCTTATCAGACAAAGGATTCTGACTAAAACAAGATTTTAAATCATTTTGTAGTTCTTTTACAGAGTCAGAAACAATAAAAAAGATAACACTACCTAGAGATTGATGTCTGACATTTATAGTAAAAAAAAATCACAACAAAACAGCTTTGATGACTGAGGTGTGCTTAACATCGCAGTCTCAGGCTTCGAGGTTGCTGCATTAATGTCTGTCAAATATCCTCATGGCTCCAGGTGCAGGGGAAAGTATTATCTACAGGAAACAGAAGCAGGACTAGTGCTAATATGACAAAGATTGCACATTTTTACTCACATAATTTTCTTTGCAGCAATGGTGTGAATAATTTGAACAAGCTTTGATGGACCTTTTTATTCTACCTGAACAAAAAGAAAAAAAGAAACAGGCTGAGAAAGCAAACAACCAGCTGGCAAAGATGGTGGAAGAATTATCAGCTGAAAAGGCAGGTACACTGATCACCTCTGGGTGTCCTGTGGTGTCTGGCAACACGCCTTTGGGTCCTGAGGGTTGCCAGGTGGGGCCCTAGTGAGTCAGGTTTGCTCTGCTGCTTCCTGCAGATGCATGATCAGTTTGGGATCTGGGGACTTTTGAGTCAACGCCTTGGGCTTTGTTGTGCTGCTTGAGCTGACTTTGGCCAGCTTTTGTGGTGTGGGCTGAAAACCTCGTGCTGCTGCAGGAGGCTGGCTGATGCTATTTGGAGCTCCCCTTGATCTTTAACAAGGTAGAGTGTGTTAGGCAAACATCCACATGACTACCAGCTGGACAGTGCATTGTAATGAGAGGATCAGCTTCACCTGTCAATGGTCTTGATGTGTGTGTACGGCTGATCCGTGTGTTTCTCTCTGCAGCTGAAAGATAAAGAAAAAAAAAAAACAAAAAAAAAAACAGACCAAAATAAAGTTAGATTGTAAAAATTCTTTATTTTTGTCAGATCCGACTGGCTATTCTTCAGTTCCAGTCCAGATTGTCTGTGTTAGACAGATTCTGACTTCTGGAAATATGCTGGAGTGGCAGCTGGCTGGAGAACACAGAAGGCAGGGGATAAGGGGAAAAAATACACCGAGAGAGCACTGGTGCTTTGTTTACAGTACAGTAAGTTTGAATGGCATGTTGACATTTTCATAACATTGTCTGTTTGTGCAATGACATCAGAACAGCATGCATAGACTGACCCCTCCCCCGCAAGCTATTAAAGACTTAATGTTGGTTTATTGTACATAAAAATATGTTATGTTTACTCTAGTTGTTGCATACACGAGACCAAACATGAATGACATCATTCACCCAAAGAGACAGTAGGTTTGATTGAATAAACTGCAAATGAACTTTAGCATTGATTATAAAAAAAGCACTGCTAAAAAGATTTATGAAAGAAATTGAGAAACTGCAGTTTGTGACATTTGAGACCTACAGGTTGTTTATGTTTTAGATAAAGGTAATTTGTAAAGCAGGACTTATTAAACAGTTTTTTAAATGTTTTTATTGGAAAATAATATTGTAACAGATGGGGAGCAGAACAACAATAAAAAAAAAAAAAAAGTTACATAATGTGCTCTGTCTTCATTGTCAAATGAGCAAAGAAGAAAATCTGGAGCTTCATCATATATATTTTCACCAGAATTTTACCAAAAGTCAAAAACTAAATCTCATTGTGAGAAAAAAGCAAGCCAGTGTCCAAAGTTGTTCATTCCTCAGTTAGGAACTAAATTTGTTCTTATGCTATTTACACTTTTTTTCTGATCTACCAAATCTGTCTCCCATTAAATACTTTTAGCAGAAACGACATTAAAAAAAAAAAAAAAAAAAAAAAAAAAAAAAAAAAAAAATCAAACAAATATTCTATACTTAAAATAAATAATACATAACTGCCTTGGTTATGCATTCTATAATTGTTTTTGCAAGGTTAGAAATGGGTCATTAATAGTGACCATAGTTTAGTCAGATACCGACATTACACTGCACCAGATATTAACCACATTCACCGAATGTTTGCTGTCATTTGCAAAGCAAGACTAATGATGCACCATCGCAAACATGAATATCAAGTGTATCAAATGTGAGAAACTGGCATTCTTTTTTTCAGATATCAGTTCACGTTACTTCACAATCTACATTTGTCATTCAGTCTCTAACACAGCAGGCATAAATATGATTGAAAGAAAGAGAGAAAAATATTTTCTAGTAGCAACCTCCAGGTCTTAATACATGAAATCTCAAAGCCACCTCAGAACAGGAGGAAAAATTATATAAAGAAGCAAATGATTGTAATGGACTTGACTATTAGGATGGTTATAAAATCAGCATCTGCTGAAGTGATCAAAGAGCCAAAGAAAAACATTTTTTTTTTTTTTTACATTGTTTTAATCATCAGATAACAAGAAGCTTTTCTCAAATTAAGAACAACATCTGACAGGAAGAATCTGGTCAAAAATTACTAAATTACTTAGGGAAGCTGCAGATTCTAAAAGTCAATGGAATTACACATCCATTACACTGAATTATTTGAAGATTTTTTTGAAAAAGTGATTAAAGTTCAAAATGCAATTCTAAAATTATTACAGATAGTCTTTACAAATATACTGCACTAACGCGTAATTACAATTAAAAATAAAAACTTGTCTGTGATTAGATTATTTTAATTAGACTCAAATGAACAAAATAGCCTTTGGTTGTTATTGTAGGGTGGCTGCTGTGCACTGTCCAACTGATCACCTTTTACTCCTTTTCTTCTCCTGAGTCAAATTTACCCCCAGCTTTTAGTCAAAGACAGGTTCAGGTGCAGATCCCTTTTCATAGGAACTTTCAAAATCAGGCAGAAGTTCAAAATATGTACACGTTTTTAGTTTAACGGAAACAATATTTGAGTATTTGTTTATTAAATGCTTTATGAAAAGGCCGCCTCAGTCTTTTGTTAGCCTAATTGCTTGGCAAACATTAATTACATAAACTATAGAATCAGAATAAAGCAATTATAGAGTCAAAACTAAATTGAAACTTTTTCACTAAACTTTTGCTTTTACACTCACTTTTGCTGGAAGATGAGAAAATATTTTGTGCATGAATCTATTTAAATATGCCGTTACCAGCATAGAAACGCCACTTTTTCAGTCTTCCGCTGTATTATTTTTAAAATCGCATATTTAAATTAAAAAAAAAAATCCCTCTTGGAAACAGCCAGGTAAATCATCAACTCCTCTTTTGTCTGGTCTTACAAGAGAATCATTTGTTGCAGACAAGAGCGCACCTCAACAGCAAAAGCAAAATTAAGTCCATGCTGGAGAGCAGGAGCTGCCATGTTCACTTGCTTTGCATAATGGGATGTGATCACAATATGGACAGAATGCAACCACGCATATAAATCATAGCTGAAAGTAGAAAGTCGTGATTAGATTGTTCAAAAGCCACCCAACATATTGAAATATATTGCCCAGAAATACAAAATGAAAATCTGGCCTAATGGGTCATGGAGATAATCTCATGTCAAATAAAAGGAAATAACCTCATCATTTAAAATGAAAAGCAGAAAATAAATAAAAATATATGTTAATATAATGAAGTGAGAAACCATGCTTGAAACCATATATCTCAATCTGTTTTACACATGAATGTTTCAATACATCAAATAAGGATACAGTGGCTCTCAAATATATAAACATCTCCATTAAAAGGCAAATTTAAAAAAAAATCACGAAAATACTTTTTCTACAAATAATGTGGCACATATCCTATACACTTAAACTGAAAAATAAACAGTTATAGTCACTTAAGTGTGTGAGCATTTACAGAGAACTGACCTGTTTGAAGAATTTCAGTCAGGTTTCAGAGCTCATCATAGCACTGAAACAGCACTGGTGAAGGTAACTAATGATATTCTCTTGGCCTCAGATAATGGACTTGTGTCTGTTCTAGTTTCGTTAGATCTCAGTGCTGCCTTTGATACAGTGGATCACACTGTTTTCTTAGGAAGGCTTGAACATGTATGGATCAGAGGAACAATCTATCTATCTGTCCGACAGATTCCGGTTTGTTCATGTGAACGATAAATTTTCTTCTTACTCTAGGGTTACTTGTGGAGTACCACAGGGTTCAGTGCTTGGGCCGTTTTTAAAAAAAAAAAAACAAACTCTATATATATATATATATATATATATATATATATATATATATATATATATATATATATATATATATATGCTTCCAATTGGTAAAATCATCAGACACCATGGGATACGTTTCCACTTTTATAGTGGTGATATTCAGTTATATTTATCGATAAATTTAATCAGTTAAGCACGTCTTGAAGACATAAAAACCTAGAGGACTCCGAATTGTCTGCTTTTAAGTTATGGCAAGACAGAAGTCATCGTCATTGGACCACAGTCTTTGAAAAAGAAACCGCTACAGCAGTCACTTAATCTGGATGGCATTAAATTAGCCTCAGCAATAAAGTAAGGAACCTCTGTGTTATTTTTGACCAGAACATGTAATTTAATTCCTAAAATAAACAGACTTCTAGGATGTCCTTCTTTCACTTCAGAAATATTACCAAAATTAGAAATATCTTGTCCAGGAGTGATGCTGAAAAACTGGTTTGTGCATTTGTTTCTTCAAGGCTGAACTACTGTAATTCTTTACTGTCAGGAAGTCCACAGAATGTAGTTAAAAGCCTTCACCTGATCCAAAATGCTCCAACAAGAGTTCTGATAAAAAAAATAAAAAGACAGATCATATTTCTCCTATTTTAGCTTCCCTTCATTGGCTCCCTCTTAAATTCAGAATAGAATTTAAGATTCTCCTTCTCACACATAAAGCCCTTAATAATCAAGCTCCATCATTCATCAGAGATCTGATTGGTCCATATGTTCCTGAGAGAGCATTTTGTCCTCAGACTACAGGTGTACTGGTGGTTTCTAGAATTTCTTATGGTAGAATGGGAGTCAGATCCCATAGTTATCAGGCTCCACTCAGGTGGAACCAACTCCTAGTTTTAGTTTGTGAGGCAGACACAGTGTCTGCTTTTAAGACTAGGCTTAAAACTTTCCTTTTTGATCACACTTCTAGTTAGACTGGCTTGGGTTGTAGTTATACTGCTATAGGCTCAGGCAGATCGAGGACAAACTGACCACGTTTTTGACCACTCAGTTACAATCTTCTCTTTCTCTCCAGTTTTGCATTGCTTATTGTTATTTGAACTTTTAAACTTTTCTCTGTTTTTGAAATGTATGTATGATTGCACTAAATTAACTTTTTTGTAAAGATTGTCATAATCAGACTTTGGTGGCTTTTTTCCTGTTTCCTAAGTGTAAATTCAAAATAAACGAAGACAATGCTTTGATGAAAAATAATTCTGCCACAATCAGGATGTTTTTTAAAGGGTCCTGACAAGATCTGCTGGCAGATATTTAGGCTTCAGTGAATTTCAAATTACTCACTCATGATAGAGTGGGAATGTTCCCTGAGCATTTTGAGCATGAGTAGGAAGTTCAGTGTCGTTAATTACTCTGATGGCAGTAGGTCCAGGGCAGAGTGCACAGGGAGCACAGTTGCAATGGTGGCTGTGGATTCTTGTTGTGGGCCAAGCACACACTGGCATGGCTTGGTTTTCAACATTTGAAGGAGGAGTGCAGAGGTAATTCTAAGCGCATTACCAGTATTGAGCGATATCGCACACATGCAACCTCATCTGCTCTGAGAGCATTATGTCAGTGCCTGGACAACCAGAGGCTTGGTGCAACTGTAAGCATATATGGCAGGATCGCATGAGAAGGTGCTGCTCAAAGATACAGCATTGAGAAGACACAAGGAAGCCTCTCAGAACATAAGAAACTCCTGAAGTCTGAATAGAATAAAAATGCTGGAAGACTTCCAGACCTCCAGTTTTGAAAGATTTTAAGAAAGTCTGCCTGTTTAGAAGCCAAAGACAAAGAAATATGAAGGCGTTTAAAACATTGCGCAGAAATTTGTAATTTCCACAAGATAACCTTTATAAATAAGGAATGACCTACACTGTCAAGGCTCCAAAATTCTTACATGCCTCCATCTATCTGTTTTACACAATGTCAAATTGAGTTCAGCTGAAAAGAAAAGCTGACTTTGGTTTAAATTTAAAAATTGCAACATGACAATATTTTTTGCTAACTCAAACCATCACAAAACTGATGGTCAACTATGATACATTTAAACATAAGGAAGGATAAGGATAATCTGCCTAGGATCTGGAATTAGTGTATGCTTGAGATTTATATATGTAGTTAGTTTTAAAAGCTTTGGTACCTCAGGCAGATTTAAATAAGTAATCATTTACGTGGAGCAATGTGTTTCTTCTGTCTGGAAGTTCTATTAACATTTTGGATTGGACCAAGTCTGAAGTAAAACAACAATTAAGCTTGAATATTAAAAATGAAATAAGCTGAAATGAAAAGATGTGAATATCACTCTAAAGAAATCAGAATATGCATAATACTGCCAACTCACACTTAGTTATTTACTGAGATGCTTAAACAGGTACATCTGAAAATATTAGTTCATTTCTAAGCACTCAATGCTTGGTTGGGGCTCCTTTTGCATGAATTACTACATCAGTGTGATGTTGCATGGAGGCGATCAGGACCTGATGAAAAATGAAATCAACATCTCGATGAAGTTTGTCAGCAGAAGGAAGCATGATGGGCTCTAAGGTGTCCTGGTAGATGGCTGCTTTGACTGTGGACTTCAGAAAATCCAGTGGACCAACACCAGCAAATGACTTGGCACCCCAAATCATCACTGACTGGAAACTTCAAACTAGACTCCATGCAACATGGATTCTGTGCCTCTCCACTCTTCTTCCAGACTTTGGGACCTTGATTTTCAAATGAAATTCAAACTTTACTTTCATTGTCTGTTCGTAGTGGCTCTTGATGTTCTGACTCCAGCCTCAGTCCACTCCTTGTGAAGCTCCCGCAAATTCCTCAGTGGATTTTGCTTGACTGTCTTCTCAAGGCTGAATTTGTCCATGTTACTGGTGCACCTTTTCCTTCCACACTTCTTCCTTCCATGCAACTTTCTGTAAATATACTTGGATACAACTCTCTGTGAACAACCAGCTTCTTCAGCAATGACCTTTTGTGGCTTCCCCTTCTTTTGCAGAGAGCCAATGAGTGTCATCTGGACATCTATCCAGTCAGCACTCTTACCCATGATTGTGCAGTCTACTGACCCAGAATGAGAGACCATTTAAAGGCGCAGAAAACCATTGCAGGTGTTTTGAGTTTATTAGCTGATTGGTGTGTAACCATATGAGTTTCAAATATTTAACTTTTTCACAATTCTAACTTTCTGTGACACATAATTTTGGGTTTTCATTATTTATAAACCCTGGTCATCAAGATTACAAGAAACAGAGGCTTGAAATTTTCACTTTATGTCTGAAACATTTGTAGTATGTATTATTTCTATGGGTTCATGAGTGACAAAATATATTAAACTTTTTATTCACATTTTTGAGATGTACCTGTATTTTGGTTCTGCAGACAAACCTAGAACTCTTATTGTCCAAACAGGCTGTGGTAGCCTGATGTTGTTTTTATTGTTGCAAAGATATTCACACAGGAAAGAAGCAGCCTGTAAACTTAAGAAATACTGAAACATCAGTTGTTTTTCCATATGCTACAGCTGTAAATTTACGGTTTTTTTTTTTTTGTTTTTTTTTTTATCATATAAAAGATTTTTTTTTACTTTATCTGGGCACAATTCAATTGTCAGATGTGAATATTCTCTCTTTAAAATCCTCCTGCCAGAGGATATAGTTGCATTAAAATATCATATTCAAAGCTTTTTCCTATGTTCAAAGTTTTTTCTTCCATCAATAAGCTCTCATTTTCAGACTGGCATTAAATCTGGACTATGTCTCTTTATGTCAAAGAAATTGTTTTATGGTTTTCATCCCGCTGAGGCAGATTTCACTTCCTTCGGGGTAACAATACTTTGCTGTGGAGGACATCAAAAGGAGAAGGCACTTGGTTGTATGTGGAAAAGGCATTTGATTAGTGGTGGTCCACTTTTTCCTTTCATCAAATGGAGGAAATGTTTTGGCAGCAAATGCAAGACTGAAATGTTATCATAAAGATGTCTATTGGAAATACAATTTATAGAAATAACATCCTAATCACTAAGCAGCATGGAAACTTAGTTTAGGACTATCTGTCTAATTAGAATACATATTCAAAATCCAATATGCTCGGCACAGATTGTGTTTTGCATGAAGCCTGGGCGTAAGCAGGAAACAATAATTTGAGCGTAACAAACACAAATGAAAATAGAGATGGCCAAGAAGCAGTGTAAGTCAAGGTTCTTTTTGGTTTGTACTTTGTAATATATGAGCTGTTTGCAGCTTGACCTCCGCACCAGAGACAAAAGCTTTGCCTCAAAGGGCCACGACTTCTACTTTATGATTGTGTTCATTATGAGTGACTCAAAAAAATAACCATTTTTGAAGCATAATTCTGTCTCTAACTTAGTGGAGCAAAACTGTTCTGGAGCAAATCAAGCTGAAAGTCTTCAGTGGTGCAGAAACAAATCAGTTTTCTGATGCACAGATTAACAGTCACATTTTTATTGAGTTTTTAAGGTTGTCACTTTAAACACACACTATCAAATAATCATTTTCTAAATCTTACTTTAACATTACAACTTTGTATTTAGCCTACATGATGACTAAAATGATTAAAAACTTGTGGCTTGCTTATATTTGTCCACATAGCGTTGCTGTGTTTATTTGTTGTCCTAAAGGCATATACAGTAAAATGCAGAGACTTTCTTGATGATGACTTGGATGCTACAAAGCGTTCTGGACCGTGTTTTTCAAAGTTGTGTCATTTTTCTGTGCGCCACAGACTCCACTGTGACAAAGTAGAGCTCTCCTTGAAAAGAAAGAAAAGGCTCCACATATTTGCTGAACTTATCCAAAACACAGCCTTCTCAGCTTATAATGAAATGGTAGAAAAGTGACCCTGATAATTTCCCAAGGATGGTGACATGTTTGTATTGTTCATTTAGCATGACTAAAATGTCATAACTCAAAGGTTCTCAGTTTAATGGGATACTAGTAAAAAAATAAATAAATAAATAAACCATTATAAAAATGATTTTTATTACTTTTGACACTGGTGTGAAAGAAACAACTGTCTTAAATGTTATATTTTAATTGCCATAAGATGCCATGTAACATGCAATTTCAGTGCTGTGGATGACATGACATTTGCAACTGTAAAAGAAACTGTTGCCTTTTGAAAAAGCATTGGTTTTGGCACTGAAGGTAACATTTTACTAATTTTACAACAGTTCAATATAATGTTCTACTTTGGTAATAGTGCTTTAGGTGAATGTAAAATTTCATTATGATGTACAAAAACTGGTAGTATGGTTTTAAATTACAATAATTTGTCTATTCTGTTCTATTCTATTGTAGTATAAACAGAAATTTGATTACTGAAGAACTTGTCTAAAGTTTAAAAAAACCTCAAAGTACATAATGAATACATATTATTGTAGGAAGCTTCATTAACATTTTCTACTTAGCTGCTTCCTATTTAACATACTGAAAGCAGGAGAAAACCTAGTGTGGACATGTTTTTCCTTCTACCATTAAATTACGATGAAATGTGTTTGTTAATTGTCTGTTCCTTATTTATTTAAGAATCTATTTGGCTTAAATTTAAAATCGATTCCTCTGGAAATTTCCATTAGTTTCTATAATTAGTAAGTAAAAACAGGCAGCATTTCATTAGTTAAGATGGCAGGTCTGTACCAGCACTTGGAATAAGATTTTAGAAACAGAGTTTTCCTTTCTCAAAGTGCTTGCAGGGGTGAACGACAGTACAAGAGTTACCTCAGTTCAGATAGCAGAAATGCAAACATATCTCATAGGGAGACAGATGTCATATTTTTCGGTTTTAGATCGAGTCCCAGGGAGAGGACACTAGGAGCCATAGCAAATGCAATGAATGCAAAAGTTGGCATCGCAATCTCAAATTGTGCACGATTCTGTGCAGTTTAACAGATAATGGGATATGAAACTGGTCACACATCACATCTGTGTGAATGCGTTCTTGCTCCCCATACAATGTGTCACAATCTATTACTGTTCCTGGCACACACCAGACACACTCTGATTGTTCTCCCTGCCACTCTTTTGCTGGTGCCGAAAAAGAAAAGGCTTGCTCAATCACATGTAGAAATGGAGTGTGCACACATGTACAAACACACACATACACACACAACTCACAACTAATTGTAGTCACAACTTGCACACAAACTCCAGACTAAGCATTAACATGCTATCTTCCTTGGAGACAAATCCTTCCGCCTCTTTCTGATTTTGCATGCTGGGCATTAATTGCCTGCGTGATCAATTATAGCCATCTCAGCAGTGCCCATGTGACATATACACACAGGTTGTTTAAAAGGACAGATGTAGCACCATAATCTCTGGTTTTGCATGGGAAATGTCAAGGGAGAGCTCCTTCTTATTTGTCTTAATGAGTCATGCTAACTTCATTTTTGCAAAAGCACCACAGCCTGACACTGATGCTGAGTGAGTGTCATGAGAACTGTGATTGCTTATGGTGAGGTGACTCAGGCAGTAATTTTGCTCATATGACGTGACCGACATGTTTTCAGGCTCTTCATAAAAACGTATGAGACTCCTACACTCTAATAGAGGCAGGTGTTGTTTTCACCAATATTTGCCAACTTATTTTGAACCAATATAAAGAAGAAACTGGATGTGCATGTTCACGGCACTGCATCTCAAGTAACTCAGACTCTGTGCCTCTCCAGACTTCTGTCAGGCTTTACAACCTTGATTTATTTTTTACAAAAAAGGCAAAAATTACTTTTGTCTGAAAAGAGAAACTTGGAACCCTGAACAATAAGCTAGGTCGTTTTTCTCTTCAGCACAGGAAAAACACTTCTGATGTCTTTGCTTCAGGAGTGGCTTAATTTAAGAAATGATACGTCTTGATATGTCTGTGTGTGGTGGCTTTTGAAGCACCGACTCCAGCCACTCTTCTTGCCTTACAAATCTCCCCTAAACGCTTGAATGGGCCTTTCTTCATTATCCTCACAAAGTTGTGATTATCCAGGCTGGCTGTACACCTTTTCTACCACATTTCTTTCTACCTCTGTGCCTGCTTCATGTTTATGGTATCATGGGGGAGCTGGTCTTCAAGACCACTGGTCCACTGGCCCCCTAGTGGTCAGTGGGACAGAGGCAGGGTACACCCTGGAAAGATTTCCAGTTCTTCACGGGGCAGCAAGTAGGACAAACAAGCATGCACACACTCAAACCTGGGAGCCACTTAGAATTACCTGTCAATCCAACATGCATCCCTTTAGATGGTGAGAGGAACTCATGTTTCCATAACACCTAGATCGGTGACATAATCTTGTTGTAAAGCTTATGAACACTATCATTTTACACAAATATTTAACATATTTCCTGTGCCTTTTGTGCATGCATTATGAGCTGATGTATTGAATCTAAACTATTTCATCACAGGATTTAATTTAAATAATCTATTATCCGCCCAGAGAGATAAATCATGTATAGCATATTTGTTTAAGAAGTCTTGTAATAAACTAGATTTTACATAACAACGTGGTTAAGAGATATTCATGAGATTATCAAAAGATGGCAATAATTCTCTAACAATGTACCAGTGTTGTTCAAATACATTCCTGAAAGTAGTTGTCATAAAAACCGTGCAGTTCTCTTCAACAGACGTTTTTTAAGTAATTTATTTTCTCCAAAGCAGAAATTGAACAAACATTTATTTGGTACCACTATTATTATATAATTTCTACAGATTAGGATTATTTCAAATACTTTCTTTCACTAAAAATCATGGCTAACGTCCTATAATTTGACTATTCTAACCAGTAAAGGCCTTTAAACGATGTAGATCGGATGTGTTTTATAGTCTGTATGAGGCACTTCATTTGATTTACAGCTCATAATGTTGTACATGCATATCCAAATTCTTATTAAATATATCATTTTCTATATCTGTTTATAAACCATGGTTTCTATTTTCTGTTTTTTCATATTCATTCTTTTCTTATTTACACTTCAAAACATTATTACGCACCACACTGCAGGCTCCCGACGCTAATTTGTGTTATAATTCTGCCCCGTGCTCTATTTATGTTTGAACATCTGCTTAAATCTCCATTGAGAACTATTTTTCTTCACTTTTTCCAAAACACCTCTTTCTGCAAAATATGCAATAAAATGCAGCTCCCAGCAAAATAATGGTCGCAGATAGTAATTTATGCCTTTTTAATGCTTATATTCTCACTAACAAACAAGTTTAGTGTTACGATAGTTTAACCTACAACAATGATGAAATCTTCGTACATGCAGATATTCAAACAGTACTGCCTTGTTTTGTTTTTTTTTACTCAAAGACCAAAATCATTTCTCTTACAGCAGCAGAAACAGACAGAGGAGAAATCATGCAGTGTTCTGTCATTAGTCAACATGACTGAACAGATGAGGAAAAAAACCGTGGCTGTCACACTCGCCCCTGGTTCGGCACACAACATACTGCCCATGGGAATAGGACATTTTTCCAAGCTGTCCTTGCGGAAAAATTCTTTCAGGGCAACAAAAGTTCAGCTCTGCTGAAAAGAAAAGAAATATTATGATCACTCTCTGTCCTCATTGTTAACTACCTTATAATTCTTCCACATGAGCTGTATTGTATCTGAGAATTCGGGGCTATCGTGAGTCAGAAAATGCTGCTGTTTCCTCAAATAAAGCAACAGCAATTTAATGAATTCTGGTGTAAATGTGTAAAATGCAAAATACTTTTAAAGCTTAATTATTTTCTTACACCTTTTGGAAGCAACAACAAATACTAAAGAGTCATGAGTTAGCAACAGCAGCAATAAGAACTGCTTATTTGAGATGAAGGACAAAGCCTACCTCAGCTGTGCAGCCGTGACTTGAAAGCAACCAAGAATGAGATGTAAAGTGGTTTAAAATGACAGCAAGATGAATTTAACTGCTACACCAAAAAGTTACAAGGAGCACAGAAGATACTGAAAAATGTAAGGCTGATAACATGATGTAAAACATCGTAGGAAACGGACTCTTTCTACAAAATTTGGCTTTGTTTTGAGTTTTTTTTCAATGTAACATTTCTGACACAATTAAAAGGACTAACATATCATTTGGACCATGTGGTGATAGAGGTAGAAGTTCGCCCTGCAATCGGTGGGTCGCCAGCTCGAGCCCCCGCCCTGTCTGTCTCTGTTGTTGTGTCCTTGGGCAAGACATTTTACCTACCTCTTGAGTCATTTCATTTGTTTGATTTTTTCCCAGTAAATGTCCCAGACACATTTCGATAAAACTTTCTGATAAATGGGTTTTTTGTTTACTTTATGTTGGATACAGTATGCAGGGGGCATGGTTTTATTCAACCTCATTGTATATCAATGAACCTCCCTATATTCATCATATTTCTGCTCCTGTTTTAGTTACCTTCATGCAACATCACTGTTTTGCTGGACAACTGGATGGTTCTCCTCTGTGGCATATTTCAGAGTTTCTGCAGAGCTTCAGTAGTCTTTTTCCATCAGACCTCCTGAATGACTTTATGATGCCTGCATCCTCAGCACCCCTTCAGGTGTTCAGAGTGTTTTGGCCGGTTGCTGTATTTCATCCAACATTTTGTTTCCAGGTCTTACTATCACTGGTAAACCACAGGAGGTTCTACTGGCAGCTGTTTTACCCTGCAGTGATGAACATAGTATGTTGTTATGGTGTCAGTTATTTGAGTTATTTGAGTTTTGGTTCCTCTCTGTGCGTCTTGTTAGATTTTTGACATTTTTCTCTTTTTTCGTTGTTTTTCTTCATTTTCTTGTGGTTCTTTTGTGTCATCGAGAGTTGATCTATGACTTTACAGGTCTCCCTTCTCTTTGTCAGTTGCCTATTCTTCTATATATTTTTTTTTTTTGCTTGTTTCCCTGACAAAATTCCTCAGTTTCTGACCTGATCATCCTCTCTATGTTATTTTGGCCTCAGATAGACTTTGTTTTCTTGAGATTTGTCATCTGACATCTTCTTTTCACTCTGCAGTTTTGTTAAAAATTTATTTGTCTCTGCTTGTTACTACATTTTTTGACCCTCTTGCTCTTGCTCACTAAAAGAGGAAAATTGCTCATTAATTACAATTAAATTAATTATTCCAATGGCCTTGCCTAGCTGAAGTTAAAAATGTTAAAAGACAGTGCTTGAAGTGACAATTGAAGATATCACAAAAGTGACCCCAAGAAGCAAAACCTTGCTGCAGACCTTGGGTAGAAAAAAAAGAAAAGATTAGACATTGTCTTTGCAGTCTGAAGTTCTGGTTAAAATTTAGAGAAAACTTCTGGTCCAGAACAAAGAGAAGCAAAGATGTACTGATGGGAGGAATACCAAGTTATAATCAAAATTCACGATTTTGTATTCAAGAGTTCTGTTTGTTGTGACATTATCACAACGCCACCTATCTTTCAGTCCTGTTTGTGGCAGAGGTCAGTCACTCTTTGCCATTAAAGGTCAGCTGTCAAGAAAATGTAAGCGCATTTCAAGCATCTGTCTTCTTGTTTATCCACCTTCAACCAAGGTGAGCCAATGACCTCTTCATCATCAACACCGCAGGTGCATCTTAAATCAATCCAGATGTCATCAAAGAATAATTTTGTTCCAGTAATAAATTCAGAAAGTGACACTTGTATTATTTGGATTCATAACACACAGAGTAATATATTTTCAGCAATTATTCCAGTTGGTTTAGATGATTGTGGCTTGCAGCTAATGACAACTCAAAATTCAGTTTCTTATACAATTAGAATACACAATCTTTAATTAGGAACTATTATGCCATAGATACGTTCCACTCATGGTGAAGACTGCTGACTTGTCCAGAAGCAGAATAGTTGCTAAATAATCTGTCTATTCACAGGAAGCTGAATTCAAGCATATTATTAGAAAGTTGCATGGAAGGAAAACATTTAGTTGAAAGTGTACAAGCATCAGCAATAACTGCAGCTTTGGGAGGATTGTGAAACAAAACTCTTCAAGAGTTTAAGGCAGATTCACAAAGCATGGACGGCAGCTGGCGTCAGATCTTCAAGAGGCAGCTCACACAGATGTACCCAGGACATAGTTCAGGAGTTAAACCACTCCTGAACCACAGACAGCACACTATGGACACTTTGGGCTTCCGGGGTTGGGGTGGAGGACACTCTCTTGTCAGCAAGCAGTGTAGTCTCACACAATCCAACCACCACCCTATTTTCAATATAATTTGGAACAAGGTTGTAAGATAAAATGTGGAAAAACTGAAGCACTGTGAATACTTTCCAGATGCACTGTACTCTACAGTACATGTACATATTTTTCAGTGGGGGGACATTTCTGTTTTTAAAATCCTTTGCACATTGATCTCATGTTATGTTCTAATTTTCTAAGAAACTAAACATTGTTTTTTTGGCTTGAAAGTCATTAGAGATGGCAATTAAAGGAACTCAATCTTTAAACATCAATCTGTGTGTATCTGAATCTATATAAAATATGGGTTTCAGACAATAAAATAAACAAATTAACAAAAACATTCACCATCTATTCACCCACAAGTTCAAGAAGAACAAAAGCAAACTCCCATCATCTGTACTCACCTCCTAATTGCCTGGGGACACAACTCATACAACTCTCAACAGTTGGGCGAAGTTACATGAAAAACAAATAAGCAGCGGAGAACAAACATTGAAAAACAGAGCCTCATTTCCTCCCAGGATAGCAGCAACTCTTTCATGAGGAATAATTCTGGAAATTTCCCTGTACCACAGTAGGAGGTTTATCCTTGGTTCAGTTAATAAGGATACATTTACGAGCAAGCAGCAATAGTTTATCACATAGTTTTCCTTTTAAATAAGATAATTTTATTTCTTTTTAAGGCAAACCAAGAATAGGAAATCCAGGGTCTCTTTAAACTCGATTCTTAAAATAATGAAAAAAAAAGTACCAGTTTCTTTTTGAGATTTGATACATGAAAAGGAGACATGAGGTGTGATCTTATACAAAACATTAGGAGCTCTACATAAGCATTGTAAATATTTGTACTGGCTTTCTGGCAGGCAGTTGCAAGTAAAAATGTAACTTTATTTTTGAATAATTAATTCCAGGTGCTTGTTAAATGAAGAAAAGCAACATGGCTAATTCTAAATAATTACCAATGTAAATATAAGTCAAATGCAGTAACACAAAATTTGACAATACAGGGAGATCTAGGATACATTAGGCACTGGAATACAATAGTTACCTAATTTTTATTTATTTATTTCCTTATTTTGCATTGTGATAGGAGGACTTTTCTATACATTTTGATCCATGGAGAAAATTAAAACAAATTAGTAGAAACACAAATGCATATGGAGTTACATCCTATTCTGAATATTAAGTCATTTGGAGGTCGTACATAATTAAAGAATCTTAATATGGAATGAAATAATTTAGTGATACAGCATCTTTTTTTATCAGTCATTCCTTCAGTGACTTAAACCTGAGTGTGTGTCTCTGCTTATAATGTATGTGTATGAGTGTGTTTGGCTGAGTTAGTGAGTGATTGAGGGAGCGGGGCATCTATAAAGAGTCCCCTCTCTCACTCTTCCCTGTTCCTCCCGCTTGTTTCTGCACGGAGGCACAGAACCGCTCCACTTTCCCTCTGTCAGCCCGTCCTCGCTTTGCTGCCGACTCTGCCTACTACGGGATATTTGTGATTGGCTCCTGCCCTGCTGCTCTCCCGCCCACTCCGGAGGTTGTATGTAAATCTGGCCGGGACTCCGCCAGCGGGTGAGGTTGGGGCTGGTGACTCCTACTTCGGCGACGCACACGAGATTCGAGAGCGGACGAGGTGAGATCGCTGCGCTGTCGGAGCTGTCCACTCTGCCGTGGTGCTGAACTCCACAACACCTCTCTCCCTTCGCGCTGGCTCTACTTTACTATATTTTTTGGAAAGGATTAACACCATCTGTTTCGTCTGCGCATTGGCCAAAACTTCTCCCGAAGACGTCACTCACTGTCCACGCCGGAAATTTCACCTCAACGGCCGTGGATTAGACCGGCTGAGCTCCAGGTTCCCACTTTGTTGAGAAGTATTGCTTTGGTCCACTCACTTCTACTCCTGTTTGGATTATCTTTTCTGGATGTTTTACGTTTGTCCACACAGGTAAGAAATAAATCTAGTGTTTGTGGTTGTTTGTGTGTTTTATTAGCATTAATTGTTAAGCCCCATCCGGTCAGAGCGCCCTCCATAAGAAGTCTCCTGTACTGTCTGACTCACTATCAGATACAGAGCTTAACCCTCATCATCGCTGAGGCGCTGAGACTCTTTTCCAATAATCCAGCAGGCCACTCTCTTCGCCTCAGAAAATATTATATCTCCCGATCTGCCGCTTCGTGCTTTTGCCATTTCAATTTACCCGGCGCCAGGTCCGGGAGCCTCTAACCAGCTGATATGAGGCTATCTGAAGTTGGGATCAGAGTTGTTGTTGTTCTGTGAGGAGGGGAGGCTCACTGTGAGGCACAATCACTTCACAATACCAACACAATCAATATTGATGAAGATGATTGGAGGCACGCCACTTTGCCCACTGCTTTTAATTCATCTGCTTGGTATTTTATGGATTATTTTTTTCTCCTTGGCACGCTAATCCTTGAGTGACACCGTTAGCCGGGAGGGATTATACTTTTGTTTTTATCCTCAGATTTGCGCCCGACTCATTTAGCTTCATATTACAAGCCCCAGAACCGGAGATGGTCATTAAATTCTGTTGTCTGGTGCTTTGCTATAAACATTTGAGGTCGGCTATACCTCCTCAGCGAAGTAGCAGATGGCGATAAAGCCACTATAGAAGCAGATTAAGTTCTGCGATTAATCGGACTTAGATTCACAGCTTTGGTCTTCTACAACAGCTTCCATTGTCTAAAAACTATTTCTAGAAATATATGATTTAGACAGAATCATACATGAGACTGAACATCATCATCAACTACTAAAGTAGTCTTAAGTAACAGATACACCTATATTATTATTACTACCTGAATTTACACGTTGCAATTAGCTTTAGTATTTAAGGGAAATATAATTTTAAACAGTTTCTCATGCTTTTATTCAAGTTTAATCTCCATAACAGAGAAATCCTTTTCCCTCACATTTGTGCATTTCTTTTTTGATGAAGTCCTCTTGAGCTATGCAGTTTCAAAGCTGCTTCAGTGTTTTGATAATGTTCAATACAGTTTTTTTTTTCATTTGAATGTCTCTTCCATCAAGCTTGGAAGAACATTGCCATGACTTTCAAAAGTATTCATACTGAAGTATTCATATCTTTCCACATAGTCACAATTGCAATCTTTCATGGATTTTTAATCTTTTTATGTGATAGACCAACACAAAGTAGTGCAAATAGTAGTGCAAACTGTGAAATGGAAGGCAAAGATGCATCTGAAAAGTGTGACATGCATATCTATTCAGTTCCCATTATTCTGATACCCTTTAATGAAATATTGTGCAACAAACTGCCTTCACGGTAACCTAATTAGTAAATAAATTGCATCTGCCTGAGGGTAATTTAACCGCAGTATAAATACAGCATGTTCTGTGAAGCTTCAGTAGGTTGCTAGAGAATATTAGTGAACAAACATCATGAACATCAATGAACACAGCAGACAGGTCAGAGATAAAGTTAGGTTTAAAAACAATATTCCAAGGTTTAATCATCTCACAGAGCACTGTTCAATCCATCATCTGAAACTGAAAAGGGTATGTTACAACAGCAACCTATTGAGATTAAACAGACAGGCTGGAGCTCAAGAGGTAAAGTCTGTCGATAGGGCAACTATAAGTTGTGCATTCCACAAACCTGTGTTTTATGGAAGAGAACAGGAAGGAATTCACAAGAAATTGTGAAAACCTGTGGAAAAAGGGCTCTGCTCAGATGAGATAAAACTATTTTTTGGCTTACATACACATCACTCTGAACACACCTTTTCTACTGCAAAACATAGTGGAAGCAGCATCACCCTATATTATTGCTTTCCATCAGTAGGAAAGCTAATGAAATATGGATGGATGGTGCTAAATCCAGGACTGTCCTGAGAAAAACCTGCTTGAGGGTGCATAAGTCTTAAGACTAGCGCAGATATTCACCTTCCAGCAGGACAATGGCAGAGCTGGAGCTACAATGTAATGGTTTAGATCAGGATTGTACAACACTAGTCCTCAAGGGCATGTGTTCTGCATGGTTCAGATCTGTTCCTGCTCCAACACAACTATTTCAGAAGGCTTAATGAGCTCCTCAGCATCCAAACTAGTTCTGCAGGACCATGCATTTAAACAATTTATTTGTTTCAGGCATACCAAAAACAGAGAAACATCTAAACATGCAGAATAACAGCCTTTAAGGACTGACTTTGGACAACACTACATTAGATTAAAGCAAATTTATGTGGTGGAATGGCCAAGTCAAAGTCCAGAAGTAAATTGAAAATTTGTATCAAGAATTGAGAATTAATGTTGACAGACATTAACCTCCCAATCTGATTGAAAGTAAGCTATTTTTCAAAGCAGAATGGGCAAAGGTTTCAGTCTCCAGATGTGCCCTCAAACCTTTAATTGCAGCCAAGTTTGGCTGTGAAAAGTATTGACTCAAGGGGGTGAATTACAAATGTACACCACAATATTCAGATAATAAAAACTGATAAAATGTGTATAATCTTTAATTTGCTCCACAATAATGCACTATTTTGTGTTGATCAATCACATAAGGTTCCAATCTGAAAAAATGTAAAGAACAATAAGGTTTCTGAATACTTTTGCAATACGCTATATATTTTTTTAATTTTACTCATTGTTTAAAGTCACTATTTTCATCATTTTGTTTCTTAGAAATGGAGATTTGCTTGGTTACTATATTCATTTCTATTAACATATCTGGAAAAAATAAGAGGAAAAGGACCGCATGTCTCAATAAATACTTCAAATCCTTTCAAAGGCTGCGTTTGCTCTCTCGACGTTCTGTGCAGTTCTTACAATAAACAAACAGAGACAATCTGCTGGCTAAATGAAACGGTGATTAACATTCTTGTGGAAATTATTTGCAGGCTTCAGAAAGCATAG
Source organism: Anableps anableps (assembly GCA_014839685.1). Classification (NCBI taxonomy): domain Eukaryota; kingdom Metazoa; phylum Chordata; class Actinopteri; order Cyprinodontiformes; family Anablepidae; genus Anableps; species Anableps anableps. Next base: position 35,834,134 of record CM026074.1, read on the forward strand.
AATTCGAACATTCAGCCATCTGCAGGCTGCCACACTCCAACTTCAGTGTCTTTATCCAAGCAATGCATTCACTTTATCTGTCAAAGCTCTTTGAAACTAACAGATAGAATCTATTTCCTCTGGTGGATAGATGGATATGCAGTTCCAGTTTAAGACTGTGCTTGCTAATTGAATCTCAACTTAAAGGGAACAAGTAACCAGTCATTGATGCAAGTTATGTATTATGTATAATACACAGGGTTATTTGATAACTGGTAACTTCCTAAGCATACATTTTGTACTCAAGGCTTTTTCGTTGAAGAAAACTGATCAAGAACAGTGCTTCTGTAATCATTATGGGTATGTTTTCTTCTAAAACAACACTTAGACTAATGCACAAAACCAAGAGGACTATGACAAAGCCAAACAGCAGATTCAGAAAATTCCCACTGGGAAAGCACTTCTCACAAAAACACAAAGGCCAAAAAAAAAGTCTTTCCTCTCTGTCTTTTTTATCCAATAAAGCCATTTAATAACAGGTAGGGAATAGGTGCTGCCAGCCGTGCAGGTACAGAGTTAATGGAGTTGCTCTGCTTTTCATTACAATGCTTTCCATTCGATCACCACAGGGAAGGAAAGAATTCAGAGTCAATAATTCTTTTCACCAAAAGAAGAGGAAAAGCTGGGAAACTGATCAAAGCATTTCTGAGAATTGAGTGGAAAATTGCTCTTCGTAAGGGTGTAGGCGCCCCGTGTTGACTACTGGTAATGGGAAGGGTAGGGCAGTTTCAATGATATAACAGGAAAGCTGTAGGTTCTGGTGGTAAATTGCACTACCAGTGAAAATGGGACATTACCATTTATCTTAGGTGATGGAGCACTGCAGCTGGTTCAGGAAGTGTTGGGAATTGGGCTGTCTTTATGGGTGATCTTTGGGAGCAATCTGGTTAAAAAGGAGGTTTTCCTCGAGTGTTGGTCTTTGGGTTTTTGTGCAACCAAAAATGCTGTGGCTCAAAGCCAAGACAGGTTCAAGAGGTTCATCTATTTCACATCTCAAAATGATCTCTGTCCAGTTGTTGTGTAGTTACTACATTGTCTGTAGCACCAATCCATCCTGAAAGAACTTGGAAATAGAGAATGTTACCCTGTTGGATTCTTTTATTTCCTGAAAGATGCCCCAAAGTTGACTAAAAATTCAAATATCAATCATATCCATACTGAAATAAAGTGAATGTGAACATTTATTTTCTCATGCTGTGGTAGCTGAAGATGCTGCATATGTTGGTTTATACCATTGGTAAAAAATGGACACACTTTCAAAGTTTTTGCAACACTTGTGAGCATTAGAAAACCCAAATGCAGTCTTACTTGTAGGGTGCAGGTAAATTAGTGATTGTAAGTTAGTGATAAGTGAAGTGATAAAGCAAACAGAACGCAACAAACCACAATAATAAAACAAACGTGATCATTAGTAACAGCAACCTGGTGTGAAATACAGACGGCAGGCAAAATTACAGCTGCCACCAGCTCTTTTTATCATATCAGATATGCTAACTTATCTAAAAATTATAGTTCCATGGGTCTAAACGTGAAGAAATAAAATGTATCTTGTAAAGAATCAAGTGCTGCCATGTACATTAAGTTTGAAGTGGCTCTTTGGATGAAAGTTGTCAAATGTATGGTTTCCTACTGAGTTACCTTTTGCAATATGTTTTTCTTTTCCCTTTGCTACACTTAACAATCAGACCTTTCCATACTTGAGACCACACTGGGATGAAAGATTAGGGCTTTTTATAATCTATGAGTGCCCCTAGTGGTCAAATAATTGTCAGTTAGATAAACCAGATGTGGCAGAGGGACTGCATGGTGAGACAGTTGGTAGCACTGTTGGTGTGCAGGAAGAAGGTTCTGGGTTCAAGCTCCAGCCTGGCGTTTTTCTGCATGGTGTTTGCACGTTCTCCCTGTGCATCTGTTAGTGCTCTCTGGGTGCTCCAGCTTTTGTAGCAGTATTGAAACCCCACAATGTTATGTCACAAAAGAATATGTCACAATATGCTTTCTATTTCCTGTCAGCAGGTTATTTTGCCTTGTGAGTTATGAGTATTGTAAAATTTACACTCTTTATCCATATTTGAGGCTCTTACTTTGAAGTAATAATGTGTGTATGATGTAGCTGTTGTATTGACAGAGTGAATCAAGAAAAAAATCCCTTTGGGCTGACCAACAACAACGAGTTACAAAAACTTTTGTAAGCCAATTTTGATACTCGGTAGGAAAAAAAGAAAAACTGGCAGAGCAAGAATGTCATGACGAGCAAAGCTTTAACCGCCAATGACTATGAAGTTATTGGTGGTAAGCAAAAGTCTTGTCTTTTTAGATGTGTCTGGAATGAATTTGATCATCTGTAGTTCCAAATCTACAATGGTTTCACTGAGTAAACCTGAACCTAAACTAGTACTACCAACTATACTAATAATTTCCAAAATTTGACCCAACTATAGTTGGTGCTATAGTCATGAAATCAATAGATCGCTTCTATGGACCCCAGGTATATTCTAGGGTTATAAATCTGTAAATGGCTAAAATCCATGAATATTGAAGTCCTCCTCTAAAAATGCTTATAACTGCCTATTTTAATAGTTCAAACACTGAATATATCTCAATATAAATCATCAATATAAATAGGCAGGTTTTCCACTCCAATAACTTGGAAAGAAGCCTTTGTCGAAGGGCTGAATGGCGTTAAACTCAACTTCATGTTTCCTATGAAATCTACAAAGAGAGGGTGTGAAGCTATCACTCATCATTAAAACATGCAAGGGAAACATTTTTTGCAGAAATCATCCTACTTCTGTCTTGATATCCTACCTACAAACTTCCTTAAGAAAGTTCTGCCTGTCATTGCATCTGACCTGATTCAAATAGTAAACTCTTCCCTCTCACCAGGTGTTTTCCCCCAGGCTCTAAAAACAGCAGTTATCAAACCACTGTTAAAAAAGAACAATCTGGACAAGTCACCATTGCAGAATTACAGGCCAATCTCAAACCTTCCATTCATCAGCAAAATTGAAAAAGCTGTGTTTCAACAGTTAATCAGCTTCTAAACAATGACAAACTGCTTTGATGTCTTTCAGTCCTGTTTCTGTGCTCACCACAGCACTGAGTCTGCCCTCGTCAAAGTGTTCAATGATATCCACACAAATACAGACTGTGGAAGAACCACAGTGTTGGTTCTGCTGGACCTCAGCGTAGCATTTGACACAGCTGACCATGATTAAAGTGACTGGAGAGCTGGGTTGGACTCTCTGGTATAGTACTTAATTGGTTCCAATCCAGTTAGCTACCACAGCTACACAGATGATACACACATTGATTACTGCAAAAGTGCCTAAACAGGTCTGATTAAAAAAATCAATCAGACAGCTGCAGCTGTTCTAGAACACTACTGCTTGCGTTCTCACTAAGACCAGGAAGATAGAGCACATCACCCCAGTTCTAAAGTCCTTCCACTGGCTCCCTGGAGCTCAGAGAATAGACTTTAAAATACTTCTGTTAGTTTAGAAATCACTGAATAGCTTAGCACCAAAATACATTAAAGACCTGTTGTCATTGTATCAACCTTCCAGACCACTCAGGTCTTCTGGTTCTGGTCTGCTCTGCATCCCCAGAACCAGAACCAAACATGGAGAAGCAGCTTTCAGTTTTTATGCACCATGAATCAGGAACAAACTTCCGGAGAACTGCAAAACAGCCGAGTTCCAACAGAGTTCCAGCAACAGAGTTCCTTTAAATCAAGGCTAAAACCCCACCTGTTTAGAGCTGCCTTTGATTAGTAGTAAGCAGAACACTGAACTATATTTGCTTGATGATATTTGCTTGATGATCCTTATGATTTTGACGCACTGATATTTGCTCAATGATTTTTATGATTTTCATGTGTATTTGCTTGATGGTTTTGATGATTTGGCTGCTTACTTGATTGATGTTTTTTATGATGTGAAGCACTTTGAACTGCCTTGCTGCTGAAATGTGCTGTACAAATAAATTTGACTTGACTTGGAGTACACTATACTTCTAATCTTACTCAGAAAGTCATCTAAAGATGTAAACCTATTAACTTTTTTGTGAATTTACACAACATGATGTATGTTCTGTAGACCTCACCATCCTTCAACCTTAGATTATCATATTTCAGTCACTGTACTGTCTGTGAAACCAAGTCTGGGCTCATCTGGATGTCAGAATTAATGTCTGGCCAATTTTAGAGTTCATTTTGACTGATTACTGGCTGATCAGTCTCAGTATGTTATTAAAGTACCATCAAGATTCTTTTAATCGGTGTGTTTGTTTTTTTCTGTGGAGCATTTTGTTTTGTGATTTTTTTCATTGTTTGCAGAGTCATTGTTAAATTGTGAACAGAAACTGGACTTTTCAAACACATTCAGAGTGCAGGGTTTTTATACAGACGTAGTTATTATTTCATCTTATTATTGGTGAGAGAAAGAGCACAATCTCCCACATATCAAACTATCCCTATAGTTTTATCATCAAAAAACTTGCACAATGCTTTATCTAGTCCAAAGGACTCCAAAGTGCTTTACACTACAATCAGTCATTCACCCATTCACACACTGATAGTGGTGAGCTACTTTGTAGATTGTACATTGTGCCCTGGGACAGACTGTCAGAAGCGAGGTTGCTATTCAATTGCTGCCCACCTGTGGTTTAAACCAACACCTGAAGGCAAGGTGGGTAAAATGTCTTCCTCAAAGACCCAATAGCTGAGATGGAGGGAGCAGGGGATCAAACTGGCAACCCACCAGTGACAGGGCAAATCCCTACCTCCAGAGCCTCCGTTGGCCCTCTTTAGTGAAGTGGATCCTTAATGTATTAGCTTGCTAAGCTTTCAGGAATGAACTCAGTGTCTGTACAGAGTTGAATAAAATTTCATAGATCAAATTTTTTCTAGTAGAAAAACACTTAATGGAAACAAATATCCTTTTAAAATCATAATTTCAAATAATTCTAGTACATATTTTGACAAACTTGTTGTTTGTTTTGTGTTTTATCACTTACTCCATCCCACTTCAACAGTGACACTTGTAACACCTTTTTCTTTCTTCTTCATCTCCCTCCTCACTTTCTTAGCTGCGCTCTACCTTCTGCCATCTCTCATCCTCGTCTCCATGTCTGTCTTTGTTGTTTCCTTCCTCAGCGCAAAGGATCTTTATTGTGCAGTAGACCCTAAAACTTTGAGGTATGTTATTTTGCCACCACATTTAGAAGACACTGACATTTTTTTCTCCTCAGATGCAGCAGCTTGTTTGATGATGTGAAAAATGATTTTTTTCCTTCCCTTGTGCTTCACAGAGCTCTTTTCTTTCAAAGAATTTCAATGATGCTTCAAAAGATGCAAACAGAAACAAAAAGTTTCCACTTTTCATCATCTTTTTTTCCATGGTGTTAAAGAATATCTGCTCTGTGTGCATTCAGAATCAAACTAGCTACATTTTGTATGGCTCAAATTTCTTTTTGTTGCTCAAAGAATCAGATGAAGCTTACAGTACAAACAGTTCTAGATTTGTGAGGCGTCGTCACCTCTTTGCCACATCTTGATAGACCTCCAAGTTGATTGTTAAATTATTATTGTTGTTGGTCTTTTCGTACAGTCCTAGGTTTTGTGGCTCCTGTTAATGTTCAAGCCTGGGTGAAATACTGAAGCAACAAAGCTTGTTGGCAGATGGTCTGAGGATAATGGAAGTAGCACAAACCTTAAGGGTGAGGGCAAGCCGGCTGAGGTCTCTGTTCTAATCCTGTGGAGGACACTGATGGTAAATAGGGTTCGAAGAATTGCCAAATGCTTTAGAGCTCAGGGCCAGGAAGAAACATTTAAAGTGACATGTAATCAAATTCAAGGACTGGCACATGAAACAGGATGAGGAAAAACTATACTCTGACAACATTTGCAACATCTGTTAAATTACCAATCATTGAATCAAACCGAATGTAACACACTGGTCACGTCATCTACTAACCCTGTTTAACTGCTTGTTAGCACAAATAGCAAATTTCTCCATCATCTGAGCAACAGAATGGGAAAGAAAGGAGATTTCCATGTACATCTAAAAAATTTGAATATTATGAAAAAGTTCAATATTGGAAACTTGTGATGTCATACACTAAGCAGCTAATTAATTCAAAACAGCTGCAAAAAGTTCCTAAGCCTCTAAATGATCTTACAGTCTGAGTAAGTAGGCTACACAATCAGGGTAAGCCGTAAAAGCTAATTGCTAAAGAAGCTGGTTGTTCACAGGGTGTTGTATCCAAGGCCATTCATGGAAAGTTGAGTGGAAAGAAAAAGTGTCAGATGTAAAGGTGCACCAGCAACAAGGATGCTCTTGGTCCACTGGGATTTCTGAATTTCACAGTCAACACAGCCATCTGCCGGGAAAATTTTAAATACTTCATGCTTCCTTCTGTGCACAAGCTTTATGGAGATGCTGATTTCATTTTCAGCAGGACTTGAGACACTGTCAAAGTTAGCAAAAGCTGGCTCAATGACCATGGTGTCATTGTGCTTGATTGGCCAGCAAACCGACCTGGCATGAACCCAGAAAGAGTCTATGGATTATTGTTCAGAGGAAAATGAGAGACACTAGAACCCACAATGCAGAAAACCTGAAGGCTGCTATCAAAGCAACCTGGACTTTCATTACACCTCAACAGAACTATGCATGAACAGAACTATGACGCAATGATTCCTTCAGAAGGAGCCCTAACCAAATATTAAGTGCACAGAAAAGAACAACCTTTTTAGATGCCTGATATTTTGGTTTTAAATATCCTTTTGCTGTTGATATAATATATAATACATAATATATAAATTTAATTAGAGACTAAATTTTAGGTCTTCAAGAAATAAAGGCTTGAAAAATCTTACTCTGTGTAATGAATCTATGCAATATATTCACTTTCTGAAATTATATTTCAAACACCACAGCCCATTTGAATAATTTTGCTGATAATGCCATCCATGTATACCATGGCGTATCCATCTTCTTCTAAGGGCAATTTTCTGAAGGATAATAGCAACTGTTGTATACTGGCAAGGGCAACCTGATAAAGTAGACAATTATTTATTTATTTATATATATATATATATATATATATATATATATATATATATATATATATATATATATATATATATATATATATATATATATATACATTTAATTTAATGATTAGATGTGAATCATGTCTTCATGAAACTGCTGCCAGAGAGCCTGTTTGCTGCAGAGTGAACAATCTGTTGCTTAGCTTGTTGCTCATTTGGGGATATTCCAGTATCAACATACAGAAAGATTTAGACATGATTTTTTTTTTTTTTTTTTTTTTTTTTTTTTTGCGTGCCTTGCAAATGTTCTAGGGTTTGGCATTTGTGTACATTGGACAATGACAACAAATTTTAAGACTCTTTATTCTTTTCATTTTTTTGTTGCATCTTTAAGATGTAGTTGAAATGGAGGCCAGAGAGTCATGCTTAGCTTCTTTTGTCATCTCATGGCTCAGCTGATGTCTGGAGCTGCCACAGCTGCAGATGACTCAGCTAGTTCTTTTCTAGGCTTCCAATTGGAAAATTACCAACAGGACACCAAATGTAGGCTGTCGTAGCCTGTCAACCTTTCCTCCCTTCTATGCAAGTCTCTCTGCCACTCAGCTCTTCCTTTTCATCATGTATGTGACTAAATCAATGACATGCTTGTCACTGATGTCTGCTCTGTTATGCTCTCTGGGATCCTTGCCACTGATTTTCCTGCTTCAGGCTTTTCATGCAAGCACATGAAAGGGCAAGGGGGGAGGGGGGAGGTCCCAGAACAACACAATGCCATAATTGTAACTTCTGGAAAAAAGAAACGTCAAAAAAAATGCAGTTTTATCTTAAAATGCTCCTGTTTAAAATACATTTAGTTTGAATTAGTTTTTCTACAATTTGGAGTCAGACTGTTTTATTTAATGCGTAAAAAGATACTGCATGCTTAAATGACCAAATAAATTAACTGAGCCTCAACTACAAAAGTCAAATACATCTATGCAGCAAGGGAATAAGCATTAAAACTGTAATAGATGAGATCTAAAAAATAACAAATAATTCATAAAAAGTAATTCAAAGCAGAGGTTTGTGTATAAAGTAAGAAAGTATTTGATTTTAGTTTTGCTTGTTATAAAAATTCAAAATGAGTCAGTTGTCTCCTGTAGTGAACAAAGGAATAATTTAAGGAGGGTATATCAAGGATGCAGAGCATGCACAAAATGGGAACTAAGCAGGTAGAAGTTTCCTCACTTGTAATGGGTGATAAGAAAAGTGTGGCAAAGAAAAAATGAGTATGATTGGAATTTGTGAAAATTGATTGCCAGACAAATAAAATAGGCCATAAATATGAGCTGTAAAAGAACTACATTTTATCTTAAGAAGCATGTCATAATAGATGCAGAATGTTATGCTATTCTATAAAATCTGTAAAAGGTTACCTATGGCTTGTAATGAATGGGAAGGTGCATGACCAACTGCTGACAGATCTTAGAGTGGTAAATGGTCCGACTTATACAGCATCTTTCCAAACACACATGTTACACACTGATATGTAGGAAACTGGGGTTAAGTGCTGGTACATTGACACATGACAGGAGGAAGCTGGAATCAAACCTACAATCTTCCAATTGCAAGGTAACTGCTCTGCTACAGTCGCCTGTACTACAGGAACTACAGGAAACAAGGACACCAGGGCTTTTTCCTATTAATCTTTTTCCTTTGGATAACAGGAAGGATTATTTACACCCATAACTCCACAAACACCATGACCACCGCTAAGTGTGGGACTGCTGCGTTTATGTTTTAGCAGAATCTCTGAATCCAGCTAAAGGTACTGGTTCTACCAGCTAACACCCTTCAGCTGCGAAAACTTTATCCTGATGGTGTGGTTTGTTAATTGAAAGCTGAGGGATTATTGAAAGAAGTGGAGATGAACACAACTCATAATGGAGACAGAAAACAGGCTTTGTAGACAAACATCAATGCCTGGAGAGTTGTGCTGATGTCTTGGACAGGTCATGCTGCAGCTTGGGTATCAGGACATGTGGCAAGTAGTGTTTTTGTGTTCTGCATAAGACTCTACTTTAATCATAGATTTTGGGTCAATTCAACTCTTCACCGGTTCCTACCACCATTTTACCCCAAGCACTGTCAATTTGACCCTTGCCACCATAAATTAATACCTGTAAACAAGCCATTTCCTACATATACATTCTTCTACCACAGCAGATACTTCCGTCTCTCTGGGTTGACCATTAATGTGAGTCTTAGAGATAAATATTCATGAAAGCAAACACACAAACAAACAAAAACATTTCTATGTAAAGTAATTTGTGCACTTTTTTGTCTTGTAAAGTGCCTCGAGACGACATTTGTTGTGAATTGACGCTATATAAATAAATTGAAGTGAACTTGTTTTAACTGAGAAAGTTTGATTGGATATTTGGAAAAGCAGAATTGAAAATAGACATTATTTTTAAAATTGTGTGATTTTTATTTGAACAGCTGGAGAAATGTGAACATTTAGGCAGGTGGAAGAGAAGCATATTATAAATGAAATGTGTTCGAAATGTGCACTAAGCAGCTGTGAAATATTAAGATATTTACAAACTGACGAATGATTGGTACAAAATGCCCTGCAATAGATCACAACATTTATACCCCAAAAAGTCAGGTACAAAATTTATATATAGTAAGTGCAAAAACATGAGCTGACACTGTGTTAATATAAATTGTTAAACCATCATTCAAAACTAACCTATTATATAGCTTTATTCATCAGCAATTGGCATAATAATTAAATGAACAAATAAAAATGATGGCCACAACATCCTAAGCTTACTGTTGAATTATAAAAAAAACAACAAAAAATACATCCAACAGTTTTCCTCCATGAGCACAGCGGTTGCCGTTTCCACTGTGGGCTGCAAACAGACACAGACATGCATATCTATAATACCCTGAACAACAATAACACAACACCACTCCCCATTCCACCCATCAGCAGTTCAAATCCCCCCCTGTGGATCGAAATGAACTCCCAATGATTATATTATCTCTCCTGCTGAGTGTCGACATTGTCCTGGATCTCATCTGCTGCTCCACTTGTGAATGAGCTCATGGGAAAGCAGCTAATACTGGTTTCAATTATTTCAAATTTACTGAAAGCAAAAGCCATGAAGTGTCTTAATCTTGCATATTCAAGTTTGATATGATGTTTGAGGTGCTGGTCATATGCTCAGCTGTGATCTCTGAGTGGTGAAACATAGGGGGGCAGGTGTCAGGGTGGTCTGGCCCTGCTTCACAAATTAATAGCATCACAAGTTGCAATGCATCGTTCGCTACTGCTGTCGCCAAGTGTGTTGGCATTGCTATCGGCACAGTGCAGTCATTCACCTCCTGCTGATTATGTAATGATTGTTAACAATGTGAGAGCCGTAAGCCTCTGCCAGGTTTCATTCAGCAGTGTTGCACTGGCATCCTGCAACGACTGACATTGGAAGTGGTCAATAAATTAAAAACCTATAAAAGAGAAGTCAAGGCCTGTCCTGCCTCTCAGATGCTTCTGCTATTCTAAATGACTGCAGTGTTGACCATGCAATGCCATGTCCTTCTCAAAGCTTTGACACCCTGAATGTACATGTTATCTGTGTGGAGAGGTGCACCTCGGTCCTCCTCTGAATTGTTAATAATTGTATGTTTTGGATGTATTTGGAGGTGCAGCTGGAGCTGATAGTGCACAGTGGACTGTTTAGGATTCTCAGATTTCGTGCCAAACCAGACAGAAATCCTGCCCATGACAAAAGATATATTAGAAGCTCTTCATTTTCTCACTGGGTGTTTTTCTTTTTCAGAGTAGTGATGAATAATGCACACACTCTGAGGATGAATTAGTTCAAATTTTCATGCAGTACAAACTGGCGGATAGGGACTGGGCACATGCAGTGATGTATCTAGTATTAGTTAAAAGGCTGCCTTGGTGGATCAAAGACATATGATTATACTCTGAAAAAGACTTCTCACAAGTGCCAACAGAAGGCTGAAAGAGATGAAATTCTGTTCATTTTTATTCAAAATTGTGAGACACAAATTAAAATCAATTGTAGCTTCTCGTTTTAAATTGCCTCCAAGCTGTTAGGGAATCTGTTTATTTAAAGCCTTTACATGTCAATGTTTTAAAGGCCAATGCCACACCAGAGGAATTTAATCACTTCCAGAGAGGACATGACTTCTGAACTCTTTTAAATGATTCCTTTGTAGTTCACACTTCTGTTTACAGGCTACTTTGGAACAGCTAAAGACAAGGAAAAGGCCACTGTCTTGGAATTTCATGTCATAAAATGAATGGCTAATTCAATATTAGTCTTCTCATGTAAACAGACTTACATGAGAAGACTAATATTTTAAAGAAACAAGATTTACAATTATGTTTTAGAGAAAAGCAAAACATATCATAACTTAAAGATAAACAAAATCCATCAAAACCCTGAGGATAACATGGCTTTTTCAACCTCAGCTAAAATTTCTGTGACGTGACAGATGCTCATGTTTTTATTTTTAAAAGCAAACAAAAAATAAAACTTGGCATGATTTGGTGAGATACACTTGGTTGGTCTTGCCCTTATGTTTGAGAAGATCAATATCATTTGGATGCTAAATACAGTTTGTGCTTCTCTCTGTGCTAAACACAAAAACATTGCCAGAAAGGCATATGCAAGATTTTAATGCCAACCGAAAGTCAGCAAGAAAAATAAATAAATAAATCAGTTTAGTAGAGAGTAAGTTAGAAAGAACGTTAATAAGTAGCTAAATAGTTAATAAGTATAAATGAATATTTTTATAAAATGAATTAGGGAGTAAGTTACCAAATTGATAAGTATGCAAGAAAGTAAATGAATTTTGAAATGGTAAATGAAGTTCACTAATAACTAACTTAGTAAGTATATATATATATATATATATATATATATATATATATATATATATATATATATATATATATATATATATATATATATATATATAGAGAGAGAGAGAGAGAGAGAGAGAGAGAGAGAGAGAGAGAGAGATGGTAAAAAGATCAGCTCTGGTACTTTATGAGCAAGAAAGTTAAAAGGAATTAAATAACCTGAGTAACTGAAGAAATTATATAAACAAGTCAATGAGTAATAAATAAGTCAGCAAGCAAAAATTCAAAGAATGTGATTAAGGAAGTTAAAACTAAGTAAACTGCTAAATAATTAGGCAACTTGGTGATTAACTAAGTAATAAAAATAGTACAGTTAGGTAGTAGATTGTTATGTAATTTAGTTATTAACTAAATTAGTGAAGACATTAAATAAATAGATATGTAACGGTCAGTACCAAAATTACTGTATTTTCTGTACCTTTGTATAATCATCCTTACTGTCTATTTACTCTTCACTTCTTTGTTTCATGGCACAACCATAGACAAAGCTGAAGGGACTTTAGAAGTTACACTACCCTCAGAAAACTAGTCTTAAGTTAGAATAGAAATAGCTTTTATTGTCCCCCCATAGGGAAATTCAGACGTACCAGCAGCAAGTTACAAGTAAACCAAGTAAACAGAAAAAAATAGGAATAATAACAAGAGACTGTACAGCAAGAGGAAATTTACAACATAGGAGAAAAACTACAGTATATCAAATAGCATATGTAGAGCCAAAGATATGTGAACTTGAGCAAGGCTAGTAAAAATGTTACAGTGTGTGTATATTTGTGCATAGAAAGCAGCAACAGACAGTTTACTGGAAATAAAAAAAGAAGGCAATCCCAATCTGGATGTATACACTTGGTTTTGAACAACAGTCCTTGGAATATTTTACGCAGTAGTCAGTGATCTGCATGATGTCGGTTTACACACAGAGCTATAAGGTTGGAATTCGAGGCAGCTGAAACTACAACTACTTGCTGGACTTTTGCTGGTTATGTTGAACTTCAGGTCGACTGAACAGTTCCTCAAAGACTGGTGCTTCCTGGTGCTCTTTAGGGTGTTTTTATTAATCATAATACAGTGAGGTAATAAATAAGCTAATGAATAAGTATGTATGTCAATTAATTAGGGTGCATAGAATAAAAATATATAAAAAATAAAATCAAACACAATAAAAAAATAAAAAAGTAGATTAATAAACCGGTAGTAGTAGTAAATAGTGAATAATTACATAAGTGATTACACAAATGATTGAGTTCATCTGTAAGTTTTAAATAGGTTAATAATTGCAAAAGTAATAACTTATGTAAGTAAGTAGTAAGTATAGAAGTATGTAAGTTAATGATAAATGAGCTGATCTTTTACCCCCTTATTGTAGTTGCAGCGACCAATCAAAGCACTTTTACACAAGAGCCACTTTCACCCAGCCACACTCACATCAACCCATGATCAATAGGCAACTTGAGGGTAAGTGCCTTGACCAAGGGCACATCAACATGAGATAGGGGAGGAAGGTGTAATTAAACCTCCAACTTTCTTATTGCAGGATGACTTCTCTCTCTATTCAGCCACAGTTACCTGAGTTGGTTTTAGTTGATAAATAGTAAACATCATAATTATGTAAATCTAAGTATCTACTGATTCACCTAATTTTTAAAAATCATTTCAGTGAATAATCAAGCAAGTAAATAAACAGAAAATAAATAAGTAAGAAAAAAATTAAGTAATATAAATGAGTACATGTCTAACTACGTAACTTCTTCATTGATGATACTGTATGTAAATCTGTTTGGTTTAACTTACTTTTCCTTCCAGACTGAACATGCCACAAGCTGTCTGGTAATCCCAGAGAGATGTAGATGCTTGTTGGATCCCCGAGTGAGTCTCACTGATCACTAAAAGCTCGTGGTCCATAAAACTAAACATCTGGCATCAAGCTCAGACGAAGCAGGCTGCTCAGTCAGAAAAAACATTCAAGCATTGACCAGCAGAACTTCAGTTTCCTTTGCTAGCTTGTTGATGTTTTTAAAACCTTCTCCTTTTACTGATGAATCAGTTTTAGTTGTTTTACTGTCCATCAAAGGTTTACTGTGCAGTGTCTTATATATTCATAAGGTGCCATTTTCTTGAAAAGTAACAGCAGTTTGCTGAATCGATTTGAGGCACCTGCTGTCTGTGAGCATCATTTAAAATCCATGTTTGATTTCAGCAGTTTCTCTGCTTAGATTTAAACTGCCTGCCAGGATTTATAGCAGATTAACTTTTGAAAGTGATTTAGCTTTCAGGCTCTGCAGTCACTATCAGGGCAAGGAAATATAACTTTCTCATCCTCCATTTCTCTCCCTGCAGGCTCAAATATTCCCACGATCACTGAATGCTCGTGACATGCAAAACATGATTTGTTTGCGTGACCCTTGCTTGTTTGGCAAGATGAGTGTATCGAAAGTTAATTAGAAGTTTGGATTTGAAAATAGATGATTGGCAGAAATGAAAGCATAAAAATAGGAGGTACCACGCTGGATTGGTATCTTGCATTCGCACATGCAGCAAAGACTTCCTGTGAGGATTTGACTTTCCTTCATCATGGTAAAGTATAACTGTTCTGCTCAGAGGATTTATTGGGGAAACATGGAGCACCTGCACAGACTCAAAGCTCTGTCTTATCAAATTTTATATGTTTGAATTATATCTGAATGAAATAGATAATGGCCTCATAAAATAGAGGTGGGGGATGATGCATTATGTCATCTCAACATGTAGCCAACAACTTTACACAAGGGCCTATCTCCTGCTTTATCTGTCATGCGGTGGGATTGCACTGCTGCAATCGGCTTGGCATTTGGAGCCAAATGACTCGTGAATATCTGAGTGGTAGTTTTCTCAAGGGGTCAGAGAGAAAGCTGTAGACTGCTAGTGGCTGCATCAAAGCTTTAGTATGCCAGGGAACTCGGAGGCTTGTAAATGTGGGAAAGAAGAGTTAATTGGTGGATGTTCAATGAGTTTAAAGTTTTTTAAATGGCTTATAAAACTTCATTAAATCTTTAATGGTCATATAAAGACATCATAAAAGTCAAATATATAATAGCCGTGTATTATTTTTTACTTAAATAATAACATTTAGCAGAAGTACCGTATGTTTCATATATAGTTTGTTTTAAATCAGATTTAATGTTAAACCTGAGGCAACTTTATATGTTGTAGATTTATTGAATAAAGATAAAAGTTCATTGTTTATCAATCATCATAAACCATTTTAAAAACAGATAAATGTAGCCATTAAAGACCATGTTTTTCCAAATTCATACACTTTAAATTTATTTTTAGTTTTTCAATCATCTGACAAAGTATTAGGGCCAGGGTAAGATTTATTTTCTAATTGCAAGAATAAAGGCATAATATTATCAGAATACAGTTGTGATGTTAGGAGAATAAAGTAGTAATTTTATGCAAACTCCAACATGAAAAATGACAAAAAATTAAAAAGAGGAATGTTGTTGGAATGTTATACTTTGGTATAAGCTTTACAAATAAGTTTATACTTCATCTTTTAACACATCAGTATCAAATTATGATCAGCAGCAGGACTTTGAAACGTCTGAGCAAACGACTGTTTCGAAGAAAGAACCACACGGACTAAGCTGTTCATGTCAGATCCTGATACATCTATTGAAGCTTATTTCTCATCAACAAACTTTTTTTTCGTAATTTTAAGATTTTTTTTTTCTGGTAAAACTGCATCTTTATTCTGCTGATATTATGACTATATTCTATATGACTATTTTTTGTAACCTGGACCTAATACTCCATTGTATAACTCACAGAAGGGATGATTGAAATAAAAGCTGCTTTTTGAAAATATTTTTGTCATTTGCAATTTCTTTTCAAGGAAGGAAAATGAGAAAAAAATAGATTAAAATCGGAAATCTGATCTAGTTTGAAAAAAATCGGAGAATTCATTTTTAAGCCATATTGCCCTGCCCGAGAACAGTAGTGAACAAAAAGCATCTTGAAGCCCAAGGAACCCAGCTGACAGGTCAGGGAGAAAGTTGGGGAAAGGTTTAAAGCAGGGTTAAGTTATAAAGCAAATATCCCAAGCTTTGAACATCTCACAGAGCACAAAACCATGTTGCGGACACAGAAAACATGTGGAAGAAGGGGGTCTGGTCAGATGAGATATGAACTGAACTTTTTGACCTAGCTACAGAGTGCTCTGTGTGGTGGAAAACTGATGCTGCACATTACCTTGAATCTATCTTGAAGATTATCTTGAATTAATCTGATTCATCTGATTATATGTCAACATATAAATTAGATCTGTTTTTAAAGTGCCTTAAGAAGGCATTTGTTTTGAACTGAATTGCATCGAATATTCATTTGTTAGAATGACCGACTTAAGGTCCAGATCAAAATCCAATTAAGAATTTGTAATAAACTACCAAAAAATTATAGCCTCACTTTTTTAAATGACTTGTGAAGAAAAAAAAGTACAAATATTTATCAATTGTCTTCCATTGCAGAATTATGCACAACTTTTTGATAGTCTATCACATAAAATATCAAGACAGCATGAGTTTGTGGTTATAACATTACAGCGTACAATGAATAATAATTACCCAATTTGTTGTTAAACATCTCACACTGAAGTATAACCCTATAAAGGGTTAGAACTTCCTAAAAGCTACTTCTAATGCACATTTAATTACTAAGGAATCATTAGCTCACTTAGTAAACTGATCTCTAACTTTGTGCTCTTCACCAGTTAAATTATCTGAATTTTATGCAGTGAGACACACAACATTTGAAGATTGTTTGCTAATTTGATTGGTTGTCTATCAGGTGAGCACCGTTAGAACCTTGAAGTAAACTTTTTAAGTCGGGGTTCAGTGAGTGTGAAATTAGCAGCAAGCCTCATAACACAGTATCACACATGAGAGCTACCTTAAACAAGCACAGTTTTTATGGACTACTCATTGTGCATCCCACTGTGAGTGGGGTTCAAAGCACCTCGGCAAGTTAGGCAAGTTATGAAGCATAGTCAAAATGTGCAGTTTACCACAGTTACAAAGGTTTTTTGGTGCTTTAGACATTTCCCTTTCATTGTCACACAGTAGAATCAATCGAACATCTGAAGAAAAATGATTTTTAGGAGTTGCCATAATAACTTGTGCGGTCAAAGATAAGTGTGACATTTTACTTTTTCTTTAACAGTGATTCAGAACTCTACCGTTTTATTATGTTTGAGTATTTAATAGTGCTTTGTGATGTGAAATGTCTGAAATGTTATTTTGTACCATTGCTGGTTCAGTAAAACACATTTTATATTGAAACAATTACATCTGAAAATCTTTTATGTTGTGTTTATTAAATGAGTAAAATATTGCCCTTTAGATATGCACTGTATATGTCATTTCCATTTCATAAATAAATTCTTGAAAAAATAATTTGTTAACAACTTCAAAGCAAACAGAAAAAATGCTAACAAGATGTCAAAATAGATTAATACACACCAAATGATATTAAATCTGTCAGCTTTAACACATATGAGAATAGAAATATAATTTAGTGTCCCACTGTGGGGAAATTCAGGTCTACCAGCAGCAAGTTAAAGGTAAATTCAAGCATGCAAATTTAAGCTAAGATAAGAAATATAAAAACAGAAAAATAAAAATAGAGGCTACAGTAGGGGCAAATTTAACAACATAAGAATAATAATAGAGTTAATAATAATAATAATAATAATAATAATAATAATAATAATAATAATAATAATAATAATAATGTAGCGTTATTAGAAATAGCATATTGTGTTCAAAGGAAATGTGCAACTGAGTGGGGTCATTTAAAAAATGTACATAATGTGCTTGTCTATTTCTGCATAAAAAACAACAGACTATTTCCAAGAAAGGAAAATAAACTCTGCAATTAACAGCAGGAATATAAACACTTTTTGAGTTTGTTTGGAGCAGTGGTGGGTAAAAACTATTACAGCTGGTGGGAGGAAGAATCTATAATAACACTCCTTTGTGCACTTAGGATGTAGCAGTGATTGTTATAGAGAAAAACAAATCAATTTTCTATATGTACAACTTAAGAAAAAAAATGAAATTAAAAAAATTCTGTAAATCTTTCTAAAACTAATGAAACAGTAAAGTTAAAAATACATGAAAAGCATGTCATTTAAAAATACTGAATAATTGAATGATAAAGCATAAATACAGATGAGTGTATGACTAAAAACTGATAAAAAATTAAAGTCATGGCAATAATGGAAAGCAGGTAAAACAATCAAAATGAAGAGGTGACTAAATATTTTAAACATAAAAAGGATTTGTAAAAAACCCCAAAAACAATAAATCAAGACTTAAAATTTTGTTAACAGAACTCTCGCTGTCAGATTTATGCACAGTGGGTGGAGTTTCCAGTCCAGCTCAAGTGCCATAACAGATAGTGTGATTGCCAAAAGAACGGGTCACATCTAGAAGATGAAAACAATAAAATGTCTGCTTTGACAACCTGACTTCAAAATATGAGGTTTATTTTGATACGGAGACAAAGTGTTGTCCGAAATTACTCAAATTACTTAAATCTGCTAAAATGATGAATTCTAGGTTGAACAAGTGATCAGTGGTATAGTACAGTACTTTTTATATTTCAGTATTGCACATTTATATTGTTTGCTGTTAATAACATTGTAAATGCATTACTCTCCATTGTAAGAAAATGTGTTGTCTCTTGTTGGTCATCATCACATCACAACATAAACGAAAAGGTCCAGAAATACATAAAAACAGAGGGTTTTATGTTATGTTTTTCTGGATGATAAATCATAATGCTCCAAGGCCTCCTACACTTTTTTTAAAATTAAACATTAACACTTTCGCTGTTACCTAATGCTGGCATAGCTTTAACATGCAGTGGTCTCTGTCAATGTTTATACTCTTACCGCTGATTGTTTTACGATGTAGTTATATTTTAGTGCACACAAGTGAATACATTTGCATATTAATGTAAATATTTAATACAGATCCCTCTAACAATATGTCGAGGTAGGTTAATTATAAGGAGACAAACCATTTTTGTGAATTTAGACAGATTAAAGCATTAATTATCTTAATGAATTAGTCCATTAGCTTACATGGTCATATTTGATAGATTATGGTGATTATAGGAGCTCAACTGCTTCCTATTTGGACTTGGTCCAGAATGCTTGAGAAATAATTAAGCAATGCCAGGTTTGGGGCTAATTTACAGCTGAAACCAGATTTTTATATATACAGTATAAAAAAAGACACATAATCTTTTATTTTTTTCTCTGTCTGACATTAAATCAGACGAAGCCTTACCTGTTCTAAGTCAGTTAAGACCACAATACAATTTCTATTCGTTAATGCCAGAATAATGAAATAGTTTTTTACTTTATTCAAATTCAACAGTTTTCATACATTGAGACTACTATTCCTTTATAGTAAAGCCCAGATAAATATATCAGGACTTTACCTTTTGACTAAAGTTACACACGTCTGGATGTTTAAGGCAACACCTCAAACACTCTGTTAACATTTGTCAAGTCGAGTTTATTTGTCGAGCACATTTCAGCAGCAAGGCATTCATAGTTCTTTAGATCATAAAAACATCAATCAAGTATGCAGCAAAATCAGCAAAATCATCCAGCAAGTATACAGCAAAATTATCAAAATCATCGAGTAAATATCAATGCATTAAAATCATAAGGATCATCAAGCAAATATAATTTGAAAATACTCATCGATGTTCCACTTACTACTAATCAAAGGCAGCTCTAAACAGGCAGGTTTTTAGCCTTGATTTAAAGGAACTCAGTGTGTTCCTTTAAACTCAGAACTCAGATTAGTGGAGCACAACACTGAATGCTGCTTCTCCATGTTTGGTTCTGGTTCTGGGGATGCAGAGTGGACTTTCTGATGTCAGGGAAAAATCGGAGGTAGAAGAGTGTCATTATCTACAGTGGAATTAACTCTGGGCTGAACAGCTGATTAACAAGAAAGGACACATTATTCAAAAACAATGATCGTTCAAGCATGAATAGCATCCTTCTCTGGCCCCAACTGATATTTTTTTGGTGTGATAAAATACAGTGTGTTTGACTACAAAGCCCGTAACCCAGCCTCAATATTCTCAGCCTCAGTTGGGGTCTCATCATTAAGCGTGCATCTATAAACGCAACAGAACATGTGTGGGTCAAACAGACAGATAAATTAGATTCCATTGGTTATAACCATGTTATGGCTTACAGAACAACACTGCTGACTGGACAGTCAGTCCTTCATTACACTGACCTGCTAAGTTTCTTTGAGTGTTTGGGGGAGATTCACATAATGTGAACTACAGCTGGGATCCAGACCTCCATAGCCAACATATGTATGTGGCCTCCATATTGATGTTGCTCAAAGTATTTGGGTACTAAGTGGGGCTGAGCTAACTGTATGACTTTTTGTATGCAGGTGTGGTTTTTGAATAAATAACGCCCTAGTCAAGCCCCTGCTTCTGCTGCCTCCCACGCAAGATTATCTGCACACATTACACATTGTATTTAAAAGCTGGTTTTAACTATGTATCTAGAATCATTGTAACTATGTGGATTTAATGTAATGCTGCATTCAGACTGAATGCCTTTCGTGCATCTAAAAGGCGTCCAACGCCTCAAGCTGGATGCTTGTGCACTTTAAAGTCAGACGCTTGAATCGCTCTTGACGCCCGTAGGGAGGCGCCTCTTGACTTGAATCCTTCGCATTGACTCTTCCACCATCTCCTGCACATTTCCTCTAAACAAATACATTAATTCTTCAGTTGCTCAACGTTGTGCTGGATGGATTTGGCTAGCTCAAATGGGGGGAAATGTTTACCGTGGTAACAATATTTTGACCTGTGATCCTGACTCCTCGCTAATCCTCCTCCAGGCAAGGTCCTTTCTGTTCCTGTCTCTGCAGTGATAGCTTGACTGGTCGTTGGACGCGTGTCAAATGCTCAAAACAGCTCCAAATGTGCTGCACTAGAGGCGCGAAATGCTCCACAAGACTTCTTGAGCCCCCTAGATGTGCGTCCACCCCTGACGATCAAATTGCATTTGGTCTGACGGCAGCATTAGTTTAAAAAAACAAGCAGTTTTACAGAAAATGTGTGTCTGAATTCTTGTCATTTGTTCAGATATGGTGGACACAATCCGTGTGCTTTAAATAACATTGAATAGGGTAAAACTGAGATATTTCAACATAATATGTAAATATGAGATATTTGCTGCTTTTTCAAATATGCTCTAAAGATGAGTCTGCCAAACAGTCATTAAACCAGCATCTTCCTGCAAAGCAAAGCAAAAGTTCAACTCACTGATCAGAAGTTTTCATTCTTAAACAGTCCAAAAATGTTAGAGATGGCATCCCTACCAGGGGGTCTGATATTACGCGTTGCAGAAAAGTGAGCTAAATGTATTCAATGCAAATATATCTTCTGAATATGTAGATCACATGTAAATGAAAGGTTGCACACAAAGCAGAAACCATGTTAGCTGTCAGCAGATACAGCTGCCTGCACAGCTGGGAAGCTGCAGAGGAAGTGCTCACACTGCAAAAAAAGATGCCATACATTGTCCCACCAAAACATCTGTCAGCATGTCATTTCAAATGAATGGTGGGTAATTACAAAATGATGGTTTTGTCAGTGGGTGGCATTGGACCGCCCAAGTTTGGATATTTGACAAGACTGTTCTTCTCACCGTATCCCTCTGAGACAAGGTGCTGCAGATGACACATCATGTCAGAATTTCAAATTCAGAATTCAGTTATGTTTGAATACAGTAGTGATGTCTAAGTAGAGAACATAGATGTGCTTATTAACGCTGCTTTACCAAATTCAAAGACTGCATTAGCAGAAAGGGTAACGATTACCTTCGGCGCTGAAGGTTTTTGCAGCACATTTGTATTTATGTGTTTTGAACTTCTGGAGAAACAATTAGGATCTGTAAATTATATGTGCAGAGGGAAATGCTTTAATTATTTTTTCCTTTTGAAGCCATTTGAGAACTAATTAACATTGCACAGCTTTCATTACAATAAAAAAATAGAACAAAATTCCCCAGTTGTCATTTATGTTTCAATTAATCATGTAAACAAAATGAAGCCACCTGTTAAAATTTTTTGCCAGTTATATGCATTTGCCCTAAATATTCTTCCTGTTTGTTTTCGCTGTTAAAAATTACAGTGTTTAGTGAAAGAACTCTTTTGGATATAAAAAAAGTGAAATAAATAAACGGAACAGTTTACGAATCAGTTTTCTTTACCACAATCTGTTCTTGCAGAAAAGGAAATTTGCTGCTTGTTGATATTACAGAAATTTGTTTCATATGATCCAATTCAAGTCAGCTAAAACATTTGTTGCTCTAATCACAAGCTTTATTGTATGATTCTTCAAGAAAAAAAATCCTTAGCTGGTCAGGAAGAAATGCATTTTATGTTTCCAGCTGCTGGAGCAGCTTGTAATAAACATAGGGACCGGGCAGTTATCATGAGTGGCGACAGTTACTGCGTCTGAGCAGATGAAACAGCGCATAAGCACAGAAACTTCATCAACACAATGTCAAAGAAGAAAAATGTAATGGTGTGTGCCAGAAAATTTAATAGGCAAGTGATCTCCGACAGCACGGTGGTAAATTTCTACAACCGTGATTGTGTTGCTCTCAGGCTGTTGCCAAAACAAAGTGGGGAGATCAGCACTACTGTATACTTGTGCTTTACTGCAGTCTGCAAAGCTGGAAACACAAAGGCCAGAGTAAAAGTAATGCTATAAAAGGAAAGCTCAACATTTGTCTATAACAAAAGTGTGGTGATGCTTTCATTTTGGTTGTGCATTCCATGCCTAAGACTGAGAGGCAAGATGGAGAAGATAAATAGGAGGACTCTAAAGTTTTTTGGTGGAGTTCAGGGTGGCTTTCCACTAAAACCAGGTAAACCTGGAGCCCATTAGGTTGAACTGAGAGACTGATTTGACTGAAAGGAGAGGCAGAGGGTGTGTAGACTCTACATGTAGTTGTACTGAAGTATGGGGGGCGTATATGGTATTGGGGGTCTTGTTTTTGTGTAATCTTTCTTTTAAAGGGATAAAATATAATTTTTTAAAAAAAATTATGAAGCGTTGTGAGAAGTTGCAATTTTTTGTATCATTTTAAAAAATGAAGGATGTAAATTACAAGAGCGGACGGGAGGTTTTGATGCTCCTAGTAAAGGTTTGGATTATGGTTGCATGATATTCTGAGACTATACGATATGAAATAATATTGGTAAATCTTGCGATAACACTATGGCTACTTTGGGTTCATATCAAATATACGTTCCAATAATATAATGTATTTTCTATCCAGAGTACAGGGGGAAAATTATTTCCATCTCAACAACAAAATTTTACTCAGAAAGTTTCCTCTGGTTGACATCTGATGTTTTAGCTTTGAAACAACTTAGCTGTTAATTAATGACTTCTAAACATTCTAGAACATTTAATGCTGCATTAAACAAGTGACACCAAATATGTTATAAGCATGAAGAACCTGAATGCACTTAAATAATTGGTTAACATTTATTGCAGTCCAAGCAGTTCTGCCCAGCTTACAGGTGTTTGCAGGAGTTAGGGACCACAGCCGCCCACGAATAGCTAAACTCTGCAAGTACTTGGGACCCCCTCTAAAAATGCTTTTAACTGCCCATTGTAATTTTCAAACTCCAAATATACTTTAAAATGCAATAATGCTCACAGTGGAAACCATCTTAGCACTACCGCAGAAGCTAACACCTAAAGTCCGCATTATCTCTGCTCTTGGGGGCCGAGCTTATCAACACCAAGAAAATGAATGGTACTACTGGACTGGCTGCTTTGCAAATGCCAGTCAATTGCATGTCAAGTAGCATTGCACCCACAAGTTACAGCTTCCCAAGCTGCATTTTCTTTCAAACACTTTGGGATTGCTCTATGAAAAAAACCTGCGAATAGGCAGATTTTTCCACAAAATTTGAAATCACATTCCACAGAAAAATCTATGACTAGTTAAACCTGTGAATATTGAACCACAAATAGTCAAAGTACATTGTATTGGATATACTGATTTTGTGCTAATGATAAATTTGGGATATACTGACTAGCCCAAGCTTGGCCTGAGTAAAAGAAGTAGAAATAACAGTTCAGGTAGGATATAAGACATTAATACATATCCCATGTTACCTGTATTCAGACATGTACAGTAAATGTATTGAAAACAGGAATAAGAATCAAAGAAACTTGGAATTAGATTTTACATTCCATCTAAGTGATGTAACCAGTTATACTCTTGCTGTTACTTTAACCTCCTGCCACTGTCAACCAGATATGATGAAGAATGAACTTCCCTAACGGAGAGCCACCATCAGCTGATCTGAAGTAAATACATAAATAAATTCATTTAATTTTAGGTGTTCACTTCAGAGTTTCTTGATAGCATTAAACAAAGTGGGAAAAATGCTGGTGTTCTCCTTAACTAGTGTTAGCACACGATTTGAAGCGTCTGATTCGTGAGCCGATGAAAGCCATTTCACTTGTTTAACTGCTGAAGCTTTGATTCAAAGCAAACTTCAGTGTTAACTTTCTCACGTGAAAGACTTGGGAACTGTTGGTGTAACAATAGCCTGTTAAACCCGACACACGTGTGATTTCAAAAACCGTGCAGGACTTGAACATGTCACACTGTGAGAGCGCAATTTAACAACAACTCCTGCAACACTGCACAAATCAAGATACCACACTGTACTATGTGTTGCTGCAGCACAATGTGTCAGACAAATCAATATCAGTCCATCAATGAATGGACAGCAAGTTGTGAATGTTATAACATACTGATTCAAAAAGTTGGACAGTAAAAAGAGGAACAGAGGGGAAAGTTGACAATGGTAGAAGCATTTGTGGCAGCACAAAGGAAGACAAGAATCAGGTGCGGGTCACAGCAGCAGTCACACAGCACGATCCTCCCAGAAAATATCTGACACTGCTTGTCGCAGGTCGCCTTTGGCATTTGTCTGTTTCGCTCAATGACCACAGACCACCGATTTAAGCTCACTACCAGGGTTTTTCTTTCACAATGAAAGATTTGCTTATGACAATCGCACAGTGTGAACCCTGCTTCAGGAGTTTACCTGGAAAATGGGTTTACTTCCTCAACCAAAAGGCCTTAAAAAACACCGACCAGGCTGCAGATAAATTGAGAGGTGTATTTTGAAAAAGTCTCATAAATGTGTATTGACTAAAAAAGACCCATTTTTATTTTCATTCTGTGTCCTTCAGGTGAAAAAATAAGCTAAATAAAATATTATTTACATGTATTAATTCATAATGACTTGCCTTTTGAATAAAGTGTGAATCTGCTATTTTTGCTGTCAATGTTTCCACCATCTATGCTGTATCATGCTACGTTGTGCCTGCTGACATGTCTTATTTTGAAGTCATTATTACTTTGCTGCTGAAAAATCCATCTATCCATCAGTTCATTCTTTGTAGAATCATGGGGGAATGAGGGGGTGGTGCCTCTCTAATGGTGAGTGGTGCAGATTGCCAGCCCTTCAGAGCAAAATAGCATTCAAGGACATCATGCCCAGGGGAAATATAGAATCTACAATTAACCTAATGTCTGTGTGTTTTGAAGGAAAGCTGAAAAAAAAGCTTGACCCAACAATGGTTCTTGTCAAGTTAAAATATTTTGCTGAAAATGTCTTTGTACTGTGATCAATTCTTTCTAGCCCAATAATTTAGTTTATTGCCCTTTTTTCCACCTTTCTCATTCTGCCATTAAGTCTAACTCTGCATTATTCCACCTGAGATTTGTTGAAATCCTGCTGTTTTAGGAGGATTTATGTGCTGTAGCTGTAAATGCTCCAAAAATCGATAAAAGTTAAAATCTGAACTTGTGGTATCAGTAAAAAAACAAAAATAAACAAAATGTTACTACTGTAGCTTAATGTAGTTTTTCTATTGTTAATTGTGCTCTTAATCACAACAAAACAAGCCATTTATGTTACTTTTCTGAACTGGTAAAACTGATATTGTTACAGTTATGTAAGTCTCATTGTTATGTTTTCCCAGGAAGTTGGTCTCTCTAAATTGTGGTTGCATGGTTGCTTGTTCT
Source organism: Anableps anableps (assembly GCA_014839685.1). Classification (NCBI taxonomy): domain Eukaryota; kingdom Metazoa; phylum Chordata; class Actinopteri; order Cyprinodontiformes; family Anablepidae; genus Anableps; species Anableps anableps. The sequence continues at coordinate 35,860,330 of CM026074.1, forward strand.
GTGTGTCTTTACGCTGCCCTGTGATGGGCTGGCGACCCTCCCGCCTCTCACCCAATGGCTGCTGAAAATAGGCACCAGCCTCCCCTTCTGCTACCCTGCAAGGATAAGCGTGCATAGATAATGGATGGATATTTTCCTAGAATTCCTAAGGAATCATAGGCATAACTGGCTAACCATTACCTATGCCCCTTCTTCTTGTGAATGTAAACAGTTTGTTGTGATTTCACCCATCCATCCATTGTGCATGCCCACTGGGGAGAGGTGTGGAGGGTTTGTTGCCCATCTCCACAGGACAACAAACAGACACATGGAACAAACCTTGCAAATTAACCTAAAATCATGTTTTTGGACTGTGGGAAGCTGTGGTACCCTGAGAGAACCCTTGTAAGCAATGGAAAAACATACAAACTCCATGCAGAAAGAGCCCAGACTGGGATTTAAATCCAGGACCTTCTTGCTGCAAACCAGCAGTTCTACCAACTGCGCCAGTAAGCCCACAACATTTATTAAAAATCAGATTACAAGAGATTGACAGTTAGGTAAACTGCAAAGTTTTTAGGTGAAGTCCAAATGAAAATTGAATTTTTCTGGAACCATTTGCACAATAGCGATGCATGGGGCATGCACCTCGAGCTTTGTTGTAATGTTCAGGGTTAGAGAAATGCTATGGCTGTGACATCACTATTTTCATAAAGCTGCATATTTATTATTCACAAATAAATCTAACCAATAAAAGTAATCACATGATATGGGCTTATATGTTTTAGTTAAACCTATTGTTAAACCTATTAATAAACAACCTTGGGGCCCTGGGCTCCTCCAACTGTAAGTCATTTCTAAAGTCTGAAGCAGGTCTTGCATGTCAATGGTTGGATGTAGAAATGAATTTAAAATGACACGTTTGTTCAGACACCAGCCCAGCGATGATCATTTTAAGCTTCTTGTGCTGATTATTACAAGTCTGAAAACTCTTGGTTTAAGTTCATTCAGTAGAAAATGATTTCTGTTCTGTGCTGCACATAATTCATGAAGGTAAAACCAATCAGCACAGCTTGGCAACTGCTCTGTAAATTAACTATAAACAATATGACACTGTGTTCCAAATCCTCATTAACGAATTAGCAGCACGAGCCTGTTATCAGTGTGGTAATTAAAATCTTTGATTAACAGCACCTGGAAATGAGGATAATATTTTTTGTCTTTGTTGCTGGAATTGAGCTGAGAATAGTTTAAAGCATTGGTAATGGCTTTATACAAAGAAAAAAAAAAAAAAAAAAAAAAAAAAAAAAAAAAAAAAAAAATCAATAAAAAGTGATGCTGAAGCTCCTGAATCAATACTACAAGCAGTATTTCTTTTTAAATTTATGATTTAGAACCTATATAATGTTCCTGCTCAGTTTATAGCACATAGTTATAAGGTTGGTATTTGGAAATATGAGTCCTGTGAAATAAAGTCTCTTATAATCTGATCATAAATCTCTACCTTCTTCTTGTAAAGTATACAGTAGGTTACTAGTCAGTTCTGAGTGTGGAAATGCTTTCTGTGTGCTGTTTATACTGCTGGTCAGTTTGTTCACACAACAAACTTGGGAGGAAGTATTTTGTTCTCAGAGAATTGAGGCAGCCTTTTTCTGCAGGGTAGAGGATATCTTTTTTTTTTTTTTTTTTTTTTTTTACTTCAAACACTATTTCCTCTCACTGGTCTGAGAATATACAGTAAGCGTAAAATGTTTCATTCTCCAACCAACTCCACTAACCTCTAGGCAAGTGGTGCCCCTTTTTATGAACTCACTTTACAATTTATTAACTGACTCGCTGACTACAGGTTCTGCAGAAAGAAACGTGCCAGAGTCCTTTTGAGTTGTTGGAGATTTCCCAACTGTGGCGCCATCAGAAAGCAGAAAAGTGTTTCCTCTGGAAGACTGATTCATTGTCATGCACATCACAGAGGCAGATCAGGTTTCCTTGATGCACACAATAATGACAAAGCAGTCACAGGTGTTGCAGAATTTGTAGAACTGATTCATGGAGTGGACCTGTTACATGAATTGTGCATGAGTTCCTCATTTAGAGATGCATTACATTCACAATCATCCCTCTCTTGCTGTGTTGTCAGAAACTGCTCCGTGTGTGAGATTGCCATGTCCCTTTTTGCCATTTTTCAAGGAAATGCAAGAACCAAACAGAGGCACTATCCTTGGGGAAAAGAGAGTTTCCTGTGGTTCTGGTTGTGCTTTGAAGTGGAAGGATTCCTTATCTGTATACGGTGCTGCTAGGGATGTATGAGCCAGAGTGCAGATTGTGTAAGAACCTCCATTATAGCTTTGCCAAATAAGACATGGTAAAGCAACCGAGATGCTTGGGTATCACATAAACAACAGATGTTCCAGTCTTCTCCATTTATCACACAGACAAACTGTAGTGCTTCAAATAATTGATCTGCACATAAAAATACAGCTGAGCATGCTTAAATAGATCTGCCCACCGGGGGTCAGAGATGTGTCAGCTAAGCCACAGGGTGGAAAGGGACGTGTGTGTGTGTGTGTGTGTGTGTGTGTGTGTGTGTGTGTGTGTGTGTGTGTGTGTGTGTGGGGGGAGAGGGGCAAAGGCAGTTTTTCTGCTGACTGGAGTTCCCCTCCAGTGACCTCCATGACAATTTGAATAATTTCAAACAAGCCTCTGAAGGAAATCATTGGTTTATAGAGCAAACTGGGAGCAACCAGCTCATCCCTGCAAGATAAAAAAAAAAATGTCCACATACTTCTGCTGCAATCCCATTTTTCAGCTGTACAGGTGGGCTTTATTTTGACTGAGAAAACATCCTGTTGAAGATGGTAATGTTTTCCTGTGAGGACCAGCCACAGGAGCTTTAAAACATCAATAACAGCAGCAGGCATGACTGCTCATTTACTCTGAGGCTGGTGGTGTTTTTTACTCAGAAGTTTGTAGATAACTTCTAAAAGTTAAACAGAAAATGTTTTTTATGTATTTAATACACAGTAAATGTATTAAATGGTCACCTTCAAGAGTGTCGGATGTTATTTTTCTGAATAGCTCATTAAAAAGCTGCTTAAAAATCATCAGAATGTAGAAGAAATCGGAGGATTTTAAATATTTTCGAAGTTCCTTGCCAATGACATGAAGAATTACTATGTAATATATAAAAACTTCCTCACCATTTCAAATGTACCCTGAATATCACTGGAGCACCCCTTCCCTCGGTCTGAGAAAAGTGCAGTAAACAGAGAGCTTGCAAAGAATCGTATTGCTCACTATAAATGCTCCGCATGTTTGGTCTTTCCCATTGCTATCACACGTTTTAAATATTCGATTATCATCTGTCTATCATTAATTTCTCTGCTTTAAAACTACAAATATTCTTAGATAAAAGTATCCATTCTAATTTTATGTACAAATACTATTCCAGGAGGCAAAAATGAACTGCAGCTGAGTTCCTTGTGTTTTCTTGGGTTATGACAATGCAGCCAGTAACTCCAATGATGTTTTGAAATGGGTGTACAAGTTGAAGTTTTTTTGTTGATTTTCTCCAATCAACAGAGGGTCAAAATTAGGCATACTGGCAGGAAAACATACATGCACTAATATTTGAATAAATGTCCCACGGCAAGTTGCAGAGAAATATAATTTTATAGCAATGACTTGTGTTTGTGATCTTTGTCACCTTGAAACATACATACATTAATCCTTGATGGCTCACTTGTTTTAAATAGCTTACTAAAGGGATTAGGATGCTGCAAAAAATTATGCTGTGAGCACATTTGACAAAAGCAACTGAAAAAATGTCATTTTGGATTTGCTGCCAAGGAGTAATATCATTAAAGATGATACAAGAAAGAGTTACATTTTTTTAACTATCATCTGTCACCCAAAAGAGACTCTCCAGTAAAGCTATATATATATATATATATATATATATATATATATATATATATATATATATATATATATATATATATATGTGTGTGTGTAAAAGAGGCATATTTTTTCCTTTTAGGTTATTTTTTTGTCTCAGAATTGTAGTTAAGACAGCTTCTGGTCATTTTGCTGCTATGACTTATTCTCACCAAATATAAACCAGAAAATCTACAATGTGAAGTCTTGTACTAGCACATTTGTTAGGTTACATTCACATAGCAGGTCTTGATTTTTTGCTTAAATCCAATTTTTTTGCATTGCCATTCATACTACTAATTAAATGCAACCGCATTCAGACTTCTGTCTTTGTGGTTTATGACCCCAAAGCGACCCATACGTGCAAAGGAAAAACGTTGATGTCACAAAGCAGCGCATTGTTTACGGAAGTAATAATAGATGGAGCCTTCTGTGGATCACTTTTAAAGTTTGTTCAGCAATGGGAGCCAACAATATTGTCACAAAATTATAACTTCATGAAGGAAACTAATGACATGAAAGCACAACTAGTAGTGATGGTCTTTTGTGGAGCATTGACTGCAACTTCTGTAGAGAAGCTTGCTTCGTTGCGTAGTCAGAGCCAGGAATGGTGGGATTGTGATGTGATGCACTTCAGTGACACAAGTTTCCTTCATGAGTTTATAATTATAATTTTCAGCCATTGTTTATGTCCAGATTTACCGCGTCTGGCTTCTGCTGGTGCAAAATTATGGCTTATGTCTCACAGCAATGACAAAAAAGTTGCACAAAATGGGACATGACCGTTATGACTGCAGACTCTTTGAAAATAATAGAATATGTGTCTGATTTAGTTCCACATATGGAAGTGGCACAGATCAGATTTTTTTTTTTTTTGGGGGGGGTAAAAAGATTGAAATCCTGCTTTGTGAATGTAGTTTTAGACTGGACTGGATTAGATTGGATCTGCAGGTATACAGTGTCAGCATGAGGTTGCAACAACTATTTATGTTGTGTCTTACAAGGCAGCTGGAACTTGTTCTAAGTGTCCTCTAATTACTTATCCAGGGTGTAAACCCTAAAATGTAGCTCAAGCTTAAATAGGGAACTTTCTCCTTCATCTCCTCTCTGTGCATTTTTGTTTTTCTTTGTACATTTGATTTATATTCCTGTATTCTTGTTGTTACTGTAAAGACTTTGCATATTTAATTAAAGGCTCGTGTCTGGATATTTGTTGAATGCAGGCTAGAATGCAATGTGCTGCACTGTTGCTTCCCATTCTTTGTAATTTGATCCTTAAAGATGATACCATCAGCGCATAGACAGTCTTCCTTCTTCTCGTTGAAAAGATTTACTTCAAAGCAAAAATTTACACATCGATTATTTTCAGTATAATATCAGTGACACTGAGGCTCTACAAGGACTTGATTGGATGTTTTTGCAACTGTTCTCATTCAGCTGCTTTGGGGTGGCAATGGGTCTGCTACAATGCTGCAGGTCCAACCAACGTGTCGTCTGGTCTCAGCTCCATAACACTGAGCTAGTATCACTTTGAAATAATGATGCTATGTGTGAGCAAATGCATAATTGTGGAGAAGCGATATAATGTTAGGAACTGCAGAAACCACCATTTATCTGTGAGAGGAGCCACAATGCTCCTACGGCTAAAGTTTCGCTGTGGCTGCAGAGATTTTTCTTTTACTTTCAGTAAGTACTTTACTGCAACCTGAGCTTACCTTCCCATTATAGCTTATTAAAGTAATGTGACTAATGCTAACAGCATGGGCTTGTCTGGGGCTGTGGTAATGTGATGGATTGTCAGGCACATTGGAGAGGTTTCTTCTCAGGTGTTTCTACCTTGAAGCCTTTTGTAATAAAAATCCAAATCAACCCAAGAAGTTTCTAATAAAAAAGGTTAGAAAACATTGCTAAGTTATTAGATCACTAATCAACTGTTCCACTATCATAACACTACAGGGGAAGGTTAAGGTCAAGTCTTGTCATTCTCTTTAATAAAACAAACTGAGGGAAATGACCTGATAGTATTGAAATATCTAAGACCAGGCCAAATTTTCTAATGGCTAAAAAAATGTGAATTTGTGTTTCTCCTGAAGCAGATAACATACTGGACAGTTAGACAAGAAAATAAGTAACTTTCTTCTTTATTAGAGTGGTATTTAGGGTTAAACTTGACAAAGCAGCAATTAAGGATCTAAAAAAGAAGGCAGCTAAACTCCAGTGAGTGACTGAACTGAGGGTGCTGAAGGTTTAACAAGGGGGAGGTGTGATGATTAGGAAATCAAGCCAGGTCTGAGGGGAGCAGAGAGAAAATACAGAAGCATAACAATTATAGACCATAATACAAATAGGAAGGTCACTTATACCATGGACATATTTTAATAAAATCTCTCTGATCAGTTGGACCATACTTACTTCCAGCTGTTGAGAAAGACAGACACTCAAGTAAGCAGCTAATTTCTGGTTTCATTTCACTTCCCTTTTAGTCTGCATGACTTCGTGAAACACACACCCACTTAGTCAAGTAGATTAAATGCTAAAATGAAAAGGTGTTTTTTTTTGCTGATCCTTTATTTTGTTTTTTTTTTATTATTTCTCATTGGTGAATGGATAAAAGAAAAACTAAGTCCTCCAGAAAATGACTCATCTTGCAAATGTCATTCAACTTGTGACAGGTTTCAAACAAGAAAAATGTCATTTAAAGAAAGTTTTTAAAGTGCTTTTATAGTGGAGGAATTTTATTTCTCCTTTTTTCACTTTGTAAAATCTATGAAATTCATCACCTGTTCTAACAAATCCATAACTCACATTTCTTACCGTAATGTTGTATTTGACTTAACCAAGTTCTCATTATTATTATTATTATTTAGCTTATTGTTAAATGACTTAATTAATCTAATCATCAAAAATGAGTTTATCATCTTGCTATTTACCAATTTTAAAAGTGGTAAAGGACCTCAGAGGGACCTTATTGTATTTATTTTTTTCCTCCCCAGACTGGTTTCAGTTTTCCTCATTATAAATTGAGAAAGAAATAATGTCTAAATCATAAAATCATTAGTTTTTAGGCTTTTATAACCTTCAGTATTCCTTCAGCACATAACTTGGGAAAAGCCCACTTTCTAACAATGACCCTTTTACTTAGCACAAACTATAGCAGGACAATAACCTGTGCAGCTCAATTGAACTGAATGTTTTTAAACATATTAAGGACAATGGAGAAGGAATCACCTAATGTTTTGTTGCTATTGTCTTTTATTTTAAATTGTATTTTCAGTTTTGTTGTATACCTTGTACTGACTACTCTTTAACATATTGTTTTACATGCCTATTTAAAAAGAGCTGAACTCTCAGGGCCCCAATGAGATATACTTTTATAAATAAATGTGGAAAAAAACCCAGCTTGCACACTGTCGGCTTTAAAAGTTTACTCCAAAGGAGCAATACTTCATTATAATATTACTCAAGTAAAATTAAAGTGTAGCTCAGTACACATACTCCTAAAAGTACATTTATTTCAAAAGCTACTCAAGTAAACATAATCAAGTAAGTGTAATTAGTTACTACTGCCCAAAAGTATGTATATTTAACCATACATACTGGACATAGCTTAAATTTGCACCGCTACAATTTGGACATTAGCTACAATAGATTCCATTTTTTTTTTTTTTTTTTTTTTTTATCATTTATTTATATTTATAGAGTTTTGAGTTTGGCAAAGAAAGAAGCTGAAAATTTCAAAATGCCAATCAAATTTCTGATAGTAAAAGAGACTGCATGTATAAAGATACAAATTTAAATTCTGCATAAGGTTTTTATTTTTAATTGTGAATAGATTGTGTGTGTGCATAGAAATCTGTGTTTATCTGACTTGACTGCACTCTCTTCTGTAAAAGGACCTACCTGAAAACTTGTTTAAGACCAAATTTTTACAAGGTGTTCCGTTTCTATTTTAGAATTTGTATTCCAAAAATAAAAGACAATCTAACATTTTGCAGGTTTGAGAACACATTGATAAAGATGAATATTTGATCCATCTAAGTGATCCTTATTATTGTGCAATCATCCAGCACCACTGTGCATGGTGTGCTATATAGAGTTTAGCCATGGTATGAAAATTTCAGCGTAAAGCTAATGGTACTTCACAGGTGATTATTTAGCTGCTGTTTGATGATCAGTGGTAATCAGTTATTGTAGAGAATTGCATAATAAAAATGATTGCACTGCAGTTAGCTTTAATATAGATGCTGTGGAACAAGGAACTTGATTGCATGTGGACAGCTACTCAGATTTACTCTAATTTAAGGTGAGGATACTACAGACAGATTTTTTAAGAAAATTGATGATTGAGGCATAAAAAGGTCAAATACATCTTGAAACCTAGGCAATTTTGGTGGTGCTTTCATCAGATGAAGAAATTAGGTGCCCTAAAAATACCTGTTTGTAGTACAAACCAATGCCTCAGGGAGTTGTTATTCTGGATCAGAAACGCATTTTTGCAACAAAAACTGCATTCTTGGTACTACCATTCCCCCCCAAAGTAAGAATGCAGAGGCATCACAAATCGATGAAGGGGTGTTGGAATCATTTGTAAAGCAGGGGAACACATTGACAAGGGCAGGATTGGCTAACGCATGGCTAGAGAGCTGTATGTAGCTTTTCTCTCTCTTCTGTGTGGCTCGTGGAAACTTGACTGGTCTTTCAAGCTTCTCATTTTAACTGCAGTTTCTGGAGTATTTTATTTTGAAAAATGTAATCGCTAGTATACGATTCACATTGTTGTTTATGCTTGGACCATGCAGTGCAGTGAGTTGTAGGATTCTTTCACAAAGCAATAAAGGAATAGAATAGAATAGAAACATCCTTTATTGTCCTACAACGGGGAAAGGGAAACATTATCTGTTGCTGTAACAGCAGCAACAGATAACATTTCACACAAAACATTCTTAAAGTGTAAAATAATAATAATAATAATAATAATAATAATAATAATGTACTGTACAAGACTCTAGCAGTTATTAGAAATAGGCATATCAGACTCACGATCATAGGGCTGTGCAACTGAGTCTGATCACTATTTCCAAGAATGTACTTAATGTACATGTGTATTGAACATTAAAAAAAGATAGACTATTTACAATACAGTATATCAGTGCAGAAAGAGATGTGCAATAACAGCAGAGATGTTATTTAAAAATGAGTAAGAACAGCGTAGATGATTGTGCAAATGGCAGCAGGGATGTAAACACTCGATTTTGTTGGGAGCAGTGATGGCTATAAAGTCCAACAGCTATTGGGAGGAAGGATCTACAGTAACGCTCCTTTGAGCATTTAGGATGCAGCAGTCTGTCACTGAAGGAGCTCTCTAGCTCAGCAACAGTTTTGTGCATGGGGTGGGAGACTTTGTCCATCAGTGATCATTTAGCCAGAGTCCTTCTGTCTCCCACTGCCTGCATTGGATTGAGGGGGCATCCTAGCACAGAGCTGACCTTCCTGATGAGCTTATCTAACCACTTCCTCTCAGCTGTAGATAAGCTGCTGCTCCAACAGACAACACTATAGAAGATGGCTGATGCTACTACAGAGTCAAAGAATGTCTTCAGGACGGGGTGATTTTCTTTCTTTCTACTTGTAATGGACCTACCAAATACGGACAGTTTTAACGTGTGGTTGGTATGTCATCACAATTTGAAATGTCTTTTAAATTTTAATTCTGTGGGGAATTTAAATACAAAAATCCCAAAGAACTGACAGCTATTGTGCCTGCTGCAAGGTACAGTGGACCCCTACCTTTTCACGATTTCAGTATTCGTGAATTTTTCTGTGGCGTGTAACTCCAAATTATTCATGATAAATGTTCTCATTTGTATATTTTTTCGTAGCACATATCTGAAATATTTAGAAGAAAAAGCAGCTGCGCAAGCTGAAATACCTTGAAATAATGCTATTTAATATGCTTTTGGCTGGTGTTTGCAAAGGAAACACCTTTCATTTTCCTTACTGCTCACTGGCTGTACCCCCAAGACTAAAACTTGCAATTCCTGCCATAAGCTTTAAATGAAAATTCTTTATGTTAGATTTCTTTAAGCATGTAGGAAGAAATACTGAGTGAAACGTGTATTCTAATGAAAAGCTTGTACAATATCCCCAAGATTTGCAACATGTTATAAAAATTATTCTTTTTTAAATATCAGTTAAGAAATGTAGATAACTGTTTAAGTTGACAGTTCCAAACACAATTACTTCCCAGTACATACAGTGCATGCACATCCATGAGATGAGCATAAGTTACAGTTTTAGTCCTATGTGTTGAAAATCTACTGAATATCGATGCGGGAGGTGGTGCAGAGTGTGAGAGATTGTGGAGACATGATTCATTGTATACATAGAGGAAATGGGAAGTCTTCATTTGAAAGTCAATGCCAAAGCCTAGATGTGCTCTGGGGGATTTAAAACCTCCAGTCAAACTTATGATGGCATCTCTCAGGGGTTTCAGGGAAAACTCTAACAATTTCTCTTCTTTTCTTTTAAAAAGAAAATACTCAAGACTTGTAGCACTTACACAAACATGTGCACAAGCTTTGCCAAGGTCTTGCAGATTTAGATATGCTAGCAAATGCCATTACTGCACTCCTACATATTTTGGATTATATGTTGTGTATGTCGGCTCTTGACAATTTTGACTTCAGTATCAGCCATCAAGTATGCAGTTTCAAGGCGAGATTTTTGTGTTTCAGCCGGTTTTTTGTTTTTTTTTTCTGTCTCAGACACCGCATCCCACAGAAATTAGTCCATTAATAACCCACTTAACACCAGGGTGTTGTAAAGAAACTGATTGACTGTGCTGGCAGAAATGTTAATCCACATCGTTTGGGTTAAATTCAAAGTTAGTAGAAAAGTGTGACAGCTGCTGTTGCTTACATTAATCTAAAGTTTTACAGTCCTTCATGTTTTAGATGTGTCCTTTCTACAGCACTTCATATTCAAATGATTGAATTGCTTTCGTAGCATACCATCACATTCTGCTGCAGCGCGACCCATTGATTCTAATCAGACGTGGCATCAGTGAAATCTATGAAACATGCAGAATAAGGGACCTGAGAACCAATGAGATATGGTTAGGAGTCAGAATGTCCACAGGTGATCAGTGAGTCTTTGTGAGGAGCTACAAAAAATAGTTTTCCAGATTGAACGATTTCTTGAAGATCCATGTAGATACGCTGGAACAGTAGTTCCTCATTCACTATAAGAGACAAAGAGACTAGCATATTTATTCTGGTAAACCTGATTACATTAATATTTACATTTTTATATATTTATTTAGCATCCTACTAAAACTGCTGCAGCCAGGATAAATCTGGTACATGCAATAAGAAGCTAAATAGTTTTATAGGCAGTGTGATGGTGTGAAATGTGTTTGAGGATATTCTACAGTTTGATATAGTGCACACATATCTAACTTTCACCATCTTTTAATGCTGTACGAAAGAAAAATAGAGGTAAATTTGATAACATATATACAACTGATCCATCAACCAGCTCCTGTATTTCCATTAACAGCTAATAGATCTTTTGAGGCTTAAAATTGATAAGAAGAAAACTATGCATTCAAAGCTGAAAATGTGCAGGGAACCTGAAAGAATCAAAAAGCTGAGGGAGTCAACAGAAGTCACAAAAGTAAAGTTTGAGTGTTCACTGTTGGTCCAGAACATCACAGTGACATGCTGCTGTGCTGGTGCAACCTCCTAACCTCCTGTGAGTAGCGTGTGGGCTCAGAAGTCTGCTGCAGCACTGCCATTGTTGTCAGACTCGGTGTCACTCCAGCAGAACAAGGAAGTGGGGTCACCAAGCTGCTGTCAGTCATCTCCCTCTATTGAAGAAAGATGAGCAGGCACTTGAGGCCTGAGATTGCTAAAAAGCTGCAGCTTGCGCTTTGCTTGTGAACATGGAGTAAAATGTCTAAACTGTCACGAAGATTTTAGAGGTGAGCTTCTGAAACTGTCGATATAAATGCAAATAACTGAGATAAATGTAAGACAGAATAAAGTTGTTCATGTGAATAATGATGCACATTTATTGTACTTTTAGCATGTTTACTTGCTTCAACAGGGCTGTTTCTGTGACACATTGTCACTGGGTATGTTCTCACAAAGTCCTTTTTGTTTAATTCATGTCTTGCAAAGGTCTGACTTGTCCTCATGCAACATAATGAATAATTGAAAATGCTTTACACTAGAGGTGTAAAGCGAATATTCGCTCTCTCATATAAATATACTTGGGTTACATCTGTGCTTGCACCAGGGTTGAAAATCTTATCTCCCCACTGCATCACAGCTACTTCATTTAAACACTCAACCTAATTAATCCAAAGCCCTCACTTTAATTGCCTTAATATATTGTCTCTCTTTCAACCTTATCTAGATTTCCTCATGATGTCTATTTCCCCATAATTGATTTAAAAGGAGATGCTATCTCACTGCTGAGTGTGGGGCACGTATTGATAGCTTTAGTGTAAACCAGCGACAGCTTCGTGGTTCTCATTGTCTACGCTAATTATAGCATACTTGATGAATTGCCTCAGCCAAATGGTATTGAACCTTTAAATTGTTGTAGAGGAGCGCTCACCATTCTTGTTTGGTTTTTGACAGGAAAAGACCAATGAAGACTGCCGAATGGTGGTTGGTTGCCATTTTACTGGTGGGGATCTCCGGGCTCAGCGCCACTGGGAGACCCGACAAAGAGGGATTCGGGTCACAGCCCTATCGACCAGTCGTAAAATTCCGACACAAGGTATTGATTGCCTTCTCTTTCCTTTTGCTGTCCAGAATTAGACTTTAGTTTTTGCAAAGTATGAAGATAATTACACAGGGAATTTATTGATGCATTTTTTCTTCAATCCACATTATATTAAAAAAATAAATAAATAATGAAAAATCATTATCCCTTCCTCTGTGCCAGACCGTTTTTCCAAAGACATTATCAGATTAATATGAATCCCATATGAAAATATTATTTCTCTTAGCTGAACATCTTAAGTAAAATATGTAATTGAATGCGTATTGACCAAGTGATAGAATACAACTCCCACAGGCAAAACCTGCTGTTTATTAATTTCCTCCATTGTATTTCAAAGCACAAGTTATTTTTTTAACCCTGCAAAGTAGCTGCTTTGCAGGGTTTGCTGTTTATCTTTGATTTAGTGTTAAACAGTCGAGTCTGTGTTTATTGGTCAGAAAGCAGGTTGTTTGGTTGTGGTCCTTCAGTTTACATTTCTCATAAGACTCTTGCAGTTCTCCTTAATACTAAACGTGTCAACCATCCAGTCTATGACATCCATGACATATCAAAGTTAAGAAGGAGAAAAAAATGTTGCTTTTTTTGCCTTTACTTTTAAGCCTGTCTGACACAGCCTGACTAAAAATTGCATTTAGCATTTATTTTAGTTGGAGGCTGGCAAGGTGGCAAAGCTGCTTGGAGATGAAAGGCAGCGGCAGTGGTTTAAAAGGTTGGTGGCTGAGAGGAAGTAAATATAACAAGATGTCAGAAGGAACAGATGGTGGGAACGTCATTGGAGTATATCTAAGTTTACTAAGGAGCTAAAAGGAATGAAAATCTGTTGAAAAGACGTAATGGTCAGAGACTTACCAATCTTTTTAAAAAGATTTATTTATTTTTTAAAATGCTTTTTAAAAATTTAGAATGTGCCAGTTGTGCCTGTTTTTTTTACATAATTAATTCCCTGAACATATGTTTTATTTTTCAACAGTTTTTTTTCTTTTTTTTTTGTATGCAGAAAGTCCCTTGAAAATGATCTGTTGCAAGGTCGGCCTGGTGAAAAAGACTCAATGTTTTATTCTTGAGCTACAAAAGTCTTCATTTGATTTTCAAACCTAAGATTAAACTTTTTATGTAGCATATTCTGAAGGTCACATGACCAGATTTTGAAGTACAGTTTTACATTCAGAATGAGTGATTCATTATAAAACCAAAGCACACTGATTCACAGAATCTAAAACTGAATGTGAAGGAAGCAGCATTCATGTTTGTCTTTACTCATATACCATAATCAAAAACATTTCAAAATATAGCCAGAACAGATTATTTTCTTATTGATTAATGGCATCTAACATTCAGCTCAATTCCAACTCTAAAAGTAAACCCACCATCCAGGTATATCTGTATCTTTGTAGGATTTGTCTTACTCTGATTACACTTGATAAGATTTCCATCTTGGTAAGAAATGATGTAAAATATAGCACTGATGTCTGGAAAACAGTCATTTGAATGTAGTCACACTTAGAACCAGTTTTAAGCGACATGTCATGAAGTGTTGTGTCATTTGCAAAAAGATGCCCTTCAGCTGTAAAAATACTATTTGCAATGTGATTCTTAAAAATGGGAAATAAAATGGGTCCCAAAATTAAGCCTTGAGAGACTCTTCAGAAAACAGGCCTGAGCTGTTTGTAAAAACACTGTTCACACAAGGTATCATATCAATGAAATATCACTAAGCCTTCCCAACAGCAGCTCATGTTTAAAATCAACAAACATGGAAACACAACGCTTAAAAACCTTACCTGCATATCATCAATAGTAAAAAGTTTGGAAATAGAGTGGCTATTTACTAAAACCCGAGGGAGCTCCACCATTTAACAATTGAAGAACAAAGACTTTTTATGTATATCATGAATGACATTTAACATTGAGACTGATTAAAAATTAGTGATATGCTCAGCAATACAATAAACTACAAAGTCTAAACGATTGTCTTGGGTCAATAGATCACAGTGCTTTATTGGCTGTCAAAGTAGAATTGTCTTTAAAACCAAATGGATCATAGAAAAGGCAATAGAAGGTGGAAAAAGGTATTTAAAACAGTGAGACAGATTTTTGCATTATAAATGGAACCAATATGTTTCCAAGTGTAATGAAATTTATGATAGTAGGTCTGTCAGACAGAGACATTAAGGAGGAAGAGATGTAAATACTCTTATCCTATTTTTACCTGGATATTGCTTGTATATAGTCTGAAAAAACCCTGTGGTGATTCATGCAAACCTGATCTCCATTATCCCACATATTCCAGTTTAAGTCAAAGGAAAAAAAAATGTTTCACAGACTTTCATAGCTATATCTTGTAAAGTGTTTACTTTGAAGTCTGTGGAGAAAGTAATGTGATTTTCCTTGCTCCATGTTCACAGTATTTGGCAGAGGATTTCAGAGATGGAACATTTCTCTTTCAGTGCTCTAAAGTGCAGCTGATCTTATGAGAGAAGTGTTCAGTTACTAGCATCTGCAGAGTCTCAAAAAAATGAGCCTTAGTGAAATGAGACCCATTTTTATATGGGTTGGAATTTGGAAACTTGATCAAAAAGCAGTGCTTCCAAGAGGAGGAAATAAATTTTAAAAAATGTTAAGGCTTCTTAAGACAGATGTTGACATTTTTCAGATCAATCTTACAGCATCAGTTTGATTTTTAAAATAATAAGGTCTTTTAGTTTGAATTTTCTTTTCTTTTTAATTTTCTTTGAAAACAATACCTGCGGCAGGTTGATTACATTACTGAAGCGCAGACCTTACCTTAGCTGATGTTGTCAAAATTTGCACTGTTTTTGGGTTTTTTGTTTCTGCTGCTTAAAGACATATGTTTTTCATGTATTCACTTTTTTTCCTTTGAAAGAAAATGCAAAAAATCGAATTCCCACTTTGTAATAAAATTAGATAAAATGAGATAAAACAAAATTGTTTAATTTAAATAAGTGTTCTGGCTTTAGAAATGTACCTTCAGTGTCTTTCAATTTATCTGACATTATACATATCTTAAATTTGCATAATTATGTATATGTATAATTGTACATATCTCAAATTGTATTTGACTTCTTTTCATATGTATAACCATTTGACCATATAGTGTGAGTAGCTATATATATATATATATATATATATATATATATATATATATATATATATATATATATATAAAATTCTTGTAAACTTTGTTACAGGAGTAGGCAATAATATCAGACACATGGGGCTCCTTTTGCTCTGGTGAGGACCACCATCCCTGCCAGAACGAGAATCTGCATCTTCCTTGCCACGCTCAATTGATTTGTTCTTTTGATATAAATGTAGTCACTTTTGTCAATTTAGCAAGTGTATGCAATTAGCAGGATGCTGGCATTTTACTCAACCTAACTTTAATTTACATTGAGACAGGTGGTCAAAGACAGGTGACGCTTGCAGAGGGTAACAAACTTTTGTAAGTTTAATACAACAGTGAGCTGAAAAAGAATACATTTGTAAGCTGTTTAATTCAGTTGTGTAATTATAATTGTTCCTTTTCTCTCACTGAGAATAGACTGTAATAAAATAAAAACATGCTTGTGTAAAAATTATAATACTTTAAAAATTGTAGCAAGTATGGCTGACAGACAAATATTTGCATTGTCTAATTGGATACAGCGTAGCTGTGTCAGTCAGGTTTCCATCAACTGACAGAATGAAACTTTGAAAATTTGCCACACAGGGAGGTGTGGTTCATTTACAGTTTATTACAGCTGTTTTAAATAAACCAATATCTATTTTTATAATTCTTGCATCCCTTTTTGGATAAGATTATCTCTTACCCAAATTTTTTGTTTGACTTTATTTTTTTCATAATGTGGTGAAACAGTAATTTTCATAATGAATGAATGTCAGCATGTTGTTGGAATGTGACAAGAAGCTACAAAAATGATTTATTTGCTTTTCTGCTCGAATGAAATTAATGCGCTAGGCACTTTGATTACATCCCAGAGGAATGTCATTACAGCATCTGCATACTATTACAATTTGTCTTGTGAGAGGAATGGAAGTAAACTCTGCTCATCTATCTGCCTGTCAGCCAGAGCTGCAGAAATGTAAACTCCTTTTGAAAGAGAATGCCACACTGGAAGCCCTTTCTCCGAATCATGCCGTGTCCTTTTGTTGCCGAGAGAATTCCCTCTAGCCGTTGGCTAGATTGCAGGGAAGCTGAGGTCAGTGACTTGCCAATACAGCTGAATGAGCAGTGTAAATGGTGAGAAATGGAAGATATTGTGTGATTATACAACGTCTAGCTCTAAAACCCTTTTTTGCATGCAAATTTGATTATAAGTATACATTTTTTATCACTTTGAATTGCAATGAAAGAAATGTATTTATGGGGAAAGTGCTTTGAATCAAGTTTGCTGTTGGTTTGTCCCTTCCTTTGCTTTGAAGGACAGTGTGTGACGAGCATAACAGGATCAGACATGACCTCACAAGCCTCCCCACAATGACTTCAATCACCAAGAGTCACTCAGCCATAAACATCTGGTCACATCCTGTGGCTGTTTCAAAAAAAAAAAAAAAAAAAAAAAAAAAAAAAAAAAAAAAAAAAAATCATCCCACCACATTGGGTCAGGTGTAGGACACACATCCTGTCTGCTAATCATAACTGGTTATAGATCAAACAAAGTGATAATTTCTGTTCTCAGGCATCTCCTGTAAGACCTTGAATGATATAAAGAATTGACAGCCTAATATTGCCTTGTCATAGAAGGTTAGCTATAATTTATAATTTAGGAAAATCTGCCAGTCATGAGACAGAAAAGCAATTTCTGGGAGTTTGTTGCTTTTAGATCAAGCTATTATGTCAGGACAAACAAAATGGAAGCAAGGACAACTGAGTGCAAAGCCAGACAATCCAGCTCTGGTTTAGCCACATGGCAAATCTAGATTAGCAGGGGATAACCAGAGAGATGAAGAGGGAGTGGGCAGTGAGCAAATGAGATTGAGATAAAGAGGCTGGGAACGGAAGAAACTGAAAGAATGAATAGAAAGAAAAGGCTTGATGCTTGCAGGCTTCAGAAGGTTGTTTTTATCCTTAATGTGACTGCTGTCTGTATTCTTCCAGTCTTTTTCCTTTGCTGGTCAGTTTTAGTCATAACCCTCATCACTGATGTTGATGCGGTGTACAGTTTCCAGTTCCAGGTTGTGCATCTAGTTTTTCTTATACTGGTACATTTTTGAACGTCACAAGTAAATTTATTTTAGCAATTAAATTCAAGAAGTGAAACTTGTACAGATTAAATTCACACAGTGACATGTTTTAAGGTCTCTTAATTTTAATTACAGCAAAGTAAAACCCTGAAATTTCTTGGAATATTACAATATTACAAAAAAAATGATCAAGTATTCTGAAACATATGTGCATGTAGTGTGCATCCATGCAGTGCTTTTATTTGGATTTAAACCTGAAAATTTTAAGGTAGGGGCAATTTAAAGCAGGGGTCAGGATCCCCCGTATGTTGTGTGATCTTAAGTGATCTCTAGAAATTAAACAGAATTTCAGAAAGTGTTGCCAATGCCACTTAAATGATCATGTTTGTTACAAGAACTAATAAAGAGCTTAAATTAGAATAGAAGGTGTTGAGAATGTTAATTGCATGTTTTTGTTCGAAAGAACGAGATCGCGGATATAAGCGGCTGAAATGAGTTTCTTCTGCAGGGTGTCTGGGCTCTCTCTTAGAGATGGGGAGAAGCTCGGTTATCTGGGAGGAGCTCAGAGTGGAGCCGTTAAGCAAGTTAAGGGGACTCAAACATCTGGTTAGGATGCCTCCTGGATGCCTCCCTGGTGAGACGTTCCGGGCATGTCCAACCAGAAGGAGACTCCAGAACTTGTTGAAGTGGCTGGGGAGAGGAAAGTCTGGTCAAGGGGGCGCACAGCCCCAGACTAAGCAGAAAAGGATGGATGGATGGATGGATGGATGGATAGATGGATGGATGTACTCGGGTACAGAGTAGTCTTTTTGTCAAATACTTCTTTACGCTAGAAAGTTTTTGCATGCTTTTTACTTCTACTTGAGTAAAACTATATTGAAGTAGAGCTACTCCTACAAATTATCTATGTTTCGACCACACAAAACTTGTAGAGCAACCAAAATTTGTACTCCATTAATTAACTACGAGTGCTATTTTGTGATACTTTGTGGTGTCTAGTTTTTGTTTTTTTAAATTGGGTATAAAAAATGTATCTCTTTAGACAAAGATCTATAGATGGTGATAAAGTAGCATCCAGTTTTCTGCTAATTTAAAATGTGAGCATACCTGATTTTATGATTCTATCATTAGACATTGCTGTATAATTAGCTGTTTGTGGAGAATTGAAGGCCAAAAGCATTTGATTAGGACAGCAAGTCTGACACAAGTCCCACAGGAATGAGATGAGCTGAGAAAGATGTGGAGATGGATGTGGTCAGTCAGCCAGTGAGTTGTGACGTGGCAGAAGAAGCAGAAGTTGTGCAGCTGGGTGTTTTAGTATCCCCAGAGTCTCGGGGCAGAGGAGACAAGGCTGCCTGTGGCTCAGGGGAAATCATTCTTTTTAAACAAATCATGTGTGAACACTGTCTGCAATATGCAAATGAGCCTCTTTTGAAGTCTTTCTTTCCTGTACTGTGAATCTAAATGTCATCTCCCATAGAGAGCTGTTGTGGGGCAACCAGCTTGTGCCTGAGAGCAACAGGCATTTTCAGCTCTTCTTCCTGTTGTGTTGTTTGGTTAACTAGGTTTCAGAAAAAGGAAGAAAATGATTGGCAGAAAAAGGTTGTTACCTTTCATAATGTTTTCTTCGTTGCATCGTGTTGATTTGGTCAATCAAAACCGTGGATGATGAGGTGAAGCCACCTGCTCCTCTTCTGTTTTCTTCTAATTAGGTTCCCAGGAGCCAAACAGCTTTATTCAAGAGCAGTTTGGATATCTTTTTAAATAACAACCACTATTTATTTAATTTGAGTTCTTATTTTAGACACAGTTTTGAACACAAATTACGTGCTGCAATAATTCAATAATTACTGTGGTATTTGTCTGGAGGATTTTGGACCATTATTCTGAAACAGAAAGTTTTAAACCAGACCGAAGTCAGACTTTTTCCCCAAAAAGGAAAACATGTTTTAAGTTGTTTCTAAATTTCTATAAAGTGTTCTGTAAAAAAAAAAAAAAAAATTATATATATATATATATATATATATATATATATATATATATATATATATATATATATATATATATATATATATATATATATGCAAAATAATTTATATGCAAATTTGATTATTATGTTGGTAACTTTCAGCCTCAGTGGAACAGATTTTCAGGTAGTCTTCACATAGAATTTAAATGTTAAAACAACTCCATTCATTTGGGTGTTTTGGAATTTGATTAGCTGCAACAGTTTCACACTTGCAAACTAAATCAGATTCTCATATCTTTACTATGACAGGTAAGCCTCAACACTGTTTCAGCATAACCTAAGGCAAAAGATATAACATTTCTAAACTTTAACTTCCTTGTGTGCACTATTATTCATCTTATATATCTTTAACACATGTTCAATATAATACACAAATATTCTGCAAAAATCTAGGACCTGTCTAATCCGGTTATATTTGGCAGACTGTGTCTGTGGTCCATTACTGACTGTAGACCCGTTGCATAATGCATCCTCTCCATAATAAATCTCAACAAGAACCAAAGTCTTCTTTACAAGAATAATGAACTATGCAGATTGCACTATAGAGAAATCAAATATTTATGCTTCTTTCATTCTTATTCATAGATTGTGGAGAGCAGCTACTTGGAAAAGTAGCCTTGATAGAAACATTTTTCACAACTTCGGTCAGCATTCATGCTCTAAATGTGGGAAGATTTCTCATGGGCGTCGACTTAAAGTACCGTAGTCATTGGTTCTTCTCTTTGAGAAAAGATTAGTAGCGTGATTGTTGCCAAATATTTGGTCAAACAGAGTTTAGAAGAAAGAGTGATAGGAAATAGTTTGGGCTGGTGGGAGTGAATAGGATAAAATATCTAAAGGTAAGAGTCCTGCATAAAAATTTAATGGCTGTAAAAGAAAAAAAAAAAAAAAAATCAGTTTCGTAAAACAGAAATTAGCCCAGTCTGTACATATATGTTAAACAAAGCTGAAAAATTAAACAGCAGCGATGATTATTGACCTATACCCCTATATGGTATTTTATTCAAGGAAAGAAAGAGCTATTTTAAAGAGGTTAGAACGTTTTGTCTTCAGTGCTGATAATAAATTTGTCTTTAAGTCTAAAAGTGGAACAGATATGTGGGTTTTGTAAAACAGACATAATTCCACACTTTTTAGTTCTTTTTTATGCCTCTAAAATATTTGATTGTATAAATCATGTTATTCTATAAGCTATGTTAAAGAGGGGTCTCTAAATTTTTAGTAAGAATCTTGTCCTTTTGGTATTCTCATCATTCTATGCACATAAAATGGGTTATCTGTGTGTCTGCCCCCTTTAATGTTTCTCATGAGGTTAGACAGGGGAGTATTTTGTTTCCTCTTTTGTTTAATGTTTATATCAGGGGTTTTGAAATCCAGGCCTCGACGACCAGTGTCCCTGGTTCAACAGACCTGTATCAAATGGTTGAGTTACCTCCTCAGAATCAGTCAAGTTTTCCAGATTCGTACTAATTACCAGATTTTTTGACTCAGGTGTGTTGAAGAAGAGACACATCTAAAAGTTGCAGTATACTGGCCTTCAAGGGCTAAATTTGAACACTCCTGGTCTATATGGATGATATATCACATGTATTGAATGATTGTGTAACAGCATGTACAGTTGGTGATACCTTAGGTAACCATTTCATGGATGCAGATTTAGTGATGCTCTGTTCATACAGTGCTGGCCTTGAATCACTATTGAGGGTCTGTTCCCATCATGTATTAGAGTGTGAAATTCATTATAAAGCAGAGTAATATTTTCATTACTGAAAGCAGAAAAGACCAGAGTGTAGTATTTTGATTAAATACTTAAGATGTTTATATACTCAATGACCTGTCTGATATGGCCATTTATAGACGATGCTGCTTAATGTGTCCACAAGTTAGTGTACTGAGAGGTAAACTTGCCATGTGTGGTGTGCCAGTAAAGATTAGACTCTTTAAAGTTTATTGTGCTCTTATGTATGCTATCCATTTGTGAAATAGTTACATAGAAGACAGCATGTGGAAATTCACAGATGGAATGATAAAACAACGTTGCTGCTTAAGATGTCGAGATGGATCAATGCAAGCCAGTTGTGTGTTATATTACAAACAATTAAGAATAAAAACTTATAGTAAAACTGCAAAATATCTTCAATGCTGCAAAAGAAATTGGAAGGCAATAATAGCCATGAACTTCTTATTCTTCATACAACTGAATCTTAACAGGACCTTTTCTAACAAAGTGTCCTTACTGCAGCTTTTGAAACATAAAATGCAGTAGATTTCTTTATTATGTTGAAATCCTTGGACATCAGTGTCAAAGCTGTGAAGAAGTAACAATTCAATTATATGCTGTATTATATGATGAAAGAACTTTGTAATAAAAGGTCAATAGAGCACAATGTCTATGATACAATGCAATGTACAAATTCAACTAAGAGATGTTCTTCCATATAACAGGATGTTGAATATGGTGTATGTATTTTCTTGGGTTTATTATAACATAATTCATTTTCTTCTTTTGTTTTTATTCCAACCAGGATGGGATCCCGGAGAGCTTGAGGGTAAAGGGTGAGTTTCCACCTCTCTTTCTTGTGCATTGATATGTATGACTCTATTTTGTAAGATGTATGGTTATCTAGTTGAGGTCACCTCAGGCAAAGAACATCTACAACAAAACTTTCTTTTGTGTGCTACTGGCGCTGTAAAGTAGTTATGAATTAAAGCTTTTGTACACTTCAAAGCATAAAGGTAGGGCCACCCCAGTCAAATGTTCACCTCTGAAATTCATTTTGAAGTTTTAGTCTGACATTTTATTAAAGTTAATACAATCAATGCTGTCTACAGTTCTTTTCAAAATAACATGTCAGTATCACTGTTTTTGTTAGAAATTATGTTTCTATAAAGCCAAATATTTTATCAGCAGTTTTAACAGAAAACCAACAGATTAATGGTCACGATGGGGCTGATTCTCTGTAATTGAAACTGTCCAAATAAGTGTGGAAATCAATAAGTTTATTTATCTTGTGAAAAGTCAAGTGTCCATATGCTGGTTATAGTGTATTCTATAATGTCTAATTCCAGATATTGTTCGGAAGAACAGCCTAATTTGAAAAAAAAAGTTGTTTGGAGAGGTGAAAATCTGCAAAGTGCAGAAAAAGATTGGCTACACAATTAAAATAATCTCAAATGCTACAAAAATCCCAACAATCTGAAAACAGAAAATTGCTATTTCATTAAAGATAAACTATGGAAAAATAACTTGGATGAGCTATGTTATACTTTTGCAAAACATGCACAAAAAATAGGCCTTTGTTGGCAGAAATTACCCAGGCAAAGTCCTACCGGTTCTGGGGGTGCAGCTGATATAACCACGTACAGCAGATCAACAACAGATATAGAACGTTTCATCAAGAGTTCCTGATAAAAATCATTTAAAAATGCTGTCACCAGGACCCCAGGCAGATAGCAGGGATTATGCTGGGACATCCTTGCCAAAAGGTTTCACACAAGAATCCCAATATGAGCACAAGATGTTTTCCAACAAAATCAGTCGATTTGACAGAACGATAGCATCTTTTAATAATATATGCAGACAAAATCAAAAGGTTAAGACATTCAAGTCCAAACATCCTCTCTGGTATTCTTTTTTCAGTTTTTAGTTATTTTTTCCTTCATGCAGCCCAAGATGTGCTTCATACCAGAGTTTTGTGCTGTATTATATGGCCTGGCCTGTAGAGCTGTTGGGCCTTAAAACAGACACACATCATTATTATGGCATGAATTTTCCTGGTTTATATTGGTAACATTGATTCAAGTACTGAATACTGTGTAGTTTTTGAAATTTGCATTATGTAGGTGCCTTTTTTTTCTCCTTCAGCATTTTGGTTAAATGTTTACGCAGCCCAGCATTACCAGTGTGATGCATTGTAGTTATTGTTTCAGTGCATTTATTTGCAGCCAGAGGTTTAGTTGAGGTGTTTGTGGTGTACTCTACATTGTGGAAAAAATGAGGTGTGAAATATTTTGAAGTTCAGAAATTAATTATCATATTTTATAATGGAATACTGTGTCAGCTTGAGCCACACAGTTTATTCTGTGATGGTCAAATAACTCTAAAAGTGTTAAACTCTTTATATCAGCAATGTGAGGCAGTTTTTAATATGCAGTTTGTAGTTTTAGGGTTTACTGGGCTAGGTTAAAGACATTCAAGTACTGTGAGAAGACAACAAAAAAGCAGAAGTGTTTATATCTAACAAAGTGAAACCCCTATTTCTGTAAAGGGAGGAGGAGTTCACATTGGCATACTTCCATGATTCATTTCTGGTGAGTTATTTCAGGAAGGGGACAGTGAAGTGGAGTGGATTCAAGATTCTATTGATTCTGATTCATTTTCAGGTTTGAAAGTCCCTTCCATCCTACCCCCCTGAAACCAAAAATTCTTATATTCAAAAATGATTCCTCTGTTCTTAAAACTCCCTCTATTTCTTTCCAGAATAAGCAGTGCGAGTATACACCAGTAAATACTTTCTGGGGTTGTTTTGGTATCTTTGTCTAACGGAGGCTTGACTCGATATTCCTAATGCATATATTGAATTTAGAATAAATATTTTGTCATAAATATATCTGATTACTCAGTTAAAAAAAACATAAATGTAAAGCTTGCTTAAAATAATGGCTAAATTTGCAAATTTCAACCTTTCCTATGTTTCTGTCCTGAATTTGGATCTGGAGTTAAATTTTGTAAATTCCAAGTTAGAAAAAAACAAAACACTCACTGATGCTGGAATTCCAGTTTGGAAAGTTGGAGGTTCCCAACCCACTGTGATTCATTATGGCTGCACTCATCATACTCAAGGTTGTAGAAATCAACATTTTATATGCAATGTGTTTGTATCGAATTGAGCCAGAGGCAAACCTAGTACTGTACAGGAGTTATTTATTTATTCATTTCTGTATTTATTTATGAACGTGTTCCCTTTAGAGTTTGAATGCATAAAATGACAGACTTTATCTGCCTGTCATCCTGATACTGGTTAGGACAACAACTATTAACCATTCCCACTAGTTTTCTGACTTGTAACTATTGCAAGTGGAACTTAGTGAAACATAATTCCCAAATCCAAATTCTAACTTCTGAGACAAATTGAATGCAGCATAATGGGATGCTTTTTTGCTTCCTGCTGAGGCCAGCATGCAAGTAGTTTTGGTCATGCTTTATTGCTTGAATGTTATGAAACCAAATAGGAAGAAGAAGCACAGCTGCACTGGTGTTGGAGTAAACCTGAGGCCACCTTCTGTTCACTGTTTTTTTTTCTTCTCATCTTTAATCTCCAAGCTTCCTTGACAACTCCTCATACTCCTGCATTGTATTTAGAGTTTTCCTCCCAAAGTGTATGGCAACATGTTGGTGTACATAAGACTTTCTCAAAATCTGGAATCAGCTTACAAGTTTAATAAGTTGTAATTTTAATAAAATTGATTTAAAAGGGATTTACTCTTTCCTAGTTGTTCCAGAACTTTGACCTCATCTGAAACCCCTGACAGATTCTCAGTTATCCAAATCTCAGTCTGTAAAATGCATAAACAGATATTAACTTAAATTATCCTTTCTATCCTTGTTCTGTCCTTGTGTTCCAGTGATAGATGTATCAGTATATTACTGGAGAGTTATATTTATCTGTCCTTGGTTTTTTTCTAGTTTGCTCTGATTTTGCTGTTTGGGGAAGATGCATAGTTGAAACAATTTAACTAGATCAAAATATGAGAGAACTTTTTTTTCATTGTGTAAAAATATTTTTTTTTGTTCAGTTGTAATTTACCAAAAATATTTTTCAGTTTGCTAAATGCCAGAAGAATGTGAGACAGTACCTTAGTTTTTTTCTTTTTTTAACTTCCTTTAAATTCTATAATTTACATACATCTCAGTATTGGTCGAATTGACTTTAAAACTGTATGAATTGGGTCAAATATTTTGTTTGTTCTTCCACAAACACCTCACAATAGTTTGCAGGAGTTTTGGCCCATTCCTCCTGGTAGAACTGGAATAATTGAGTCAGGTTTGTTTCACTTTGCTTCCACACACATTTTCAGCTCTACCCAAAAATGTTAGATTTTGTGATGACCAATCTGAACATTGATCTTTGACAACTTTGTAACTAATCTGAGGTTATTTTTAGGATCAATGACCATTTAGTTGTTCCCTCTTTATATTTCATTTCAACATCTTCCTCCTTCCTTCTTCGTCTTTCCTCGTGAATACCTCTATTTTGTGAAGTGCACCAGTCCCTCTTACAGTAAAACACCTACACAAAATACTGCTACCATCCGACTTCACAACTAGTGTAATATTCTAGGGATTACAAGTTTCACCCCTTTTTTCCTCCAAATGTACCAAAGCACATTATAGGGAAATACTTCTATTTGTTTTCATCAAACAACAGGAAGTGTCACCAAAATTTATAGTTTTTGTCCCTGAGTCCCTTGCGCTTGGTGTAGCTCAATTTACCTCAACTGCTGATGATGTGAATTACCTGTCATGGGCTTGGAAAACAATGACATCCTCATCTAGAGTTTTCCTAATTGTTTTAAAGGTTTAGTCATTACAGTGTATATAAACTTCCAAATTTAAATAAAATAATGAATTCTGTGTAGAAATATCTTATTCATTATTCTGGTATTTACTTTCTAACAAGTTCTGAAAACCATATATGACCTAAAAACAGGACAAGTTTAGTTTGATTTCATGTAAGGTGAAAACATTGTCTTTGTAGACAGTAAATCTAAATGTCTGGGTTTATCTGTATGTTGCACAGTTCCTGTAAATGTGTGTTGACAAAAGTTGCAGTAGGGCTGGGAATAAAAACAGCTAAGGTTAAACAGAATCCCTTTCCTCTTGTAATAAGTGTAACCTGACATAAAATCAGAAGATGCAGCGTTTAGAAACCCATATCCTGGATTGTGTTGATGCTTAGAGGTCACTGCAGTTGAACAGCATGAATTACTCTTCTGGAACTGGTTACAGTCTTTCCCTTTTTGAACACTGCAGTCTAATGAGGAAAAAATATGCCAAATCTGAGTTTTGCCTTGGCATCCAGTAACATAATACTTCACCTCCCACCCCCCCCAAATCTGCAGCATATTTCTACATACAGTGATTAATCAAAGCTGTATTTGGCACCGCTGTCTCCAACCACTTTCATCTATGAGTGGACAGTGGATTTTTTGGAAAAATTAATGCACTAATGCCCTCTTGTTGGTTGACAAATACAGTTCATTTATCTTTATGTCACCTGTCTAATGTATTTTCTGTCTCCTCCCAACAAAAGTCAGTGTAGGGCAAAAGGTAGTTCAGCGGCCCAACACGGCTGCCACTGAGTGTTTGAAAGGGCTGCTAAATGGACGGACTGTATGCCCATTTTTCTTCACCAGGGAAGGTCGAAGCCGTAATTGTAGAAGGTGCATTACCATAAAGGGCAGCCCCAGCTGTCTTCTGTGATTCAATTCAATGCACTATGTTCTGTAAGCTGAGAGCAGGGAAAACTTTGGCCAGTTTTCAGCAAACACATTTCCAGTCTAGAAAACGAGAACGGTGCAGAGGTCATAAATAATTCAGTTCTTTTTTTCTTTTTTGAATACCTCTTACTTTTAGTCAGCAGGGTCAAAGTTGGTCTAAAAATCTAAGGTTTGTAAGCTGTTGTCATGTGCATGGA
Source organism: Anableps anableps (assembly GCA_014839685.1). NCBI lineage: Eukaryota > Metazoa > Chordata > Actinopteri > Cyprinodontiformes > Anablepidae > Anableps > Anableps anableps. The sequence continues at coordinate 35,887,966 of CM026074.1, forward strand.
TTCTGTACTGACAATAAAATAATTTTTCAAAAGACATGGAAGCTGCTCAAGAGTTCAGAAATTTAGTTGAAATATTTGGGTGACAAATAGATGAATTTTGTGGTTGTGTTTTAATAAAGCCAACCAGAGAATACAAAGTTTGCAACTTCATGTGTCCCCTACCTAAAGGACCAGCATAATTTTGAGAATTTTTTTTTTTTAGTTAAGAATTAAGTCTGCCTGTCCCATACGTACCCTGTCTCTCACTCTAAGACTGCTGGGATAGACTCCAGTCTCTCTGAAAGGGGTAAACTGATTAGAGAGCATGGCATTCCAGAAATAAAACTTGCTAAAAATGAAAACCCTGGTGTTGTAGAATGATGAATTATGACTCTTATTTGTCTTTTCATGCATAACTGAATGTGCCTCAGACTTTTGTATCACTCAGACTGTGATAAACTATCAACCCGTCCAGGGAAAATTGTGCTCGGCTTTTTAATTTTGAAGCAATTAAAAAAGTAAATGGTTGATACTTACAGATTTATTTTTCCTTTTTTAAAGAGAAAACATTTTTGAAACGCTAGATTTAAGAAATGCAGAAAACCAACAAATACAGCCATTTTCTAGTGTGCTCTAATTGGAGTCCCTGTGTGTACCACAAAGCTTAGCTTGTTATGCAATCAGCATCCATGCCTGGGGCTGCTACTGAAAGGAAATTTCATAAAGATCGATTGATTTTTAGCTATATCAAATACCCTGTGGAACTTGTTAAAATGATCTGTTCTCATTCCATATGTATGAAAATCCAACAACAGTCATGCTCTAAATGAGATTCACTTGTGCTGGAATGTTGAATAAATGAGAGATCGTGAAACAGAAATATATCTTTTTCACTATATAATTAAAGTTTATGTTCTGCTGATATTAGATTAGAACAGGTGGGAAAACAATGATTTAGTTTTGGGTTAGCACAAATGTAATGTTCAGTAAAATTAACTGTAATCTGGAGATGCGTTCTTCTGAAATCTGCTGTGGTTGGAGGTTAATCAGATTTGTTGGGTCACACCTGTTTAGTGGCTGGTCCGAAATTAATGCAACAGTATTTTTTACACTTTTACTAATTCTATATTGCTGATAAAATTGTCAAGTTGAAACACTGCGTTTTTAGCTAACTTTTTGTGTTAGTGGCAAAATACGTCCACCAATCCTGACCGACCTTTTCCTGTATCTTTTCCATTATTTTGCAATTTATTTCAATTTTGTCCATATTTAATTATACTTTACTTTGCTTGCATCTTGCAGAGGTTCATCTATGCAGCAGGAAGATCAAACATTTTGGTCCAATGTAATCCTTTTGGAATAATCTATATTTTATAAATTACAGCACAATAACATTACCTTGATGTTATAAATTATTGTCGAGAGGAATTTATACATCTTTTCTGAATGGGCTGTCGAAAACTTGCGCAGCTCTTGCTTTGAACTTTGAATGTTTATGAACCCCAGCTCTGCTTAGCCTTCAGGGATTTGTGTTTATCCTGGTGTTAATTCAATAACTGACTGCTTGTGTTTTCTGGAGCTCAGCCTGAGTAAATTAGGCTCATCGATTATGTAGTCTTATTTTTCTGGTTGATTTTTGCAGGTCTTTATAAAGGATGGTAGAAGGAATGGTGCTTTAGTTTAATAGGGCTCACTCAAAACATGTTTGAAAAATAAGCTTCAGTTGCTAGGTACAAGACATCAGAGCATATTCATAGCATAGTTGCATTATATAGCAGGCAAAAGTGAAACTTGAGTACCAGGACAGTGTTGGAATATAGTAAGGCCTGTCTGATTGAACTTCAATGTATTTTGACTGCTTTTCTTCAGCTCACTAGAAGTGTCTATAGAACCACAGGTCTTGTCAAAAACAACTTGTTTATCTACTTAAGATATTCAGAAAGCTTTGAATTAAACCAAAAGCTCTGAAATCCTGTTTCCTCAGATACTTCAAGCAGCAGAATCCTTTTCTCATTGGTTTTATAATACGACATGTCCCTACTATTACCTCAGGTCCTGTTCTGATGCAGTCAGTCAGTCAGTCAAACTTTATTTAGAGCACCTAAAATACAGCCAAGTGTAACAAAAACCAAATCGCTTGAATAATACTACTAAAAACACCAGAGGCACAAACATTAGAAATTTTCTAACTCAGTAAGCCGACAAAAAGAATAATCATAATATTATTTTTCTGGCCACTCAATATTGATACACCTAAATGTGTTTACATTATCAACCATGGTAAGTTTCTCTGCTTTTGTGTAAAGTTGCTTAAAGATTTTGAAATCTACTTTCTCTATAAACACCTGGAGAACATCTTCATCTGCTTAACCCCTAAAGCATATCATGGGGATGATTTCTTCTTGAATGTTGGTGAATTTAGGCTGCACCATGGTGCAGTTGTTAGCACTGTTGCCTTGAAGCACGAAGGTCCTGAGTTTGTCTTTCTGCATGGAGTTGGCATGTTCTCCCAACTTTAGCTTCCTGCCACAGTCCAAAAACATGACTGATGGATTTATTGGTCTCTCCATATTGCCCTTAGGGGTGTGAGTGGTTGTTTGCCCTCTGCATCTCTGTGCTGCTCTGTGATGGACTGGGAACCTTTCTGGGGTGTACCCTACCGCTCACCTGTTGACCACTGGAGATGAGCACCGGCCCCCATGCAACCCTGCATGTGCAAGTGGGCATAGATGATAGATGAACAGATGGATGGTGCAGTGGTGGACAATGCTAACCAAAAAAGTTAGCTGTGCTAACTCTGAAGCACAAATCATACACATTGGTTCCACTATTGCTAAAGCACTAGCGTCAATTCAAATTAAATATGCCCTTGAAAGACTACAACCCCCAAGCACCAATTTGATTTTGACATAATTTACATGTTCTATAATACCCTTAGATGTTATATTTGTTTGCATGTTGTTCTCTACTGTCCATATTTTTTTGTTCCTTATGTTTCTTGTTTGAAATGAAGTCACTGGGGGGAAAAGAGAGAATGTGAGGAGAGGAAACGGAGCTGCAGTGTAAACAGTCTTCACCCACTTCACAATAGGAACATGAATGTTTGACCACTTAAAGAATTCTTAACTGTTGATAACCAAAAATTCAGTACATTTACAAAACAGCCAGGTAAATTAGCACTTTAGAATTTATCTGGAAAAATTAATTTATGGGAAGCTAATTATGGCAAACATTTTCAAAGTTAGCAAAAGTTCTAAATGAATAAGTAGCTTCCCTATTGGCGTATTAGCAAAAGTGTGGCGATGGATGGGTGGATGTAAGTAAATTAATTCCATCATGGCTCACGGTGGGGACGTTCCATATATAAGTCCAATGCCAGAAAAGACCAGGGGTTTCATTTATAAAGCTTGTGTAAATGCAAAACTGGGCCTGAAACTTACATACGGCACTTTCCACGCAAAGGTTTTGATTTATAAAACACAAACTTGACATGAAAATGTGCGGTACCTCACGCAAACTCTGACCCATAGTACTATATACGCTTGTTTTGGAAACTAGGGCGAAATGCCGACACAGATGGTGAGGTGGGGAATTGAAGCCACACTTCATCATGATTCCCTCAAATCTTTAACAGATAGAGATCAGTCCCTAGAAAGGATTTATGTTTGATTTTTCTTTTTTGTGGTTTGAGATGGATCTGTTTATGAATATTAATATAATCTAACCTATCTTAATAGCATGTTAACAGTAACATGTAACATTATTTTTTCTTGAGTATAAGTAAGCAGCATGCTCCACTCTGACATGAAATAGTTTTTCAGCCTACTTCACAAATAAATGTCTATTGTAAAGAGCCATCAGACTTAATGGAAAACATTATGGCCTGAATGTCCATAGTACAACCAGTCGAAAAGAAAATAATTAAAAAGGATCACTAAAGTTATATGCCCCTAAAGACACATATCACCTTTAGACAACAGTTTATCATCTTTGAGTGTTCTTATTACTGCATCACATCGTTGAGGTGAAACCTCTGCACCAGACCCAGCTTCTTGTTTTGTTGCCTCGCACAAATGTTTGTCCGCCTAATCTTTGTCGTCTCCCCTTCTCTAATACACTGACACAATGCATTAATTTGTATGCATTGCAGTCATTTTACCTCCACCAGACCCAAGTCCAAACCAGACACACATGAATAATTCAAAAGCTGAAAAAACATTGAGCTCTAAATTGTATATTAATTCTAAAATTGCACACTACCCCCTGGGACTGGGATACAATTTTAATAACTTGTCACAGCTAAACCAAAGAGCAGAGCGTTTCGGTGCTTTTCTCAGACAGAATTATTTGATGACTCCCTGTTGTTCCATTTCACTACACATTTTTACCAAAATTTAATTTGTAATGGCCTTCATACGGTAAGACTCAAGACACTGTAGAAAAAGGGAGTAGAGCTTTTTTATGAATGTGGGGGTGAGGTGTCTTAAAGGACAGAAGTGCAGCATTAGTTTGTAAGAATTGTGTCTCACATGACTTGCAGGACTCTGTGTAGTCCTGCAAGTCACCTGAAACCCTTGGCCCACTCAACCCTAAAGGTATAGTTCAGGTTTTGGGAAGAGGGGCAGATGTGTGTATTTCATAGCAGAGATGAGATGGCCTGAGAGCTGTGGTCCAAGTTTGTAAAATTAAAATGGGTCTGAAGAACTAACAGTGGCCTCTGGTTGGTTAACCTGAAAGTCTGAGTTGATGAGTAAGCTCTGACAGGTCTGTTTTAAATATTTTCAAGTGATCTCTCAAAGTAACTGGTAACCAGTATGAAGACAAGACAGATGTTTCCTTCTACTTGTTCCAGTTAGGAGTCTCGCTGCAGCGTTTTTTACTATCAGAAGACAACACAGACTCTGTTTCAAATGGGTGAAAAGTCCTTTGCAATAATCAAAATGGGAAATAATAGCATAGAAAACCAGAAAAAGTTGTAAAATCTGTCACTATGGATAGGGCTTCAGTTTATCCTGAGCCTCTGAATTAGGTTGTTGAGGACTTTAGTGTGCCCCACAGTGGTAGTCCATCTTCCTCCCCTGTTGTAATTGCACTTGCATTGTGTTCCTGATAAAAGTCAATTCTAATTAGTCAGCCAGGATAAAAACAATACAAAAGAAAAAAAAAACAAAACGACGAGACTCGGCACTTTTTAACAAGACAAATATTTGGGGGATTTTTGGGTTTTTTTCCAGACAGTCTTCCAAGGAATCACACGTTTTTGAAGAGTTGTTTTTCTTTTTATTGGATATTTTGACTTTAAAAAACAACTGTATTTTAAATCAGAAAGTGCAGATTTGAATTGAAGTTTTAGATTTAATTTAAGAAAAAAGAAATAGCTTCTGTTTCACCTTCCTTAAAGTTTTCATTTTCCTTTTTTGTCCGACATATGAATTCACTAATTGTGTAAACAGTTTATTTCAGTGATGGCTATGAGGGAGAATACTAATGTTCACATAAACTGACTCTACCGGGACATTAGATTAACATTTAGGAGCCATTTTGGTGTGTACTGTTATGACAGGCAATTTGTTTTCAGGTCTTCTGGTTGCTTAATGAACTTTCAGTTAACGTTAAACTGCTCATCTGAATATAATACAGACAAGGGTGGAAAGAAAAGGTGAGTGATGGGTGTCATGGTGATCATCAGGACTGCCAAAGGAAGCAGAACGTACTGCATATTTAGCAGGATCAACAATATTCCCATCAACACTCTTCTCCAGTGTATAAATGACTCCCAGGATGTTGATAAGCATAATTTTTTGCAAACCATATCCTGAATGTGTATAATTAAATGGAGTGAAACGAATCTAATTGAGATTCATCAATAATTTGTAGTGATCTGCATGAACCCTTGCTACTTACAGTGGATAATGATGAAGGCTTGGCAATAGCAGCGCTGGCGTTTCCATCTGAAGGTCAGCACAGTAATCATAGGAAGGAACATTATCCTGAAGGTCGGTTCCTGCTTTCAGCCAACATTAACTTTAATGTACCTTTCATCTGAATGGCAGGACTGCATCAGTGTCAAAACATGAAAATTACCCCCCAGGGCTCTCCGCTAGTTATTTTATTGTACATACTGTCCAAAATCACTGTTACTTTTTAAAGTTGTGTTTATTCCCATGCTGGAATACATTATAAATGTTTCTTTGAAGTCTTGATCCAACTTTCTTTTCTAAGCCTGCCAGGAATCATCTTACAGCAGTGACAGCCACCTTCATATCCCAAACTGTGTTTGGGATAAAATTCAAATAGGTTAAATGAGGTGGGAACTGGATGGAGTTTCCTAACACACTCCACTTCCAAAGCCTCATAATTGCATCTTGTTTAGTCTCACTATTTGCATGCAGAGAAAGCAAGTGAAATATTATGCCTGTATAGTCTTTATGTATATTTTTCCACTCAGCAGGGAATACGGCTTATAACTGCAATTTAAAGGGAAAAAAAAAAAACCCAAACAGAATTTTGATTTGTCTTGTTCTTTCATGTTTTGAGATCTGACATGGTCTTTTATGTGTTTCATCATTGTGAAAAAAATGGTCCTTTGCTGTTGATTTTTGTCAGATGAGAGTAATGTGTGCTTTAATGTTTTCACCTCTCAGTTTAAGTCCTAATTCTTGCTGACATGTGCTTGCCTTTGGAAATAGCCTCTGTCATTTGTAAACTGCAAAAGGGTAAAAGATGAAAGCATCAGTTTGAAGCAAACAACCATACAACTCTACTGCAAAAAATATACTATTACTTTAGGTTTAGAGCCATGAAGCAAATAGAATTACACAAAACAAAGTCCTTGTAAAATATATCCTCGTCCTAGCAAATATCATGTAGTTCAAAGTGCTTTCTTCAATTAACCATAACACAAAGTCACAATGAACAGGAAAATGTTTTCACAAGGTGTGAATTACACCATGGCATTTGGGCAAGGTTGTGTTTTATGAACATAATGTCTGGCATCTATATTGATTATAAAGAATCATACACAGTCCAGCAGCTTAAAATGCCTGAACTGCAGATTAATCTTTGTGGTATTTCAAACTATCAATTTCAAACTATTATGAAGCCAATCTGCCAGAAAAACAGACCCTCAAAATGCAACAAGACCACACAGACACATCTAATATCATAGTCAACCTCACAAAAAAGATGTTGCTACTAACCATTCACATTAGCTCTGTTCTTCACCATCAATAAAAACATGGATTTTTTTTGTAATGAAAAAATTGATTTGCAAAGATAATAATGGAAATGGTGATTAGCTCAGTTATGTGCATCCTATATTTTTCATTGATTTAAAACAGCACTTTAGTGTTTTCTTTCTGTTGCATATAATTTTTATTAAATTGTGGCCACCTAATGACTGACTTATTTTTATATAAAAGGAGCAGATGATGGAGATGAACATTGACTTACAAGGCTTCTGTTTGTCACAAAGGAAATCCTGTCAACCATTCACCTGGTGAAAGAAAACTCTCAAGGTAAAAGCATATGTGTAGAAATGATTGTGTTGAGTGGATCAATGTGACAGTTTGTCACCTGGAGGTACACAATTGTAAGAGTGGTGAGAACAGTGGAAAGCCTGCAACCCACAGCACCCAAGAGCTGCAAAGTACAGGTGGACCCAACTCCTGAAGGCCAGAACAGCCCCAGGCAGACAGACACAAGGCACAGCAGCAGCAGCCCCCTGGCCAAAGAGGGACCTGGTAAGACGTAGGGCAAGGCCCCCCTTGGCCCAGTCATACCACTGCGCAAGCCAAGCTGGGGACCATGGGCGCTAATTCAGTGGGTGCTTCAGGGTTGGAGCACCCATGGAGATTCCTGAGCACCCATGTGTGCCAGGCAGCTGACACTTGTCATTGATTTGCTAACGACCCCAGCAACAAGTCATGTAAGCATGGTGACTGCCATCGATATATGTTACTGGATAGGACAGTGCCTATTAGCTTTAGCTGCAATGGCGATGTGCACCTGCAGGTGCAATTACTATGCACTGAGTCACGTCCACAAAACCACACTATTCCGATGTGGGATGACCATGAATTTGCCAAAAATATTCGTAGCGCCTTTATCTCTTATCTGATTTCAATAAAATGCATCTTAAATTAAAGCTGAGAAAATTGCTGACGTTTTGATATGTAATCTGTGTATTCTGATTCTATTCTTCCTATATATAAATCTATAAACAGTTTGGTCAGTTCTCTCAATTTGCAAGAGAGGACAAGGAGAAAGTATTTTTTGTATTGCAAAATAATTTTAATTTTACATAATTTCCCCTGTAGGAGACATAATTTGTTGAACACTTTATGAAATATTCTATCTTATTTGATGACTGTTATGAATATCGCATTGTTCTATGAATGAACAAGGCATAGTCCAGTTTTTATTGTTTATTAAACTTTCAGAAATTACAGTGGCTGTAGTGCGCTACAGCAAAGAGGAAATAATCCCAAAAAACAATTTAAGAACTCAAAACCACTCCTACTCTTTGTTCTCGCTCTTCTGTGTCGGCTTTTCTCCACACGCACACCCGTTACTGTAGCAACCGACTGACAAGAACTCAGCAGGCAGGATTCAATACCAAAAAACACGCAAAAATTCCCCACACAAAGAACAGAACATTTAGTCCATTACATTATTATGTTTTCAGGCTTAATGTTTATTTTTTCGATTATTAATAAGTGCACCTGCCCTACTGATGATCTGTCAGAGAGTGGATGTGTGTCACCTTATTTATTTATTTTTTTTTTTAACTTAACTGAAACACACTGAATTGTGGAGCACAAGTACATGTTGTCAAAGTCAAGCTAGAATGATTGACCTACTTCCCACTTCCTCAATATTTTTTTAAAACTTTTTTTATTGACCTGTAAAATGTGATATTGTTGGACCTTGTTATCTAGTTGTTGTAGTGTTGACAATTAATAGCAAAACAACGTGTCCCCTTTACAGATTCTTTGTCTGATTGTGTTATTTTCACGACTACCAATATCCCTGACTCAATGGATAGCGAGGGCGCATGTGTGACACACGATAGTCACGTGATGTCCAATTCATATATCAATAGTGAGCACCCACCAGCAGAAACATAAATTGGTGCCTTTGCTGGGGACCTACACCAATCCCAAGCAGCAAGATCGCCCGGCACCCTGGATGGGGAGACCCCCCACCATTTATTGAGCTATGTTGATTTAATTGCTAATGGTGATCAATGAGGCACCGCTAAGATAGATGGATACTTTATTTATTCTGAGGGAAATTCAAGTATCCAGTATCCCATAGAAATATCAACAAAAACAGGAAAGATACATGTGTACATTAAAATATATATTCTGACTAATTCACTACCAAAGTTAAGAATTCCCCAATAAAATACCTGATTACAGTAGCTAGGTGGAAATAAAAATTAAGGATGTGGGGAGAAATGATCATCACATGTATTGTCCTCCACTACAGAACAATCAAAGTGAAACTCCAAGCTCAAAATGTGCCTGATTTCTCATTGAACTGATCAAACTGCAATATTTGATTAAGTTAATGGTAATAATTGAACCACATTTGGTTCATCCATCTAGTTTTGTTAAAGTACATTTTAAGGAGTTGATGAGAAACCTTTAATCTTGTTTTTGAGACATGAATTACTTTAATTACTTGAAATGAACTGGCCTTGCTTGTTGGACATAGGGGTGACTAAGGATATCGATACTGTCAAGTCATACCTCAAACCATTAAAATGGAGCAGTTCTTTCACACATCTTTGCATAATTCTCAGGAAAAATACCACTTTCAAGATGACGTAGAATCTGGAGGTTCAAGCTGCTTCTGTGGTGTGAAGGTCATTTTAACTGCAAAACTGATAGCAGTAGGAGCTTAAAATAATAGTCATTTAAGAGCTGGTACTTTTTTCGTCCATGTTTCATTTTAACACTGGACAACATTCCCAAAAGTGTATCATTGTGCTCTTGTTTTTATCTTGGGAATGAATTACAGTTGTGAAATTCCACTGCAAAACTTATTAAAATTTCTTTCCTCAATTAATGTAAGGACTTCACTGTAAAAATACCTAATAAACTGCTCTTATAACAGAAAGAGGAAATCAGATGAGGGGACGAGCTGCTCATCTGTGCGCAGTTTGCATACCAAGCAGCCCACTGTAATGTGAAGTAGTAATGTCAGAAGCGTGGGGTACTTACAATTAGTCGACAATCTGTGATAAATGGGGCTGTTGGTGGGAACACTCTCAGTGTTGCGTCCTGATGTGGACAGAATGAGAGAAGAGCCAAGCCCACGTACAGTCATTAGGAGAGCAAATGAAATGGGACGGAGAATTGCCAAGTGGCTGCCAGGTGCTCTCATCCTCTCTCTTACGAATGCTGTCATCCAGCGATCAACACACACGCACACACCTGCTATCAGAGGCTGGAAGTAATACATTACTTTTTGCCTTGTTTCTTCAGTTCGGTACAGATAGACATTTGTCTTTACAAAGTTTTAATTCTCTATGTTTTTTGATCTAAATTGCTCATTGTTTTTTACTGCCCTTGTACATATGTGTTAAACATAAAAAAAAAAATCTTTGCAGCATGCAGAAGTGCTCAGGGAGATTTGTCACCTTATTTAATCTACACAAGTGTCTGTTTTCCCAATAGATAAATGATTAAACTGTCAAATTAATTAACTGTGATCCAAAGTTGTAAATCAAAGTAGTATGCGAATCTGTACAAGGGAGATGTTTTATTAAGCACTGAAGAGGACAGCTGGGATGTAGTTATTCATCTTTCTGAAAAATTGACAAGCTAAATGATATTCTGTCCATAGTTAATTTGTAAAGTTTTGATTTATTTTTACAACAAATTGTCATGGCAGTTTTTTTTTGTTAAATTTGTTGGACTGTCTTTCATTTTTGTCAGTTTTGAATATGACTTGAATTATTTTAAATGCTACATTTTGGAAAATCTACCCACCTGCTGTCACTTGTGTTTTCATAGAGCTACAAAATGATTTATTTGTAAGCTCAATCCCATCCTACCTGTCTAATACCAGACTTGCACTCACTGTCTAAAGTTAAGCACCTGAAGGAATGGTGCGATTTGGACGGTAATGTAATACATAGACAATAGTAGTATGTGCCTTAAAAGCACATTGAATGCAATAAACACTATAACACAATAACACTTTCACAGAAGTCACAATATGTTGAGGCATGTTGGGTGTACAGTGGCTTTTGTTGCAAATTTGTCTATTTGCAGTTTTTTTTTTTTTTTTTTTTTTTGAAAACCGCATCTAATATATTTGAAAGAAAATGCAGATAGAGAAACTGATTACCAAGGTACAATGCTACTTGACACGCTTTGGCTAGCATTTCCAAAGCAACCAATCTAGGAGTGCCAAAAGCAGAAAAAAGGAATAGTGCAGATGTTAGCCTCTTCAGTCATTCTAAGACTGTTTCTGCTCCTTTTATTAATGCATATTGAGATATATTTGGTGATTGAACAATTAAAATAGACAGTAATAAGTATTTTTAGAAGGGGGTCTCAAGTAGCATATTTTAGCTATTTGCTGCCAGCTGTCGTCCCTAACCCGTGAATACCGGGGGTCTACTGACACCACAACAGCTACTCATTGCTTGAGATATGGCAACACCACCTGTGTTTGTTGGGGAATAGGATGCAGAAAGGAAACTTGTAGTATTTTCCGTGTTGCCAAGGAATAAAAACACAAGTCACCGCCACCGTGTTCCTAAGTGCACATTTAGCTTATAATCTGAGCATGTTGCTCCATGAGTTAACTGGGCGATTTTTAAAAGCACAAGAAATAACCAGGTATTCTATAATGTTCTAATATGTGCCGTTTCCTGTTATTTCCATTAATCTATCTTTGATGCTTGTCCTTTTCTATGTAAAGTTACTTTTCATTTCCTAAGTTTATCCATCGTACATAATTTAAGAAACAAAGAAGCATTTGCTATCTCTTTTATAGACTTGTGATGATTGCACTGTTTGCTTACTTATTTTTGTTGAAAATTGAATTTTAGTCTTAACTTATCCTATGTAAGACCTGAATGCATAACTGAACACTGTTATATATAGAAGCATAAGCACAATAACTGAAATGGCTTGACTTCAGCTTTTTTTTAGATTTGCTACTATTCCTCTTCCTTTCAGAATTTTACTGTATAGAAATTATTAAAGATTTCCAAAAATGGAAAGCTAAAAACAAACTTCTGTTAAAGGTTTTTATTCTGCATTTTAGGGAAGAGCGCTGTATAAGGGCTCACTGGGGTGGAAGCAACATCATCAATGTTTCAAACAAAGTGTGTAACTCTGCTTCAAAGGGCTGAAAGAACTCATGCCTCAAATAGATTTTCATAAATTGTTCAAGAGTTGTTTATGCCACCAGGAGTGAAGGTGTTGTCACACTGCTGCAATTACCAGATGGTAAGGTGAAAAAAAATTGTTTCAAAAGCTAATGCAAAACCTCTGTTACCAGGCTGACAGAAATATGCCTTCAAAAACAGAGAGGGCAACTGGAAACTTATCTCTGACTTGCCATATAAAATGCACAAACTACCCTTCAGACCCCTACAGTAAAACCAAAGAATACTTTTATTGGTAAAAAAGTTTTTGTTGAAAACTTGAAAGTATTTTCTGTAAGAGCACACAGGTTTTTAAAAATTGTCTTGATATGCTGAGCCGGCATCACGGTATGACCAGCGACGGTTGAAGTGAATCACTATTCATTTCTTCATCAATACATCTGTTTGTTGGTATGAGAGATCGGACAGCAAGTGAACAATTACTCTTCAAAATTGATGTGGTGGAAGTACAGAAAATAGGCAGGTGACAAGGTTCAAATAATGATGGTGGGAGGTTCCTGGGCAGTAGTGGTCAGTATATATCAAAAGTGGTCCGAGGAAGATACAGTGGTGACAGGTCAATAAGTAGTCAAAGCTCATTGAAACTCCTGAGGCTGGTCCGTGAGGTCAGGAGGCTTTGTGATGCTTGCAGCTTCACAAACTCTTGCAGCTTCTGAAGACGCTTTACATCAGCAGATCCTCAACTTCAACTATCAAATAATGGTCAAAGAAACCAGGTAATAAAACTTTAATGTGAAGAGCAGCTGTGATAAAATGTCATTGTTTACATGCAATATTATTTTAGTTGTTGATTCTGGTTTTATTGCCGTTTCTTATTTGAGAGCCAGTTTAACTTGGTGGACCGAGTAAAACCAAAGCCCTTAAGTGTTGTTTACTACCTCTGCTCTCTCTGAGGACTTAGAGTAGTTGTGATGGAAAAGATCAGATAAGTGCAAGACCAACAGACTCCATTTAGAGAAGGATAGGGAAAAACATGACAGAAGAAAATCTTGTACACGTCAAAAGGATTTTACAAAATTCAGGCAGTACATTGCCTGAGTGAATGTGGGCATTTAGATTCAGACTGAACACTAAAGCTATCAAGATGCATTTTTAAAGGCTCCACACAGTATGCTTTTGAAATGTCTCTCTCAAGACAATACTAAGCCCTACATTTTTCTTTAAACAATATCTAAACATCTTGGCCATGTTAAAGTACATCTGGTATATCTTTACACAAGTACATCTATATAAATACTTTACATTGCACATGCATCAAGGGATGATTCGCTCCAAAATGGTGTCAGAACCCCAATGGTTTTTTTCTTAGACTGACTAATGTTATTTTTATACCAGGATGATATATTTCCATGTCAATAATTAGATGACTCCAAATGTGTAATACATGGTTCACAGCCCTGGCCAAAATGTCAGTTTCAGCAGTCACTGTAAAAAACACATCCCTTTTCATTAACTAACTCTAGGATTCTACAGTTAGCAGTATAATGTCATTCAGAGTTTTCATCATAATTCAGTCCAGCTTAAACCCCTTTTATTACCACCATACAACTTTCTGTCAGGTTTTGTCAAGACTTGACATTTGTAGGTGCCTCAGTGCTACACCAAAACAAATGGCTTTAACTAGTGTCTCAAATGTTGGCTAAAATGACACCAGTGAGTTGTGTCCTTGCAACAAGATTATGCATTTAATTGTTCCTTATGTTAATTAAAAAACAAAGAAAGACTTGATTTTGGGCAACGGTCTGACTTCTTTCTTTCTCTCTTTGTCATGTTTTGAGTTTTGAAGAGGATTGGCAGAATATTTCCATATTTGGCTGCATTACAACCATAAACTGCAATGTATTTTGTTGGGATTTTATGTGATAGACCAATACAAATTATAACGTAGTATAAGGCATATTTGTGATGTGGAAGAGAAATAAATTGTATGTTTTTGCTCTAAATTGTTTCTATTGAGTCCAGTTTAATATGCCTAAAGTGAACCTAATTAGATGAGACTGAAATTGAATTGTTGGGCACATAAAGCATTGTCTGGTAACGAAAATTTCCACTGCATACAAAATCCCATCTGTGATGGATGGTGGTGGGGATGCTTTTTATCTGAGAAGCTGGTCAGAGTTGATGGGAAGATGGATGGTGCTAAATACAGGGCAGTCCTATTACAGGCAGGGAAAGACTTGAGGCTTGAGGCTTGAGGTCCACCTTCTAGCTAGAGTTTCGTTCGGACCTAAAAAAGTCAGACCTGACCCGGTCCGGCCCGAGCACTATATGCACTGTTTCCAAGCCCAATCTGACCTGATTAATTAATTCTAACTAGAGGTCCGAACTTGAAGCAAACCCGACATGTTATTTTAAGCTTTTACTACTTTTGTTAGAAAATCAGTTTGACTTGATCAGTTTGAAAAAACATCTTTCAAAAAAAGTAAGATATAAGATTTCTTGTTTATAAGCAAGTCACCAAATGGATGTCTCGCATTAACATACAAAATGAATAGCCTTAAAAAATCAACTCTAAAGACAGGCTAATATACAGATTAACAAAAATATTTTTAGAGCAAAATTATTTGGAAAAATATAGAACAAGGCTATTTCAATTTGGACCGAATAGCAAGTCATGCAAAATTAATCTGAGTCATGCAGTTGCAGATGACGCGATTTAACCCACACCCACACTACACCAGAGAATAAAACTGGTGTGTGCATGAAAAATATATACATATTAAAAAAGGGCTACATTTTACAACAATGCTTATGCTAATACTTCAATAAACAAAATATCTATAACAAATAACAGACATAGGGCTGAAAGAATAACAGCAGCCTAAGGAAAACTAATATATTTCAATAATAATGTGAGAGATAAAGTACAATAAAAATTATCAAAAAAAATTTGTAGAGTGGGTTCTCCCGTTTTTAGCTTTTGTTTGATACTATCCTGTCCCATTTTGTTGCTTGTTGTGGGTCAACTGCAAATCCTGAGATGTGTGATAAATGCAAAGCAGGGTGGGTGGGGCCACATGCGCAATTAATTGTGCAACGCACCAGCGATACCCACACTTTTCACAGTCTGATTAAATTCTGCACTCTATTTTGTTTCTTTCCTCATCTTGAACATAGTAAATTTACTGCCTTTTCCTCTACAATAAGTAGATTAACACAATTTTATATTGTGCATTCTCATTTAATTTTCTTTGTGCTGTATGATTTGTAAGGCCACACCACAGAAGCCCAAGCCCGACCAGGCCCACCCATCAAGCAAATAATTTTAGCCAGACCCGGCTTGAATTTTGGGTCAGGTTGGGCTCGGACCATAAATCGAAACACGACTTCTAGTAGGATAACAAATCTAATCATACAGCCTGAGCCACAGTGGGTTTAGATAAAAACATTGGGTTTGAATGGACCAAACAAAGTTTAGACCTAAATTCAATAAAGGATATTTGACAAAACTTAGAAAATATTGTTCAGATGTTCTGCATCCAGTCTGAATTAAATGTTTTCCAAAAAAGAATAGGCCAAAAGTTTCACTCTCAAATTTTAAAAACTATGCATTTTCATTCCATTTCACAATTGCTGTATTGCAAAATTCTGTCACATGAAAAATGGCAGTAATATATTGATGTTTGTAGTTGTGATGTGCAAAGGTAAAAAAAGAAATCAATCAATAGTTGTTTGCACATCCACAGCATTGGGGATACATTAAAACAAGGTAGATCAAAGAAAATGGAACAAACAAGGTAGAAAGAAACAGAAATGCCATCACATTTTTAAGCATTAAAAGTCTGCCTGAATAAAAAAAGTCTTTAGCTTTGATTTAAAATGGCCAAGTTCAGCTGTAGAACAAAGATTTGGTGGAAGCTGATTCCAGAGCCGAGGTGCAGCCTCAGAAGAATCCCCATCATCCTCATGTATGTACAGTACTTTGTCCATGGAACCATAGGTAAATGTTGACTGTCTGACTTCAGGGACCAGGTGTGAATAAAGAAGTTCAACAACTCAGATAAATAAAAGGGAGCAATAGCTTTAAAAACAAATAAAAGTTTTAAATCTATTCTAAGATGGATGGGGAGCCAGTCTAGTGAAAATAAAACTAGTGTAATGTGGTCCTGTCTGGGAGTGTTTGTTGAAAAGTGAGCTGCTTCGTTCTGAAGACGTTAGAGGTGACTCAGGAATGACTGGGGGACTCCAACAAGAGAGCATTGCAATAGTCAATTGGAACTGATAAAAGCGTAGATGATAAAAGCTGGACTAACTACTGAGGCGATTTGTCTAAACCTTTGTTGGAAGATAACCCCAAGGTTTTTGACACAATTTCTCTATTTAATTGTAAGAACTCTAAAGTCAGTGGCAGCTTTACCACTAAATAAAAAAACATTCTTTTTCTGTTCATTTAAAAACAAAAAAGTGCTTTATTTGTTTCTACACTGTTTTAATCATTCTGTAAAATCAGATGATTTTATGCACATCACTGTGGGTAGGGGTTGTGGCACACAACTACCTTCCATTCTAATGCCATGCTGTTTTCTGTAGTTCTTATCGTTCTTCCCCCCTTTTGTTTAAATGACATGATTATTTCTGTTCAACAGCATCCCCTAAACTAGGCCTTCGATATGTTCTAAAATAACTCAACAACAAAGAGTACAGAGTTTTCAAAGGCCTCCAAAATCTCCAGATGCCAATCCAGATCTCTAATCTGTATAACATTAAGGGAAATGCACACAATCTATAACTTTGATCTACAATATTCAATATTAGCCACTCTACAGTACCCCCCTGTTTTTTTCTCTGTGCCCTGGTCAGCTGTGTCTGTAAAACCTTGATGACTACATTAAAAAATTAGTCCGTAATTTGAAAAATACCAGGTTTAGCAGTAAATGACAGGCTGTCCACCATTCCTCATTAGTATCTAGTGTCAGCTGAGCAGACAGCTGGATGTGCATGCAGACAACAAATCACTGCGCCCTACGCTGACCCTGCTGGTGGCAAAGGATGCCTGGCTGTGCAACACAAATTCACTGAATAATGATTATGCCATGGCACCACGGGGAATTAATAAACTAGCAAATTGACTGACTCAAATAAGGTCACAGCATTCACACTCGTATCTCGTCTAAATCCTCTCTGATTGCTGAAGGATAAGGCAGGACTATGTTTGGGGAGATGTTAGCGATGTGACTGAAACAGTTTAAATCGCTTTGTTTACCCTCATATCCGACTGGAAAATCCAAATTCTGGTTTTGAGCACTTTGTATTGTTGGTTAAAAGGCTCTCAAATTTTTTCCAGAATATTTTTTCAAGTGTTTTCTTTTGACAAATCACTGAAGATGTGGGCATTTTAAAAAACAGACACCAGATTTGGCATGGTTGTGTGTTTTTGTCTATAACGGTCAAAAACAGAAAAAAACAGAAGAAACTTGTCTTGGAAAAAGGGAGAAAAACTTTCTTATTATGTATTTTTAAAAATAATTCCATAGCTAAAACAAACATATAAATAAATAAATCCAGGTGCCTTTTATATAATTTTGGTCATGAAAGAACTGTGGCTTTCTTTTTTTCATAAAATCCTGTGTTAAGGCACATTAACTCATAATATCTTTAATCATATAAATTACTTGTTATTTTGGCTACTTAGCTGTATGATGGTCTACAGGAAAACATAGAAGTGTAGCAGGATGCAGCTGCAGCTATTCTGCTCTTTTTACTGTGCCCGACAAGTAACATTGTAGAAAAACTAAACACATAAAGTCATAATACACACACACACACACACACACACACACACACACACACACACACACACACACAGATGTTGAGCATATTGTCTGTAACCTATTGTTCTATTATAGATAAAAATAAAATGGTGTTTTATTTATATCGCATCCATTAAAAAACGGTTTGACACTTTATGAAGTTTTGCACTCATCGTGCTTGTGGTCAGTATCTTGGAAATATTTAGTTCTTGTGCACCCAATAAATGATCCTTTACCACACTGAAACCTAAAGAATTTTCTATACATTTTTCATAGTTTTTAGTTATTTTGGTATATAATAGAGACTAATTGGGATGCTGTAAATGTTAAATGCTAAATTGCTTCTAGCTGCTTTTTTCTTTCTTATTTAATGTGTATACATATATAGGAAAACATATCGACTGGCCATAATATTCATTTGACTGTTTAGATGAATAAAATTTCCTGCAAAGTGACTTTTAAAAACTGTATTTAAAACCTCTTAAATACAACATATTTGCTGTCAGTTGTTAATAATTATTGACATCATTACAGCTAACATACTTTTTCCCTTCATAAACTTTTGATCATGATGTAACAGTAAACCTAACTGTATTTTTGATTTTTTTTCTGTTCCTAACTTATCCCATGGCTCTTTGAAGGATTGTCAAAAGAACCGTCTTGAGTGTGAAAAGCTGATTTATGGTGTGTGAACTAAACTGATGCCTGTTAAGACTTGTTAGTGTTTATATGGATCAAAAAGTCAAACCAAAGCAGAATAAACTTATTTCTGAAAAGAGTCCTTCATAGAACATCTATGAAATAAATTACCTTCACAACACCTAATACAAAATCATTCTAAAGACAGGTATAACTTCACCACTGAACCTGCTGTGTTCTTACTCTGCTTATCTTCCTTCAATTCTTCTGTGCCTCTACCTTTAAGTTGAATAAAATCTTCAAGGTTTCTCTCCTCACTGTTTTTGAAAAGGTCTTTTTGTTTTAAGATATGTTGGTTTCTGCCTGGCACACATTACTCCTACTCAGGTCATTCAGTCTGAAGTGTTCATTCAAATGCAGAGTGGAGAGCATAAATTAACATGTGAGAAGTAAGTCACATTGGCAGGGGAAGCTTATGTGATGTTTTATGGCAATGTTCTGTTTTAACCACTTGTATGATACACTGAAGAGCTTTGATTGTATAAATGGGTGCATGTCCCCGTTGTTTAAATAAGACTTTAGTCAAAGACCTGAGGAAGGCGTCATGAAGCAGGAATATGACTCAGATTTGCAAGTTGACTCTGAATTTGCAGTATTTGCTAAAAAAAAAAAAAAAAAAAAAAAAAAATAGTTTCTTGGTTTAAGTTAAATAACAGTAGACGAGAAAATAAAAATTTTCCACCAAGTAAGCAAAGCATTAGAGGTATGGCTTCTTGTATTATCAGGCTGAGAGTTTAAACTGTTTCTATGTTGCTGTTACATAGAATCATATGTTAGTGGACAACTTTACACAATTAACAGTTTTGTTTCAGGTTTTGCTTCTCATTATGATGAAATGTTGCTTTTTACCTCTTTTTTTCATGATTTCACCAAAACATGAAACAGTCAACAAAAATAAATAAATAAATCATCCAAAAAAAAATCGGTTGATGAATGTTGCAGAATATCCTTTCACAGATGCATCTTTAACAATCTTGGGAGTGGCTGATAGTCAGGCCTGGTGTGAGACTTATTTCAACCTGGGAGTTCAATGCTTCAATCCAACTCACCGGCTTTAGTTTGGAACCCCTTTAACACAGATATATCTAGCTACATTACCTTGATATAAGGGTGCCGAACGTTAGTCCTCCGGGGCTGGTATCTTGCATGTTTTATTTCTTTCCTTGGTTCAACACGCCTGAATCAAATGATGGAGGCCTTTGCAGCACTTTGACATGCTGAAGAGATATTTGTAACATTTGAATCAGCTGTTTTGGAGCAGAGATGTATCTAAAACTTCAGAATACTGACCCTTTAAGGACTGACTTTGGACACTCCAGCCTTAGTATTGGAATCTGTTCATATTCCTCTACAGACTTGAGAAATTATTTAATTTATATTAATAGTTATTATTTAATTTTATTGATAATTCTATTGATTGTTGGCTGGTTTTAATAGTGAAAGTCTATAAATATAGATTATACATATTGTATCACAATATTCACTCATTAAGTGATCCTACCTGTACATTTTAAAATAAAAGTTCTATACCTGCTGGTTGGTTCTCTTCAGTATCTGGTGTGTTATGTGATAACTTATTTTGCATCTAATTAAATCTAAATTAGCTCAATAAAAATGGTTGTAGTAAAAATTGCAGGAAGAAAAAAAACTGGGATCAAAGTAGAGAAGCTGCTTTGTGAAAACATTTAGGGAAATTTAAGGCAAATAAGGGACTTTATCCTGCCACAAGTGAAGACAAGAACTAATGAGTTCCACTCAAGAAAGCAGAGTTTGTCTGATACAGGCTTTTTTTTCTATGCAAATAATCTCCACTCAAGAGTTTGGCTTTTGGTCCTATTTAAAGATTTGTTGGATCTGTAAACAGATTCTGTTACATTTCTTTTCTTAGAGCTGGGCTTAACAGAAATGTCCTCAGAACATGTCTTTCCTTCTTATCTTGATTTAATGGTACTTTCAACTTTACAAATCCCTTCTCACCATTGTTTCACTTGTGGATTCCAACTTTTATTTAGGGAATTATTTTAACAAAGTTAATATTGTAAAAAAAGCCATGTGATTATGATTTAGTGATCATATTTCTGTTTACTTGCAAATTTAAATTAGGACATAGTTTACTAATTGTTAAATGTAACTTTTAATTGTTTTTTCAGGTGGTCCCCATAGCTACTTGTTACAAGCCATTTTAAGTGCTTATTTATTCCAAATACACAATTTTGCTATGACGACAAATTTTATTAAGCTGATTCATAAACCTGAAGTGATTTACAGATAGTCAGCCATTGTGTTTTGTTTTGCACATCTGCCTGCATTCTTGCTTACCTTTCTCAGTCTCTTCTTTCACACTTTTCAAACTGAGGACTTCTAATTGGAAAAAATATGCAGTATGCCATATTTTTCATTCTCCAGTACTTTCCAGTTGTTAATTAGTGCATTACCCACTATTTTATTGTTTTGTTTTTACAGCATCCACCCAATCATTCATTAAAGACAATCATTTACTACACTTACAGAAAGCATGTAATAACTGCGGCAGTCAGCCACTGTGTTTAAAATTTGGATACTAACTTATTCTGTGCAGGAAATGTTTAGATTAGAATATTTTTATAGAAAATGGCACTCCTTGACATATTTTGAATAGCTTTTATCCTCTTTTTACTTGTGCAATGAGAATCAATGGAAAGGTAGAAATGTGTTGACTGTATTTATTTGATTGTCTAACACTTTTCAGGAAATAAAACACTTTGAATACATCAGAAAAGGTGCTTTTACGTGTCTGAAAAGGACGTCTGAAAAGTTGAAGATAGAATTTATCACCTTTGTATGGGGTTTCTTTCTCTGCCTTTGTTGTTGTGTTCAATTAAAATGCCAATTATTCCAATTTGAATCACCAGTAAAATACTTTAAAATAGTCATTAAACCAACAAAAATCCACCTAAAATGAGCAATCTGAGCTACTGCAGCAAAAATCATTATCGCCTGAAGGTAGTTTTCTCTGCAAATGTTTAATTCAAGTTTGTTAAAGAAACACACGTCATTTCAGTGGTGCTTTTTGTACTTCCAAATTATATACTTTTTTGTACCTTTTATTGGATGGTTTAGATTGAGTTTTTTGCATTATTTATGCATCTGACTGACAGCTAGTCTGATGAGAAATAAACCTTCCAGTGCTAATAGTGCTTTTCTACCAAGGAGACTGTAAATTTTTAAAATTATATTCATCTGAAAATAGAAGCTTTAATCCAGGATTTTTTCATTTTTTTCTGGCAGATGCATAAATACATCAAACATAAATGGATTTATTTTCTCCCATTGTGTGTTCTCTTTAGGTTTTATGGGACATAGCAGCTATCCAGGTCCATGTGAGCATAAGTACTGTGGCTTGGGACGCCATTGTGTGGTCAACCATGAGACTGACCAAGGAGAGTGCAGGTGTTTGGATCATTGTAAACCACACTACAAACCAGTGTGCGGTTCAGATGGAAAGCTGTACCAGAACCACTGCGAGCTCCACCGAGCATCCTGTCTCCGAGGACACAGGATTACCATCATGCACAGCGAGGAGTGCTTCTACAAAGGTAAGTGATTATGTGACCTTTCTTTGGTGATAGAACATCTAGTCTAGAGTTTTTATTGTAAGGCCTTGGAAATTAGCTCTGAAAAATTAGGGATCTACATTTTGTTTGAGTGTATGATGAAGAAAAGATGGTACATTTAAAGTGTTTTGGTGTTTTTTTTTGAGTACAATGGATTCCCACCTATTTGTGGATCAGTATTCATGGCTTTTTCTGTGGGATGTAAAATTTGCCTAGTCGCAGATTTTTCTGTGGAGAATATCTAAAATAGCTGAAAGAAAATGCATCTTGGGAAGCTGGAATACTAGACTCAATGTTACTTGGCACATGATTGGCTAGTGTGTGCAAAGCAATCAATCTAGGAGCGTCATTTTCTTTCACTTGGCGGTAATTGGCTTTATCCCCAAGAGATAAAGAAGACTGTGGATGTTAGATTCTACAGCAGTATTAAGACAGTTTCCACTTTGGGTGTTAATGCATATTAAGATATATTTGGTGTTTTGAACTGTTAAAATACGCAGTTATAAGTGTTTATAAGAGAGGTAAGCCCTAAGCCCTGTGAATCTTGTGGTTCCCTGTATCCTGGTCAAATAATAAATATTCCCTGGAATCAGATACTGAACCACAGACCAGTATCACAAAATCATTTTTCCTCCAGATATCACTTTGAAATCCAACTGGTTTACATAAAAAAATATATTTTAGTGAAGGTGTTTGTTGATGGGCCGGAACCAATGTAGCATTTCAGAGCTGGCTCTATCTATTTTAGTGCCCTACACGAGATTAAGGTCAATCCCACCCACTTAAAAGCAGAAATGTCCATAAACATCTGCTGTATATATTATTTTCTGTAGAAAACTTGGGTAAATATTGATGGTTGCAGTCCTTACTCCCTGTATAAACTGTATTTGTCCTCATTTGCAAAACTGCATTTAGATGAAAATTATAATCTGTGTGAAGGGCAAATATTTCTCTGTGCACCTGTTCAGGACAGATGTTTCTGTTGTTTCTGAACAGTACAGCAAAACATGTAGGAGATGGACTCCTTGACTCCTTCAACATAGTAACCTAGAGGGGATTATAGATTTATAAAATAAAAGAGCAAAATTATTTACGTGACATTATTAGGCAACTTTGCTTGACTGTAACCTAGCTAGCCAAAGAAAATCAGACCCTCAGCATACAACAGCAGCAGGATGAGATTTATTAGGTACTGGAACATGGCAGAGTGTCTTACATAGCACTGGCACCTTCTCCTTGGTTAGGCTATTTACGGATTTTAAAGCAACACAGTGCTGATTTTACATTCACATCTAAATCAGCTTCCTTACCGAGAATATTGTCAAGCAAAACCATTATGATCTTGAGAGCTTTATTATATCCTTTATAATCATGGCAGAAACACATTAATGCACGCTGCACCTCTTTGGTGTATCAACAACAAAGAGGACACATTACCAACCAAACTGTGATTTACTGGCAAAACAACTGTCGTTTAATACACCCTAGATGTTGCAACAACAATAAGCCACACAATCTGAAAATAGCATCCCTGTTTGAAATGCACAACTCTGTTTAAAAGTAGGGGCAGGTCATGGTGCTACATTGTTCATATTTCCCTAGAGAAGGCTAACTGTTCTACACCATGGTTTGTGTATAAACATGGCAATTATTCCAAGTTTCATGAAATGAGGCTCTTCTCCATTCTTGTGATCCAAGACATCATTGAAATAAGAGCTCCTGACATTGCTGCTCCATTCTGGGCAAAGAGAAAAGCAACAAAACACTTGCAGACAGCAACGCAATAATATATCCATGTTTTTTCTGTTTTCTTTTTTACTTGTTAACTTTGAAAAGTAAATTCTGGGGGGGGGGCTCTTAGATCTATATATTGTCTCACATGAAACCTTCTCTGGTTGCCAAAACAAAGCAGCACATCAAACTCAAAAAGCATTTGCACAAAATCCTTAGTTTAGACATAAAAGATGTCAATACAGTTTAGAAAGAAATAAATTCCCACAACAATTACTGATCTGGAAGGTGCCACATGAGCTGACATACATAAAGGTTGTAAAAAAAAAACCAATGCAAGTAAAGCCAGTGTTAACAATCAGAGCCTGTGAGTCATCTCAATCACAGAAAAAGGCTTGGAGATCAATGATACCCTGGTGAGTGATGGTTGTAATCAGCCTTTCTAGTGCACCTTGTCCTGTCAGACTGCCTCTTCCCTCCTTTTCTACACCTGGTATTCACAATGCAGAATGGGATATTTGACCAATGTCAGGCAATCAATATTAGATCAACGGGAGCCAAAGGAGGACTAAAAGATACACAACTTCTTTTTTTCCCCATTTCATTCTTTGTTCAGTCCCGCCAGGTTTTCTTTTTACTGTGACTGATATGTAATCAATTATTCAATGGAGGGACACTCAAAGGAGAGGACAGTTTTATCCCCTTTTGGCTGATTTGAAACCTCTGCTATAGGCTTGGTGTTTAAATCTGCAGTAGGTAACTTTTATAAAAAATTATTATTTTTTTTTACATATTTGTCAAAACTATCACTATGTCCTGGCCGTATAATATGAGAGAGATAATCTGTGAAAAAAATTGATGTCCTCTGCCTCCTTCCTGTGGCCCTACTGCCATCTGCAGAAATACACCGCTCCCGGTCAGAAACAACCAATCAGAGGGGGATGTCTTAGCACTGTCAATCACGCTTGTGTATGCACTGCTCACACCGTCCCCCTTACTCTCTGCTGTACTCCAGCTCCTGCCCCACAGCAGAGCCTGCCGAGAATGCACAGACCAGTAAGCATGGCCACCGATGATGGTGGATAAACAGGCTTCCTTAGGTTGCCTTAGGTTGTTTCTGTGCCATTAGCATAGATGCAACAAACTGGCAATCTTGAGGAGGACGATCCATGATCATAATAATTGTAATGATGATTTTACACCAAAGCCATTTCTCCCACTGGACACGTGTGTTTGTTTTAGTTGTATTTACCCAGAATGCCCCTGCACTATAGTCTGCTTTCTGCTTTTGGAGCGGTGTCCGGTCTGCTTAAGATTCACGTATGCATTCAAACCGCACAGGAGTTCACTTCAAGCAAACCAAGACCTAGGTTTTTAGATGGATCAGAGTTCACTTTTTTGGTTCCTCATCAAAGTTCGATTATGCAATCACACCTCCCCAAATGAACCAGACTATCTTGGCAAACGAACTGGAGTTTGATTAAAGTGGTCTAAACAACACTGGTGTGAATGCACCCTAAATATAGCACCAAATTTGCCAAGTTCAAGTTTATTTGTATAGCACATTTCAGCAACAAGGCTGTTCAAAGTGCTTTACACCATAAAAACATAATACAGTAATCAACTGTAACCAACAGTAACATAAGTAACTAACCAAAAACAAGCAATAAATATGTCATTTTGTCAAATGCCATCATCAAAATCATCCAGCAACTAGGACATAGTGACAGTTTTAACAAATATGTAAAAAAAAAAAAAAAAAAAAAAAAAAAAAAAAAAAAAAAAAAAAAAAGAAAGAAAAAAATTAGAGTTGGACAAGTTGGACACACTGTGGTCATTTTTTTTTTTTTTTTTTTGCCATATCCCTATCCCTTGGAATTGTTTCCCCTTTAGATTTCCTTTTAAAGTGTGTTGTTTTATCATAGTCAGTTCTAGTTAGCAGACTGAGCTCTTCTTCAGCGGAGATATTAAATTTAACTGGTGGCAATAAATGTTGTGGTTTTACTACTACCCTGAGAAACATGCACACTCCTAAAGTTTGCAAATAGTACCTACCCTGCTCTCATTTTCTGTTTTTAAAGTGTGTCCAAGTTAGTGTTAGCTCATATTAGAGTAGCCCACTGCACTCAACTCCCAGAACCTGCTGTCACCTTACTCTCTAAATTTCATGTTCTGTCCACCACAAAAGATGTGAGCAAAGTTTGAGGTTGGAATCTGCTAACCAGTTCACAAATATGGTGACTGGGACATTCCTAAATTAAAGTGCATTTTAAATCCCTGTATCCTTGCCTCTACCGAATGTCAGAGCCTCTGGTTGTGATGTAGATATGCACAGATAAAAAAAAAAAAAAACATCACACAATCATTTGAAATGAGAGTTTTTACATTCTTATAATAAGATTGACTGGCAGCTACACCTCTTTTGGCCCAGAGCAGCACACAATGTTAACACAGCATAACGGTATTGTAGTGACTGGGTTATAAATTATGAAGCACCGCTGTTTGACAGCCCTGGTCCTGCTCTGGTTGTTCTGAATGTACAGTATTCTTTGTCCAGTGCATATGATTTGAATGACATTCCTTCTTTCGTCATTGAATTTGGCAGAAGCCTTTTAATGAACCAACAATTTAAAGATATTGTAATGGTATAATGTCATATTAGTCTTTCTCTTCAAGAATTGAGGTACTTTTTATGAACTGATATCTTTTGTGATGGCTGCAAAAGGCCCATTGTGTATTAAAGTAGCTTTAAACTGATTGAGTTTTACAACCACGGGCTGTTTTTAAATGAACTGTCAACCTCAGATGGATGACCCGCTCCTCTAATGCTTTGCTGACTGCCAGAATTTTATCCATATTTCCTACAGTTTGGCTAAACAAAAGCCACAGTAAAAGGATCATTCACTAATAGTCTGTGTGATCTCTTTTCAGTAACATGCAGTCTTCAATTGTCAAAACCTGTTACAAATGTAAATTTCATTGATCAAAGTTGTTTATCAGTTTAGATAAGAGAAATTCCATCAGTTTTCTATAAAGTTGTGTGTTGAAGGAAGAACCCCTTGAACTTTTGTTGACAACCACAAACATCAATATGCTTTTTTTTTTTATTATTTTAACCAATAGACCAACAAAAAAGCATCTAGAAGTGGAAGAAAACGAAAGAAGGATTGAATATTTTTTAAAAATCAAAAATAAGAAAAGTGTTGCCTATTATTTGTAGAATCACCTTTAATCACTGTTGCAAGTCTTTTAGGTGATGTCTCTACCAGTTTTTCCACATCTAAGGGACCACATTTGTGTCCATTCTTCTTTGTATAATATCTCAAACTCAGTCAGACTGGATGGAGTGTGTCTGTCAATAAGTCCTGTTGCAGATTTTTTAATCGACTTAGGTCTTGAATTTGACTGGACCATTTGAACAGATGAACTGAGCCCAGGTTTAGTCTCAATGTCCTCTTGAAAGGTTAACCTATACCATAGTCTCAAGTTTTTTTTCTCTGACAGTTTTTTTTCTCCAAGATTGCACTTTATGTAGTTCCGCTCATCTTCTAATTGTCCAGCTTCCCTGCCCGTGCTGAGAGAATGTATCCCTTTAACACGATGCCTTCACCAAAGCATGGATGATCTGCCTGAAGGCAAAATTTTTTGTATGATGCAAAGGTAGAACAGTCACCCAAACAGAGGTTTCTCATTCTCAGTGCAGCCAAGTGCAATTTAACTCCCAAGCTTAGGAACTTTACTGCATATCTTCCCCCTTCTCTCTTCCTCCTTTGCCCTCTAATCACTGTAAGTAAAGACCACTAGCACCACACATACATATCTTATGGCAAACTTGAAATGGGCATTCCTATGACTTTGTTTCCACAATGACTTTCTCCTTGGCACTCCTCCATGAAGGCTGGATTTGTGGATTCAAATACTAATACTTGTCTATTCTACAGATTTCCCAACTCGACCTGTGAATGTGTGCAGCTCCTCAGAGTAACAATAGTACTCTTAGTTGCTTCTCTAAGTAGTTTTCGCTTTCAAGACTTGGTAGGTTTGGGGTTGTGTGAATCTCTTTCCATGTTCTTCAGAAACTTCAGATACTACTTAATAACCTAATTCTGCTTTAAACTCTTCCACAACTTTAGCCCTGGCCTGTCTGCTGTGTTCCTGTTCTTCATGATGTGGTTTGTGCAATACTGTTTTCCAACAAAACAGATGGGCATTACACATCAACCGTGTCAAAAAATATGGCTGTATTACACAGGTGTCCAACCACACACCCATACAAATAATTCAAATGGCTGAAGGTCATACAAACACAGGCTCCTATTTCATTAAAGTGGCCTCTCTACTATGATGCCAGATGCTGTTTTGATTTGATATCCTCTTAAGATATCTTTTTGGTAGTGAAGCACTGCCCTGGCTTATGTAGAGAACCAGCTTCTCCATATGGTATGCCTGAAATGCCAAGACAAGTTGCCAGTTGACGAGCACTAATTGATGAGACGCACCATGGAACCCCCAGTGTGCATTCCCCTTCATGCCCTCACAGATATGTAGTTATGCTGAAAATAAATTGCATAAAGATAGACTCTATTAGATGAGTTGCATCCGAAACTAATTTGGAAACTGAAATCTATTTAGTGATATAAAAGTAAATACGACTGAATGCATGAATACAACACTTTTTTGGTAAATATTCTGTAAAAATGTTTATTTCTCCTTCTACTTTACAATTTTGTATCACTTTGTGTTGGTCTGTTACATAATATCCCAATAAAATCAACTCAAGATTGTGGTTTTAATGTAATAAAATGTCAAAAAGTATAACAGGTACGAATATTTTTGCAAGTCACTGTAGTGAACAAGACACATTGCCGTTCCTTCATTCAGAAAAGCTATGAAATGTTGTCAATATTTGCCATACTCATGCCTTAATGAGACAACATATCATAAGCAGACATGCAGAGGGCATGTCTTGATCAATGAAGTAATTCTGCCTCGTATTAATTTAAGAGACGGACAATTAGTCCCTTAAGCAAGTTCAATCTTGGAGTCATTGACTGATTGCTTTGAAGTGACATCCGTATGGAAAGAAGCTGAATCACTATCGGCTTTGGTCCCAGCTGGATGATTTTAATTTTTTTAACATGGAAATGGACAGGCCTTATCATTCAGACCCTCACGGTGTCTCTTATCTGCTGTGGAAGACAGGATAAAAAATGACAGCCATGTGTTGACTGAAGTTTCTCATTAGCACTGGGGAAAGGATCTGACCCCCATTTTTCTCTTGCATAGCATGGTAACTTAAATAGGATCAGATCTGATTGAATATTAAGTGGTGCACAAAAGCCTGACCGATCTGCAAAGGGCAATGTGCACATGATGGAGAATATTTTATGTATTTTTTAGCCAGAATCACTGTGAACAGAGGGGCGAGAGCTAAGATTAAGACAAAACAAGCAGGTGCTTTCAGTACATTATACATATTAAATTATCAGGGAGATGCTACATTTTGACAACTATCAGAAAGACCACTCCTAATAAATATGCTTTACCACTGTCTCTAGATTTATTATTTATTGTTTTTTACGTTGCATCATGTACTTATCTTGCAGCAGATCAAAATTTTATTAATTTTTGTTTCTATATATTGCATCATACCTGTATGAAATGAAATGTAGTTTTACATAGTATGAAAAATATAAAGTGTGACTCCTTTATTCTAACTCGAATATACTTAAATGTATAATTTTCTGTGCATACAGAAGCATCTTCAAGTTTATTATTTCTAAGTTGACAGTGCACACAGTGAAGAAGCCTACTATCATTAAATATACGCTAACTCAAATTACAATATAGGTTATAGTCTGATTAACCCTTTAAAATGCCACTGGTTATCAAATGCAAATATCTACATGTTTTAATAAAACGTTTATGCATAGCGTATGTTCATTTTGCAATTTAATATAAAAATTATAGGAATATTGTCAACCTAAGTTAACTTAGTAGCAAAGTCAAATTAAATTGTATTCAATTACCTTTAGCTAAGTTATTCTACTAAGAATGACTTAGTCGAGCTAACTGTTAGACATGTATTTCTTGTTGTTTTTCACTGGGTGTCTGTTCAGATCAATGGACAGTGCAACACATGGAAGTGAGGCAATTCTGCCATCCATAGAGCCTCAAGAATTAGTCTTCTGTGTCTCAGCTTGTAAAAGGTCTCAATGTTGCATTTTTAGTCAAGAATGTGGTCTTAGGACCTTTCTTGTCATATGTATGTTTAAGATGAGGTAAATATTCTCATCTCAGACCACAAGGCAGTTCCCTCTACGAAGCTTTTGGTCTAACACTGATCTACCCCACAGCTCCACTATGTCTGACATTAAGTCAATGTGCAGTATCATTAAGAAAATATACCTGATATGATTTTCCATATCTGCCATACATGTTTGGAGACTGTGCTGCAATTTTTTTTGTCTCTTGATCCTCTAGTTTTCTGAGGCAGTTTTTGTGCCTCAAACATATCAGAAAATCTTTTATTTTCTTCAAAATAATTTACCATCTTTGGAATTCCAAGCCAAAAAACAAATATATGTCAACTAAAATGTTGTAGGAAGTACATAAATTAAGCAAATCATCACTCAGTTGTATGGCTGCAGTACCTATTTCTGCTTTAATCCATGAGCATGAGTCACTAAAACCTTTTTTTTTTTTCAAAACAAAAGCATGGTTGGAAGGTATTTCCTTTAGTTTTATTCCTAGTTGAATTCACATTTTTTTGTTATAACTATAAATATAGCACCTGCCGGATGACACTATGTAAAATGCCACTCTTTAAATCCTGCATTTGAAGTCCAGATCAATATGACTCCAGCTTATGAAAAAAAATTAATTGAGCTGTGCAAGGAAATCAAAGGATTGGCAGTTGTCGTAATATGATGAGGCAGGCACAGATGGGCAAAGACGGTTATCCCTTTGTGAGAAAAGGGGGAAAGATCTCATTTCAAATCATCATTGAGATGGAAAGTTATTTTGAGATTTTGCATTGACGAGTACATGGTTTTCAGTTCAAGGAAAAACCCTAAACTTTCAGATATTTATTTCAAACATAAATGGTATGAAGCTGCTTTCTTATTTTTATCACACAAAACTACACATTTGCTGTCTAAGGCGCTCCTCACTTTAAAATGGGCCCAACTTCATGGATTTTTTTAAAAACATGAATAGTGAAATGTGACATTTTCGAAGTCAAAGATTTTAAGTCATCAAAGTTCAAAGTGTTCACTCAACAGCTAACCGGCTTTTTGTATGACTCCACTGGTATTTTGGTGATTCATCTCTAGTGATGATAAAGTCCTTGAAGCGGATGAACTCTTTCATGTCACCCTAATATTTTGCTTCTCCTAAAGATTCTCTCATGTTCATTTTGACATGCTGACTACATATATAGACAATATTTTACCTTTGCTCAAACAAAAGAGGTATTCAACTCTGTTTTATTTAAAACAAACATCTGAGTTACAATATAATTAGAGTACAGCATGTATATTTTTAATACTTTGCAATAAACCAAGAATAAAGCATACAGTCTTGGCTGAATATTAGTGATTACACTGTCCCTGTGAAAGTAGGTTCTTGTAGAAATGTTGGGCTTTGTTTTTAACTGCTTCCCTGGCATTCTCAGTCGAACAAACTCTTTGTAGATCACTCCCCTGGGCCCAGCCAAGAAAAACATGCTCATGAAGCATCATAGTCTTTTGTCCCCCAGAGACTCTCTATCTTAACGATGTGTCTTCGTGTTTCCCACCGGAGAGTCACTCCAGTGAACTCAGCCTGCACGCAGTGAGGGGAATTAGAACCTCCTGTGTGTTCTTCCCTTCTTTTAATGACTCTTGTGGTGCCATTAATGCTGCAACCTCTGCACGGCCCTGGCACTGTCATCGACAGCAGACCCAGAGAACAAGCCCCTCATTAAAATCCAGACCTGTGAATCATTAAGTTCGCAAGGACGTCCAAGCCATTGTCGGCTACAAGGTCTCGTTGCCTGGTGACTTTGAAGTTGGTTTCGATACTTTGTGATGCATTTTGCAGCTAAAACAGACATGATGGTCTGTTTTTGTGTTTTCCCTTCACAAGTAAAAAGCTTGCATGATAAAGGAAGTTATTTTGTCACACAAAACAGGGCTGCTCATTTGTAGTTGAAGCTTTTTATCTGGTTCTTCCAAAATATGCTGCAACACCTTTTTTAATGACCACACTTTTTGCTTCCTTGCAGTGGGAGGTATATTTTAACTGCGTGAACTACATCAGCTTTTTAAGACCTTTATTTCCCAACTATTTCATTTAAACAAGTTGCATAGTTGAACTACTTTTCAATCTCATCTCTTATCTTCCTAGATAAAAAAGATTTTTTTGGAGTAGGAAGCCATGTGTTTCACTTGACAGATTATACAGTGTGGTGAGCCCAGCTCATCCATGTTTGGCCAAAGACAAGTGGTAATTTGGAACTCTTCTTCAGACAAAGTCATTTGTTTGAGCCCATCCTGTTTTCAGCCTCTGATACAAACTATCCAAGCAGAAATTAACCTTAACCACTAATTTTTTAAGCATATGAACGTGCTGAAATAGTGTTCTTAACATTTACATGTACTTAGCTGAGGTAGTTGATTTCAATTGTGAGCCCAACTTTTCCCTAAACCTAAATTCAGTTCAGATGGTGCCAGTTCACAATAGATGCTTTCTCAAATCCTAGAGCCAGATTCAAATTCAATCACACAAAGTTCAGTTTATTTGTAACATAGCATGCAGTCAACTTCAATTTATGACATTTGGCTAAAGTGGGGGTATTATGCCAAATCAACTTTTTTGAGCTATATATCATGTTATAACTCCCTCATCAAACACATACACAGAGTGTTGCTTTGACTTATTCATGGATGCTTGAGAAATATTTGAATCTCCCATTCAGGGGTGCCTTAATGCCTGCTCATTCAATCCACCCCCTATTTACCCAAAGCGCATCTTGGAGCTTGAGTCCCCAGCTGAGCTCCCACCCCACAGAGCACCCCTTGCCTGCACCTCTCCGACACAGCTCCACCAGACTAGCAGCAGTTGCAATTAGCAAACACCTGGTGGAACTGTGTGTCTGCTGAGCTCATCATACAAACTACATTTCTCCAAAGAACAGGTGTAAACGGCATCAATATACGAAATGGAAAAGCATTGTTGTGATGACATTTTATATATATAGCATTTTCATAACAACTGAAGGTAACATAGTTACTTTATTGTGCTTTTAAATGGTACTATGTGCATGGAAAATACATAACATATCCTTTCAGAATGTATCAATTTAAAGTAATTAACTTTGCAGCAATTCTTCATCCTGAGTAAGCATGTGGCAAACGTGGAAAGGAACGACTCCAAGGCTCAGTATTTGTTGCCATCTGCCACAACTGGCAGGGAGTTGAGAATACAGAGCAGATGGGAAAAAAAACCCCAACAAACTTCAGCCCTAGTTTAGGAATACTTTCTAAAGGAAAGAAAAACTGTGGACAACAATTAATTCTGTGTCCTCTGTTAGTGGCTTGGTCTAAGAACTCCTCCCCACCCCCCACAAAAGCTGAGTTAGGAGCGCTATGGAATATAAAATGAGGAGGCCACATATAGCTAATAACAGTAACTCTATTGAATTTGTCCTGAAAAGGAATTAGCCTTGAAACATAAAGAAGCAGAGGCCAAATTTATTATCATGAGAGAAAAAAAAGGAAGTTGCTGGCTGTAATTGCTCAGCCGATGGCCCCTTCCAACACAGAAATATCAGACCTGATGCACCTTCTATAGAGTCAAAAAACTGGGAAAGCACAAAGTCAATGGCAGCAATAACTGCTAATAATGTATCAATGGAAATCAGTAGGAGAAGGTAGCTGGGTGAGGAAATATGAACAGTATGTCCTCCAGCAACCCATTATCCTTTTATCCAAATAAAGACCAGGGAAGAATCTATAACTATCTACTTTTTGTGTTGGTGGATTATATTAGAGCTTCAAGATGCAATAAGAAGAATAAACAAAGAAATGTGTTTATCAACATGAGACAATAACAGATTTGGAAAAATTTGCCTGGTTTGATGAGTCTCCATTTTAGCTGGACCATTAAGAGGGAAGATATTTCCTTCTGACACTTTGGGCCTCCTAGCTTCAGTTGAATACTGTTTACACTGCATAGCCTATGACTACTGTTGCTTATTACCAAAATATATCAGGCCCCCTCCACACAGGGATGTTTTTAGTTGTAGCCACAAAAGTTTTTTGTCATTTAGGATGTGTATCAACACGGATTCGGCATCTTGGGAGACCAGAAACAATCATTTTTGAAACCGTTGTCCAGAGTGAATAAGTTTCAAAATGCCAGTTTCATGTGGCCATGCGAGCTGCGTCTTTTTTTAAACAATGGCGTCAAAGCTCCAGCTTTCTCTCTATCCCGCATGCACCTCACTCTCACAAACAACAAACATGGTAGCGTTCAGTGTTTTTTGTGTTGTTATCTGGCAGGGTTACAGTGTCACTGACTGGCCCGGCATGTCTACTACATCATTTCCTATGGTGCATCCAGTTTTCTTTTTTCTCTTTCTTTCTTTTATGTTGACAAAATATACCATGCTCATCTCCATGAGAACACTGCCTCAGTCTTCCGACAGGTACTTTCAGCAGGATGATGCACCATGTCACAAAGTTCAAGTAATATCAACCTAGTTTCTTGAGCATCATAATACGTTTACTGTACACCAGTGGCATTCAGTGCTCTCCACCAGATATCATTACAATAAAAACACCTTGGGGATGTGGTGGATCAGCAGATTCCAATTAGGTATTTACAGCTGCCAAATCTGCAGAAATGTTATAAAATCCTTGTCAAACCTATGCCATAAAGAATTAAAGCAATGCTGAAGTCAAAAGTTTGCCCTGTCTGAGCAATATGGGTGTAATATAGTGGCTGATGAATTTTAATCATGACTAGAACTGCACAGAAGCACAGAACTTCATGGTACACCAGTACGGACTCCAATGCACAAGGAAGATTTATCATTAACATGGGCTGCACAGTGGTGCAGACGCAGCAAGAAAGTCCTGGGTTTGAATCCCTGTCTGGGGTCTTTCTGCAAGGAGTTTGCATGTACTCCCCCCCGTGATGCGTGGCTCCTCTCCAGGTACTCCAGTTTCCTCTCACAATCCAAAAACACGAATGTTAGGTTAAAAGATTACTGTAATTTGGCCTTAGGTATGAGTGTGTGTGCATGGTTGTTTGTCCTCTGTGTCTGTGTGTTGCCCTGTGATAGACTGACAACCAGTCCGGGTATACCCTGCCGCTCGCTCAATGACTCCCAGAGATGGCCACCAGCTCCCCCTTTGATCCTGCAAGGAAAAGTGGGAATAGATAATGGATGTCTGGATGTATAAAGTGGAATCTATCTGACACATATGATCTAAACCAGCCAACAGCTTTTCCCTTGATCCCTACAAGTAATCAAGTAATGCAGTGTAAAACACTTGAGGTTATATAAATTCAGTCCATTTACTATTTTACCATTTAATAAACAAATATTTTTATTTGGCTGTTCACAAAGTTTCTAACTCAAGCAAAAATGATCTCAATATGGAATGTCCTTATTCTGGCACTTAGGTCTTTTCCCATTTTCTCTCCAGCCACCTATACATGTGTGACTCCCTAACTGCATTGCCAACGGCCACTGTTTAACCCTATTTTCCTCTCTATAACCTTTTTGACAAAAAACAACTCAACAAACTTCCAGCTTCTGTGGAAGAGTAAGGGTTTATTATTTCTTATGAGACAATGTTCCCACAGCAGCAGGACATGTACGCACAGTTTAAGAATAGTTGCAGTTGTTGTTGTACCAGAGGTCACCATCTGTTTTATTTCTTTGTTCCCAGCTATACCCTGTTTTAAGAGATTTATGCATGAACTGTTTCTGTTGCCAGACAACCAAACAAATATGAGTTATTGAGCATAATGCAGCTCATTAAGGCTTTTTATTGAGAGTGTTTTAAAGTCATTTCATAGCTGCCACTTTGCCAAAGATTTTGGTTTTATCAGACCTAGAGACCTTCCATTCTCATCTAAAGCTATGTACTATAGTTTTGTCAAGATGTAAGTATATACATGTTGTTTGTTGATTTTAAATTTTTTGATTTGCACAAACTTAAGCATTGTTTTGACTTTTGTTCACAGTTGTAACAAAATTTGCTTGTCTATAATATTGTTTTGGAATGAAAACACACAGTGCCTTGTGGCGTGTTACAAGCTCAGCAGTGGTTTGTTCTTATCATTTCTATTTGTTTTTGTGTTTAGCTGAACTCTTGTTAGCAGGCATGTCTGCTCCCAGAGCACCGTGTGAATTCTCAGAGCAAATGGCTCTGCCTCAGCTTCACAAGGCCACTTGACCTATCCAAACAGACTAGACGTGTCAGGAGGGAAATCTCCGAAGATGCAAGAAAAAGGCGTTTTGAACAGAAAATGGCATGTAGTTACAAAGGATTAGACCCTCAATGCAACACTTGGCTCTTGAAAACAGTTCATTCACATGCTAACTATTTACTCCAAGGCAGGGTGAAAAGTACAGTATGTCTAGAGAAACAGCAAAAGATCTATCAACAAAAAAAAATCAAACCGCTGCTAAGCAACAAAAGGAACATTTACTCCTATTAAAGTTTATAGGAATAAAAGCTCTCCACATTTTTCTGCCAAAAAATGAGACTGCTTTAAGACTGTCACAAATATGGATGGAAATTACTAGTTGAATTCTGCAAAATTTACAGATGAGGACAGTTTATGTCCTCATCTGATTATGATTTCCAAGTTGATGCACAATTTGAATTTCCCATGTAGCCACAAATATGTAGAAGTGTTGTCAAAGGCACTTTGCAAGAAAAATAGATCCAAATTCAGTCTAGTTCCAATAAAACCCAAGCATGCAGTCAAACTCAGTTCAAAATATAATACAACAGGGATATTGTGTAGTCTGTTTGGATAGGGCTAAATTAGGGATAAATAACACTATGACCCACTGCCTAGCAGTGTATTGGTCCACAATTTGACACCAAAACAGTCCTGACCTGACCTGTCAATGTATGGACTCCACATGCTGTGGTATCTGGCAGCAGATCCTTTATGTCAGGGTTGCCCAGATCTAGTCTTTGGGAGCTACTATCCTGAAACTTTTAGATGCATCCCTTCTCCAGCACATCTGGACCAAATGGCTAAATTCCCTCATCACCTTTCAGTCATTCAGCTCTGCAGAGGCCTGTTAACAAGCCATCAATTTGATTGAGGTGTGCTGGACAAGGGATGCATCCAAAAGTTGCAGGATAGTAGCTCCCGAGGACTGGAGTTAGGCACCCTTGCTTCAAATTCTCTGGGTTGCTAGGTGTGGCCTCTGTCGATCGAACTTATTTGTTCAGTATATTCCGTGGATGCTCATTTGGATTCACTTCTTGAAAAAATGAGAGGTTAAGTCAACACCATAAAGTCTTTTTTTGTGCTCCTCAAATCATTCCTGAACCATTGTTGCTGTGTGGCAGGGCACATTATTCCTCTGAAAAAGGCCACCCCCATAGGGGAATACAATTTTCACCTCGACTGGTTTGCAGCCATGCAGCACTGTGTGTAGTAAACTGGGATGAACTGTTTATTCTGACCTTTTTCTGTCAGAACCAGCATTATATTCTTTAATATGAGCTACAGTTACTTGTTCATTCCATTGTCCCACCTGGGGCCAACCTTCGCTCCCCATGTGCATCAATGATTGTTGCCGGTTCACCTCTGTTAATTTATTGGAGCACTTTTGGCTGATAGCAACCCAATGCAGCCTAGGAACAGGAGCTGCTCTGACCCAGTTGTCTAGCCATCACAGTTTAGCCCTTGTCAAACATGCTTACATTGCTCCTTTCCTGCTTCTACCACATTGAGTTTTAAAATTAATATTCATTTACTTGCTAGCAACCCACTAACAGCTGTCATTATGAAAAGAAGACTAGTGTTTTTTGCCTGACATGCCAGCAGTCATAATGTGTTGCCTGATTTGTGTATAAAATGTGTGATGCCACATGGTAGAAAGTTATTTATTTATTATCATGAGTCACACCCAATTCCACGTAGCTGCGTTGTAGCAATCCCTCATTCTGAGCTTTTCATCTCTCTAAAAGAGCTTGTCACAAAAGCTTTGTCACACTCACTTTAAACATTAAATATGAGGAAACAGCATTATGAAGGATCCAGATGCTAAGAGAGGAAAACATTTCCAAAGGTCCTCAGCTTGTCTCACCTCGGTGAAAGTTAAAACAGTCCCATTAATGCTGAATGCAACA
Organism: Anableps anableps; assembly: GCA_014839685.1. NCBI lineage: Eukaryota > Metazoa > Chordata > Actinopteri > Cyprinodontiformes > Anablepidae > Anableps > Anableps anableps. Next base: position 35,926,505 of record CM026074.1, read on the forward strand.
ATTAATGTTTGACATTTCTCAAAAGTCATACGAGATCACTTTCATGACAATAATTGCTAAAAACATAATGAAATTCCTTTTAAAGACGAGAACTAAATGGTGCCCTCATGACTCTCTTTGCCTCAATTTAATAGGATTCAATGAAAGGGTTTTATTGTCAGGAGATATGACACTGTCCATTCATGTGTCCCTTTTGAAGTAGGCAAAATCGATTTTTCACAGAAATTTGTCACAGAAGAAGTTTAAAAAACAGAATGTAGCTGTCCTAATTCAACCCTGGGAAATTACAATAAAAAAAAGATGTCATTAATTTATAGATTTTTCTGTCTTCTTTTGCTCTGACATGGCCATCGGCTAATGATAGTCATATCAATGTGTACATGGCACCGTTTGCCTTCCTTATTAAAGTTGCATGAAGACAAATGCAGCAAAAAGCCAGTGCAGATATATGTCTCAGCCGTGGGGAATATCACAGGCTCATTTGTTGAAAAGTGAATTGGTAAGGGAAATGATGGCACAATGGTGTCATCGCACTGTTCATTGTTTGAAGAAGAAAGCAAATCTCACACGATATTAAGGAGGGATGTATTAGAGCTGGAAAAACAATAACAAATATTAATATACATAATGCAATATGGTGCTTGTAAAAGGTTAAACCAGTGTAAATCAAATTTAATAATCTGAACAAATGAAACCTTTGCTGTTTTTTGACATACCAAGTGAAGGTAATTTTCTATGCAGCAGACCAGAGGTTAAAGGAGGTAACATATTTTCTTTTTCTGTGCCTCACTAAAAACTAGATTCTTAACATGATAAGTATAGGGATTTCCTCCTACATTTGCAATGAACATAAGGTAATTACATATGAAACAAATTGCTCTCTATAGCAAGAGTCCTAGAGCAGCTTGGACCTATGTTGTTTGACAAGCCTAAGCAGCTACAGCAGTCCAATGTTAAAGTCACCAGAATCATTTTATTATTTACAGCACTGAGTTTTCCAAATAGGCTTTGAGGGGTAAACTTGAATCTGCTGGCATTGCCTGACTGGGACAGGAAAACAACATTTCATAGCAAATTGTGTTTACCAAATTTAATTTTTCACCCAAAGATGGCACCAATATTCCTGATATGATCTGCGAAAGGTTAATGCTTCTACTTTGGCGGCTAAAATTAATCCAGTGTAATGAAACTGTCATCTGGGAACACTGGACAGATTTTCTATGACATAAAAGACAACTCCTTGAAATTTGTAATGTGTTGAATTTGTTTAACTTCTGTCTGATACATGCTTTACAAAGTAAGAACAAAGTCAGAAAAAAGGTAAAGAATAGAAATTTCTCTCAATTTAGAAATCATGAAAAAAATATGCAACTTGCTGATAATCTAACATGTGAGGGTAAAATGATAAGATATAAGGGTCTGGCACAACACCATGGTCATTAAAGCTGGTGTTGGTACCTTTTGGCAGTGCCAAGTCTGGCCGTAAAATGGAATAAGCATCTCCATAAAGCCCATCACCAGAAGGACGCATGAGGTGCTCTGAAATATTCTGGTAGATGGCTCTGCTGACTTTAGATTTGATAAAACTAAGTGGACCAACTGCCATACAATGCATGGACACACCAGTGTGTGGTCAACCAGTTTCCGTAGTGTTGAGGAAAAAATTATTTGCCCTGCACTGTTAAGTGAAAATCACTCATTCAGGTTTATTTTATATCAAGCACATGATATGAGAGACACAATATCAGACACTCGTGAACAGGTCAGAATAAAGCTCGGAGTAAAGCTATGTCAAACAGAGCCAACACATGGGTTTTATACCAAGGACAAGGAATCCTAAACAGAGGAGAGATGATCTGGTTCATATGCAGGTGCAGCAAAACAACATCTAACCTTGGGTGAGTAGCTCAGACAGGTTCATTTGGTGATAGTTCCTAAGCATTTAGAATAAAGACATAGTATGACTATCAGATTATTACAGTCAGAATGTATTACCTTATAAAATTTTCAACCACAGTTACAATGATCTTTTCTGTCTTACACACATTAGTGTCAAGTCAGCAGACTTCTCCAAGATTGTGCAGGTCATAAAATGGCCAAGACCATTCCTGTTTTACAGATCCTTTATTAGTTTAATGTAATATTCAAATTTTCACGAGACACTGAATTTTAAGTTCTTATTAGGTGTCTGCCATAATAGTTACAACAGAAATAAGTGCTTGAAATGCTTCAGTATATGGGTAATGAGTTTTTATATGGGTTTCATTTTTTTGATCGAATTACTGAAATAAAATAACTAATTATGTAATGTTCTACTATCAGATTCACCTGTGAATGATGCATTTACCAAAAGCGGACTCCTTTCAGGCATTGACTAAGGTAAAAAAAGAATTGGACATCTGTTGAAAAAAATTGTAACGGAAATACACATGCTAATCTTGGGGATGATTGTGTGCTTGTGACCTTCAAACAACAAGGCAGCATTGAATGAAAAAGTCTACGCAAGAGGTTTGGTTCTGCCACCATGATCAATGCTAACGACATTGTAGAAGCTTTGGAAATCTCTTGTAACTGCTTCTGGAGCCAAAATTGCAAAATGTTGCCAAAGATGCTCCAACATAGTCAAGTGTTTCACCTATTGCTTCTGCACAGATAACAGATAACTATCTTCTTTTGAGATGGACTAAAAGCTAATGGACACTTTATTGTGGTCTGATTAGTTTTGGTTACAGCTGGCTTTGGGGAAAAAACTGATACATGCTTGTATGTTGGAAAGATCAGAAAAAAGCTATCCAGGCTTGTTATCAATGAAAGGGGCAAAGACCAGAGTCTGTTATGATTTATGGGTGCATTACTGAAAATTGATATCTGACTTGTGTATGTGAGAGTGTCATTGACAGATATCATTGGCATATACTGGACAGTGTAGAAAAACCTATGCTACTATCATGGCATATATTTCCTTCGAGGCAGATTTTGACATGACTTACAACATTTCTTATAGATATCAGAGTGAATGTATTTAACTGTCCTGGCAGAAGTGCAGACCTGAATCTCGGCATATCGGGAAGGGAAGTATCAGACAAACACGGACTGTCAACCAGCAGAAATCTTCCTGATCAGCTTCTGTTGGAACTTTAATACATGCTGAAAAAAATGCTGCCACATAATCTGAAATATGGGTTTCCATTTTTTGTCTATGTTATTTGTATTTTAACTTTGACCTATTCTGCTGAATCAATAATCAATCAAAATGTTTTCATTGCAGCTTTCATACAGCCAGATGTAACACACAATGCTGTTAAAACATCAGGATAAACATAAAACCACGAGAGACAAACACATATTTAAAAAAGAACAACAAACAGAAATGTGACGTGAAATATGAAAGGTGATGAGGAACTCTGGAAATGCAATCAAGTAGATTGCAATCAAAGGAAAAGTCTGATTTAAGTGAAATATGGAATAAACATTAAAATGGTGTCATTAAACTTTTAGATGTCAAGTTATATCAGTTATTGTTGTTCTGTTTTCTGGAAGAGTGACCTGGAGGAATAAGCTTGGAACTGTAATGCACTCTGTTTCTACACTTAAGTCAATGTCCTTTTTCTCATATCGGGTTATGTAAAGTCACCATCAACTATAAAGCAATGGCACAGCACTGATGAATGGAAGTGTGTGATAGTGGACATTAGCAATGTCATCCCATTTTTAAAATTTGATCTATAGCTGTCAGCGCGCCCTTGACTCCTGTAAACAGAATGTATTGCAAGCATGAATAATGTATGAACATATGTAACTTCAATTCTAAAGGGAAGTTTGTTTACAGTTTTGCTTTGCATTTGAAGGTAGTGTCTGGTTACCATCAGTAGAAAAGCTTTATACAAGGCAACGATTGCAGTTTGCCCTATGCCTAGATTCTGAAAAGTTATGAGCTAAAAATAAAGATTTAAGACAGCTATAGATGGTTTTAGAGGACTGCACAGCGGCATAGTTGGTTACACTATTGCCTTGCAGTCCTGGGTTTAAATCCCAGCCATGGGTCTTTCTGCAAGGAGTTTGCATGTTCTCCCTGTGTATGTGTGGGTTCTCTCCAGGTATTTCAGTTTCCTCCCATAGTCAAAACACATGACTGTTAGCTTAATTGATCTCTCTAAATTGTTCTTAGGTATGGATGTGTGCATGGTTGTTTGACTGTGAGTCTCTGTATTGCTCTGGAATGGACTGGTGACCTGCCCAGGGTGGACCCCACCTCTCCCTTAATGACTACTGGAGATAGGCATCAGCTCCCCTTTGACCCTGCAAGGATAAGTGGGTATAGACAATAGATTGAAATACCCACAAACTCTCCTTTGATTACTTTTGTATAAGACATGTTTTCACTAGTAAGTGTTTAATTGTTGAAATAAATCGTGATTTTATTTTACATAAATTAAACTTAAATGCCATTTGATCAAGGACAAAATCTCATATTGCTCAGACTGAATTAAATGTAGCATGCAGTTTGTGTATATGTACATATGCTTGTGTGTATGTATCTATGTATCTCCTTGTTGTTGGTCAATTTGAATCGTCAAATTCAGAAGTTTACATAGAAGAAAATTACTTTGTCCTAAAACAATTTGGCAAACCCCATTAGAGGATGTCATGGCATGACATCTGAGTTAAATGGAGGCATAACTGTAGATGTATTTTGAGGCAACAACGCACTGCTTACTTGTGTGACATCACAGAAAAGTCAAAAGTCAAGTAATCAGGAGGATAACTGTGGACCCCCATAATTCTGGTTCAACCTAAGCTACAACTTCCATCAGCTAGGAGGTACCATGCTCATATGTTCAAAAGAACTGTGTTCAGTACTGTCAATATCCACCATGAAACAAGTCAACTGACATGAACTGAAAAGCCACTCAGCAATATAAAAGCCATTACGCCATCAACATTAAAAGCCAGATTATAGTTTGCAAATGAACTCTTGGATAAAGAATTTGATAAGACATGTCTCCAAAAACTATGAAATGCTTGTGAAAAAATACACAAAAAATGTTTGAACAAAGTCAAGCAGTTTTAAAAGGCAGTTCTACCAAATACCAGCAAAAATATGGAGTTTGATGAAGGTTTCAAAAATCTCTAAAATAACTATCTCGGTATTCTGACATAAAGCAAATTAAATATTTTGGTAATCTTAACTGAAAAAGCTTAATCTGATCTAAAAGGAAAAATGTGGTATTTTTATACAGCATGTTTCTTGTTCTAAGATGCACAAGAAGATAGGTGCATCTTAGAACAAGGCTGTAATGCTTGAGTTCTGGTGAAAAATACTTGTTTTAGCAGTTTTCTTTAATAGGCCACCTATTTTTCCCTAATCGCTTTATCACTTATTCACTCCAGACACCTGCAGCTTTAGAAATGCTACTTTTAAGAATAATTTGCAAAATGGGTTTTGTGCAGCATCAGCTTTATTATTAGGGCCATCCTAATTTCATATTCCAAAGGGAGTTTCCTCCTTTTAAAAACTGTACCTTTTTTTTTTAAAGAGAAATCAAACTAATTAAGTTTAAAAAAAATGTTTATCAGATAATACACTGCCTTAATTCAATACAGATGACACAGTCCACTTTAAAAAGTGTGTGCTGCAGTGATTTTGAATGATGGTAAGTTCAACATTAAGCTTTAATGTTTTGAAAGAGAAATCTGATTTATAACCCACATAACTAAGGAACAATGAGGAATAATTTCTCCAATCATTTTTATGATAAATTAGGTTTCTACTCTGCACCTTTAGAAGCAACACATCTACATTTTTCTGCTAACCTAATTACTATTTAATGCCATTTGTCAAGGGTCCACTCCTATATGTACAGAAACAAAATCCCTGCAGGTTTCAACACCTTAAGATAGGGAACTGGTGTCTTTGATCAACGGGTGTATTTATAGCTTGCCTGGCTTCAAAGCATCGTGTACTCATTTGCATGTTCATTATGAGCCTAAAATGGCCAATTATTCCATCAAAGGCGTCTTCAGAGGACTGACCCTCAGATCCCAAACAGTCATATGACAAATTAGCCAATTAAACATGTTTGATGTTCATGCGCCCTGTAGTGCTGAATAAGATGTTGACAGTGCAGAATAATTTTGTTAATGTCCTAAAAGGAGTTTATTTCTAAAGCTGCAGAATTACCTCCACTAATGACTATAGTTAATTTTACCAAGTGGACATGCAGGACTAAATTCTGTACATGTACCCAGGTTAAAGCAATAATGTGTTTTGTTGCATTAACATTTTGAACATTTCACATAATTTCAGGCTAGTTTGTTGATTTATAAACATAGTTTATGTTTTCATAGCTATAAAGTCTATTTTTTTAAGCATTCAGTGGCTGCACTAGATTAAAAAACATTCCTGTAAGTTGTTTGTACATTTGGTCAAAAAATGCAACGAGTTTCAGTGTACTTTATCTGGATTTTATGTGACTGAAAAGCTCATAGTGCACAAATGTCAAGTGGAGGTAAAATTACACATTTTTATTTATTTGTTTTAAAAAATAAAAATCTGAAAGTGTGGCTTGCATTTGAATTCAGCTTCCCTGAGTTAATACTTTTCAGAACCACCTTTTGCTGCAGTTACATTCTGTTGAGCTCTGCTTCTTCCAGCTTTGCAAATGTCGAGATTGAAATCTTTCATCATTCTTTTTACAAAACAGCTCAAGCCCAGTCAGATTTAAAGCACTTCTGAAGATCAATTTCCAAGTCTTGGTTATATGGTTAAGGTCTGGACTTTTCAAACACATGGCCATGCTTTGGTCTAAACTATTTAATTGTAGCTCTGCGCGTCTCGAGGGTCATTGTCCTGTTGGTCAGAAGTTGGGTTTTGATTGAACATGACCTTTTTTCACATGTTTTTTGAGTCCCTTGCGTGGCTTGTTGAAAGTTGGATTTTGAACACCTCATGTCTTTTTTTTCAACAATGACATTCTCTTTGTCTCTCTTCCATAAGGACCAGAATTTTGGATGTTCAAAAATTTTGGATAATAGATTGAACAGTGCTCTGTAGGATTTTCAAAACCTGGGATATTGTCTCATAACCACTTGGTACTTTAAGCTTTATCTCTGACTTGTCTTCTGTCTTCCATGGTCTTCAGAATGCTGTTTGTTTAGAAATGTTCTCAAATGAAACTGAGGCCTTCAAAGTACATTGGATTTATACTGAGATTAAACTGCACACAGGTGGACAAATTTATTTGGGAGCATCAGAGTAAAGGGGACTAAATGAAAATGCATGATGTACTTTTTGCAATGATGCATCACTTCATTCCCACTTTACCATTATACACTTTGTGTTGTCAAATACAGTCCTCACAAAATACATTGAATACTGATGCCCGTTTGTTTACTTTCACTGAATTTGGTCCTGAACCATGTTTGCAGTCTGCACAGGCTCCATTAGTGATTGTATTGCCTAAAAGCTTCTTTCCTGTCTGAGCCATTATCTTGAAAATGTTTCTATCGTTGCTCCCTGGTTTTCATTTCTTTTGTTTTCACCTACTTTTTCCATTTTGGATATTAGGTCTTTAAAAAAAAATAAAAAAAATTGGGAAATGAAACTGAACATAGCTGACAAAACAGCTTGAAGCAATGTGTTTCTTTGCAAATGCTATATGGAGAGATTGAGAGAAGAATGAGGAGTAAATTTGTGCATATTTTGGAGATGGTTGTTGTGTTGTGGGCTTGTATAAAAGCCCAGACTTGGTTCTGCATTTAGAGCAATGTACCAGACCCATTGTACTAGAGTGTTGTATTATCTGATGAACAATAATACAGTTTGAAAGATTGTATCCAAACAAGCAAAGGCGGTTATGGTTGTTTAAATAATTGGTGGATCATAAAAGCTGAGGTCTGCATTTTTAACTGTGCTAAAAACGAATTAAAGCTGCTGTATGTAACTTTGCACCAATCCTGACCTAAAACAACCAATCAGAACCAGGAAGAAGGTATTAGTGCTGTCAGTCATCCTCTTGTGTGCACCACTAAATGTGCTAATGGTGAAGAAACAACTTACCATTCTAGGAAAACTGTTTATCCGCCGTCATTGGTAGCCATGCTAACTAGCCTTAGCATTAGTGGCAGGCTATATTGTGGTGAACCAGCTGTAACTTAGAGAGCAAGAGGGAGTCTGTGAGTGGCCATTGTGATTGACAGCACTAAGACCGTCCTCCTGGTTGGTTGTTTCTGAGTGGTGTATTTTTGCAGTTAGTAATGGGAGCACTGGGAGAAGGCAGAGGAGCTTGATATTATCACGACATAATGATAATTTTAACAAATATGTAAAAAACATTTTTCATAATAGTTACATACTACAGCTTTAAACAATGATTATCTGTTGTGCTTGAAATGTTACAGCTGACTGCCTATTTAAAAAAATAGCTTGAAACTTTTATTACAAAAATAATCACACATTTTTTTATTTTTTATTTTTTTTTTTTTTTTGCTTTATCACAGCATTCTGCTTACAGAATTCAGTGAACAAGGATTTCAGTCAGTGCCGTTGCTCCGCTTACAGCACACACACAAAGTGCCCGGAGTGCACCCAAATAAATCAGGGTCAATCATTAAAGTTAATCATAATAAAATATTTTAATAAAAATATGTGAAGCACGTTAATAGACATAAGCAATACAAAAATACCAAATTTGCTCCAAAAAAAGGGTAATCATCTCTTTGTGGGCAGCAGCTAGGAGGGAGAAAAGCAGGATGAATCACCAAAATTGTTTTGCTGTTATAGACAGAAAAAATGAAGCAAAGCATCATTTTACATGCAGTTATTCAATACTGAAGCAACAATATACTGCTCTGAACAAATGAAAAATCAAATGATAAATACAAAAGCAACAGACATGGGAAATGATCTCATGCTGAGCATTTGTGCTTAGGGCACCCAAATGGCTAGCAACGGCCCTGATTTTAGTGCAAGAACTTTGTACAGCGCCAAGTTTGAGTGTCTATCAGACATAGAAATGACTGAGCGTACCATATAGAAAAGAGTTTAGAACATACATCAGAAAATAGTTCTCACCTATCTTCAGCAGAAAAAAACTCATTTTAGGTGGAGATAAACAATCCTGTTAAAATGGATTCCTTGACTCCTCCATGCTGATTATTGGAGGAACAAAGAATGACACAAAGATTAATGAATATATGCTGAAGTAATGTTGAATAGTTCCTTCACAAGAAGTAGTCGTTAGATGTTTTTAGGATATTTTGCCACAGCACTTTTTATTATATTGTGAGATGACTTTCTGTGACAATAACATACTTATGAGGCTTTCAGCTTTGAGAGGTCATAAAACCAAAAGATTTGTATTAGCGCATAAATGGTGGCAGGTCAATGTTGTGACAAAACATTTATTTCCACTGCTTGGTGTGAAACTGAATGTTTTATGAACAGATCAATAAGAGCTGCAGAGTAGGGCATATGTGGAGCAGCTGATCTGGAGGAATTCAACTTGTTATAGTTCCCAGCTATGAGTGCAGTGGGTAGATAAATGACACTACCGTCCTGTAACCTGATGCTGACCCCACTGTTGGACATAAAACAGAGCTGCTGAGTTGCTGTAATAATCAAAGTATTACTACTGGTCAGTATAATAGTTATCTTTATTCTGAGTGGCTGAGGACTGATATATTAGCCAGTGACTATATTATTCTAGCTGCTCTACAAAGCTGAATAGAATTCCGTGCGTGTTTTAAGAAGTACTTCTTGGTGCTGAAAGTTTATTCATGCAGCACAAACATTTTATTAGAAGCTGAGATGCACTCGGGAGAAAAATAAACACATCGGTTGAGGTAAACACTGATCCAGAGTAAAAGGCAAACGCTTTCAGAGCAAAGACTTCTGCTTGGTAAAAAGTGAATGCTATATATCTGGAGCAATTTTGTCAACAGCTTGAACAAAATGGTTCCCTATATATCCACAAGTCTGACATGACAACACAATATGTGTTCAGACGTTTTCAATGCCATAAATAACCTCAAAGTTTGTTTGTTTATTCACTTGGTATCATACATTTCTTTACATTAATCTGCCAAGAATGTGTGAAGGTTAAGATTTACACATTCATACTTTATTCAAGATGCAAGAATTATTGTGATATCATCTTAACAAGGAAATTTGAAAATGTTCTTTTCATTTTCTAACTCAAGATTGTACCTATCCAAATTGGAGTGAAAGCATCTACAAATGAAAACTTTAGTTGGTTTGATTGGGATCTTTTCTGATAGACCAGCAAGGTAATGTTTAATTTTAAAATGGTAGGAAAAAGATGTATAGATTCTTTTTCCCTGAAAATCAAAAATCGAAGCATGGTGTGCATTTGTATGTAGTTCAATTTATTCTGATCATGAATAAAATCCAAAGCAGCTAATTACATTTAGAACAGAAATGTAAACATCTCTGCATAAATCCAGCTGCTCTGCAAAGGCCTCAAAGTTTTGTTAGAGGACATTTGAGACCAACCGGTATAATGAAGACCTAGGAACACAGACGGGTCAGGAAAAAACTTGTGGAGAAGTTTAAAGCAGTGGTCAAGCCTGGTCCGCAATACAATTATGCTGATTTTTGACCCAATCTTCCTCTTTCAACAATCTTAAGGGTGCTCCGATTATCGTGATGGCTCTAAAGATAATCATATGAGGCATTCCTGCTGTGTGTGGTGTGTTAAAAATAATCTAATTTGCTCAGAAGGATGTCTAGACCGCTCCGACCTCAAATTAGGGATATTTAACATTTTGGATTGCCTTAGCCTTATATGCCAGTGTGTGGGGCCTTCCCAGTGGAAAAATGAGCCTGCAGCCTGTTGAATGTGACGTGCAGCCAATCAGAAAGCGAGGTGACGGAGACATCCAACTAAGGAATCCAAAATACAGAAGACAAAACAGCTGTCATGGTGCATCAGAAAGTCCAGTGGATGTCAGAGACGCCATTTGTATCATTTGTTTCTCTGTTAAAAAAAAGTCCACAAACTATTGCCATTTATTTTCCTCATCAGCAATGTTTGTTTTCTTTGAACTCACATTTGATCTTGAGAAGTTTTGCAAGATTTCTTGTCTGACATCTGAATGTTTGCGAGTGAAATCTGTCTGTGTGTGGTGTGTTGTCTTTGCCCTGTGGCTGTTCACCACACACTGTCAGACCAAACCTGTTGTATCTCACACTTTTTTATTGTCGTGTGGGCTCTTTTAGGTTTTGAAAATCAACCTACCATTTTTTAAATCTTGCCATGTGAACCAGACATTAGGTTCAAAACAAATACACTTAGTGTCTGCAATGAGAGACTTCAGAGAGCTCAGGTATGCATATCTGTTGATGAGAAAATTATTAGTTGCACTTTTCACATATCTAGTGCGATAACAACAAAGGCATAGTTGAGAGAAATTATAGGAAGTGAATGAATGAGTGAAGAATGTTGAAAGTTTGGCTCAAGCTAGGCAGGGGATACAGGAAATGTGCAGAAAGAAGTTCCCTCGACCAATGAAGCCAAAACTGAATTTGGCCTCCATGACATGAAGTTAAATCAGTATATTACCCTGTACCCCCGAACACAACCCTCTTTCTTTTCTTTCCCACTTTAAATATTCTGCTGCCATCATTTATTCCCCATCTCCATGTTTTTAAAAATGTCAGTAATTGTAAAACCTGTGCCCAAAGAATACAGTAAACATGAAAACTTCATTTCCCCACTTTTCTCCAGCTGCATTCTAAATATAAACCTGCACCCGAGTTGATGTGATGGCCCAGTGTTGGTATGTTCAGACTTCGTATCACTGTCCCCCATCATGTCATCAACAAGACCTGCTAGTGACGGAGTACGCTCTGTGTAATCAACTCTACAGGGATCAGATTTGAGAGCAGAACAAGCCCTCCCTATCCTCATTATCCTTTTCTGTCTCTGTCTACCATCCATCTCAGTCTACTTTCCTGTCAAATTTGAGGTGTGTGGTTGTATAATGTTGGGAAAATCTTTCTTAAAGGAAACCTACTTTCAAATGTTGTATGTCATGGCCATACAACATCAATGGGGATCCTTTTGAATAGGCTTTCTTTTAGAGTTATTTTTTAATGTACAGAAAGTTCTGAGATTATTGCAATAAAGTGAATCGGTAGATGGAAATAATTGCCAAATTTCAGATACCTCTTTAACTCCTGGTTAAAAATGATCCTATTTCAGGCACAAGGGGAAGGGTGATACCTCATGAGACAGAGGTTCTGTGGTGATGAAAGATAGGAGGGAGAAAATTACAACTTAATTCACAGAGAAACAGCAGTGTCAGAGCCTGAAATATAGAAAGGCAATCTTTTCCAGAGAGAGACAAAGTGGTGTGACTTGATGCAGGGTGTCAAAAGACACTTTAAAATATTGGGTTTTTTGTTGTTCTCATTTGCTAGTTTTTTCTCCAATGTGAATTTTGTTCACAGAAGTGGCAGATCAGAATGTTTTTACCCATTTCTTTCTCTCTAAGAGAAATTAGTCAATATCTTAAGAATTAATATTATCAGGAGGGTATTCCTAATCTGTCTTGCTGCTCTACTGATTAGTTTGACTTGACACTAAGCATACATGTACCCTCATTACACCGTTCCATATCTGCCTTTCATTTCAGTGGGTGGTGTAGGATGATGCAATTTTCCACCACTTCCCTACTAAGCATTTCCCCTGCACCATGCACAGCTCAATCACCAGCTGAACCAGGGAAGCACGATTTCTTTGAACATGTTGAAAATTTTACTACAAGTACCACGGCTCTTCTATGGGATTAAATGTAGTTCCTGTGCACCACTGCTTCAGAACTGGCTCAACTTGGACTCAGGTGTCTCGGCAATAATTTGATTATTAAAGTTACCTAACCTCATTCTACACTATACTGTCTACACAGATAAAAATTCACTCACCTCGGCATAAGTTTGCTTGAAGCTGAAAGTGGAACTGCTGCTTTGACATTTGGCTAATAATTAACCACTAATAGAGGATTAAAATTTCAATCTTTGTCACTCAATGGATCCTTCAATATAAAAAACTGACATGATAATTTCATGACCACAGTATTGTCCCCTGTCCAGATTGTACAGATAACTGAATTTCACACCCTTGATGCTAATAAGCATTCGCTATTCATAACATGAGTGTATCCAAAGTCACACACATACTTCACTGACAACACAGGACTTGATGCTGGACCAAGTACCATACATTTCATCATGTTTAGACCTGCATAATATACCAGAACACTGGGCAAGATAGGAAACATTGTGAACACAGGTTTAGGAACTCAGGCTCCCAGTTAGGAATTGGCTTTTAACCAGAACACAAACTGGCCTTCAGTTTACGTCCTTTCCACATTTGTTAAATTTTATAAATGTATATATTTAATTAAGATCTCTTTAAAAATATATATTTCAGTTTGAATAAACATGTTACTACAGGTTCACTCCAAGCTTGGTTCAAATATCTAATTTCAGTTTAGTTTTTTCTTTTGAGTTTTTTTGGTATAACATAAAAAATAAAATCACAGTTCAGATTTTCAGCTGTAGAGAAAAATTGTCTCTCCATGGAAGGTGAAAAAGGTCAAGAAAATATGACAAACTGACCTTTCAAACTGGATTTTCTGAGCTCAAAAGTAAATTTCTAACCTTATTTATGTTTCTTTTATCATTGCTTTATAGATTTAAAGATTTTTTTATTATGACCTTTAAAGTAAATTCTGAAATAGGAACAGAAGTCTCATCTTACATCTGAACTTGTTGTGAGCACTTTGCATGCATATAACTGTCAGAGAGAGCAGCAGTGATGGTTTGTGGCTCCACTGCCTCAATATCCATTTCAGATCCAGTCAGGTGTTGCTGCAGTGACACCTTTAGTTGCTCTTAAAGATTGCAATCAGTGACCTCTGATTTGGGTAGCCCACTTGTCATGCTGTGCTTTCATGATGTATTGTGAACTGTGGCAGTAGCCTGGGCCCTGGAGACGGTGATGGAAAAGCTGAAGAAGTAGTAGGGAGCAGATGCAGGGATAGGAGAGCTTTCTGCAGAGTTGACTGCAGCTATTCTGCTGAGCATACACTTTCACTATATAAATAAAACAGTAGTGGTTTTAAAGTGGCAGGTCAAGGCAGGGGTGGAGTTTCATTCACTGCTGGGACACTGGTGTTTGTGCTGGTATGCAGTGTTGTACAAAGTCTTTGGTTATTCATTGTTTCTTCACACTTTGCTTCCAAGGAGCCACACTTTCTCATAAAAAATTCAAGAAATTTTGATAGTTTCCCATGCACTCTGAAAAATGTTCCAATGTTTTTTTGTTATGTTTTTTTTTCCGGGTGTGGCTGGGGGTTAAGGTACCTTACCATTAATTTTCTGTGTGGTTTTTGTACCATGACCAAACTTTTTGTGTCAAACCAAGTTATATTTGCCATTTTTAACTGGTTTGATTTAATAAAGACATTGAGCAACAAAGGCTCCAAATAGTCAATTTAAAACTTGTTTTAACGTCATATAATATATATATGACTGTCAGGCCGACCAAGACTAAATCTGAGCCTTGGTTGAATGACACAACTTGTGCCATCAGACGCGAGTGCTGTAGAGCAGAGCGAAAGTCGAAAAAGGACAATCTGCAGGTATCATTTCCAATTTTAAAGGAATGCAGGTATCTTTATCAGAAAGCTTCAAAAGATGCTAAAAGTAAACATTTCGCTGAAATCATTGTATCAAATTGTCAGCGCCCCACAGACTGTATTGAGTCCTTCTGTGTTGTGTGTGAAGAATTCCTTCACTTCTTTATTGATAAGGTTGCCTCTACTAGGACTTCAATTCTACCTGCCTCTGACGTATCATGTGCAGAGGCATATGACACATAGGTTTTTGTACCCTGCTGTGCTGTCTTCAACAGGTTTGTGCCTGTTACTCTGCCCTTGTTGCAGAAGACTGTTGGTCAATTAAAGCAGTCAGGTTCTCCAAATGATGTAATCCCTCCACGACTATTTAAAGAGGTTCTTCCCACTATAGGGTCCTCTGTTTTGACACTTATTAATAGTAGTTTGTCCTCAGGTGTAGTCTCTGAAAATTTCAAACATGTAACTGTGCAACCTCTGATTAAAAAAACAGGACTAGATACTGCTGTTCTTGCAAATTTTAGGCCTATATCTAAGCTATCTTATCTCAAAAACCCTTGAGAAGAATTAATGGCATTTCTGGAGAAACACAAAATCCTTAAGGTTTTCCCAATCTGGTTTTAAAACCTTACACAGCACAGAATTAGCTCCTTTAAGAGTTTTTAATGAAATATTTTTTTAACAACTGACTCTGGTGACTGTGTTATTCTTGTGCTTTTAGATTTAACTGCCGCATATGACACAGTGGACCATGAATTTTTAATCTCCCACTGTGGGTGGGTGTCAGGGGTGGAGTGTTTCAGGTCATACTTGACTGATCAAACATTTTGTGTCAGTCTTAGTGACTGAGTCCTCCACTGCTCGCCTCTCATGTGGGGTCCCCCAAGGCTCAGTCCTGGGTCCTTTACTTTTCTCTCTTTACTTGCTTCCACTTGGTTCCATACTTTGAAAGCATGGTATTTCCTTCCACTGCTACACAGATGACAGTTATGTCCCTCTCAAAATAACAGATCTGCACTCTGTCAATCCAATGCTCAGGTGTCTTGATAACAAAGCCTGGATGGCTATAAACTTTTTAAATTTTAATGAGGAAAAGACAGAAGTGATGGTTTTTGGTGGTACCACTGGGCCCCCCCATATAGATCTGGGATTTTTGGCCCAGTTCATCAAGCCCACCATCACAATTGGGATGAAAATGGATACGGATCTCAAGCTTGACAGCCAAATCAGTTCAGTTATTAAATCGAGCTGCTTCTAGTTACGGCAGTTGGCAAAAATTAAACCCTTTCTGTCACGTCAACACTTTGAAACAGTAATCCATGCCTTTGTCACCACTAGGCTGGATTACTGTAACGCTCTGTATATGGGGGTTAGTGGCTTCCCCATTGCCTGTTGTCAGATGGTCCAAAATGCTGCTGTGCATCTTTTAACTGGCACATGTAAATATAAGCACATTTCTTCCATTTTAGCCTCACTTCACTGGCTGCCCATACGTTTTAGGTTGGTTTCAAGATTCTTTTATAGGTGCCTGCATGCATTGCATGGGAGGCAGTGCAATGCATGGAGGCACCTATTACTCTCCACCTCGAAACTGCTTTCTTCGTTAATGCGGTCTGAACTGTAGCGTGCACCCCCACAATATATATATCAAAAATTCCGGCTCGTTCTCGAAATGTGTGCTATTACTCAACTTTTCGTTTTCAGTTACCATGGCGACGTAATTAGCAAAAAACTACCCCATACAAAGTCAATGGAGCGAGGTCCTGAAGACATACTTAAACAAATACTATTTTTGAGGATTTACTGTGTCATCATGGTTTCTCCTACAAACAACATTCAACACTCAGTTTGTAGATTTGTCCATGCTGGGTTCAGAAGTGAAGACGATATGTTGAAACCTCTGATGGATTTTCCACAACACACCTCACACTTTGACAGGCCCCCTTTTAAATTTCTTCAGAAATGTTCTAGTTCTTTTATTTGATTCTTTTTATTTACTTTTACTCAATGGTCTCACCGTACCCTAGCTACTTCTCTACAGCCTTATAAATCCCCCCCGCTCTGAGTATACCAAAAACTAAATACAAGTTTAGAGGTGACCGTGCCTTTGCTGTAGCAGCTCCTAAAATATGGAGTGGTCTTTCTCTCCACATTAGACAGTCCTCCTTGCTGTCCGTTTTTAAATCCTATATTAAAACCATTTTTTCCCAGGCTTTTGACACCATGTGAGATGTTGAATGTATTGTTATTTATTTTAATTTCCTTTAACTGTTCTTCATTTTTATAACTGCATAGCTGTTTTATGTCTTTTCAATCTATTTTTGTATTTTATTTTGTTTATGTTTTTTTTACTTGTCTGTACAGCACTTTAGTCCTCTGTGTGTTTTTTTAAGTGCTTTAGAAATAAAATTGAATTAGTTATATAAATATAAACCAGTTACATGTACAGTTGACACAGCACTGGTTCACCTCTGGGGTTTTGCAACATTTTTAATACTTCAATGATTCAATAGGCAGAGTTTATGGCTTTAACCCAAACATTCTTCCAGTTTTGGGTTGATACCAGACTAAAAATGTGAAAGAGCTGCTTAAGTCTTTGAAATACCTTCTGAAAACCTGGAAGACTTTCAATGAAAACTAGCTCAAAAGATTTCAATATAGACTGAAAATATGAAGTAAAGTATATCTCGAGAATTGGGGACAGCAAAGTATATATGTGACACTGTAGTTTGATTTACTGTGGATTTTCAGCAGTGCATTAAACTGTCTTGTATAGATGGATTACATGTTATTTGATTAACACAAACTGTTTACTTTCCTATCCTTTCATTACATTTCATGTAATTGCTTCTGTGATTTATGATGATTTAAAGAATAACTGTTCTACCATATTATTTGATATACTTTGCATTACTGGCTGCATATTCTTTGTGCACTGTGATGGCTTACCTTTGTGATTTGAGAGGTGTCACCCATCATATTTACAGTATTGAACATCCAAGAGCATTCAAGACTCAAGCACATTGCTTTTAGTTTTCATGCTTTATCAAGTGCACCAGCATCTCCCTGTAGATGCACTGGTACTTTCCTTAGGAGAATATCATCATGTTCTATTTTGAATGTGGAGCTTTGTTCCTCTCATGGAAATGATAAGAAAATGTTATTTGGTTTATTTTAAATTGTTTTTGTTTGTTTGTTTTTTGTCCCTAGAATAGAGCCTGGCTTTTACATTTGCAGTATTTCAGTTTCACACTCCATCTTTGGGCAGTGTTAAAATAGCTGCTGAGTTTTAAATTAAAAATATTTTTTTTCTGTTTTTCAAATGTTTTACACCAGAATCAAACTTCAATGTATCAACTATAAAACTCAACAAAAGTTTTGAACATATTGTACCTATAATCTGATTTTTATTTAATGGTGATATATAGAAGGGGCAATACTAGGATCTGACGTTAGGGGTGCTCATTGTTCAGTATACAGTTGACAGTGACTTTTAGTCAAATCAATGGAGCTGCCATATTTAGTCCAGTCTTTTTAGAATATGCTACAATTTCCGCAAAACACTTTGACCATCTATGTTAAAGACATGCAACATCATGCTACAAAATACTAGTGTGCATCTCACACCTGGAGTGCATGTATAATTGACTTATCACAGATTTGTCTCCAAAGTGAGAAAATCTAATTAGAGAATGCTCAATGACAGTCTGGTTTAAATAAAGATAGACTGTAACCGCATCATAACAATAAGTTAAGTCAAGTTTATTTGTATAGCACATTTCAGCAGCAAGGCAGTTCAAAGTGCTTCACATCATTAAAACATCATTCAAGTATACAACGAAATCATCAAGCAAATATACATCAAAGTCATCGAGCAAATATCATGCATCAAAATCATGAGGATCATCAAGCAAATATCATCAAGCAAATATAATCTGAAAATATTGATCAATGTTCCACTTACTACTAATCAAAGGCAGCTCTGAACAGATGGGTTTTTAGCCTCGATTTAAAGGAACTCAGTGTAAGATAAGATTATGTCTTGATTGTGTCTTGGTGTTAAAGCTCTTAAGTGTGGTGGTAGTGTTGTGGTGAGGTAGAACTATGCTCTTCATTTTTGATTCCTCTGGGGTGAGAAGTTGTAGTTGGTTGTTCAGAGATAAAAGAAATTTAAAATAAAAAATAAAAATAAAAAAATCAGTCAAACTCTTTTTGATGATGATCTATTCAATTTAAAATCTAGCCTATCTTCTTTGGTTTACAAGATAAACTAAAATTGTCTCCTCCTCTTTGAGTGAACCAATGTCCTTGTCACAATACGGTATATTGCCTCATATTTTAATGGTGTGGGAAGATAAACTGTCTGGACTTTCATCCTGGTATCGCCTTCCTACACATTTAACAATGTGGAAAACAATCTATTGACCAGATAAGTCAGGCCACCATGGAGTTATTTGGAGATGTTAAAAAAATTGCATGTGCCCTAGCTTTCACATTTATACCACATACGTCATGTTCAGTAAATTAGAATATAAATTCTGATGAGCTTCATTTGTCAGATTCAAAGTACCTTTTGAGAATGTACAACCTTCAAGCAGGTACTAAACATACTTTTCATAAAGGCTACATATCTGTAAAAATGTTGTTTTTTGTTGGTCTGATGTAATATTCTAATGTCACGTTTTCATTAACTGTTAAGCAGAAAATCATCATAATTAACAGAAATAAAGGCTTTCAAATATCCATCTGTTGCATTTAATCTAAATAATGTGTTTAAGTTTCTGAAATAAACTAGCATTTCAGTAATAATCTAGCTTATTGAATTGGTCAGTATTTACGCAACTGTTACCAAAGTGTAGCAATGACCCAATATCAACATTACTTAATTAAAAAAAAAAAAAAAAAAACATCACTTAATGTATTTAAACACCATGTAGCCACTCTGGTTGCACTGATAAAGAATCATCTATCTTTGAATGTTGGATGCCTAAAACTCATGGCATGATCTACTTTCACATTAATTTGGCAAATACTTATTACTACTGGGGGAAGTCTTAAGTAAATGGTATATCTCATGAACTCTGCTCACAAGCAAAGAGTCTGCTATATTAAGCAATCGATGAGCAGGAAACTAGAGTAAAAGCTGGTTTGATATTTGAGATTTGCATGTAGATTTAGGATTTATGTTTGACCAATCAGACAAAGATCCCCGTACATTCTGGTTAATTTGGGCTTTGTTCTACACCTAAATCAGTTTGGGTAAATCTGAATTATGAGAACCAGCCGACCTTACAAAATTGTTATGTCTTTAATTTACTTTTTTTTTTTTTTTTTTTTTTTTGTGCACCTCTTAAAATGGTCCGAAATCATTACTGATTTAAGGTTGAAACATCTGTACAAAATTTGTGGACATTTCTCTAAACCCCTTGTAGTCAATTGTGTTTGAAGTTCATCAAAAGCAGTCAGAGTTATCTGTAAACAAACAAAAAACTCAGCAGTATCAGATAGTCCCTCAAGCTCCACAACTCTGCACTTCTGTGTACTTGAAAACACCCAATGCACAGACAAAGAATTTCATGTTGAAGAAAGGACACGTTCCATCAGTTCCACCTCAGCCAACAAAATAGTTTTTCAATGACAATCCACTTCTTTGTTGAAGTCAGTTTGGTTGAAAAAAGCTAAAAAAAATCTATGCAGCAGAACTTTTTTTAACATTGCTATTTGCAGTTCAGCTGGAGATAAAATTTGTTATACTTGCAGTTCATAGCTCTTAGTAACAGGATTTAAAGATTTTAAAAAACATTGTTGTGAACAGAAGATCAAATCCTTATTAGTTATTTGCTAATATTCAGTCTTAATTCAATATCTGCATTTTTCACAGTACACTATACTCAGGGTATAATAATTACCTATCTTTTTATCCTGCTGTCTTGATATCCTACCTACAACCTTCCTTAAAAAAGTTCAGCCTGTCATTGCGTCTGACCTCATTCAAATAGTAAATTCATTGCTCTCATCAGGTGTTTTTCCCCAGGCTTTAAAAACAGCAGTTATTAAACCACTGATTAAAAAAGAGCAGTCTAGACAAATCACATCTACAGAATTACAGGCCAATCTCCAACCTTCCATTTATCAGTAATTTTATTGAAAAAGCTGTGTTTCAACAGTTAAAACACTTCCTTAAAATGACAAACTACTTTGATGTTTCCATGCTCACCACAGTAGTGAGACTGTGGTGACCTTGTCAAAGTGCAAAATAACATCTGCATAAATATAGACTGTGGAAGAACCACAGTGCTGGTTTTGTTGGAACTCAGTTCAGAAATTGACACTGTTGACCATGAGATATTATTAAAACGACTGGAGAGCTGTGTCGGACTCTCTGGTACAGTACTCAGTTGATTGAAATCCTACCTGAAGAACAGGGATTTCTTTGTGCAGTAGGCAACTTCTTAATGGAGCAGACAGAAGTCACATGCGGGGTACCCCAAGGTTCAGTCCTGGGATCCCCCCTACTGGGACACACTGGCTAAGGGTATAACAAGAAACAAGACTTGCTACCATAACTACGCAGATGATACACAGCACTACATTATGATGTTACCAGGTGACTCTGAACCCATTTCTCCACTAAACAAATGCTTTGAACAAATTAATGCATGGATGTGCCAAAACTCTCTCCAGCAGAACTGAAACAAATCTGAAGTTATTATCTTTGGACCTAATGAGGAACGATCTAGAGTCAGCACATAGCTTCAGTTATTACAGCTAGAAACTAGTGATCAGGCCTAAAATCTGGGTGTAGTGATGGACTCAGACCTGAACATTCAAGGACACATAAAGACAGTTACAAAGTCAGCCTTCTATCACCTGAAGAACATTTCCAGGATTAAAGGGCTAATGTCCCAGCAAGATCTAGAGAAACTCATACATGTGTTTATCTTTAGTTGCATTGATTACTGCAACAGTGTCTTCACGGGTCTGCCTAAAAAAAAAAAAAAATCAATCCGGTCTGCCTAAAAAAATCAATACCAAGACAGCTGCAGCTGATCCAGAATGCTACTGCTCGCATTCTCACTAAAACCAGGAAGATAGAGCACATTACCCCAGTTCTAAAGTCCTTACACTGACTCCCTGTATCTTAGAGAATAGACTTTAAATTACTTATGTTAGTTTATAAATCACTGAATGGCTTAGCACAAAATTACATTAAAGACCTGTTGTTGCTGTATCAACCTTACAAACCACTCAGGTCTTCTGGTTTACTCTACATACCAAGAACAAAACATGGAGAAGCAGCATTCAGCTTTTATGCTTCACAAATCTGGAACAAACTTCCAGAAAACTGCAAAACAGCTAAAACACTGAGTTCCTTTAAATCAAGAATAAATTAGCTTTACCCAGATATAGAAATCCCACTTTTGTCCCCTTGAGGGTAGGTGAGGCCTTCTTTATGTGGAATCAGATAGACATTGAATGTGTCGATGATATATACATAGAAGGGGTATTTGCTTCTTTTTCAAAATTACAACAGAAATTCAGATTGGGTAATAACTGCTTTTTTCAATACTTGCAAATCAGGGATTATATACATAAACATTCGAAGGATTTTATAACTCAAACCAGATCACTGATAAATGACTGTTTGAAATTACCACCAAATGAACCAAAGATGATAAAAAAAAAAAATAAAAAATAAAAAAAAAATCTTTTATCATTAAGTTCTCCTCCAGTACAGATTTATAGATTCAAATGGGAGAAAGAATATGGTGAATCAATTGCTGATGGATCATTGGGGAAAAGCCCTTGAGAATATTAATTCTTGCTCATGTAGTGCAAGACATTGTCTTATACAACTTAAAGCTTAATTTTTCAAGAGAAAAATTGCATAATGTATATCTAGAAATATCACCTATTTGTGACAAATGCAAAATCTCCATCACATCCCGTCTTCATAGTTATGTAATTTGCTCCAAGATTTATCCTTTTTGGATTGACATTTGTAATACAATGTCTGAGATTATAGAGGTTGTTATCAAGCCAGACCTTATGTTTATTATTCTTAGAGTATCTGAAACCTTGAAATTATTAACTAATGCACAACAGTGTTTAATATCATATTGTCTCATAGTAGGAAAAAAGCAAATTCTCACACTATGGAAGAGTAAAGCTGCCTCGACACTCAAGATGTGGCTGGAGAATATAACGAATGCACTCTATTTAGAAAAAATAAGATATGTTTTGAAAGATACACTGAAACAATTTGATAAAATTTGGCAACCCTTCAGGAGATACCTTGTGAATACAAGTGGTGCTCATCAGACAGCCTTTTAATGATGCTGGTAGAATCTTGTATTGCTGGTCAGGTCTTCATGGGTAGATGGGTGGCTCTAGTGGGGGTGACTGGGAGGGATTTTGATGATCAACTAATTACTTTTTCTTTTTTAAATATAGTTGTCTCAGCTGCATTTGCCTCAAATGTTAGTGATGAATGTGGACATGTATTTTGTTTTCGTGTAAAATTCTAATAAAATGATGTGGAATAAATCAAGACTAAAAACCTACCTGTTTAGAGTTGCTTTTGACCCATAACAAATGAAACATTAACCAACATATTTGATGTGTACTGATGTTTTTAATGATGGCACTTGACAAAATGTAATGTTTGCTTCTGGTTTCACAACCGGTGATGTGTTTATGATGTTTTTATGTTTTCATGATGCAAAGCACTTTGAATTGCCTTATTGCTGAAATGTTCTATACAAAGAAATTTGACTTGACTATCTGATGAACTGATCCACAAGAGATGAGGTGAACATTTCCATTCTTTTACAAAGGTTGTAAAGGTTTTACAAAGCAGACTGTTTCAGTGAATCACATCAGTGTATAATATACATTACATTAAACAAAGATGATTTTACACAAAGATCAATAAATGAACTCTGTTCATTTGCTATACTAAGAACAACCTGTTTTAATCAATAATTGTGCCGAGAAGCACTGGGAAGATAAACACGGAGCCTTCTGTGTTTATTCAAACACTACGTATTTGTTTAGACTGCAGGTGATAAATATAAAATCTGATATGTTTTACTTTTGATAAATACATTTTCCTTAAATTATTTGTCTGACATCCACTGATGCAAGGATTTGAGTAATGGGAAATGCGTACTCAGATGGGGATTTTTGGTTTCAGATTAGGTAGTTCAGTTTCATCTCAGAAATATTAAGTATTAATTTTATTTAAGTCAGAAAACTGCATGTGAGGCTGGTGTGGGATGAGCTATTATGTTTGAATTATAAGACCAGTTTGTTTCAAATATTTATTGAGTTTATTGCTGGTTAAGAGGCTCTCAAATATTTTTACCACTAAAGAAAACCAAAACTTTGGAGTTTTCTTCTATGATGGCAGATAATCTGAAAATTAAGAACAAATAATTATAACCCAAATGTTTAAAATATCTAAAATAAAGTAAATAAACTAAATTGCACAGAATTGTCACAAACAGCAACTGGATTGCATTTTGCAAGGCAAACTTCCCTCAGATTAACAATATCTTATAGCGTTTTAAATATTGTGTCATTTTGTGCATCCGTTGCAAAATGACAAACCCCAGCCCTACCATATGTACACTAAAGTTGTGAAAATCTATGGGATGTCTATGAATGTTACTTCAGTAGCTTCACAGCAATCATAATGCTTGAAATCACCAAACAATCTTCCACCTGGTAGCTACTGCTTTTTCAATGCTGCACTATGAGAGGAGTTCATCTTCCACAACCAACTGAAAGCATGCGCAGAATTTTTATCTCAACAAGCTTTTTCTTTTTGCATTTCTTGTATCATCACTTAAGGTGATATATATAGACTCTTTCCCATCTGCTTAGCCTCTCCTCAATTGCCTACTTATACGCTCTGCAGAATGACATCCAGAAAGCTGCTGGCCATACAACACCTCATGCATCTGATGTTTGATAAATCCAATGGTGTGCTGTGAGGCTAAGCAGTGGCATCAGGCAAACCTTGGACCTTCAAATCTCTTTAGAATAATTGGTAGCATACATCAAATAACACCCCCCTCAGATGATGGCAAACTTTTTAATATAGATCTGATCACACTGTGTCCACTTGTCCAGAGACAAGGACATACCGTTACTCCAGAATCTGTGATAGTATTTTTTATTTTCCAATTACCTCTTCTCTTCCTTGTGTTTCTTCATTGGTCCTCTACTTTACCTTGTTGGTTTCAGATTTAGCCAGGTGAACACATTTAAAGTATTGCCCGAGTAGCATTTCTTTTTGGCTTCAAAATTGTTTCGAGCCACAGACATCTTGTCGCATTCCATTGAAATATTTTACAGGATTGATGGCTTTTATGGTCTAGCTAACAAAAAAACTAGGGTTACAGTAGAAATCAGAAGAGTGGAGGCAGCTACTCCAATAGTGATCATTAAGATATAGTTTGTTGCATCCCAAGTTTATGGTTCAGATTTTCTGACCTGAAGCTATGATCACATAACTAGAATTGGTTCCAACTCAACCAGAAATGGAGCCTCCATTTTAACCTGAATGGGTATTTGCATTTACCAAAGTCACCTTAGTTATCAACAAGAAATAACACAGATCATAGATTTAATGGATGGCTTATTATGTTGAGATTATGTTCAGATTATTGTGAACTGCAGCTTTACCACTTTAGTGGATAAATGGGTTGGGGTTTTTGGTAGTCAGCTTTATGCTGTAAGATGTCTCTAGCAGTCAAAGGTTTCCTGAGGGAATGATACGTCTACAAAAACAGAGTTTATGAGTGTGATTACAGCTTTAATGGTCAATTTATACTTATCTATACTTTAAAAAAAGAATATATATCACTGAAACTGTGTTTAGATTATTTTTAAAAAATGACTTCATGACAAAAGCAATTTGAGAGGCTGGTTGAAAGATGTTTCAAAGGTGATCCAGTCATATTTGGTATTTCTAACATATAGTATTAACAAATGGCTGACTTTGTAATGCATCTGCAATAACCGTCCGAGCTTATTACCTATGACAGCCTCAAGCAAGCCAATAGCACTTTCTTCCTCGGTTATTCAGTAAGGACAATTTTTTTAGCCCACTTTTATTTTTATAATCTGACACAAGTGAGTTCTCAATGTATTTTAATCATCACAGAATATATCTTTATAGGTTGAAAACCATATACAGTATTTCTAAACACAGGATCAGTTGTAACTGTCAACAAAAGTATTTATTGACTCTCAAATACAGTATTGGAGGCTTTTATTATTTAATGTTTTCATTCTATGCCAAAATCTAAGAGCGCTTTTTACCTTCCTGCTTTGGTCTATTCATCTATGTGGTTGAAATCAGTTAATGACATACCATCACATATCTAGGGATTATGACATCACCTGGAAATTTTTTATTTATCTATTTTTATTTTATTTATTCTTTCAGATGGCTATTTTGTTCAATGTTGGGTAACCTGTCACAGCTGTAGACTGGAAAGTGTTTGAGTCAAAGACTACATGACTTGTATGAGAACAGGATATTTCTTATGAATATGACTGTTGTTCAGTCCCATTTTCATATATACACACACATACATACATACATACATACATATATATATATCTTAACTTTTGAGTAACTTACTGCCAAGTAACTGCTTGACTCCTTTACACCAATGTCTGGTTGTCTGTTCCTTCTGCTACATGCTCTGCATACAGTGTCATCAGTAGAACCAGAGCTCAAGGATGACATAACTGAAATGAATCCTATGTTACCTTTCCTCATATATAGATGAGGATGAAAAATTATGAGCTCATTTCAAACCTGATATAAGACTGCAATGATATGCTAAAGCTATAAAATCCTCTAAATCAGCTGAGCTGTGGCAGCTTCTCTCTCTCTCTCTCTCTCTCTGTGTGTGTGTGTGTGTAGATGCATAACTTGTAAAGTTCTTTGATATAACTGACCTTCATATCCCCATAGCGCACCAACAGCCATTTATTTTTTATTCATTTTGCCATTTGTGACCAATGCAGCTACTCTGACACTGACACTTGTTGAAACTGACCCTTTTCTGTGAAATGCAGCAGGCTGCTGTCAGGGTATTTAACACTGGCTTTGCCACCTGTTTTAACAGTGAAGCAAGGTTTAGATTTCTCCAGATCGTTTCCATCTGTGGTGGGTAAAGCACCTTGCTCAGCTCCACTGTTGCTGTTCACACCCTAGTGACTGCAGAAAGCCTTGACTCAGACTGAGAATGCAGCTCAAACATCTGTCTATACCTTTGTGCGTCTCCCCTGCAGCTTTACCTGCTTAAAAAAAAAAAAAAACTAAAAAACTCTAAAGCATTGTTAGAGAGACTTCTGCTGTTTACTCCTCTCTGTGTGGCTTTGCAGGCCTCAAAACTGACAACGAAGCGCCGCAAGAGAGCTTTTTTTTATTTCAGGGCAATATTTTGGGCCAGAAACTACCAAGGTCATTCTGAAACAAAACCTATAGTGTTTGTTAATTATTGTAGGATAAACTATGGTGCACTTTTGAAGATCCACAAGCCTCTGGAACTGTTTCAAAAGATTTTGGTATTGATTCTTCAGCCTCCAGTTTTGCAGAAGTTGATAGTCCCACCCAATGGACTTTGCGGTCCACTAAACCTGACAGACCAGACAAGGAGCCCGTTTGAGCTGCGGACACCCACGCCTCAGATAGAAAAATATGTTAAGACTACTATTAGTTGTGCACTCCACAAATCTGGCCTTTATGAAAGAGAAGTAAAAAGATATTGAAGAATAACCATAAGTAGACCTGGTTCCTGTAAAGGTGGGTGGATATTTGGATGAAGGTGCGTTTGTCACATAAAACCAAAATGTTACTTTCACATTAAGTGGCTGAGACTAAAATTTTACATCACTCTGAACAGACCACCCTGATGGTGAAGCATGCTGAACATCAGGGAACATCAACCTGTGAGGATGCTTTTTCTTCAGCAAGGACAGGCTTCAAGTTGACAGGAAGATGGACTGAACTTGGGGCAAGACTTAAGAATTGCTGTTGAGATCTAACTGGAATGAGTTTGACTTATTTCCGAAAAAAGTGCAGGCAAAAATGTCCGTTTATAGATGTGTAAAGCTAACAGAAACATACCCCAAAATACTTGCACCTGCAACTGCAGCAAAAGGAGTTTCTATAAAGTCCTAAATATGTATGACTGCATAAAAATGCACACTGGTATTTCATTTGTACAAAAAAAAACTTTGTTTACATAACAAATATGCATAAAAATGTGTTGGTCTATCACATAATATCTTAATAAATACAATTAAGTTTGTAGTTGTAATATAAGTAAATTTTATTTATATCGCACTTTTCACAAAAAAAAATTACAAAGTGCTTCACAGATAAAACACGATGACACAAAATAAAACATCGAGTTAATTAATTAAAAGCTTTTCTGTATAACAACGTCTTCAGCTGATTATACAATCAAATATGGAAAAGAATAAAGGAAAGTCTTTGCAGGGCACTATAAGTTGTGTGTTTTTCTCATTTTTTTTTTAACAGTTGTGGATTACATACTGTATAAATGCTGCTGTTTTTTAAAGTTTTTTTCTAAATAACAGGTAACTGCATATCAAAGCTTTTCTTAAAGTACTGCATAAAATAATAAAGTTTGGTGGAAAGTTTCCACTCCTGGGGCATGAAAGTATAATAGAGCTGGCGTCAAATGTTAAGGTCTGGCAAAGTCTGAGAATGTATTGCAGGTCTTTTATACCTTATGATGGTTAAGGTTGGTTTTTTGTTTCCAAGCATCTCATTTTTAGACTCTCTGATCGCTCAAGTTGTTTCGCCAAGAGAATGTTGAAAGAAATTTAGATGAGAAAAATGAGATCCTACACTGAAGCTGTTGATGTGTTCCTGGTTTCTAGGGTTGCTCTCTTTCAACATTATGAGTCCTCAACCTTCAATGAGCAGCCAGTTCTACTGATCAGAAGCCTCATTAACACACTCAGTAAATCCGTATTGCTTTATGATTCCGAACAAAGTTCATCTGTCTTTTAAAAGACTCCATATAATCGATATTCACAGATGTTGATCACACCAGAGTGTGACAGTGATGTAACTGTTCTTCCCAGAGAGTTGTAATAAAAGAACAAAGTCGTTTGTGTTCTGGGCTGGCTGACATCAGCTGATACAACTTTTATTAGAGGAGGTACACTTCTAGTTGAAACAAAGAAATATTTTGACAAGTGTAAACCTCTACTTCTCATCATTATTTTCTCTTTAGCTCCATCTCGGCTCCCCTCCTCCAAACCTTTTATGCAGTTGACATCTTTGATGTAAAGCCTTTGATGGCAGATTGAGAATACAGGGTGATCATGTTTTCTGTTGCTATCGGGGTTTGCTCCTGACACCTGTGTGATGAATTTGTTAATCAGTTTCTTCATCGCTTGGCGAGACTGTGAGTGTGGGTGTACATTCTTTGTGAAAAACCCTCCTGAGCATTCATTATAAGGCAAAAAAAAAAAAAAAAAAAAAAAAAAAAATCACAAAAAACACTCAGGTTAAGTATTTACTTACATACAGGAGCTTATTGTTGATGATGTCATCCAGAAGGGAGATTTGTTTGTTCAAGTGCTAATTGGCAAGGATTTTAATAATTGTAGTGAGTAAATTTAATCATTGTTTAATTTATGTTTTAGCAGCAGGCAACATGCAGTTGTTTATGATGGATCTTTCTCAGTGTTTCCCCCTAGCTTTAAAGCTTTTAGTGATGTGGGGCAGCAGAGGCAGACGGATACTGACACAAACACCTAAAAGAATCATGATGTTCATAATGGTCGGCTCAGGTTTCTTACAGCAAAAGCATAAAAAGCTACATATAGAATAAACACCTACTAAATTTAAATCAACATGCTTGTGTAGAATTTTCCCACTTCTTGCTATTCTAATCTTTATAGAGTAACACTTGGAGTGGAACAGACTAGTTGGTTAATTAGCCTTGGTTAGCTAGCCTTCAGTCAGTGGCGGTTTCTGATATGGCCGACATGGACAGCTGCCCAAGGCGGCTTCTTGTCTAGGGCGGCATGAGATCCCGGGACACAAATGACATGTCCCGCTGCATGCTTCTCTCAACATAACGCACTCTGCGCAAAGCGGTCAGACTCAGATGGCAGGCAGCTGGTGAGCACTTCCTCTCTCTCCTTCACCATATTCACTAATATCAAAGAGATTATATATACATTTTTCCTTACACTTTTGACACTGTATAAGCGACCACACTGCCATCATTCTCTACTTCATTTAAACGCCCCATAAACCTGTCCTGCATCACACCTCCACATTTTTCAAAAGAGGAATCGTACAAGGAATCTTCTGTGTAAATTTTAAAAGTGGTATGGTTGGTTGAAAAATGTTGGGGGTGGGGGCGCTCTGAATGTTGTTCGCCCAGGGTGCAGAACAGGCTAGGACCACCCTGCCTGCAGTCAGCTGCTTAACACACCTGCACCTGTTCTAGCCTACTAGCATGTCAGCAGTTCTTTCTTTTCACACCATGACTTTCCAAACAGCCAGCGTAAGAGAGGTGTACGAGACTGCTGGTGTGCCTAAGCAGGTAAGGGAGGGGCGAGCTCCATACAGTCAGAGAAAATTCACTCCAAAACGATTAAGAGAACTTAATCTAGATAAATAACATTACAAATTATTTTTGTTGTCTTTAAAAGACATAACCTTTAAAAATGGTTCTTTACCTTAAGACCGCTAACCGGTTCATGCCTGATGTGTTTGTATGTTCCCATCAGGGTGGAACTCAAGCACGCTGGATACAGAGAGCAGAGAATAACTAAATGTTGGACGATGAGAGAAAAAAAAGACATGCCATTGTGTAAATAAGAAACAAAATATGAAGGTGTAGACCTATTCTACAAAAAAAGAATTATGTTGTGATCTGGCGCCAGATAAAAAAATCAAACTTTATCTTTGAGAGGTACCAGAAGATGCAGTTGAGGAAACAGTTTCAGATTAATAAAAATTGTAGAATTTTTGTAATTGAGTCAAAGTGAGTTTTTTTTTTAGCTTTTTCAGTTAGACTTTAAATTGTTTAAAACACCTCATTAACAAATTTCTGTCTCCTTTTTTCTTCTGTTGCCAGATGATGACTGCAGGTTGAATGACTACCACCATCTGAAATCCAAGATTATGGATTTACATGACAAGCGATACCTGGAAGCTGCTGGTCGCGGGGCTCACAAAGACAGCATGGCAGCCAAGAAGCAACTGATTGATTTGATGTTCAAACGCTTTGATGTAGATAGTAACGGTCTGATAGATGCAAGCGAGCTCTCTCAGGTAAGCAGTGCATAGCCGTAAGGCTCTTAAATATTGTCAGTTTCTGCAAATCAGTAGTGTAATAAATCAGCTTCTTGTTTATTTTAAAAGCTGTTCATACTATATGGAGGCATAAAACTTAAAAAAAAACAAAAAACAAACAAAAAAAAAAACATACACTTAAAAATACAAGGATGAGTTACAAAATCTATAAAAGAAGTGGTGCAGGTTAAAGATCACTCAAAACAGCAGTGCCGGTACGCTAACGAACAAATTGAGCTACTCTCATTATTTGTCTCACATAGTTTAATTCTAATGGTTTACTAATGACAGCAATTACAAAGCTGCTGGGAACAAAAATGTTTTTGTTTCACTGTTTAATCCCACTAAATGGAATCTAAATGCAGCAGGATGCCATTTATTTTTCAGGAGGCAAAATCACCTACCATATAGCAAAGTTTTATAACTCTGAGGATACGCTGTCATATTAACAGCAATTACATATGTGCACATAAGATGACAGGTTCAAGTGTGAAACCAAATAAAGCTTTAATAGCAACTTACCACATTTGCAGCAATATTTTTTTTCTTCCATCAGATGATGTTGAAAAAACATTGATAAAATCCCTCCAAACAGACCTCTTCCTTTTGTTTGTAATATTACATTTAATATGTTAAAATACAGGTTTTAGATTTGGATAGTAAAACGTTGGACAAACACCATATTTGCATGGGGCAATATGTGGGCACGTTAAAATGTCTTGAATGATGGTCAAAATGTTTATATCTAACTTGTAATATACAGTACAGTCAAGCCCAAAATATTTCATACTCCTGGGAGATTTACATTTCAAAAAATTGTATTTCACCAATAAGTTTGTTTCTGACAGGAAGTGAGACAGAGATCTCTAAATATAATAAATGAATGTAAAAAGAGAATAAATTCTGAAGAAAAAACTTTTTATTATTTACATTTCATCAAAAAACAGGATGTTGACCAGTATTTATGTCCCTTCCTATAGCCATGTAAACATGTTTCAACTGGTACAGATTTTTATTTGTTGATAAACTGCAGGTCTTTGAAGTTGGAAAGCCTCCTTGCCATCACCCTAATATTTATCTCCCTCTCCCATATCCCAACTTGAATGACTATTTGGGTCAAGTCAGGAATCGAGTTCAGACTCTTTGGAATGTTAATATTATTTCCATTCAGGAAAGAAAGCCATTTTGGTACAGTTTAAAGATTATCTAAAACTTGCACCTGCCAGGGGTATGAATAATAATGGGCTTTGCTGTAAACACATAAAATTTGTAAGTTAAACTAACCTTTAATGTCAGAAATATAGTTGTTTTTAAATGCACCATTTACAATTCTGAAGAATTTTTTTTTATAATGAATTTGGTTTCTTCAAGTCAACTGTTTTAAAGTTTTAGTATTTATTCCTGTCATCAGTAAATCTGACCACATCTAGCAACCATGTAGCAACCAATAAAACAAATACCAGCCAAAAACATAACACTTATGGGCATTTTAAATATAATAAAGCCATTAATGTAATAAAATACATTAATGTGTGATTATAATGGTGTTGGTGTTTTATTAAAAAAATCCCTGGAAAATATAAGAAACTGCATCTGATAATGTAATAAAACATAAAAAGGATTTATTTTATTGATAATGATTTTTCTTTCCAAGTTTTCTATAGTTTTGCCCATTAATAACAGTTACTATGCAACACTCTTTAATTCTGGTTGACAGAACCAGTTTAAGAATCATTTATACTTTAATATCTTTTACTTCAAATATTGTACATTGGCATCAGTCTTCATAATCTTGATATTATGTATGTATGTATGATAAATATCATTTTAATACTTGAAGTGCATTTCGTAAGTAAAAGCACTTAGACAAATATACTAGAACAGTGGTGTCCAACCTTTTTGCCATGAGGGCCAAAGTCGTTAAGCTGAAAGGACTTGGGGCCACAAAAATGTTATAATTTTTTATAAAATTTTTAAAAACAAACTTTTGGAGCTGTTTTATTTTATCTGCACTACAATAAACTAAACAATGTCAAATTTATTAACATGAACAAAATAGTTAGATTTTTGTAGAAAATGGACGCATAAATCATTGTAGATACATAACAAAAAGGCCCACAGTTTCTAAATTTTTGGGGCTGATTGTTTTCTTATTTGAGAAGTAAGATTTGCTCTTGAGAAAAAGTAGATCAATATTTGTGGTTCTAGTTACTCCAAAATTAAGATGAATGTAAAAACTTTGTTAATAAATGGGGATCTATTTTTTTGTACATAACATAAAAAATGTAATCTGTTAAAAATGTGGCTTTAAAAAATGAAAGTGTCCATCTGGCCCCTGGGCCGCACTTTGGACACCCCTGTCCTAGAATACAGAAACAGTGGTCTCATGACCTAAATGTGTTACATGATAATTACATTTATAATTAGATTTTTTTTTTATGCTATGCTAGTGATTTAATAACTATCCAATAAAGTATTTTATTACAGTATTGGTAAAATGTCATTGACTCAAAAAGGTTACTGGATTACTGGCAAGTTGTTACTTGACTGCCTTTATTTCAAATAAAAATTGACAAAATTAATAGTTGTTACATTATTGGTTGCTGAAACAGTTATTGAAGTTATGGCTTTCACTCCCTCTTACAAAACTCTTGCTTTTTTAAAAAAAGTTATGCTTTAAATTCAGTGGGAGGTCCATCATGAAATAAAGGGAAAAACAATACATTTGCATGAAAGGCATGTACTGTTCAGTGGCAGGTTAACTTTCGCTTCACCCCATGTACCTAGACTGACTGACAGCAAACACAGACGCTAATAACAGAACCTTCACCAATCTGCGAAGAACATCAATAGGTGTCTATCATGGAGCTTTGACTTCTGAAAATCAAAATGTGTGGGATGGAGAAAAAAAAAAAAAAAAGACTAAAATGCTCTGCAGTCCTTCAGAAAATGGTACACCTGTTCACCCACAAAGGCTGTGTTGACAGGAACAGATCACTGATTTGAAAAGGTTATTTTAAAGCTAGTTGAAACCCTCCTCTTGAGCGAAAGCCCATTTACCTTAACAGTTAAATAATTAATTAAGGAAAATTAAGCTAAGACTTGATTTTTATTGGCAGAAATCCAATAAATTCAGTGCTGGATCAGCAACACAATTGATCCAGAAAGAACACCGGTACAGCTGAAACAGATAAGAACACTCTGAACCAACAGGCAGCAGAAAGAATATGGACCTCTCTGGTACGTCTCAGCTGTGCATAGAGTGGGCAGACACTCCACTTTTCAATGATGTATCAGCTGGCACATATTCCAGATGCATCAATCTGATCCAGCAGGGATGATTACCTGTACGCCCACCCTGGTTGTACAGTTGTTAAAAACAAAAGATGGTCATGCTGCCATGCAACAATTTAGTTTCAGCTGAATCTGTTACATGCCAGACAGCGCATCAACCAGCTGCTTGCATACATTCTTCTGTCACATTAAGAGTCATTTAATAAGTTTCATGGTTTTGACAGCTCACACTGTTTCAGTTGGATTTCAGTCCTGAGAAATGTTTCCCCACTTATTCCTCCTTGCTGCTCATCCCTTCTAACTGGCTAACGTTCGCAACTTAAAAAACTGAATGGTGCATGAGATTAGGTAAATACATTATTAGGTATATAAAAAGTGTTTATATTCATCATGCTGACTTTCAGTGTTGCTGTTTTAATGTTATAGGATAGGACTTGGGCTATAATATTTCATAATAGCCATAAGTCTTTTAATAAGCTTACTTGCCATGTTTTTAATGTTTAGCTTTAATTTAAAGAGAGCAGTTTTATTGGGATTTTGAAAAGTTTCTGTATTTAAACTAAAATGTAATCCCTTTGATCATTTAATTAATGATCTTTGTATCTACATAATCAAATCAAAGGATTAATCAAGTTGCCTTTCGCGGCATCATAATCTCATCCATTCATCCCTGCCTTTTTTCGCTCTGGTTGCTGCAGAGGGTGTCTCTAAGTAAACCTTTGAAAACCAATATGGGTCAAAAGAGTCTTGTACTCCTGAGGAGCCACAGCCTTTAACCATCACTAGCAAGAAGGATGCTGTAAAAAAAGCTTTTTGTGGCTGGCATAAGAGAGGAGGGTATTCTTGGCATGACAAAGTCTTTGCATACCCGAAGACTGATTTATTATGCAGCATATTTGAATAATTGAAGGGGCTGAGCACCCTGCAGCGAATTTTCAAACCACAATTTCAGTTGCTTTTCTTATGTTACCTTCCTGCTGATCCAGTTGAAGATCCCCTCTGCAGAAGGCTTGGAATAGTTAGTACCTACGTAGTCAGTGAAGCAGGATTCAATTCTTGGATTTGAATGTATTTACATATTTTGAGTCCAGTGAAGCTAAATCCCAAAGCTTTTTCTTTTTTGCAATAAATGATGCCATAAGATGGTAAAAGAGAAGCTAAAGTTGATCTCAACCTGTGTCAAATACAGCCAGAAAGATTTTAAAGTGCAGAGATATTTCCTCAATCTTCTCAGGCCAAGGTCTAGAACTCCACAATCAAGATCCAAAATCTCTTCAAAGTACTACAAGAGTTTTCTCACTGTATTAAAAAAAAAGGGAGCTTGGCAGATCTCCCACTGAAATTGTGTCCTTTGGAAGGAGGCATGTGTGCCAGAGTAAATAATAAAAGTACTGGTCGAGGAGGAGGTGGATGGACTTATAACCTTTTGGGTTTTGTTTGTTTTTTTATTTTGTAGATTTTTTTTTAGTTTACAACAACTGTCATATGTAGACAATACGTGTGTCCCTCAAAGCAACTCCACACATAATTATCAAGTGAAATTGCTACATTAGTTTGTTGGGTGACTTGAAGTCTACATTATTTTTTTATATATAATAAAATTAGAAAGTCAGTAGTTTTATATATGTGTTGATGCATTAATTGTTTTATTCTTAATGAACTATTTATTGATTCTCCCCAAAAGATAAAAGTTGAAATCAAACAAAGTTGTACTGATGGGCCCAAAATGCATATTCACGGCACTTTCTGATCTTCTAACTTTTGCCTAATTTACAAAAAAATATTGGATATTAATGCTAAATAAATGTTTGTGTGAGCAAGCCCTGCAAACACAATATGCACATTTTTTGGTATTTATAAACACAAATGGCTGCCACCCTTGTGCCCTAAAGCGTTTTTATATTTGGAGCATTCTCTGAGCTCATTTGAAATGATAGAACAGACAACGCTCACCCTGGCTAACTTGACATGCTGGAGTGTGCACATGAAGAGGCTCAGAACAATTGTTCCTGCCCTTTTAGACTTTGTGCCCTTTTAAAATGGCAAATCAAAATGTCTTTTGTTCTTTAACTTTTACAATGCCTGTGTCTTATAATTTAGCCAGAAAATGTGACAGAAGTGTTACCTTTTTCACTAAAAACGATGTTAGGGTATAATATTCACCACAGAGCTTTTTCTGAACTTGTCCGTATTAGAATAATACACATTATTACATAGAGGTATAAATCAATGTAACATCATCGAAAACATACTCCTGCTTATGGTGTTAGATCCTTTTTATACTTGTGTTAAGGGAGCTAAAAGACAAAAATATATGTGTAGACATATGGTGATTGCAATGGTTCTACTTTTTACAAAACTCCAGCCAAATTCTGTTTTAAAATTTGTGACATAATTTTGAAATGTGTATAGAATTTATAACCTTCAAAGATTTACTTTTGCTGATACTTATGCATAAGATTTTGTTGAGAATAATAAGAAAAATCAGTTTCTGGGGATACCATGAGGTTTGAATTAGAATAGCATACCAACAGCAGCCCTCCCTATGATCATATCTTGTTTAGTTTATATGGAACAAATGGAAACAACAAATTATTCCAGAAAGTCAAATGGTCTCTTGAACACTTTAGTACGTAGAGGATTTAATTGTCGTCTCACCTACTGAAAAGTACCCATGTTCCGTGGCTGCAAGCAAGCCCAAATCATCCATCCTCCTCATCCATGCTGAACAAATAGTATTTGTGTGTGTTTGTGCTGATATACTGTGATTGGTTTGTCCAATCATGAGGCTGTTCGTTATGGACGTATGTAAATCTACTTCAGTCTCGTGTCTACAGAGAATTATTTCAGATGTCATATGATTCATTTAGATGCAGTGGTGTAGCAAGCATTTTAAAAATGCAGGAGAAGTGAGTTGCTTGGGTAAGGATGGTGGCTTTCAAAATGGGGGCTTATGACATGGGCTGGGGTTTATCAGTTATAACAAATGTAACTCCTCATGCTTTGTGTTATATATTATGAAATGGGTGTTTTGCAATGAATTTTAAATCTGTTTGATTGGGCTTGCTGAGCTTTGGGCAAGTAGCAACCTCACCTGAGTTCTCTGACCCTCCCTCAACTAATTAATCTTCATCCTTATCTCTGACCTCTTCCTCAACCTGCTCTTCCTGTCTGCCATCCGGTTGTCTGTTATTTTTTTCTTTTCTCTTCATCTCTGTCCTTCTCTCTCTTTGTCATATCCTCTCATAATCCCGAGGTGAAACATTTGAGATTAAATTAGAAATTTTAGATAAGCCTGATTATACACACACACACAAAAAAAAAAAATAATAATCATCATATTTATTTTATTACCTCTGAACCTTCATGTTCTCTCTGAAACTGATGTCCCAGTAACTGTCTATCCTAAACAAGGAGGGAGTAGCCTATGCTTAAACATAATAAATATCATGACACAATTATAAACAAAATCTAATTGAAATAGGGTATGTTTTTTAGCAGCAAAAAGACAGTAGTGAGTTTAATGGTAAGATGGATGTGGCTGAAAAGACGGATTATACAAAGCTTGCATGTCCACCAAAAAATAGGCTTTATAAGCCCTTTATGGTTAATATGAGCAGCTCTTTTTACTGAATGTGTGCAGAGAAACCAGATTCTGTCGGATAACTACCTTGACACACCACCTGTCTGAACTATCATCCAAGCTAGTTCTCTCCTCCAATAACCACAGAGAGTAACCAGTCAACAGTCAGTCTAACTCAAACCTGGTTTCATCTTTCAAGGAACAACAGGAGTGGAAGGCGGAGGGGAGGCAGGCAGCCTCAGCACAGGCGTTTATTTAAAAAATATGGAAGAAGTGTGGGTGTTGAATCCTGTCACTGCTAAAGGTGTGTGTGTGTGTTAAAACATTCCTTTCACCCATGGGTTGCACGTCCGTGTTTAGATGCAATATTTTAAACATATGTGGTGCCACAATATTCTTTATTTGACACATGAGGCTTTATCCTAGCAACCCTTCTTTCTCCATTTGTTCTGTGATAAAATTTTCATTCAGCATGATGAATCTTTTGGAGTTGAATAAACATGAAAAATGTTTTGCAATTTCTTTGACCATTGTATGTCTGACCTTGAAGCGAATTTTCTCAGATGACCACTCCTGGAAACAGTCTTGAATGTTATCTAGTGTGGATAGTTTGTTTCGCCATGAAATAATAAACTTCTAATAGTTTTTAAATCAGTTTATAGCCCTTCCCAGATTGATGGGCAACAATGGTTACTTATCTAAGATCATTGATGTTTTTCTCTCCTAGACATTGTGTCGAGGGGCACCAGTTTGCTTCAAACCAGCCCACAACCAAAAACATCTGCCTTTTTTCAGAAGTAGCCACTCTGGTTGATAACAATTCCAATTTATTTGACTATGAACACTGATCTGCTACTTCATATATTACATACCTATGGAGGCAACAACTGAGCTTTACCAGTGACTGCGATTATTGAGGCCGTTCTTAAGTTTGTTAAAACAGAAAGTCTGTAATATTGCTTCACAGGTGATTGCTCAGCTTCACTCTGGTTAACAGTGTGCAGATTTCACATTTTGCCTTCTGAAATTTTAATGGTTTAAATATATACACCAGTATGTAAAAAAAATATATATATAATTGTGATATAATAGTGCTACACATTGCCTTTTTTGGTAGAAGACTTTTGAGTAATCACTAAAATGTAGTCTATCTCAACAGGAAGCTGAAAAAAAACCTAGTATAGCTGTTAATTGTAGAAGCATTCTCTCTGATTAATCATCCAATGTTCCATTGGCTTTGTAAATTAGAGTTCGATTTGAAACAGCCAGTGGCTGCAACCTCAATAAACATTACATCTAGTTATCACATCAGTGATGTGCCGCAGATAATTTAGAGCACATAGTGTGCTGAAAGCCACTGAACACATCCAGGATCCCTTTTCTGTGTTTCAATAGTCTTTCTCCACACAAACATGAAAGAGGGAAAGTAAAGAGCTCATGAATCATTCTATTAAGGGCCCTGTATGGTCGAGTCGAACTGCCGAAATCAGTTCTCATTGTTGCAGCTGCATGACGAAAATCATGTCATTTTGTTCTCAGCTTCGTGTCATCCACCTGTTCTTGTCACAACCCCCCGGCGAACTTTTTATCCCCCCTCTCTATGCAAAGCTATTGTGTGATTGGTCTAAATTTCGTGGGTGTTTATTAATGTGGAAAATAGCCCCAACTACTCAACTTCCAGAAGCCGGTTTTTCAACTACAGATGGATAGTTGGATGGATAGTTTTGAGGAGCAATTGTCCGAAGCCATGAGGAAGTATGTACTGAAACCTTAAAAAATAATAATAATAATAATAATAAAAACACTGCTCAGTTCTGGTCCAATGCAGCGGGAGAACGTCCCTTCGAAGCCTTCTTTTCTTATTTTTTGATAACATGGAAAATAAAACAAGATTCTCCAGCTCCTCAGTCGTTATCAATCATCCGAACTGATGAATTAGTGTTATGGATGTTAATAGTCAATCCTTTCTGCCATGATCGTTCTGTTTACTGTACTGTTGAAAATCACACACATGGCAAAACACCATGACATTATACTGCAGTGGGAGGGGTTTCACAGAAACTTAGCTCGGTGTGTCTTGTGAACCGTGATGGGTCTGTGCGAAAAGAAACATCCAAAAACCACATGACCACTCGTTGACAGTTCGGCTTCGACTCAACCATTCAGAGTCCTTAAGTCATTTCATTTCTTAAAAGCCAGGGGTCTTGTTTATAAAGCTTGCATATGAACAAAACGGGGCCTGAAACTTACATACGCCACTTTCCACGCAAAGGTTCTGATTTATAAAACACAAACTTGACGTGAAAATGTGTGGTCCCTCACGCCAACTCTGACCCACGTGTACCATATAAACTTGTTTTGGAAACTAGGGCGAAATGGCAACACAGATGGTGAGGTGGGTAATTGAAGCCACTTTTCATCATGATTCTATCAGCCCTTTAGTTACATATCGAACTTAAAGCATAGGCCAACTTTATCATAAGCATTCAAAAACACAGTGTGATATATGCTCACTATACATGAGGACAAAAAAGGCCTATAAGGCAGCCTTAATCCTAAACCAAAATCCACACAGTATTTAAATGTTTTCTCACCATCACATTCCTCTCCCCAGTGATCACCAGGTTGAGACGTACCGCAGTTTTTTTTATTTATTTATTGTTATTTTTTTAACACAGATTAAAACACAAATTGACAAGGTAGGAAGGATTCACAGAGATTTCTGTAAACAACTAACACAGTTGTGACACTCATTCGTAAGGCTAAGCCATGGATGCATTGGTGCTGCTGGAAGATGTTCTCAATGGGAGAATCAGAGGAAGCGTGTTTTCAGGGATCACCAAGACTCTGGCCCATGATGACTGACTGACTTATAAGCAGATTTAGACTCCCTAAAGCGTTGTACTTGGATTTATGTGCTGAACTGGGTCCGGAGAAACCGACCCACCAGAACCATGCTATCTCTGTCCAGTTACAGGTGTTAACCACTCTGGGGTTCCTAGCAACCGTCTTCTACCAGTGCAAATTAGCAGACAAGTATGTGTTTGAATTAATCAAAAATCAATTAACTCTCTGCCTGAAGCTACTTTAAGGAACAACATAATTCTGTAAAGTTATCCACAGGCCTGGGATATCACAGCTAATAATACCTACCATCCTGGATGGCATTGTTAACATGATCAGTCAGTACATCAGAGTTTACTACACTGTGGGAATCCTTAAAAATTAATTTGTGGAATTCAAACGATTAGGGCCTGATGATGCACCATTCCGCTATAACCTACAGGGGACAGTGGGTACCCACCCAGGTGCTAGCTCCGAACTCCATTTCAAAACACCATCAGCGCAGAGGAGGTGCATTTTAATGCCACTCACACCCGTGAGCACTCAAAAGTGGAGCATGGCTCCTAAAACGCCAGCGGTGGTTTATAAACTTTATTTCACGTCACTGAGGCTACCAAAAATTCTGCTTTCAACTCTCCACCTCACTCACATTGCTTTCTGCCTCAGAGAAATTGTGTTGTTTTTTTTTTTCTCTCTCTTCCTCTGTTAATCATAAAATAACATTGATCAGCTGGCTCATTTAAATAAACACCGACATTCATGAGGTGCTTTGCATTGACCATTTCTGGTTGAAAGTGGGCATGTAGAGGGCAGAACCTGAGGTGGGGCCTTCTGGCTTAATAGACGAGCACATTCAATACAAAATATAGTTTAAAAAAATGTTAAAAAAATATGAGAAAAATGGTTGTAGAGAAAATATGAAATTAATAAAGACCAAAAACACCCCAAACCTCAGAATGAGAAATGCTTATTTGGCTGCGTTCTGGTGGTGCAGAGTTTCAAGGGTAATCCAAGGATTTTAGAGGACCACCTAATGGTTCAGCCAAGTCATCTGGAAAGGGAAGTACAATGATCCAGAGGACAAGACATGATGTATAAAGCTGTCCCTTGTGATCAGTTTTTTGACAGTAGATATTGTGTGATGGATGTTCTACAGCAAGGGTCATGCATGGGGTGTTGAGCAAGATGCTGTAGAGAAAAAAAAGTGTCACAGACCTCTTTACCATCCATGTCATAAAACTTTTTTTATACAAAGTTTTAGTTGGACTACAATAAACTGACAGTGGAGATACAGATATCTTGATCATTTTGAAGTGTAAATAAAAGAATAAACAGTGTTTCTGAACACAAGTGCATTGATTATGAATTTTAATAATATGAAAATCTGCTTTAAAGAAATTTTTAGAATTAATATTTTTACACATGTCCTGGAATACATATTTATGCTCTAAAACACCTTTAGATTTATGAACATGTTATCTCAGTGCATACCGCACACAACTTCACCGACCCCTTAAGTGCATGGATGGGAACAGACATTTGTGGCCTCATGTATAAATGTTACATTTATGATTTTTCATGATTTTAATCTTTCATTGTTTAAACTTAGATTTAGGAAAAAACAACCACATTTAGCCTCTTATACAATAATGTAACATGCTTTAGAAAATTATGGGAAAACCCCAATTGGATGTAAATAGTATATTTTCTTTGTTTTTGTCACGTTTATATGAAGATGACTCTGTCTGATCGCTGATGCACATGAAATGCATGTAAATTATCTGCAGGGAATTTTCATTTTCACTAAAAAAGAAAATGGAGTTGGATCAGCAGATTAACTCCAAACAGGTCAGCTTTAATGATGGTGGACAAGGTGTGGACAATCATACATGTCCATAATAGTTGAATTAAGGTGCATATAATCGTGGAATAATGGCAGCTTTGGTACTGCTGGAGGACATCACCAATGGAAGGATTCAGAGGAAGCATGTGTATAGAGATCATGTTACCTACTGGCACATGATGAGTGACTTATTAGCTGTTTCAGATTGCCCAGGGAAATTATCCTGGAGCTCTATGCAGAATTGGCCCCAGCGTTAGAGGGAAACGAGAAGGAGCCGTGCATCACCGATGCCTGTTCAAGTTTTCTCTACCCTGGGATACCTTGCAACCTGATCATTTCAGAGAGA
Source organism: Anableps anableps (assembly GCA_014839685.1). NCBI lineage: Eukaryota > Metazoa > Chordata > Actinopteri > Cyprinodontiformes > Anablepidae > Anableps > Anableps anableps. The sequence continues at coordinate 35,969,451 of CM026074.1, forward strand.
TGTGGCTGACAGATCAGGAATGTCACAATCATCCCTCAGCCAAGCCAAAGCAGCCATATAAGACAGGCTTATCCATATGTTGCCCAGATACATAAGGTTCCCTTACACTGCAGCTAAACAGGCAGAAATTAAATTGCAATTTGCAGTGAAGAACCAATCTCCTAACATGATGCTGAGGTCAGCCCTTATGAATAAAAAAGCATTCCCATTCTGTAAATGTGCAACTTATATGTGATTCGCAAATGTGCCTAACAAATGTAGTGGCATGTTGGCCTGGTTCAACATATGATTTCTTCATACTGTGGAATAATCGATTTCCCCACTCAATCCAGTAGTCTCTGGCATGCTCCATTTTGTTCAAACAAGCATTTTTATTTTTATTTATTAACACTTGCCATCTTCTCAATTTTTTAAAAATTCTTTTAAATGTTTTAGCTTTAATTTTATTGCTTTTATATTTTGTAAAGATGACCTAGTTCCCCTTGAATGGTGCCTTTTAACTAAAATCTGTTATTATTATTATTATTAGTTGTAGTTGGAAACAGATTCAAGCAGAGGGTGTTGCCAGGGCTATTCAGAAATGTGGTGGGAGCTTTCCAGGTATTTATACTAATTTGCATATGCATACAAGGGCAGGAAAATATCACGTGCAGCTGCACTTAATTCACTGCATAGACAATGGATGGATGGATATTAGGGCATAAAGCTAAAATTGGATTTGAGTTGTCAAATTAAAAGGTTAGAAATGAATTCAACAGTATCTCTGCAATAATTTGGGTCAAGATAGGCCAAGTTTTTGAGATATTTGGCAGGTGGAAAAACAGTTTTGCAAACTGTTAAAAGTATTTCAGTGATGTGATCCAAATGCAGACTGAAAATCTTCATAAGTATGCACTGATCTTACTAAGCATCCTGTTCTGTTCTGACAAAGTAAAAAAACACTGCAGTACTTTTACTGTATTGTGTGATGTAAGTAACGGATTAAAATTTATAGTTTGAAGTTCAAACATCACAACTAAGTTGCTGACTCATTTTTTTGTGGAGTTTATAATAAAGTGCGAGAAGAAAATTCAACCACATACTCCGAAGACCTCCATCTACCAGCTTTAACAGAACATTGTGTTTTCTTTGAAGGTCATCAAGCATGAAGGTCTATCCAAAGATATGTCTGAGTGCACATTGTTCGACCTCCTGAAGTACAATGACATTAACGATGATGAGCACCTTACAAAGGAAGAATTTTACACAGCCTTTGGTGAGTATAAATGTTTTTGAACACAACAAAAATCCTTGTGAAGCAAGCAAAAAATGCCAGAACACAAATCATAGCTGCAATGTCACTTTTCATCTCCATAAGGAGAGAGATCACATGTGACAGGCAAATATTTTGTTCACTGTGCCTTCGTCAGTACTCCCTAATGATACTTGATGTGTTCTATTAAAGATGTTAAAACCAATTTGATCCTAGGGCTGAAACATTGTGCTAGAAGTGTCCAAATCATTTTCATCTGTTCAGTCTAATTTATTTGCACTTATCAGTATGCAACAGAAACAACAAGAGCCGTGACATATTGAAATTTCACTCAATTAAATTTTCATGTCTCTCATGCTTGTCATCCTAATATTGTGCTCTGTTTCTGTTTTGAATTGCTAGTTTTAACTATTAGTTTTAAATTCAGGGATAAAAAATAAGGTTTGACAAAACACATGTTGAAATTTGTGCTACCAGTTTGTTTGGTTTTTTTTATTTTTATTTTATTTTTTTTTTTTTTGGCCACTTATGTACTTGGTAAAAATATGTTTTATATCTTGCCAAAGTTTGCTGTGTTGATCTGCTGTTTGATGCCAAATGAGAGTTGTTGGTCTGTTGATGGAGATGAATAAAGGAGTTCAAAGTGGAATTTGTTCCAAAGAAAACAGGTCACAAAACTCGAAACAGTAGTTCAAACCAAATTCTTCATCATTACACAACATAATGATGACAGGTGCTCTGCTATATCTGAGTCACACAAACACATGTGCACTAGTTTCCTCCTTTTGTTTCCTCCTCGTACTCTTGTTGATGCTTCCTTCTCACCTGACATTTGCAGTCAACTCAGTATCTTTTGACAGAATATCCTCTGACAATTGGCTGGGTTGACACATTTAGCAGTGGAAGAAAATGTATAATCAACCTTTATCCCATCAGCCCTTTGTATGTGAATCATTTCTTGGAGAAAAAAACAAGTCATGAGAAAAAATTGGCATTGTGGGAGTCTTGTCTACTCTACTTCAGTTGTTTGTGGGTGAATGAATGTATGTGTGGGTGAAAAGCCCTTCTGGCAAGTCATGAAAAGAAAGGAACCCCAGCCAATCTGGGGGGGGAGCTGAGCTTTCTTGAAGAGTTGAGTTACTCCAACTGCTTCTTTTTTTTAGCAAACAGATCTTTTTCAGGTTCCCATCTAAACTTCTCACAAGAAAATAGGCTAGTTAATTTGAAAAAAATCAAGCCCCCTGGAACAGCTTCTTTAAACCTGCCCTATTCACCTCTATCAGTTCTTCCCCTTTTTTTGTCCTTAGTTGCCACTTCAAGTTGTTCCTAATATGAATAAATAGTTGCCTGGAGCAATTCATTGAAGCCGTTTTCTAAGAATTGTTTTTTTTTTTTTTTTTCAGTAATTATTCAAATTAACATTTGCAGCCTCAGATGGACAATGTGTTCATCATGACTCCATCAACAACTCAGCTCCTTTTGCGATATTTCTTATACACTTAATGGGAAGGCTTTAAGCCATTTAATAACCTTTAACTCAATGGTGGATTGAAACGGGCATAAAAATATTTTGAGGTCGTTACAGTTAGAAGTTGGTTTTCACTTTAAGCATTTACTCCTACTCAGGAGTTTGAAGAATTAATAAATTAATCTGGAAGTTTTGATACTTCAGGATGCTCCAGTCCAAGAAGCCAACAGCAAGGCCGACTTCTTGAGAAATGATGTGGACAGATGTACACATTAGCCTTCCTACAGCAACAGTTCAGCTGCTAGATTTTTTTGTTTAGTTACAAGTTCATTATCTGAAAAATATATACAGTGGATCCCGATCTATTCACAATTTAGTATTTAGGGATTTTTTGTACTGCATATATAAACTGTCTGAAAGAAAATGCAGCTTGGGAAGCTAAAATACCTAGATGCAATGCTACTTGACAGGCTATTGGCTGGTGCTTGCAAAGCACCCAATCCAGGAGTGCCATCCATGTTTCTTGCCGCTGATTGGCTGTACCTCCCAAGGGCGGAGATAAAGAAGACTGTAAATGTTAGCTTCTGCCGTGGTGCCAAGACTGTTTCCGCTGTACATACTAATGCATATTTAGGTATATTTGGTGTTTGAACTATTAAAATAGGCAATCATAGGTGTTTTTAGAGGTCTCAAGTAATCGGGTCATTTTGGGTTCTTCTGGGTTCTTCGTTCTGATAAATTTTTTTTATTTGTTCTCCTTTGTTCTTATTTTGATTAGCTCAGCCTCGTTTCTGTTCTACTCCGTTCAGTCTACTCAGTTTGGCTAGGTTATGTTTATTATTTATTTCTTGTGTCAAGTTATTTTTTGTTACAGTTTTCCTAGTTACCCTGTTTGTTTACTCTCTCTCGGTCCCTTGTGTCATCTCTCTCTCTCTCCCTCCTCAGTCTGCCTTCTGCTGTCTCCTCTTACATTTCCAACCTGTTAGCCCATCAGCCTGGTCTGTTGTTCCCACCATTCACACTCCCAGTATTTAACCACCTCTCTTTCATTCACTCCTCACTGGATTCTTCCGTTAAACCCTGTTCTTTTCCTCCGTGTGCCCAGTTCCTTTTGTTCCTGCTCTTTTGTGTCCACCTGGCTATTTTGTAAGTCCTTGTTTTATCATTTTTCATTAAATAATCACCATCTACTCGACGCCTTTGCCTCTCTGTAATTGGGTCCACCTTCACCACAACTTCATTATGACACTAATTATATTACAAACACTTTATTTATTGGATTCTTTGATCAAAGCTGCCGTAAACAAAGAAAAAGTATCTTCTTGATTTAAAGGAACCAACAGTTTCTGCAAATCTCAGGTTTTCAGGAAATTTATTCCAATCCTGAGGAGCATAAAAACTAAATGGTGCCTCACCTCGCAGAAGGTGAAGCACGTCTTTGAAGACATGAGAGGTCTACATGGTTCATATTTGACAAGTATCTCAGAAAAGTATGTGAGTCCAAGACTATTTAGCAGAATTTTAAAATCTACCCTTTGACTAACAGTGAGCCCTTGCAATTATTTAAGAATTGGTGAGATTTGATCCATTTTTCTGGTGTGGGTGAGGACTCTAGCAGCAGCATTTTGGAGCTGCAGTTGTATGATTTGAGTTGTTTTTTTTTTTTTTTTTTTTTTTTTTTTGTAATGAGACCAGTCTGTAGCAGTAAATCTAATCTACTGAAAATAAAGGCATGCAACCATTTTTTGTGTGCATGTCCTGTTTCCTCAATAAACTCTTGATTCTAACATTGTTTCTTAAGATGAGAGTAAGCCAATTTATGCTTGGATTCCCCTCTGTGTTTTTGTCACCTCGCTTTCTGATTGGCTACACGCCACAGTTGTGCTCGTTCATCCCCAGGGAACACCACATACGCTGCAATATTGGAGCAAGACAAGCGGTCTTGACGTTCTTCCGAGCAGACTAGATTACTCTTAACACAACACACACGGCAGGAATATTTCATAAGATGGTCTTTAGAGACCTCACAATAATTGGAACATCCTAAAGATAGAGTAAACATCTGCATATTTATCTCGCCATGTGAACCAGGCATTTATAAAAGACTTTATGCTGATGTCAAAATTTAGATCCAAGTCCAAAACAAAGGAGTTAAGTAATCAAATAATTATATATATATACTTGCCTTAAATTCTTTAAGAGATTTTGGGCTGTGAATATATATGGATCACTGCAGCTTGAGCACAAGTCTGCAGCTTTAAAACTAGTTAACAGGATTTTGTATGATATCACATATTGCACACATCAAAAATTAGGGATTAATCTCTACCAGAAATCATCTGGAAACTGCTTGCAGCTTCAGACCCAATGCTTGCTTGCACGCAATTCATAGGATCAAGGATTGAACATTTAGTGCAGAAGCATATAAACATGAAAATTAAACTCATGTAATATTTCTATAATGTGCAGTGCTGCACACAGTAGCGCTCTGAGACCTGTAATCATCTAACAACACCTATAATATTCACGGCAGGAAATAAAAGCTAATTGAAAAAGCTGTACTTTTTTATTATGTTATCAGGTTGATTTAAGAAACACCAGTCAATCAGATTTACTGAGCATGGCTAATCTATTTTATTACTACTGCCGCTCTTTGGTACACAGGTATAAAACGGCTCTATATTGTAACACGTGGTTAGAGCAACAGCTTTTTTTTTTTTTTTTTTTTTTTTTTTTTTTTTTTTTTAAACCTGAGTGGGCTGGTGCCTAACTGCTGATATAATCCAGTAATTGGTATGTGTATTTTTAGCCATAGCACTGAGGGTGTGTTTTTGATTACATGTCCTGTAAATTACAAAGTTTTCTTCCACCTTTCGAGACCATCATTACTGTGTCCAAGGCAGAAATACTTGGCCCAAGGTATAATTGTTTGGTTTATTGCTGACATAATCTCCAAGAGGCAGCTGTAAAATTCTATGCAAATACTTTAAATGCTGTCATAAACTGCGCCACATCATAAAGTAAATCAGTTGATTCAGTGTATCTAGGATTACAGGTGCCATCTGGAACAAAATGGCAGTAAAAGCAGGAATGACCAACCATGAAAAAGGCACCTGTCTTTTTGCTCTGCCAAAAGTTTCCCCTTTGCACACCTTTGTGAAATATTCAAAGCATGGCAATGTTGTTTGTCAGGACAGGAGATAAGAATTAAATGTCCATGCATTACTCATTCCTCCCATTGCAAAAACTAGAAGTAACTTGGAAATCAGTTTGTTTCAGCTAGCAGTGAGAAACTATCTTAGAAGAAGTGGCGCCTTCATTAGATGGCTGTAGAGATATGAACAATATTTGCCACACCAATGACAGGAAACACCATATCATTACTGAATCATTTGCTGAATTATGATTTAATGCATTATGGGTAAACAGGTAATATGTCATGTGTTGCAGAGCGTCATAGTCCAAATTTATCAGAGATAAATCATATTATACAGTAAAAACCAAATGTTTATAAGCACAGGTTAAAAATATTTATCGAACCTATTTTTGATTTCTTTTTGATTTGCTTTTTATTTAATGTTCTTTTATCATGATGCCATCTGTTTTGTTAACTGCACCTGTCCCTCCTGCAGCAGAACACCCCCAACATGTTGATGCCACACCTGTTTTTAACAGCTGGGGTGGTGTTCTCATGCTTACAAGCTTTTGATTTTTCTTCCAAATGTAAACGTGGTCGTTATGTCTACAGAAATCAGGTTCTTTGTCCCTCAGTGCCATGGGGAAAATAAAATGGCCTTTTATGTTGCTTTTGGAGTTTTGGCTTCTTCCTTGCAGAATGGCAAGGAAGTCCATTGACCTCAGAGTCATAGAAAACTTGGAGGAAGTTGTCTTGACTCGGTGTTTAAAGCAACCAATTAGACATCAGGGTCTCGACAGAAGCAGACCTAATCCCACCCACTGAGTTTGATGGGTGAAGTTGACAGTTTAAATTAATTCATGATGTGCTTCAGCACAGGAACTAATAATTTATTACATCATGAAATAACTACATCTAGTTTTTAAAATTGAAATCAGTACATTTAATTGAGGCACATATAATTAATTCTAAGTAAAATAAATTTTTGTTTTTATTTCCAGTTTTTTTTAAATAATGACATTTAAATAATTATTTCATAAGTTATTTATTTATCTTCACTCTCCATACAAGACATTGTAGTCTTAGTAAATGTACCATTTTTGAAATTAAGATAAATAATAAACTTTATAAAATCTGTCGTCATATTGATATTTAAGAAACAAAATAATTTTGTAATCCTAACTAATCCGAAACAGGAAAAGCTTACTCCAAATTAGCGTGACAAAAAAAAAATTGTCATTTTATTCAGGGCATTTAAAAATCTGTGTTCAACTGTGTAACTAGAATACATGGGCATGTTTTGTGAGAAACCATAATGAAGAATATATTATGAAGTAGTTTATAAACACCGGTATGATCTCGAGTATGCAGTTGTTGTTCATATTGACACATAGTTGCCCTGTGATTTTATTTCAGCATGCAGACGAAATATAATCTATGCAGAAATTATATGATGGTTATGCTTTTATTTATATGTTGTAATCTGCACCTGTCATGCATCCAATACCTACGAGTTCCAAGGCATACCTATATCTAGAAATAAATCCTTTCAATGCACACTCCATTTAGCAATGGAACAGCATTAGTTTAAAAGGCTCAGGGGGAAAATTTTCACAAGTGCTCTTACATGTGTTCCTGTCTTTAGTGTTCTCTGCCATCAGCACTTTGCTAAAATTAATTATTTGTAGTTCAAATCCTTCATGCTCAGATGGAGGTCTCTCATAGGTAGCAAACAAAAACAGAATGGCACAAAACTGGAATGGTTATATGCATGCCTCTAATATCTCAGCATGAATATAGGGGAGTAACTTATTTTAAGTTGTCGCTGAGTAAAGGTAATTTCACCTACTTACAACAGATGCTGACAGAATAGTGTTTTTAAGGTCACCCTATTTGGTCAAGTTTAGAAGTATTTAGGAGGGTTTTATGAACTGCTGCATGCAAGGTGACTGCATCTTTGGGTTTTTTAGGCCTTTTTAAAGGATGATGGACAATAAAAATTCGCTTCATCTGTTCATCATGGAGTTTAAATGTTTCTGATTTTATCAGTGGTACCAACTTCAAGACTCACGGCAGAGTCTGAATAACCCATCTTTCAGCCATAAAAAAAAAAAAAAATCTCAAACTGACTTTTTGTTAAACCCTAAACATCCAATGATCAACTCAATGAAGTGACTTATCTAACAAACATTTATCTGAAAATATTCAACAGTTGCCCTCCAGCAAGAAGGCCCTGAGTTCAAATTCTGAACTTGGGTCTTCTAGCATGAACTCTTTTTATGTTCTCCCCATTGATTGGGTTCTGGCTGAGAAGAAATGAAGTGGTGACCTGTACACCCCCCAGTCTGCTGGAGAGAAGCTTGTGAGGATAACCAGGTTTAGACAATAAATGGAAATATTACAATACTATCCTGAAAATAAGCTGGAAAACCTTTAAAATCTGAAATATCCTTGCTCAATACCATATACAGGAAATTCTAATACGCTGAAGTGAAGTATTTGTTCAACCCAGTGGTGACACATATCTCACCCTTCTCAGGGTGCCATGGTTTTATTTTAAGCCCCAGCAGATACAACTTATTTTTTTCTGCTAAGACAGAAAGCCTTGGAATGCTTCTTTGTGAACTAAGGTTTGCAGGAATGTTCGCTGTCATAAAGGTGCTTTGCTCTCCAAGTTTGCTTCAGCTCAGATTGAAAGTTTACATTTTACTTGAGAGGCCTTATTTAAAATTAGTTGCATGTGTTTAAATTGTTGTTCTTAACATCTAAACTGAGTGAATCTGTTGGACACCATTATGTTTGGTTGGCTTGTTTTAGAGTATTTCTAAAATTCACTTTCTTCTCAAATGTGTTGCATTTTCCACTGTTTTATAATTGTGACATGAATCTTGAGTCAGAGAAAGTTATAACATAGATTCCCCCCATTTTATTTTTGCTGTAATATTTCATGGCAATTTTACCCTTCATTTCGTTCTTTCATTTTAATTCAACGACGCTCTCATCTTGTTTGATTCTGAGTCTGGCATAATACCTACATATACAGAAAGTTTGCCAAGTGTTGAAATTGGTTGACTTACACTTGTTACTTTCTGGAAGATTATAATTAGACATCAGTCAAGCTGCCTCTTGGGAATGCTGGTTCCATTAAGTCAAGTTTGCCGTTATGCAGCCCCCTTGGCAGAGCAAAAATTCAACAGGCTTTTACTTGTCAAAACCCCTGCTGAGTATTCCATTCACAGGCAGTGAGAAGGGGTGTTAAAATGGTTTTCTAATTCATCAATTTATTTTCCAACATGCACGGTTTTATGTGTTCAGAATGTATTAAAGGGGTTTTAAATAAGTCCAATCTGTTTTCAAATCAATGATCCTAAAATAAATAGAGTTTACATAAAGTCAGCTGCAAAGATACCTGGAGGTCTTTTATTGTGTTAGGAGATATATACATAATTTATTAAAAGGCTTAAATGAGAACTTTATGTAAATGTTTTTCTTTCAGTCATTCCTTTAATGTGTTTAGAGTAGAAAAGGTTATTCCATTACCGCCAGGCATTATTACCTCACTTTAACTTATATTTATTTATAGATATATATACTGAAACCTGCTCTGTCATTTAAACTGTTGAAATTACCCAGTCTTTTGTCATGCAGTGATAATATTCTTAACACTGCTTCAAGGTTTTAACAAAAAGATAGGATTCTCTTCTTGCTTTTAGTATAAAAGGTCATAGTTGTAGAAAGCAAATGGCCCTAAGATGTGCAGAGGTACAGAGTGGAGTATGACCAGCGTGTTGCAACTTGGAGCTTTGACTACATCAGTTTTGTTTTCTGCTGTGGCATTCAATACTGTTTTGTTATTTTAACAACCTGATGACACATAACCCTCCACCAGTCCATACACTCCAGCGTAGTCACATATCATCACACTGTAGTGAATTCAGTCCATAAAGAAAATAAAAAACAAAATAAAAAAATAGTATTAAAATAAATTTAAAATAAATAGGTTATGAAAAAATAGTAAAAATAAACATGGAAATGAAATATTAGATATGAATGTTATAGCATTTCTTAGACCTCCCTACTTAGATAAAAATAATATTTCCTTATTCAGCTCTCAGTGGAACAATCCAAAAGGTGTCATGATCTTATGGCCTCTTAAGATGATCACCCCACATAATGTTGTTACTTCCAAGACAATAATTTTCAGTTATGCAAAAACAATTCTATGGTTTTATGTCTCAAGTCATGAAATAAATAATTATTATTGGACATTTCCCAGTTAGGATTTTTGATGCTGACGATTCATTTTGAAACAGGTGTTCGCCCATGAAGAGTCACAGTCCGATTCATGATGAAAAGCATGCTGCAAAACTCACCCAGCCATGACGTTCTGAACAGAAACCATTTTTTGCCAACATTCAGCAAGCATCCTCAGTGACTCCTGTCTTGTTGCTGTTAATATTTTCCTGCGTGGTAGTTTAATAATGTTAGCATGTTTTACTCTCTGTCTCTTACTTCATAAATGTTGCGTTTGCTTTGAAAGTCAAAGTTAGTGCTTCAGCTGCACCTTTCCCTCCCCCCAAACTCATAGCTTTCTGAACACATCAAGCAGAGCAGCACATACGACACAGACAGATTGCACACAAACTTTGTTTGCAGCCAACATAAAATCAGACAATAGTGCTGGGATTTGAGTTGAGTCAGAGATTCTGATACTGCTCACTTCAAAAATCCCATGATCAGGACTCTAATCATGGGATTTGACACTTGGAACTGGATCAGGACATCCTTTCTAGATCAACACAACAAGCAACATAAATCTGGACAAAACAAAAAGAAGCAGAAATTGGAAAACAAACAAATGAATCTGTTAAAAAGGCAATAATGTAAGGGGTACAAAGCAATTTTTGAATTATGTCTGTGATCATAACTTCTAGTTGATTGTGGTTGGCTTAAAAGAAGGAAACTGTCTTGGACAAGATGGAGAGATGAACAGCAGTTGGATGTTGATTGATGCAGACTGTTTGGTGACAATACTCAAACCATGAAATGCATATTTACATGTCCCATTGCTCGTGTGTGGAGAATTTCTGTGGCAGACATGACTAAAGTATAACTGTAGCATCACATTGTGTTTTGCATTCAGTAGGGAAAAAAAAGATAAGCTTTTGTAGAGGTGGGAAAAATATCCACCCTGACTGTAGCGTGATTGTCTTTTGGGGCTCCTTTGGTGTGTTAGTCAGCGTAAGCCTTAAATCTGCACAAACAAAAGGAGAAGATTGTCACAGGAAACTGTGAAGTGTCGGAGTCTCAGGGAAAAGGTCAGAATTAAAAGCTCAAAACATATCCAAAAGAACTCCCAAATGCTTGAAAATAATAATTTTAAAAAAGTATTTCTGGTTTTTGAGTGGTTCTGGTATTCAAATGATGAAAATCAAAGCACTGATTTGATAAACAGATTTTGAAAAAGGCATGAAAATGTTCAGAGTGCTAATTAACTTGTCTCTATAAATTATTTACAATCCAAAAAGTTAATTATCTTGGCACTATTTTTACTGTTTTGATTTATGCCAATGACTATGCAATATTGGATTATGTGGAAACAAAAAGAAAAACAACGAGCAGCTGCTTGGGGTTGCATTTGCCATGCGTCATTAGTTCTGATTAAAAGCCCCAGTTTCATGATAAAGAAATGAAGACATGATGAGCAAATATTTCTCACTGACTTCACTTTTCTGCTGAAATTCTGAGTTGAGATGGTTGGTTCTTTATAAATGAGTGGATCACATGCCTCTGAAGGCTGGGTTCTGAATTCCTTGTTTTATCATGCACTTAATAAAAAAAGGTGGAAGTGCTTCCTTATCTGTGGGGATTGTTTAGCAGTTCAGGGTTAACAAGTCTGCTCTACTTATCCAATGCTTGACATTTCATCTCTCTCTTCATCCATTTCAAGCTGTTGGCTTAAAACCATTGAATTCTTGCTGCTGTTCAGCTGCCGCTTGCATGTGTAGAACATGGATTTATTGTTCTCTTTCTGCAGCGTTGTAAAGTAAATCTGTTTAATTAAAATGATGAACATATTTGTCACACATCAAACAGGACCAGATGTCTCATTTTGTTTTATTGTAGGGAAACCTTTGTCACTAATTACTAAACATGAAATGAAGAACCACACAATTTACTTTCATCTAAAGCAATGTTATATTATACAGCAGAAGTATGACAAAACCATTAAAACACAGCCTAAGTGATCTGTGATTCAGCTATTGCAGAAAGCTACACTTTTTTATAAGTTTTCCACATGGTAGCAGAGATAAAATAAGTCCAATTAGGCATCCTCTGAACCTCCGTTGCATACTAATGCTGAAGGCCCCTCAGGATTTCTCCTTACAGCTGCTTTGGAAATAGACTCGAGGCTTATCAGCCGGTGTTAATGCATTCACAAAGGCTATTTGTTAAAGTTTTGCAGCAATCTTAAAATTTCAAAGGTTAATGGAAACAGGATACAGGAGCATGTTAATAAACTGTAATATTATTGACAGGCTGAATTTCATTTTACTAGCCTAATTCAAAAAAATTATTCACTAGAAAAAAGACCAAAGTGATGGTTTTTAGTAAACCCACTGAAACACCAATGTGTTTTTAGATCCCTTGGTCCGACATATTAAGCAAGTTGTTACTAATGTGGGGTTCAAAGAGGACCCTGATCTTAAATTTAATGTCATATTAAAACAGCCTTTTTCCAAATGAGGCAGCTGGATAAAATGAAGCCAGTTGTTTCCAAGCTGCATTTTGAGACAGTAATCCATTCAATCCGAATTGGTTACCACTCGGTTGGATTACTATAATGCACGTTATGCAGGGGTCAGTGCTTTATCCATCACTTGTCACCAGAGTGGGCAAAATGCTCCACTTGGCACTCAAACATTTGAGCACATTTCCCCATTTTAGCTTCCATTCACTAGTAACCCATTCGCCCTCCATGGATACACCTTATACACCTACGGCTCTCTCAGGTCAGCTGATCAGCTGACAGGAACTTAGAGGAGATCTAGCTTTTGCTGTAGCAGCTCCCAAACTGTGAAATGATCTCGCCCTGGAACTTAGACAAGTGTCTTCTCTGTCTGTTTTTAAATCGCTTCTGAAAACCCATCTTTTCCCCTTTAATTTAACACCCTGTGAGATGTTGGTTTTAGGTCATTTTTATATTGTTTTAGCTTATTTTTGTACTGCTTTTTTGTAATATCTAAATATAGGGGTGTTTTGTGGGATTTAATGCATTTTTATTTTTTGTTTTTAACTTGTTTAATTGTACACCACTTTGGTCGTGTTTGAGTTGTTTAAAGTGCTTTATAAATAAAGTTTGATTGGACTGGAATGAAACCTATAGATTCATTCCACAGAGAGTCATATATTTCAAGCGTTTATTCTTGTTAACTTTAATGATTATGGCTACAGTTAATAAAAGCTCCAAATTTTAGTTTAGCAGAGCATCTGAATATTACTCAAAACCAATAAAAATGCTTTTGATAAAAAAGTCAGCCTTGTGAAATATATATTCACTGTACAGCATTTGCAATCAGGCCTCTGCTACCTTTGCATGCATCGCTTCATCAGTGCTATATGACATAGATGATCAGCCTTTGACTCAGTTGTGGATGCTCAGGTTGCTTTAATAGAGTAATTTAATTGCTCTGCAAAGTTGAATCTTTTGTCTCTGATCTGTTTATTTTTTTATGAAAAATTTGGTTTCTTAGAAACAAAAAGATGAGTGGAACGAAAATAAAAGTGCACAAGCAACAGGGATAATGGCCGCCATGGGAGGATTGGGAAGCAATGAGCATTTAACAGTTTGTGGGAAATACACAAAGGACATACTGCAACTGGAGTCTTTAGAGAGATCCTGAGTCTTTTTTTTTTTTGTACATGCCCAGATTTCAGTATAAAAACCCTTTTATTGATCATTTTTAACATTCTAAATTTTTTTCTAAAGTTTTCATTTGCTGTAAGCCATATTCATCAAAATTAGCAGAAATAAGTGCTAGAAATCGGCCACTTTGTGGAATGAATCTGAGTTTAGTTTTCTGAACTGAAATGCCAAAATAAGTGCCTAAGGCTCCAAATGATATGCACCTGTGTTCTCATGAGAAAAAAGATGATTACCCCCTCATATAACCTGTTTTTCTCTGCCTAAAAACAGTTATTCCTTCCTGAAAAAAAACTATTAAGCACTCAAGCACGAGAAGTCGATTAATCCTCAGAGACCACTTGCTGTGTCGGTACTCGTCTCTGTTGAAAGTGTTAAACTGATTAGATTTAAGTGGAAAAGTTCAGATTCCACATCAAAGATGCTTTTAACTGAAAAGATGATATCTTAGTTCTTTACCAATATGAAGTGAGTTATACTGTTGAGTTCACCTGTGCAATGTGGTGGATGATTGTCTCGGACGTTGCAGATTTGAAGTTAAACCATCAAAAGAAACGGAAATCGGCTTGTTAGGTTGAAATGAAAGGATGTGATGTCGAGTTAAACAGGGTCCAGATTGTAGTCTTTTTATTATTATTTTTTTATGATGAAATACAAACATCACACACAGAAAGAGTGCTCATGTAATTAAAATTGTTTAAGAGGCCAAAGCATGAGAGTTAAATTAGAAATTCTGGTGTTAGTCAGTCGAAACAGCATAATAAAACATCTTGGAATATTTTACTCTTTTCTTCTCTGAAGTCAATTTAGTTTTAAGATAAAACTGTTTCCTTTAAAGTTTTAAAATTTAATTCATGCAGCACATTTCATACCATGTAACCCAACATAAAGTGCTTTACAGAATTTTAAACTAAAGGAAAAATTATGTAGGTCAGTCACTTAACAGAATGATAAACTGAGTGCATAAAATGGTTATGAACAACTACAATATAAAGTCATAATGTTGTGAGGAAACACCGAAGACGTATATAAACATGAAAATTTCACAATTGTACAAAAATGCACTTGAACTGCAGGAAAAACAAAAAATACATATATAATGAAATCTGAATTATAAGAGATTAAAAACATACATAGTATCACAGGATATATTATAATGGAAATTATATTATAATGGAAATATTGAATAAAGCCAATTAATTAAAATGAAAACTTGCTTAAAATAGTAAGACCTGAATGTTTCATAGGAATCGATTTGTCATGTTATAAAAGCAATTATTAGCATCTGTTTTTATGTTATGTAGAAAAAATTGGAATTTGATCAAATATAAAATTTTTAATTCGATATGCCAGTCTTTAGACCTAGGCTGCTAGTTCCTCCCTCTTAATGTCTCTGCCAGGAACTAAAACTTTACTTTTGTCCTGATGGAGCTGGAGGAATTTCTTAGCCCTTCTTGGCTTAATTTTGAAAATACAGTAAGATGGTGTTTCAATAGGTCTTTGAGGATTAGATGCCAGCAAAATGTTGAAAACATTCGAATAATATTTTTTTGTCCATTAATTATATTTATCCTCCCACTGACTTCATCCTAATTAAGATTTTTAATGCAATGCGATTTGTAATATTTCATTTCAGTTTGGAAAACTGCTGTCTGAAAAAAAAGTGATTTAAAGCAAAATCCCAGTGGTCTAAAAAATGGTGTGACAACATATTTCATGTTATTATACATAATGTGTTTATTACTACTTTTATGTACATGAAAGATCATGATGAGATAATGGCTGTTTTGAAACATTCGATCAGGCAATTATTATTATAATTTATGTAGACTCATATTTCTCCTCTGAATACAAATAATAATTATGGCCACATAAAGCTTTCATGTATTTCTGCCTTAAGTTTCCTCACTTGCTTCCCAATTTTTGCAAATATCTAAAAGGTGGTGAGCCTGGTGCGAAAGCATGAAATGCAATAATGTAATAATCTAAATGTATCATTTAGGTTCATCCTTTTTAATGCTTTAGTTTTGTTTACAATGCAGGAATCTTTTCGAATAATCAAAACAACTATTGACAACAGGAAACAAAACTAGAGATACCATTCAGGAAAATATGCTGATATTGGAGTGTTTGCATGATTATTTCTTTTTTTCCTTTTCTGGAATTTTATTTGAATACTTTGCAGTTAGAAAAAAAATAACCTGTACAGTAGAAGTTAAATATTTGCAAAAACTATACTGAACACAAAGCCCAAAGATATTAAAACTGTTAAGCAATTAATCCTCGCAAGTCATATTGTTATTGTGACTTTCAGTAATATTGTTGTATATTTATCTTTCCCTTTAAATCCTACAGCTCTATTATGATGCCAGTGAACAATTTAGGGAAGCCCATATGGAGATTTGATGGTTATGATGGTCTTGTGAGCTTCCGATGAGTTAATTTATTACACTGGAGTTAACGGTAGGCACACCTGTGGATGTATTTTAAGCCAATCCCTCAAACCCACTATCCCCTTTGTGTGACATCATGTGACATCTTGAAAAATCAAGAGACATCAGGCAAGATATTAGGAAGAGTGAAAACATGAAGGTGCCATGTTCATCTGTTCAAACAATTCTATCCAGTTAAATACAGGTTCTGTGGCCTGAAACAAAAATGTCAGTACTTGATCATAATAAACATTGTTACTCGAGAAAAAGGAGGATTGTTGGAGAGAACCCCGAGAACACCATTCCAGCTGTGAATCAGTGGAAGAATCATGTTGTGTGGGTGTTTTGGTGGAAGAAGCATTGGTTCACCTCTCTAAATACATTGCAATTTGAGGACAGAACATTATGTCATAATAGTGAAGCTTGGGGACAGACACAGGCCCTAAGCATACTGCCAAATTAGTTAAGAAGTGGCTTAAGAACAACACATTCCTTGTTTTGGAGAAGACTTCACTATGCTCTGATTTCAGTCTTGTCGAAAATTTGTGGGCAGGGTTGGCTTTTCAGACAATACAGAAAACATCTATAGATTTCTGAAGTTGAAGTAAAAACAAAGTTCTTATAATTATGTCATTTAGCAAAAGGAAATAATCTTTGAGTTCCAAAAAGACCTGAAATGGAAAAAAGTTTAGTCTGGTTTAATCTCAGACAGTAAGAGGGGAAAAAGTCTCTTCATAGAGTGCATCTAAATATCTGCTCTCAACTGTTCAAACCATAAGAAAAGAAATGACCCATCTGTTTGAGCTTAGTAATACTGAATGTCACTGAGATGAAGAGAAGTATGTTAGGACTGAAAGTTGGTGAAGAGAGACTGAGTGAGTGAGCAGCATTTAAGAAAGAGAGCAACAGAGCATGATGGAGGATGGAGGGAGAGGGTTGGTTAAGCAACCTTGGTGTAATTTGTCTTCATGCTGCCAGCCCTTTGCACCATCCTCTGGTCCCAGGCTGTTTTTCTCTGACAAGCTTGTTGCCTCTAGAACAATTGGTAATTTACCTCTCACCGTGTCACTGACCAACATCCCATCCTGGGAGAAGTGCAGAGTAAATCAAAAGTCTGGACCTTTCCGTTAATCACTAATTACAGGTTGGATGGTGGAGGTTGATCCCTCCCAGAGGGTTGAGTCCCCCAGGCCTCAAATCAGTACGAAAAGAGAAGGCAACACCACTTCTTCCACTGATAAATCTCTTACAGAGGTGGAACTGGGCCGAGCCAGCGCCAGCAGCTCAGACGCCCATCTCCCTGAAGAGTTTCTAATTCAGGTCGGATGCTATCCCTCATTTCTTTTTTTCCCCTCCACTACTTCCTTCACAGAGCTGCTAAAGCTGCAATGGAGCCTGCCTTGCTGACAGTCTACCTACTTTCTGCTTTAAATTCTCACTATAACTTCACACGTTTCTATCTCCTCAGGGATCAGCGGCAAATCGAGTTTGTTGCTTGCAGCGTATTCCAAAAGCATTAAGATACAAGGAGGCTGTAATTGAATGGTTAGGGAGGACATTATTGAAGGAGATTTTTGTCAGCATATCCACCCTCTACAACCTTAGCACATCAAGGATCTCCAAATGGCAGCATGGGGTGTGGATGTTCTCAGTTTTTTTTTTAATTTCTATATGTGTGAAATCTCTACCTTGTATTGGATTCTCTCACAAACTACATGACACTAAAGAAGATAATAATCTGAAAATTTTCTACAAAGTCTTTCTAGATGTCAATGGTGTCTATAGATGTCAATCAACGGTTAAACAAGGAGGGAATAATTAAGGAATATTTTTTTCCTAATTCACTTTTTTTTAGTCATTTACAATTATTTACAATTTTAAATCCCTTAGAGATATCAGAATACCCATGTGCTGCATGTTACAAAATTGAAAACAAAGAAGTTACTTTTTTTAGCCTAGTCCAAAGCAATAAAGTATAATAAACAAAAGCTGAGAGACTGAAATGCATTTTCAATAGTTTTGTCAAATTCTTTGAGAAAATACCCTCTATCTCAAGAGGAGAAATTGTTGTGATGCTTGAAATAGGTTTACCCAAGTGTTAGATCTGCAAAAGTAATGGAATCTATGCAAAATAATGAGTAAATGTAAAAACAACTTTTAAGTAAGACTTTGTAAACAGACCAGTTTGCTTTATTTTCCATCATTTTCTGATGTATGTCAGAGTAAAACTAAAAGAAAAACATTCATAAGTTCCAGTGAATTTCTGCACACAAATGAACAAGTATTTTTCACACGACTCTACTAATTGCAAACACAGCCTGGTGTAGTGGTGTCACACTATTATCATTTGTTTTTAACTCTGGTGTGTAAAAACCTAAAATCTTTAGTTCCTGCTCTTTGAACTTTAAGGTTTCACCATAGACTGTAGAGCAAGTAAAAGGAGTTAACTAAATTTTATAAATTATTGGGACATTTCAGTAATTGTACAAATTGTGTTATTTTATACATTATTACAATTTGCATACATTTGTATTTTGAAATTATTTGACTGTGAAACAATTGGCCCTCTTCAGAGTTTATGATGAAAGTAGTTTCACTTTCTTTCATACTAGTGAGGAGACATTTTCAACAAATCCAAACTAATTTTGAACAATGAAATAATTCAGCTTATTTTTTATTGTCATTCTCTTTTGCAGATCATTGCTTTTTGATAAGAGCAATGAGAATATCCTCAGTCTGAGCCATTATTTATATGAAGCTGAAGACTTTTGCAATGTGAACAGAAATGCTTTTATGCTGATAAAGATGATTTAACATTTTCATTCATCCAGCCATTGTTTGTAACCACTTCTCCATGCAGATTAGCAGGGTAGCTGGTGACGAGTCAAGGTGTTCCCCAGGCATGTCGTCAGTCCATCATAGGCCAATGCAGAAACACACAGGATAAAAAAACAAAACATATATACATATATATACACATATATACACACACACACACATATATATATATATATATATATATATATATATATATATATATATATATATATATATATATATATATATATATATATATATATAGTTTATTTCATTTATAAAATACAAAACGTAAAGCTAATTGCATCACACAAATCCAATGCAATGATCAAATCTAAATTCATTTTCCATTTACAAATGTTTGATTTTGAATTATACTACTGATGCTGAGGACTGTGCAATGACACCTGTAATATTTGATGCAGTCTGATGTAACTACGTGCCAATATACACCAACTTCTGGGTGCTCATCATGACCAATTTCTGTCAGCTGTTACAGAGTGATTGGCTCAGAGTTGTGGTCATTTTGGAGCAGGACAGAAACTGTGCTGCATGTGTTTGGATTGCAGAATGATAGGACTGGAATGTTTCTTTTTGTTTGTTCTACTGTAACTAGTTGACCACATTTATTTTATCTTAATCTGTCAAATTAAGTGTGAAGGAAAGCATTTTAATTAGGTTCTTATACAGCCTCACAAATTTTAAGTAAGTTTAGAAACAGCATAATGATTGCAATTTCTTTTTGGAACGTCTAACTGGTTACAACACGAGTCGTCTGATATCTCCTGTCTGATTGGCAAAGATCTAACAGGCTTTCCAAGTTCTCAGTTTAGACACAACAAACATAAATACAGCAGCGTAAAGGAAAGTTTAAAGACCTTTGAAAAGCCATTGGTCTCCGAGCGACAGCAGTCTCACTTTAATTAAAGGTGCTTGCATCGTTATTCTCCAGGCTGTGGCAAGTGAGCACTGTCTGTTGGACCTTCTCTTTCATTAGATTTTGTATTTCATGCCCTGAGGAGCAGAACAAATTGAGTCTCTGTTTCCTTTTGCTCCATTGTTCATTACCCAAGAGAAAGATTAAAAATCATCTTCTCACAGACCACATTACATAATTCCAAAGAATGAATGAGTGTACATTATGCTTACAGTCTCTTCCAAAACACCAGACACACGGTAGCAATGCTGTCCTACCTCGTGACCAATGTGGCTTTTATAATTAAACCATGAATGGAAAGAAGAGGAATATACCAATTCTGGCCATCTGAAGGGTTGTGCAGATGTATGGAATATGCTGTTAGTCCTTTTCATGAACTAAGAGTCTCCTTTACAACACAAAGTCTGGCCCGTGTTAATCCTGCAGGACAGTAACCGTGTTTAAAAATAAGCCTTCTTCAAGTTACAAAGCAGCATGAGTAAGATGAGATTTTTGCAGTCAGCAGGAAAGTAGAGCAGCTGCTTCCTGAATAAGTTGGGTTTGTTTTCATGGCAAAGGTATCAAATATTTAGAGCTCTAAACTTATTGACTTTTCCAGCTGGCAGCAAACTCCAATGAGTGCGCTAATTCAGTAAATATCTGAATACCTACAAACACAATGAAAGTGTGTTAGCATTTTCTTTCATCTGACCAGAAAAATAAGAGCTATATCTCCTTTATTATCTTTCACCCCAACTCATTTTAAATTTCCTGTTGTCAGCTACTTGTGTTCAGAGGTGGGTATTACCTAGATACATTTACTTGAGTATCTTTTTGGAAAAACAAACAAACAAAAAAAACCAAAAAACATACTGTAGTTTTACCACACCATATATTTTATTTTTACTTGGGTAATACTTGAGTATTGCTACACTTGAATACATTTTCTTGTTATTCCATTCACTGCAAGTAACTTCACTAGATGAAGAACAGACATGCTTAACCAACATGTGTGTGTGTCTGCACCAGACACACACACAAACCTACAGTTTATCTCAAAGTGAGACTTTATGTTTTTACACAAGTTTCCTTGTTTTATTGTTGTTTTCTATTTGCCTGCCTGTTGAGTCATTTGGAAATTAAGAAGATACAGTAAACTGTATGTTTGTCATGCCTAAATTAATTTTTTTTTTAAATTGTGGTATTTATTTGTATTTTTTCTCATTTTAGTCTTTACAATACCAGAATTTGCATATAACTTTGTCTGTCATAATTTTTAAATATTAAATCAAACATTCTGAACATTTACTCAGTACTCAAATAAAAAGGCGACTTGAGTAGCGTTTTTACTTGAGTAGCCTTTTTCATGAAATTCTTTTTTACGTTTTCTTGAGCCATTTCTTGGACAGCTACTTTTTACTTTTACTTAAGTGAAGTTTTTGGGTATTCTGGTGTCTGATAGCGCTCATTGTCCTTGGAGTTCTGCTTGCCTCATTGTGCTTAGAACATATTTTTAAGTCTTATACTGGGACTGATCGAATGAAAAAAGATATAGACTCCAGCACGACTTGAAGATGGTTGAGGCCATGAGCTAAAGATCACATATGGAAAAAGTGCATATGAAAAAAAACTTGGGTTTAAAGTAAGACCTATATGTTAGGGAATGTCAAAAATGGTACTGTATGTGTGCGGTTAAAGCTACAGTATGTAACTTTTATAAACAACTGTTTTTCTACATATTTGTTGAAACTGTCACTATGGTGTGATAAAATGGTATGAGACAGATAATCTGTGAAAAAAAATTGAGCTCCTCTGCCTTCTCCCAGTGCTCCCAGTGCTATCTATAAACAATTTATCAGAGCCAGGAGGCGGGTGTTAGTGCTGTCAATCACCATCTTTGTGGTGTTGCTCATAACCCCCCTCCCTCCCTTGCTCCCTGGTGCACTGCAGCTCACAGAGAGTGTTGTGAATTCTCAGGCTAGTTAGCATGGCCACCGATGATGACGGATAAACAGTTTTCCTGTAACGGTGAGTTGTTTCTGCGCCGTTAGCACATTTAGCAGCGAGTAAATGAAGTTGACAGTGCTAAGACACTCTTCCTGGCTCTGATTGGTTAGTTTTGGTCAGAACAACTCAGGAGCAGTGCATTTCTTCAGATGGCAATAGCAGCTCAGGGAGGATATGGAGGAGATCAATCTTTTCACAGATTATCTGTTTCATAACATGCTGTCACGACATGGTGACAGTTTTAACAAATACGTAAAAAAAAACATCCTGTTACATACTGCAGCTTTAAGAGGTCTATAAAAGAGGCTGTGTCTAAAACAGGCATAACTTTATTTTCCGGCCAACTTTCCTCTGAATGAAATTCTTCGGTGTTTAACTGAAGCATTCACTACAGAGGCTTTTTCTAGACGCATCCATACACCACCACCATTCATACACTATAGCACTCTACCCACTTCTAAGTTTAACTTCTTACCCTTTCCTGTTTTTTCTCCTAAACAGATGTTTACCTGTTCAACCTCCCAGATGAGCAGAAAGTCAGCATCACAACAGTTACTGTTGGTCAGAGTGCCGTCATGACCTGTGCCATCACAGGAGAGCGGAGGCCGCCAATTTTATGGAAAAGGAACAATCAATATCTAAATTCCCTGAACCTGGAGGACCTTAATGTAAGAGCCTGTTATCATTATTCGCTATTTCTTCCAGTTGTTTTAGATTGCAATGCTATATAAGTCAGAGTATGTTCACTTACTAGTCAAAACCTAAAAAGTTATGAGTGGCTCTGGGTAAAAAGTGGAAGGGATATTGCACACAGCAAGCGGTTTAAAGATGAAGGAAACCTTTGAATTTTGATGTAACATTTTCAGGTAGGCATCAACTGATTGAAATTTTACAGTTTAACCTCGATATATAAATGAAAGGTATAGATTGGTCTAATTTTCATTATTTAAACCAGAAAAAACACATTTATTCTTATTGTTGGTAAAGGAATAAGAGATTATTGTAAAGATATAATGTTATCTACAATGTTTATTTTAGTATTGTTTTGATCTAAAAATTTGGGCAAAAATATACACCTGCTAGAAGTAGTTGTAGTTTTTAGGTACTCATTGCAAACAATGTATTCCCCTTTTGGTGTTCTGCTTTTTACTGATTTGAAGAAATCTAAAAAAAGCGATTATTAACAGGTAATTATTCTGGTTGTCTGCTTGTGCAGAAAGTCTGCAATTCTCTGCTTAACAGGTATGCCATTCATTGCAACCTATTTTTAAAACCTCATTACCTTAATAGGAATGATGTGTAGTTCTTCTTTAGGTCTTTTTTTTTTTTTTTTTTTTTTTTTTTTTTTTTTTTTTTTTTTGCCAAATTTAGTCCTTTTTTCCTTTTCAGATAAGCACAAGTAAGCCAGAGCTGCACAATGTTGATTTACCATCAGTATTGCAATATTAGTATCCAAAATCACAGTTGCAAGACTTTAGTATTTTAAATGCTTTTACTATATTTTCCCTCTCCTTCATTCCCAAACTAGATACATATTTTAGAGACAGTCATACCCAGGGACAGTAGGGTTTGGGGTTTTCCATTATGCTAATAAAAAGAAAGAAGGGAAGAGAAAATTCTGCTTATTTATAACCAATATTGTCATCATAGTATCCCACACTGAAAATGCAACTGCATGTCTTCCAAATACTGTGCAGCCATGGTTGTAGCCCTTTTTTCAGCCAGTTGACCACCAGAATCAAAGGTGGGGGAGTGACAGCACCATGTTAATCTATGCTAATATGGTGACGTTTTCTGGCATCTTATTAAAATACTTAACAATACAGAGTGCATGACTGATAATTGTAGCGACATCAAAACACAACTTTAACACCTTGCTGTGTCTTTATAACTGTAGCCCACTCATTCCCAGTCACTGTATGTATGTTGTTTATGAAGGTTTGGGAACACTAAATCAATCAGATTGATCCATGTCCAGCAATAACCAATGATCACAAGTTGTAGAAATTGATTACGGATATAATTGTCCTCATGTAAGTGTCCATGTGTGCCTATCCTGAAAACATAGACACTACAAATGCTTTGGGAAGAAGCCAAGCTGTCATGTGTATGTTTGCTATCTATCACATACATAAACATTATAAACAAAAAAGCCCCTGTCATAATAACATTATTCCCTGATGGCACCAATCTCTTTCAGAAGGATAATGCCTCCTGTCACATGGCAAGAAATGGTTTGATAAGGATCTGAGGAAACATGACAATGAATTTAACTTGATGTGGCCTTCTATCTCCCTAGATCTCAGTTAAATCAAGATTATGTAGGATGTGACAGAGAAATAAGTCGAATCCATAGAGGCCCACCTGTCACTGTGCAGGACGGAAATGCTGCTACTTCAGCTTTATTTTTACATTACAGCAGAGATCTTAGAGGTCCTTCAGTCTGTACCTAAACAGACTGAAAAAAATTTGACTTCTCAGTGTTTCATGGGTAGTCATGTAATTATGGTTAATTAATTGCTCACATAGAATGAAATTTACATGCATATGTGAAATATTAGTCAGACATAGCACTTTAAGTAAAAAACAATAGGAAACTGAATAAAAAAACAGCAATAAACAACAACAACAAAAAAGAATTGAGCTCAACGAACATAAATTTGTAGCCAACAGAGGTGATGCTGGTTTATCCCTATGGGACAATAATGACTCTGGTTTGATGGACGCAGGAAATGCAACTTTGTTAATGAGTAGACAATAGGCATTGATATACAAATACTAAAGAGCATAGATTCTAAAATCCTGGTAAGGATAAAACTCAAATAAAAAAAGTAGTTAAAAAATAAATAAAATGGAATTTAACGAATTGACAGTTAATTTAAACAACTGATGTTAATTTTATTAATTATGGCAAAAAATTAACTGAACAAGTATAGTAAATAAAATGATTTAAACTGTATAAAATTATTCTATCCTTAAAGAACACTGAAACTACAGATGTAATTAGCTTTCTCTGGCCAGAGTTGCTATGGCAGCACACAGAGGTGCAGCCGCTTCTTGAGCTCCTGGGATTAAGCCTTATTTTAAAACCAATGAGGCTGATTTAGGCACTAGTTCAGTGCTAAATTCACACGTGAAGTACAGCTCAACCGAACTGATGGTCATCAGAGACAGTTTGGTTAGTACTATATCACCGAAGCTGAAATCCGTACTCTGTAGACTTCACCACCAACGACCCCCCGGCACATGTGGAAGAGCTTCAAGTGCATCACAGACTACAATATCAGAGATACACAATGCCCAAAGGACCCCTCATTGCCAGATGCACTCAATACGTTCTATGCCTGCTTTGAGGATCCTAACTGTGGGAGAGGACTGTGGGGAGCAGTCTTCCCTCCACCTCGGACCTCTACACGTGACGATGCAGAGGGAAGGTGCTCCACATCATGAAGGACTCCACCCATCCTGCACACAGAGTATTTCAGCCCCTCCCCTCAGGCAGGCAACTGAGAAACATTCAGAGCAAGACCACCAGGCTCAGAAACAGTTTCTACCCTGCAGCTGTCAGACTGCTGAACTCGAGCTGCACTTAATGCACTAAATACAGCTTCATCTCACTTTTTAACTTATTTATTTATTTGGCTTCTTGAACTGGGATCCGAGTTCAACTTTCATACCACAAATATGCAAATGTGAACTGGTTTGAACATTAAAAAAAAAATCCTTGAATACTTGAATCCTTGAATTTGAGATAAGTTTAAATTGTGAATAAATAACATAATTTATTAAAAGTCAGATAAAAGCCAAACTAGAGAAAGAAGCCTTAAGTTTGCTTTTAAAAACATCAATAGTCTTTACTGCTTTTAGATCTTCTGCAAGGCTGTTCTACAGGAGACGACCAAAACTAATGCTTCACTATGGAGTTGTATTGTTTCTTCAGATGTCATCAGGATGTCTTTCAGAAGGCCTGAGGAGTTTGGAGATTTAATATAATAAACATTTCAGACTAACTATTGAAAGTCATAAAAAAGCCCCTGCTAACTGGCTCTAAAATAAACAGGGAGTCATAGCAGGGATGTGAAAATTGATGTGATGTATAGTAAACTCTTTTTCTGGACTTCGTCAGCGTTTTTTAAGCCAAGTTCAGTAATCGTTGAAGAGATGCTAGCTTCTCTTTTATAAAGACCAGAAAGCAGAACATAGCAGAAATGTATTTCGACATGCATTACTCTCTATACTGGCATCAGAAATGGTCACCATGTTTTTCAGGTGTTAATTAGGTGTTCTAATAACATTTCTAACCTGAGGGAAAATATACCTAATATAATGCTTTTTCTCTCCGAAGATCATTATTATCATGTTGAGGTTTTGAAAAGGACACAAGTGCAGAGACTGTGGCAGAACAGTTTCTTAAATTATGAAAATAAAAGGGAACTTGCAGAAGAATCACAGGTCATGGAGTGCAAGCAGAGTAACGGAAGAATCCAGGAATGAACAATGAGAACCAGTGAGCTTATGTACTGAGGCAGGGGTGGAAAATGACAAAGGAACCAGATGATGTAATCAGAGGAGATGTGGTACAGCTGTGAAAGAAGGAAAGCAGGGAAACTCAGGCCACAAAGAGACGAGATTAAGTGGTTCTGAAAAGGTATTTTGTCATTTAGGCTTTGTGTCCGCACATATCCACATTTTGGCTGACCAGAAACATCTTTGAAACAGTTTTGCTTAAAACATGTAAATCAAAACTACTTCTGTAGTCATGAAGCATGGAGACCTTGACGTTACGTCTCTTTAGATGGTGCTTAGCAGCAGCAATCTTGGAAACCATGGGAAATACATATCTATCTTGTTTTTCTCAAAAGTCAGAAAACTTTTTCAATGACGATGTTGGTTTTGGATCTAAAAAGCAAGTTCTCAGTTTTACATGAGATGGTTGATGCACATTTTAGAGAAAAAGCCAGAAAAAACCAATGGAGAAAGGACTCCAAGGTAGTAATACCTCTGTTCTGATGTGTGTTGGCGGCAACTAACAATTTTAGCGTATTTTGTCTTACTGTTGGTTTGTGCTTTGTGTTGTACGACTGACTATAATCCAGTATGTCAGATTGTGTGTTCTTGGTGACTGTGTTTAGAAAATAGTGGGAGTGACAGAGACAAAGAAAGAAATGAAAGGGGATACCTAAGGGCCTCAGCCCTAGAGGAAGGACCTACTTTTATAACTGTGTGAGTGTATTCATCTGTATTCACAGCCCCAGATTGACATTTGTCTTACTTTCTTCCACATCAAAAGAAGCAAGAAAACTCATGTGATGAGGTTCAGATGGACTCACAATTTACCTTGAACTTTTTTTTTCAGAAAACACTAAGATGAGCTTGATACTGCAGTGCATAATTAAGTCAACAGTGTCGCAGTAGGTAAAGGGAATCCAGCAAAGCCACTAATGTTATGTTAAATGCTGATGACCCTTAAAATGAGTCAGAGGTACCCAGCTGTTGCCAGTCATCTTGGGCACCATAAACTGCTTGTAAAATAGTGTAAAAGTTCCGTTTGCTGGTGATGTGTGTTACCCATCCTAAACCAGTGCTAACACAGCTTGTCTGTCATATGCTTCATTCAGTCATTTTCAGTGTTGTAATGTTTGTGCTTTTAGACAATATGAGGGTAAAAATAGTTGTAAACCGAAAGTGCTCTAAGTGTTTTTAGGAGAATTTTGAAAGTGAGATAAAGCCTCCCTGGGTCAAAACAAGCTTTGATGTGTGTTTTTTTTATTCTCCAGCAAACAACTTTCTTTCTTCTTGTTTTGTAGGTTCAATATAACTAGGTTTTGTTTCATCTTTTTGATATTGCCTGAAGACTCGCAATAGAGTTTGGTGTCCTGACCACGGGTGGTCTCTGTCTGCTCTTTGCGCATACTTGTCTGTTCCCTGAGTGATTTATATCAGATCTGGCTCTGAGTATTTTTAATTCAAATGTCAACTGAGGGATGAAAGAGTCTGCCGTCAAGAGATGTTCATTATTCTAGGAAAGGCTTTGTCTGAGGTTTTTTCAGTAATGACAATAATGACTGCATGAACACAACCTCTCAAACACTTCAGTTTTTTACCTCGTCTTTTGGACATCATTTCAAAGTTTGTTTGTTTTTTCAGCACCCTGTGGAAAACATAGTTTAGCTAATGTGTAGCAAATAACACTAATGCATCAAATTAACATACTTTTAGTTATGAAACAGGGAACTGAGCTGTGGTGCATCCTATCAGTGGTCCTCCAAATCTTGCAACTTTAATTTGCATAATTAGGACACTTAAACATATGAGTGCAGATTTACTGCCCATGGGATTGTGGAAACTGATGATCAACCATTTACAAATGTCTACTCAAAGCAATGTAGTTTAGCTAGGATTTGCAGATGCACATGAACTGATAATAAGTTGGAAGTTATGAAAGGTACAAAAACCATTTAGGTAAGGCAGAAAAAGGTTGTTTTTCTGCTAAGGTCACATGAGGGTAAACCATAATATAAGGTAACGTGTTTTCTGGCCCAGTTCAAAAGAGACTGAACAACCTTAGGCCCCATCTAGACCACACCAAGTCCACACTACAACAACCAGTTGGCATGGATGATCGCTTCAGGGTCTTCAAGAGGTTTTCTCAGGTGCATTGAGCTCCTTGAGATGCATGATGGGACTTGGAGAATTCCCATTCTTATTTAAGCAAAACCATGAGCTTCTGTAAGGAGACTCAGCTGGTTGATTGTCATAATGGCAGCATATCTGGATATGCAGTAAAAGAGGTTGTTTATCCATGGTCTATTGCTGTTGAACTGTGTGGATCATTTAAAAATTTAAAGCTGAGTTGTGAAATGCCAAGGCTTCAAACTAATTACACCAACACCAGGCTGGTGAGAGAACAAGTAATTTACAGCAACTCTCCTGGTGCCCTGCCTGGGCTGTACACTCTATCCCACAGCTGCTCTGGCTCCAACTTGAAGGATCTCACTTAACTGCTATAACAAACAACCCCAAATCTCCAAATTAATTAATTGCATGTAGAAATCAGTAAATTTTGTAGAAACACGCATCTTTCCAAATTATGCATATAGGCAGAGTACTTAGAGACCTAAGTAGTTGTTACACTGTCAAAGAGAAGTCCTGGCATTATATGTGAAGAGATGGGAACAATGTGGATGGGAGCATAAGAGAAGCAGGATATGCTACTTTACAATAGTCCCATAATATGTATACGGTCAGCTCACAGTAATCAGTATAGTAGAGTTAAACTGCATCTAGCCATTTTATTGTTCACAAATCTTTTACTATACTTCATTTAAAATATTCTGAAAAAGTTAATTTTGAGTGTGTGTGTGGGTGTGTGTATGTGTGTGTGTCCTGTATGTCTCTGCATTGCCCTGCGATGGACTGGTGATCTGTCCTATTTTTTTAAAATATCACTCTGTGTGGAATCAACCGGTATAATTTTCAATGTATCCATATTTACTTGAAGGCACTGTTTTATAAAAGTGCACAAGTAAGTTCTGTAAACACACCAGCCTCTTATTTTAAAATTATACAAGTCTGGAACCACAAAATGGTTTTGTCAAGTCAAAAGTCAAGTGCTTTGTTGTAACAGGTAGTCAAAAAACTGAAAAAGCTCTTGAGGTTTTTTTCCTGAGACAGAAAAACATCACAAAGACAATGAAATCATGCAGCACTCTGCTCTCTACTGCTATCTCTTTTATGTTAGACTGACAAAAGCAGCCTCTTAGGTACATGTGAGTCCACCAGAGATTTGCTGAACACCACCTTAACACCCACACATATAACACTGTCATATTGACACATGTCAATTCACACATACACTTAAAAAACAAAATGCCTTCAAGATGTTTTTAGGAAATCTTGGAGAGAGATACAGCCAGAAGCCTTTAAAGCCTGAAGTTTACTGTAAAACGTATATAAAGGGAAAATACATATGCGAACTATACTTGTTTTAAAAGGTACATTTGAACAAAAGGTTCTTTAATCAAATCTTAATGAAAGGGCATGAAAACAAATATAAATTAAACAAAATGGGGCCTTTTTATCTTTCATGAGTTTAAAAAAATGATTTAGTAATTTAGATGAGAAGTAAATATGTTTAAAAGCAACAATTTTAAAGAACAAAATTTGATTAACCATACCTGAGCAGAATTAGTCTGATAAAAACCAGCCCCTTGTTTTACACTTCATTTCGGAAAGAGGGTCTAGAACTCTGTTGAAGTATTAAATGATTGGATCTGATTTTACCTGATCGCTAATGCTTGGTCGTGATATTTGAAATGCACTAGCTCAACTAAACTAAGCTACACCACGAAGCTTGTCAGAAATTGTGTTCTCTGTAAACAAGCATCCCCCACTGTGAAGAGCGAAATGCCGAGTCAAACGACATCTTTGCCAGCAATAAAATATCTTATACATTCCTCTTGGTCCAACCTTAATTGCTCAGTAGTTGAAAACATGGCCAACACGGACTGAATGGCTTCTTTCACTTCCTCTGCTGGTATTGGCAAACCTACAACCTTATATAGGTGGATTACAATTCTAAAACAGCGCAGAAAATCAACATTATCGTTCTCAACTCCTCCTTCTGCATGTGACTTTTGTCACATGCGGAGTACCCTAAGGTTAAATCCTGGGACCCCTTCTATTCAATATCTATATGCGCCCATTGGCTGAGGTTATTACAAGAAATAAGATTAATTACCATAACTATGCAGATGATACACAGTCCTACATCACGATGTCACCGGGTGACTCTGAACCCATCCAAGCACTGAACAGATGCTTAGAACAAATCAGTGCATGAATATGCCAAAACTTTCTCCAGCAGAACAGAAACAAAACTGAAGTTATTATCTTTGGACCTAAAATGGAATGCTCTAGAGTCAGCACGACGCTTCAGTTATTACAACTGCAAACTAGTGATCAGTCCCGAAACCTACAGACACATAAAGACAGTTACAAAGTTGGCCTTCTCTCACCTGAAGACCATTTCCAGGATTAAAGAACTAATGTATCAAGATCTAGAGAAATTCATCCATGCGTTTATCTTCAGTCGCATTGATTACTGCAACAGTGTCTTCACAGGTCTGCCTTAAAAGTCAATCTGACAGCTGCAGCTGATCCAGAACATTGCTGCTCTTGTTCTCACTAACACCAGGAAGATAGAGCACATCACCCCAGTTCTAAAGTCCTTACACTGGCTACATGTATCTCAGAGAATAGACTTTAAAATACTTTTGTTAGTTTATAAATCACTGAATGGCTTATCACCAAATTACATTAACGACCTGTTGTCGGATCATCCTTCCAGACCACTCAGGTCTTCTGGTTCCTTTAAATCAAGACTAAAAATCGACCTGTTTAGAATTGCTTTTGACCTATACTAACAGAAACATTGACCAATATATTCGATGTGTACTGATGTTTTTAATGATGGCACTTTACAAAATGTAATGTTTGTTACTGGTTTCACTACCAGTGACTAATGTGTTTATTATGTTTGTAAAGCACTTCGAACTGACTTGTTGCTGAAATGCGCTATACAAATATACTTGACTTGACTTCTGTTCCCTGATTGTCCTGGTTGAAATTCAAGCGGAGAAATCAAGCTCAATGGGAGAAATCCCAGATAGAGACTGAAGAAAGATAAGAACCAGACAAAATTGTGTAGGAAGGCATTGGCCAGGTTAGAGCAGGCTGGTATCGCTCAAATCTTTGCATTTCCTAAATTTATTTGTATAATAAATAGTTATATTTTTGTGTTTCTAGTGTTTTCAGCATGTTGGCTTTCTGTTGGTGGAGTTTCACAAAATGACTGCGCTAATCTGCCATTTCACACTGAGAGCACTTCATGTACTTTCACAATATATGCAGTTGTTTTGATGTCGCCATTTTAAGCCTGACTTTGCAGCCTCTGCTGCTGTGTGGATTACCTCGAAACACTAACAGCATGTGATTCAGCATTCAGCATGATGCACAGCGTCTTGGGCAACTGAGCACTATTCAGATCTGTGTGTAAACCAAACCGTATCCAGCTGAACTAGCGATGGACTATGCAGTGGCTTAATCCAGATTTATTTTTGTCTCTCAAGCTTCCAGTCGATCACTGCTGTTCTTTTCATAGACAAGAATGAATTTCACATGCACCTGGCACCCTCAAACACATTCTAAATTGCCTTGCAGACAAATTTAGTATAACTGCTTGTTGGAAATATTTGTGAGCATCCACTGTCAGCATTGATTAGTCATCCTGTGAATACATGAGACGTTTGCTGTGTAATCTTGCATGCATTCTCAGTTTAGAACGTGGTTATTTTCAAAGTTTTTGACTACATTCTGATCTAGTAAATTGCACATTAAACCCACAAGGGAGCTTACATCCTGAAGTCCAATAGAGTCTCGCTAAATTTTGACAAAGCAGCTTACTGTAATTCCATGAAGCTGACTGTTGCTGGCTATTGCATCATCATCCAAGGCTGCTATTAATTCAGTCATCTCTCAATGGCCAAGCCAAAAATCTGTGAATATCTGTGAACTTTAAAAGCATGCAGGTGTGTAAACATTCATCTTACAGCTACAGTTTAAGATGAATGTTAAGATGTGAGGACAATACTGTTTGATTTTAGTCATGACTCAGATGAGGAAAAGTACGTATAACAAGGGAAAAGATTGTACTTCTAAGTTAGGGAATGAAATTTGATGAACATAAGAGCTTAGCAATGAAATGTTTTTTTTTTTTTTTTTTAAATATCTGTGCTTTATCAAAGAAAGAGTGAATAATCAGATATTGTTTTAATCAGAGTAATGTAGCTCAAACAGAGTGAGAAAAGAGTAGAATGAGCTGAATGTGTGTTATGTTTCTTTTAAACAAATGTTTTTCTACTGTTACACACACCATTAGATGTTAGGAGTTTCATATTATCCCTGCATAGAGGAGATGAACACTATGAAACATAAAGCACAAGATTGTACATGTTATTACAAATATTCAACTTTGGTCTCTTCAAAAAACAAGTTTCATTTGACCTGTGATGATCTTATTGTACGATATACTTCAACAAGGGTTTTGTTTTTTTGCTGAATTTAGATATTTTGCATTTACTATTAAATGGATTTTGGCACCTAAAATCAAGTATCTGTATTTGTTGGATATTCAGGTTTTATTTTCTGCAGGGTTAAATTTGTTTTCTGTGCAGTTCTTATCTCACAAAAACAGTTACTACAAGTGTCACATTATATATTGTAAAATTCAAATTACACAAAAAAATCCTCAACGTCCCATAGTTGTAATAGTAGAAATCCTTGTTATGGCTTTAGTATTTGGTTCTGTTAAATCGAATGTTGGCATTCCTATGAACCTAAAGGCTGTGTTAGTAATGCTTTTAAGCTTTGACTGGAAAGATAAAACATTGCTGAAGAAAGTAAAGGGGAATGGGCTGGACAATGCTTTGGTACAGGACCATCAGAGCGAGGGGCCACATTGAGTCCTTGAAATCCCTTAAGTTTACTAGATAGCATAAAAGTTTGTTGGTTTTTATTTTTCTACATGTTCATGGTCTGTTGACTGTTGACATGGTCAAAAGGCTGAATTACCTCCTCGGCATGCTAATGGTTAACTTTTAACAAAGCCTCATGCCAGCATTTGCTAAGAAAAGCATCCTTCACTGCTGCTTTTTTCTTTTTTAGCTTTTGCTGGCATAGCAAATGAAATTCAATGGCATAGTAATCGTAATTAGTTTTAGGTTATTCTAAAATGTATTTTTGATGTCTTAAATGTTGTAAACGAACTCAACCTCTAAATTTAACTTTTCCTTTTTCTTCAACAGATCCCATCCCAGGTAGGGCTTTCTGTTTGTTGTGCTGTGTTTATGCTTGTTGTTATTGCACTATATTAACAAAAAGCTCACAAACTTGCAACAGTGCCAGAAACATGCAAACTACACTTAACTCGTAACCTATTTAAAGTGAAATTCTCTCCATATCAAAATAAAACATATTCTCATCAGTTTCACAGTGTTGGCAACAGAATGAGTTAAAAGAAGAGTTATAGGTTATAGGTTTATAGGTTATAGGTTATAGGTTTATCTTATTTTGAGATAAATATCCTTTTTTATAAAAGTTTATTTTTCTTGGCAGGCAAACCAATTCCCATTTGACAAACTTCAATGCTTCAGAGGGTATTATTTTCACCTACGCTCATTGTTTGCCTTCTTAAAAAAAGTTTTATGAAGCTGACAGGAAATTTCTTTGAAAATGCCTCGTCACTGGTGGAGGTCAGTTATCCCATGAGTTGCCCCTTCAACACCTCTTCAAAGGTGACCCAGCTCTGGCAGCTTTATTAATTATAGTTTCTTGAGGGCTGTGGCCTATTTGTAAATCCTCCTCCACCCGCCCTTGTCTGCCTTCCTCCTGAGCGGTCCTACCGTGGCCTGTTCAGTGTGTGGAAAGCTGGGTGCTGCTGATAACTAAGGTGAGGGTGATGAGGTGAGGTGGAGGAATCATGTCGACAGTCTCTCTGCCGTGACTCGTTCCGCCCCTCTGAGTTTCATTTCTCCCCCGCCTTCATTTTTCATTTAAGAAGGTGACACAATATGCTCTCAGCCCAAGCGGCCAAAAAGGTACCATCGATTTCCCCTCATATTGTGAAGCTCTGATGCTTCACTCATCCAGGGTTCAGAAGTCAGATCAGAGCTCAGAAGAATAAAATGATAAACAGACTGGACGCTTGTGAACAGGATGCCTGATGTTCACAACTTGTCTGTCAACATTTTACTGGTAAATGTCAAAGTTTAAAGCTTGCAGGATGTAAGAAAAAGGAAAATGTAATTACAAATGAGACATTTTTGCAAAATAAATGTTAAGCATAGAAAATAAAGAAACAACGAAACCAGATTCAATCATGTTGGAAGCAAATGTTTACACTTGTCCTGAAGTATTGTTTTTAAACCAAGGCATCACTTTAGAATGAACATACCCCAGAAAGCCCCAGAGCACTTATTATTGCAAGCACTTGTTTTTAATCATGAGCTACTTAGTTTTTCTGTTACTTTCTGGTATCATGATATTTCTAAATCTTTATATTCTTTAATGTAATTGAAGTGGTGCTCTATTTATTGCTTTTTATCTTAAATAAAATAATGAATCAGTCCAGAATGTAGACTGAAAAAAACACACCTATATCTTTTATTTCATCAAAGATTAAGTGTAAACCTAAATAACTTGCAAAGATTGAATTCTATAATGGAATAAATGTCCTTTATTTAAACACCATTTTATTTTTTATGAAATGTCATATTTGCTGTTGCAATTAAATTTCCAAATTACAGTTTAATATATTCATAGCGTGTAATGAAATGGGGATTGGCTTGAAGAAAATTGCTTAAGATTGAAGGAGGAAAAACAACTAATCTATTAAATAAAGCGCCCTGCTGCAAGCAGACGTAACTAAAATCACTGGAAATGCATTTTACAGCGACAAACAAAATCACCGCTGAAGCTGAAAAATACTAAGAACTAATATTCTTTCAAACCCTCCCATCTAAAAGCCTACTCTAAGCTATAAAACCTTCTGCACTGATTATTCTACTTTGATAAAGATCTTGTCTCTGCTAGCAGGTGGAAGAGAAAGCAGAGTTATGTCATTAATTAAAAAAAAACATACAGACTGTATTTGTGGTATTTTTATCACTGGCATACATAATACAAAACTTTCTTAATATGTGTGCTGTTCAGTTTTCATTGCCGTGTGGTCTTTACAAGGTGGCATCTGTTCATTCTCTGCCTGGTGGATTGCAGCGTCATCAGGCTCATTAGCTTTGTGGGCTTCTGTCTGCATTGCAGCCTGAACAGTTCATCATTTGGTTTGCTCTTCTTTGTAAATAAATTTCTTTATTTTGCTCACAGGTTTAATCATCACAACATGGCATGAATTCATCATATCCGCATGATCAATGTATAGGTTTTATTTTAAGGAG
The DNA here is from genome assembly GCA_014839685.1 of Anableps anableps. Lineage (NCBI taxonomy): Eukaryota > Metazoa > Chordata > Actinopteri > Cyprinodontiformes > Anablepidae > Anableps > Anableps anableps. Next base: position 36,005,415 of record CM026074.1, read on the forward strand.
GCAACCTGGGAATAGTTGTATGTATAAGTGTGAATACTATAGGGGAACGACTATTTCTGATTTTTAAGGGGCATTAATGTTTAAAAACTGCAGCAGGAGTTATTTAGATAATGTCTGCAGCACTACATTACCCAGGTGTTGCACTGAAGGACGTAAACTGCAGATTTCTGCAGTAATTAATTGTAGCTGAACTCTGAATCAGATCACCATCTATGAGTAAATTATTATTTTTGAATATGACTTTGATAGATAACAGGCTCAGCTTTTGTCTTGGATGATGGAGGTTTGCTCCACAATGTGCCTTTACTGACAGCTGTGATAGTTTTCATTTCCTTTTATTTCCAGATCTCCATCTGTGCACTGTTTCTTGCATTTTCATTGAAACCGTTCATTTTCCAGGATTCAGTCACAGCTGCTGTTTCTCAGCTCTGAGATGTTTCTCCAGGTGATTAAAGCTTTCTGTGCTCTTTCCCTGGTAGGATTTTGGGGATGATGGCTCACTGTACATCACCAAGGTGACCACTACCCACATGGGTAACTACACCTGTCATGCCGATGGATATGACAAACTGTTTCAGACCCACATTCTCCAAGTGAATGGTAAGAGGGTTATACCTACAGTTTTCTCTTTAAACAATTTATTAGCATCTGCATCTAGCAAAAGCTTTTGAATCTGACCATATTTTACAATATAACCACAAACTTCATTGTGTTTTTTTTTAGGATTTTATCCAATGAGCCAACTCATTGGCTCAGCCAAGTAGAATATGCCTGTTAGCTAGCAGGAATAGGTCTGAGGTTCAAATCCTGGCCTGGGGTCTATCTGCATGGAGTTTGTATGTTCTCCCCATGCATGTGCGGGTTTTCTCCAAGTACTCAGGCTTTCCCTCATCATCTAATAACTTGATTGTTGATTGGGTTAACTGGTCTATATAAGTTGTCCTTAGATATGTGTGTGTATATAATTGTTTGTCCTTATGTCTCTGTATTGCCCTATGATGGACTGGTGACCTGTCCAAGGTGTGCCTCGCCCCTCAGCCCTGTAAGGATAAGCGAGTACAAACAATGGATGGATAGAAAAATCTTAAAACTTTGTTCAACAAACCATACAGAATAAACATCACCATGAAGACCAAGGAACACAGCAGATACATCAGTGAGGTGGTTTTAGACAAGGGGAATTCAGGTTTAGATTATAAACCATGTCTCAAGTTTTTAATATCTCAGAGTACTACATAATCCAAAAAATAAAGGGTCAGTACTATGTGTTTTCCAGCCACATAGAGTCATTTTATAGCACAATCGGGTAACTATGTTACCATTAGTTGGTATAAAAATGCTGTGTATATATATATATACACACACACACATATACATATATATATATACACACACACATATACATATATATATATATATATATATATATATATATATATATATATATATACACACACACACACACACACACACACACACACACACACACACACATCGTAATATAACTTAAATTACGATGTCAAATTTCTTTGACATCGTAATTTATTTAATTTCTTTGTAATTTATTGCCTTGAAATTTGGCCTCTGTGTCTTTAAGAAAGTCCTGCTCTTTCCAACACTCCATCTTCAGGAAATCATCACAACATCGTTCCTCTATTAACTCTTTAACAATGTTTTTACCAGTGTTTCACTGAGAAGTAGCTTGTATAATGAGCAGATGCGCAGTCCCACCAGGTGTTTGCTGATTGCAACTGGCTTGTCTGAAGGAGCTAAGTGAGGAGGTCACAGGGGAGGGGTGCTCTGTGATGCAAAAGCTGGAACACTTAGAAAATGCAGCACCGAGTAAAGCTCAAAAAGTCGATTTTACATAATACTTCCCCCTTTCAGAGTAAGGCATGACTAGAAAGAGACGTTCGTCCTCCTAATTGACAGTCTGGTTAAGGAGAGCATTCATTAGAAAAGCTCTGACGGAACTGCAGAGATCCAAAGCTCAGGTGGGAAATATGTTTATAGATGCTCCCCATCCAATATGACTGAGCTATTTCACAAACATGATTATGCAAAACCTTCAGTCTCTAGCTGTGCTACTAGATGCATAATCCTAAAAACATGCATCCATAGCTACAATTAAAGGTGGTTATACAAAGTATTGGCTCATGATAGACAAATATAAAGGTACAGCACATTTCTATGATTTATTTTTAAAAACTTTTGAAAATCATGCATCACTTTCCTTCAAGTTCACTATTATGCACTAGTTTGTGTTGGTCTATCACATGAAATTCCAATTGAATACACTGAAGTTTGTGATTTTTACCATGACAAAAAGTGGTTTAAGGCACTTTATGGACCACATCAGTCAATCTTACATTTTAACTACTGCAGGCTCCAGTCTTTGGTAAAATAAGAGACCTCATAGCTCATACAAAGCTAAGTGGCTGGGAGTATTATCGAAGTTTGCTCACAGTTGCAATAAAATGTGTCAAAGCAGCTGCAAAGCACTGTAATAGTGAGAAAAAAGGTCACTCACAGTTGGGAATCTACCTAGAATCATCACTCAAATCTGCAGCTCACCTTGGTAATGTAGGTCCTCAGCCATGAGCTTCAGCTCATTGTACAGTACATTGCTCGCTCAGCACCAAACACCAGATGGATGCAGTTCGAAAACTACTCCATGGGCGATTTAACTACTGAGGATCCAGTTTTGTCCCTAGGGAGCTGGTTGAAACAAAAAATAAAGCAAGAAAGAGAGCAGATACTGAACTTTAATTACCTAGTGCTGATAAACATAATTTGTCTTGTGAAGCAGCTGCAGTTTTATGCAATCCAAACGATAGCAATTAAAAAACAGGTTTGGCCTTGAAAAACCAAAAAGTTCCTACCAATTAACTATCAGCAGGAAGATTTTAGACACTATGACAAGCTTCTGAGGTAATGGCAATTAAAATTGGTTCAAAATGTTATGCTTAGCTCACCCTTTAGTTTAATTATCGGTTCTATGAGAGCAAATAATTTCCATATAAAGTATGAGTTGAATGCCACAGTTTGGCAACAGTTGTCTGTGTTGTAAGCAGTGTATTTGTATAAGCAGCTGCTCATTTTTTTCATATCTAGAAAGAATACGCTGATATAATTATTATTGGGTATAGTTGGAAAAACACCTTTACTTTCGACAGATTAGCTAAGTATTACTGAATGTAGTTTTATATAGCGAATATTAAATAATCTGTCTTTTTTTTTTTTTAAATCAAGCTCCACATTTTTATGGACCAAATTAGAATTATTACAAATAAAACGTTTAACCTTTGATACTTTGTGGATAAAATTTTGCAGTTACTTTTTGCCTTTAAAGCCCGAGCTGCATGAAAATCAATACTAAATGGGTTTCCTCTTTCAGGAGACTTTGAGAGGCTTTTCCTTCAGCAACTTAAAGTTTTTAATCACCTACCTGCCTTTATCTATGAAACCTATTTTTTCCAGTTCAGTGGTGTTCAACAAGTCACACCTTTGATTTATTCACTGCAAACAGAAATTCATCAGTTATTTTTCATTCAAATGTAGATGCATAGCAATAAAATCCATATTGAATTTATTTTTAGGATGCTGGAAGGAATACAACCATAAATATATATTTTTTTCTCTTTATTTTTGAAGGGGCCACTAAAATCTCCAACTTCTGTTGGTATAAAACCATAACTTTGTAATATATGACTGGTCCACAAATCTCTCTGTTTTATCGTTCCTAAAAGTGCATATGATCATTTTTACAACATTCCCTCTTCATATGCACAGGCTTGTAGTTCACAGTTTGGCTATTTGTTGTCTGAATTCAAGAAAAAAAGCATGAAAGAAAAGAAAAAAGAAAGCTAAAAGGAGGGGAGAACAAAGGTCATGGTTGCTCAGGGGTGATTTCATATATGGAAGACCAAACTTTTGTATCAATACATAATTTTGAAACCACCTAGGAAAAAAATAATGTTGGCGAAGTCTTGAGCTCATAAAGTGAAGGATTTTATGCTGATTTATCTGATGAAAAGGGGAAGTCAGTAGAAATGTTAGAGCAAATGCTTGTAAACCTAACAAACTGGCACCGTAGCCAGGGATTTAAAAGCACTCTGTTGCATTAGCCAAATCTGCATTTTTTTTTCAGAACAACTATCACCAGAATGGCCTGCATCAATATCATAAGCTATGCAGTGGTTGTGCAAGTCTCACTTTTTTCCACATCACTAGTGCATGTTGTACTTATGAGGGTTTAACTGCACTATGGCTATGTACAGTGGTGGGCACACTTCAGATAATCCACTAATCTGCAGATTATCTAATAGCAGAGCTAATTTTTCATGTAGCACCTTTTGATGAGGAAAGAATCATAAGGACTAGCAGCCCTCAGTGTATTCACGGATTTGAAGCAAACACTTTTTACAAGGTAAGAAGATTAACGTTCATATACTTTATAAGTAAATTTCGTGAGCTGTTTTAGTCAAATATTGCATTATGGAGAAGGTACACATCTAATCATTAGCAACTCTGGAGAAAATACCCCACCATTATGTAGCCTACCATGTATGAAAAAAATGGTAAGCATCTAGACTTTTGTATGCTTTTAAGTCTTCTCTGGTGTAAGGGGAAACAGTGTTTATGATTTAGTGGCATAAATCATGTGGCGTGAATCCAGGCAGATTTGATCAAATCAACAAACACCTCGGGAGGGAGAAGGTATGGGTCGGTTTCTAAGCTATTTCCAACTTTTGTAAATATCGCTGTCTATGAGCCCCAACTAGATGTGCTACTTCCATAGACAAATTTGCTTGACTTGAACAAGTAGACCCCATGGCTATATTGGCAAAAACAATGTTTATGCTGTTTATAATTAGTGATTTAGTGTTGGCACAACTCACTTTTTTCAGCTAGCGGTGCCCACCACTGGTTATGTAGCCATCAAATATTATTCTGACACTGACAGGCCTAAAACATTTGAAGTTAGTTTGCAATTAGTTTTCCCTCAACACTGGTTCAGCTTGAGAATAACAATTGTTCTTCAATCGGCTTAGACACTGAACAAAACCATTTTCTGCCACAGCTAAGAAAGGAAAGCATTTCTCATACTTCATGAACTCTCTGCTCACAAGCAACACCTAAGGTTGACCTTGGTGGTCCAGCTGTTGACTCTGTGCCCAAACTATATGACCCAGTCATGGCATGGCATAAACTCTATTGTTTCTTCCTTTAATTCCAATTATTTCTTAATTCTGGGGTAAAAATGTTTCCTACATCGACGCTGCTTTTGGTGGGTGAGGAGAAATGGACCTCATCTTAAAATAATTCTGCATAGATTGTCCTTTTTCTGTCACCAACAAGCTTCTTGGCAAGAAAAAAATAGATTCAGTGATTAGGTTTTGAAATTTCTTGTGAACTTTTAAGGTGCACTTTGAGTCAAGAGTGTGTGACTCAAAAGCCTCTTTCATTCAGAAAGGTGTGGCTTGGAATTTTTTACCTGCTTTTATAACCAAAGAAAAGACAGACTGGCTTTGAATTAATATTTTTAATATTTCTAGGTTTTCTAGGTTTAAAACAGGATATATGGATGGTATTTAAAAAATAAACCTAGCTATTGTGCCAGTGATTTTGTCTTCAGTGATCCATTCAGAATAGAAATCATAGCACTCTTTAGAAAAACTTCTCATTTCTTTAATTTTATTTCACACTTTTCTTTACCTACTACGAAAAGTATCACACTGCTTGCACAAGAAAATACGTCAGCCTGATTGACATTGACAAGTTTTCAGTTAGTTTTTCTTCTAATTGGTTTGGGTGGGTGTGATGGCCCATATGAATGCTAAAACAGAGGTACATTGTAGAGGCCAAAGGTGAAGAGATGAAGCTTCAGTAAATGAGACTAAATTTCATGAGATGGGTGCAAATAAACCACTTTGTATAGTCAATGAATATGTCCCACTTACATTTGACAGACAGCTGGTTCATTATTATTCTTCTAACAGATTACTGTGAGGTTAATTGTACTGATATACAGACCTTATTGTGTATATGGAGACTGACAGAATCTCAGGAGACCAATAACTTTGGGTTGTAATTAATATTGTAACTTCCACACGACCTTCTCAATGAAGGCTGATTTTTATGTTCTGAGTGTGGGTGAAGTCTCAGAGGACCTGTATCACCCTTCCAAGATTAGATTTTATGCAACTCAATTAAGAAAGAGCTAAAATGGGATAATCCTACAAGGTAGAGTCCAAACTGTCAATCACTATGACACCCGGAAAAAAAAAACAACAACAACAACAAAAAACATGATTCCAAGTCTAAATAAAAATCTGTAAAATTAAGTGTGAAAAAGTTTGAGTGTCCAGAGCTATGTCATAATTTAAATAATAAAAATAATTTCTGGAAAATAAAGCGCTTTCATTTATTTAGATGCTGTTCTTCACCTTTGGTTTTGCCAGTTTCTGTCCAATTTATCAATCACTTTGGTTCAACAGGTGTTTGTTTATCACAGACAAAAAAAGTGAGGCAATGTCACTGCATTCTTTGGCCTCTGAATCCTTTACCTTGGTTTTAAATTGCACTCAGTGTTTCTGAAATTGGTTCGGAGGGGGGTGAACTGAAATGTCACTTATCATAAACTGAAATCTAAACAGTCTATCTTTAATCCAGGATAATCCTGGCTACCTGTGTGACTTAAAAGAAACAAGACCACATCAAATCATTCCAGAACTATTTTGTTCTTCATATGACATAGTGTTTGATCCAACTAAAAATCTAACATCTATTTATGAAAAGCATAAAAAAAGATGCAACCTGGTCACCTAAGTGAGCAACCCATTACATCAAAACTTTGCCAGAACCCTTTTGTGTCAGATTTCATATTCAGTCTTCTTTAGTTGGCGTCTGTTAGCAACCAATATCATGAGCAGATAAATACCTGCTTCGTTTGAAAAAAAAAAAAAAAAAAAAAAGACGAAATCTGTCAAATTGTAAGAATTCGCCAGGTAATCAACAAATTTTCTGTCAAACTTGTTTCTGGACTTTGGCTTGATCATTCCAAAACTTTAATTTTCTGCTGGTTAAGTCATTCTTTTGCTCATTTACGTATAGTTTTGGGCTCCCTGTGGTGCTGAAAATGAAATAAAATTCCCCTTCAGCTTCAGACACCTAAAGGTTTTAGGTCAAAGCTGAATATGTACTGTCACATTCTAATCCAATTTATTAAAGCTCCATTTTCTTTTATAGAAAGAGCATCATGCAGAGCATGATGCTACCACCACTTTGTTTCACAGTTGGTATGGTGTTTTTTTTAAATGATGCTCTGTGCATTTTGTGTGTCGACCACACCTTTTAACCTCCTAAGTGACACATTTATACACAGAGATAATTTGATTTCTTTGCAAACTATGCCTCTACCTAAACAGTGCAATTGAGCAAATGTAAGGACTTTTTTTGAGGTTAAATTAGTTTTACTATAATTGATGAGAGTTGTGAACACCAGGAGACTGAATCCTGAAATTAAATCAAAAGGTGTTTCAACAAGTATTAAACATGTATGAATTCAAGTTTTGGCAGTTATGCTACCAGGTTTTACACCTTTTTTTTTTCCATGTTTGATATTTTTGTCCTAAACAGATTTGTTTGGTTCTCAGTGGCATTCCAGAGAATATATGTCACACCATAGCTGAAATTATATTATTATATAATTACAATATAATAGTTTGTGATTTCCATTTTAGGAAGAGTTTAGCTTAAATCATTTTTGAAAGGCCTAGCCTTAGGAAAATATTTAATTTATCTAAACAGTGCATCTGCATGATGTGCCTGGGCTGAGGAACCAAATTACTGCCATTCTTGAACTGTTGTCCTGGGGTCACAGAAAATTATTTAATGCCTCCTAACCCACACCTTGGACACCCCTGATCTGGTGAAACCAACTGGAGAAAGTTTTTTCTCTTCCAAAACATGATTCATCAAAATACCTCATATAATGATAAAACACTGTACATACTGTCCATCTCATCTTTACGAAGATAGTACAGTGCTATGTCCAATACCTGTTATTCTAAAGATGTTCATTTTGTTGGGCTTATTTACTAGTTTTAGTCTGTTGTGCCAGCTCCTTTTTGCAGTGACCCTGCTTTACCCAGTGCAGTCAATAAAGTTGCATCTCATTTGTTCAATGTGGCTACAAAGTTTGTCCACTCTCACAGCCTCTTTAGCAGAAAACAAATCACTATGAGGAATAGATTAATTAAGTCAAACTAAAAAGTAAAGAACACCAATGTGTGTTGCTTTTCTTATTGAAATCCAGCATGCACAGAGGATATCGTCAAAATTTCATGTATTTTTGGTGTATTTTAATATTTTTGTTGTATCTGATACAAGAAGAGCAAAACTTATGCAGAGCACTTAAAACATTTTGTTTAATTACAACAATTTTAGCTGAATAACATGTTCTTTTACCCTCCGTAACAGCTCTCATTTTGGTTGAGGCTGGAGGTTTTAGAAGGATGTCAGCTTGGAGGTCAGCTGTGGGTGGTAGGTAGGGATGGGGTCTTTGTATGTGCTGATTCTTGGCTTTAAAATAATCCTTCTTGCCTTAAATGTCATATTTTTAGTAAGGGAAGGCCAGAGGTAGAGGTGGTGTCAGACTAATGAGAACCTACCTCGATACATTGTGCACACTCTGGAACCAAACCTTGATTGAACTGGGTTTTTCTCTTTCTCCACTGTTAGTCGATGTGTGGATACTTGCAAGCCCCAAGGTGAATGCCGCAAGGTTGTAAGGTGTTTTTTTTTTCTTTCTTTTTCCCTCCCCTGTAGTACCAGAGGAATGCCTGGAGGTAAAAAGTCTGGGTCTTAGCAGTGTGTGGGTGCTGGAAATGAGCCCAGACAAGGAGTGTGGATTTGCAGTGTCTGGTTGGGGTTAGAGGGAAGATGCTTGCTGTGGTAGTTAAACCTGGAGAACACCACTGAAAACAACACTGATTGCTTTGAATAAATATCAATTAATGGCTTGATTGATCATATATTTTACAATATTTGTCTAAACTATAGACTGCAATGTGCGCTGGACTCTTAAGAAAAAAATTCCTAAGCCTCACAGTTATAAACAATCTTACAATAGTTTGGTAATATAGATCTGGTTTAATATTGGTTCTAGGCTTAACCCAATCTGAAGTATTGACCTAAGGTATTGATCAATGCATTTTAAATTATATCAGCGTAATAGACTCCGATCCACTCCCAGTCTCTGCTGTCACCCTACTGTCCAGGGTAGATGTTAAACGGATAGAAAATCAACAAACTAGGAGGGATTTCTCTCGCTGCATCACAGAAACAGGCAGTTGATCAATTCAGGCATTTCATACTTCTGTAAAGCTAAGGAAGCCCGTATGTGAGTACAGACTGCAGGTCAGACAGGTGATGCTCTGCTGTGCAGGTTTTACTATGAAAGGATGTGCTTAATCATTCGTCTACGATGTTGGTGAATTATTATGGGATGTTGTTGGCTCATGATAACCTGTTCATGTTTGCCATAGCTTCATAATAATGAATGTTGCTCCAAAAAAAATGCGGAATTAAGTAACCAACCACAGTGTTGGTTCTGCTGGACCTCAGCGCAGCATTTGACACTGATGACCATGATATATAATTAAAGTGACTGGAGAGTTGGGTTGGACTCTCTGGTACAGTACTTAATTAATTGGTTCAAATCCTACCTAAAGAACAGAGATTTCTTTGTGATTTCTTTGTGTCAATAGGCAACTTCTCATCTGAACGGACAAAAGTCACATGTGGAGTACCCCGAGGTTCAATCCTGGGACCCCTCCTATTTAATAGCTACATGCTCCCACTAGCTCAGACTATAACAAGTCTTAAGATCAGTTGCTACAACTATACAGATAATACACAGCTCAATATGAAGACAGGAATAAACAGGTTAACAAGAAAAAAATGTCTTTAATTTATTCAGAAATTCAACATTAACAGGTTTTAAAGCTAATATCATAAATGCTTAAATGTTACTTTTGATCAATTTTCAAAGTAATAAAACAACCGTTAGCAGCTTTTTTGGATGGTAAATTCAATATTCAGAGATTAAAAGCTATGTATACACTGAAAGGTAATTATTAAATATTGATGTGGTAAGTTAGGCCTAAGGATGCACAGCCCAAGTTGTGAAGCTTACTATTAATAGCAATCTAATAATATTTTCTATCCATTTTTGAATTTGGTTTTTAAAAATAGCTTGTTTTCCACTGCAAGTGTAATTTAATGTAATGCAATCTGTCAAATTTGCTGATAAATAGTTTTTACACTACTTCACTACATTTTATATGCGGGGCATCCATATTGGATACCGAACTCAGAGCTGCTCAGCTTCAGCATTCTGACTTGATGGGATGATGTTGTTGTTTTTCCTACTGGGAACTTAGAAAATGCAACTTCAAATATCTCAGATCCAGGACAAATAATGTTTATCTGGCTCAACCCTTACTCGTACATGGCAAGAATGTTGGATTTTATGCTGTACTATAAATATTTAAAAAAAAAAAAAAAAAAAAAAAAAACATTTAATGTAAATATTTGCAGCTGTAAATTGGTAACTTGTATCATGCCCTTATATTGATATTCAAGACAAATAAACTTTTATGCAATAAAATCTCTGTAGAACATTTAGTAGTTTTAAATTTAGTACTATGAATTCTTTTTTCCAAGTAATAACTCAAATGGAAAATACTGAGGGGAAAAAAGGCATGCAATACCTTTTCTGAGGAGAAAAGATGAGAAAAACTGTAGCAGATTTCCCTGAGGATCTCTTATACTTTTTATAAGTTCAGTACCACATCTTTTTACAACCCCTCTAGCTGTTTCATTCTTTTACTTTTGTTTTACACTTAAAAAGTACTGTTTCACTAGCTCTGTAAAAAGTATGCAATGTGCTGGATGCAGACTGACTCTCACATCTCTTTGGGAAAGTATTAACTGTGGAGACAGGTTTCATCATGTGTTAGGTTTGTTTGTCACGCATTGTAAGTTACAGTGCAGTGTATTGTGCATTAATTCTATGGATATCCACTTGATTGTGTAGTCTGTAATCAGTTCCCTCAACCCCACCAGATCTGGCCAGAATGTTTAATTTTTGTTATCGCCAAGAGTTTAATTTGATTGAAGCTTTGTAATAAGTCTTCCTGGGCTGTTGGAAATGTCCCAGTTGTGCGATGTTGAAGTGGTCTCCTGCCATGATGCATCTCTGCTCATCTTCTGAAGCACCAAAGCAGACGGGAGCCTTGCTGAGTGATTGACGACCGGCTTGGGAGCTTTATGATGGAGCTGTCAGCCCTGCCGTGTCACGTTCTCCTGGCAGTGACTCTCCTGATGCTCTCAGAAACGCATCAGAATGCATTTTCTCTCACATCTTGTCTGAATCAAGTTTGGAGTAGAAAAAAGTGCTACTTTTTCCCATTTTCAAGAGCATAGTGCCAAGATTTTCTTGGGAATAAATGTATGTGTGAAAAAGCAGCGAAATTAGCCAGTCTTTATACACACATTGATATTAACACATGGATGTTGGAGAACTAAATATAAAACAGTATAGATACGTGACATTGTTGGCATGTTAACATCTGGCATGCTTAATTTATCCCTCCACCTCCTATGTAGGCTGTTTACACGTCTGTGTAGATAAATAAGAATGTCAATGTAAAGTTTTGTTTCAGTAATACATTTCAAAAAGTGAAACTCGTTTCATAGATTCATAACACACAGATATATTTAAAGCAGTTATTTTAAAATTGAATAATTATGGCTCACATCTAATAAAACTTCACTCTTGAAAGAAATTAAGAAAAGATTTTTAGAATATCAGTTAATGAGTGAAAGATAAATTTTAATTTAATAAAGTTGAGTTACAAACACTATTAAGTGTATTAAAGTTCCTTAATCTCAACCCACTCCAATTTCCTGTCTAAATTATCAGGATACAGGATCGATTTCCCTTCCTATTGTGAAATAGGAGGTGGATTTATCAGTCAGCTTTGTCTACAACGTCTGGTCACAGATATGTTTAAAAAAGTTTAAAGTGATTAAAAACTCCAATAAAAAAATTTATTACAACAAAAATCCACCATGGAGAATACTTTACAGGTCAATAGATGTTCAGGGTGAGTTTTGTGCCGTCTAGTACCTGCATAGGCGATATACATGACAATTACATCCTCACGCTCTGGTTCTGTTCACCTGTTCAGAGGTTCTGGTACTGGTTATGTGAAGCTGGGGGCTGTGGCTAATACCTGAGTGGGACTTTGTTGCTAAAGAAGCTGCCTTTAGAAAGTGTTGTATCCTATCATATTTTTGGAAAGTTGAGTGGAAGGAAAAAGTGTGGTAAAAATCAGCACTTTAAAAGGTGCGTGATACTGTATATTTTGGTATCGATCTGATACCAAGTAAATACATGGCCTGTATCACCAATACTAATTCTGATGCTGATACTTTTTATTTAAGTTTGATATCAAATTTATGAGATTTAGGTGTTTTTTGTATGTTTTCGTCTGAATTATTTTATTCAAACAGGACAGAAATTGGATAAAGTTTATAGGTGTCTACAAAATACTTTTACATATTAACATGAACTGTGTGCATTTTTCCTAAATAAATGCAAAAAATTATCATTTGAGAGCAAATCGAAACAAAATATTTTTGGAGGAAGAGTTGAGAAACTACAGTTCAAAAATAAAACATTTCAAGAGGAAATCTGAAACTTTAGTATTGATCTTACCACACTAGTATCGATCCAATACTGATACTGACTTAATATTGAAATTATTTATATTTTGGACTGAGCCGTCCACCTCTACTCAGAGGTGTTATGCTGTGTTCAGACCAAATGCCTTTCGCGCAACAAAAAGGCGTTCAACGCCTGAAGTTGAACGCTTGTGTACTTTGAAGTCAGATGCTTTAATCGCTCTTGACGCCCATCGGGAAGATCCCCTATACTTGACTGCTTCGCATTGACTCTTCCACCTACTGCACATTTCCTCTAAATAAATACATTAACTCTTCAGTATGAAACTAGTAGTGGCTCAACGTTGTGCTGGACGGATTTGGCTAGCTCAAATGGGGATAAATATTTACTGTGGTAATGTTTTGACCTGAGATCCTAACTCTTCGCTAATCCTCCTCCAGGACAGTTCCTTTCTATTGCTGTCTCTGTAGTGATAGCTCGACTCGTCGTAGATGGGCTCTTGGATCTTTTTGTCCTGTCAGAAAATGCACCACTATGTCACATAGCGGAGTCTCTCTAATTGGTTGTCGTTCTGTGTCCAGAGGCAAAAGTTCAGATTTTCTAGCTCCAGCGTCTGCTGCGCTGGACACACGTCGAATGCTGGAAATGCTAGAAACACTTCCAAACACCGCAAGACTTCTTAATTCCCCTAGACAAGCATCAACCATAGACTTTGCATGTAAACCAGATGCCCCTGACACTCAAATTGTGTTTGGTTTGAACACAACATGGGCAGTGTGGGCCAAAAAGCAGTGTGAGCCAAGAACAAAAAGAATCGGACTGTTGCTCAGCGCTTCAAAGTTCAATTTCCAGGTGAAAGTAATTTTTATATTTCATACAGAAATCAAGATCCCAGAGTGTTCAGAAAGGTACTCTGGGTTTTTAAAAGGGGCACAGTCTACGCAGGAAATTTTAGATCTTTATGCTTCTCAGCTGACGATCCTAGCAAAAACACTGCAAATACCCATTATGTTATACTTTATATAATTTTAACGACTTTAGTTTTTAATAGTTTCATCCACTTAGATTCCAAGTACTTAACCCTGAGAGAAAACTGTGTATTATAATCAAACAATTATCCCAGTTCTCCTGGGATCAGCTAAATTTGTTTTGTATCTAATTACATGCATTAATATGAATTTCAGTTGCTTTAATGCTGCAGTTAACATTTGAATTGGGTCACCCCTTTTTATTTTATTTTTTTACAACCAGATAAACTCTCAATATCTGCTTTATTTAATTTAATTCTGTCCCTTTAACAACCGTCGCAGCCTATCAGTAGCCAGAAGAAATTACAGCCACAAATTAAGAAATCCACAACGGCACATGAATCTTCTCTCCTGCATTCACAGAGGGAATTTACTGACTCAAGCTCCTTTCTAATAATGAGCCTTTAACTAAGTAATGACCTTTATTGAGTTCTGTGGGTGGCCAATGGGAATTACAGCAACACAGATAAATTTGGCTCCTCCTACAAAAGTTTTTTGCACTTCTCTGTTCTCATTTTTCAACTGTAGAAGCAGTGCTCAGTCAACAGCAACCATTATTTCAAAGTGGGGAGGCATGCAATTAATATTTAAATTTGAGATTCGACTGAAAAAAATCTGAAATGAGACGGCTCATTTCATTATATTCCTATTGTATGCGAATATCAGGGAGTTTGTCTCTGCACTATGTAGTATGAAGTATTTGCCACTCACTGTCAGCACATTTTCTTCTCTCATCTCACGTTTTAATCAGTTTTCATCGTGCAAGGTCGAATCAAAACTCTGGACACAACCACTTCCGGGTTTTTTTGATGAGTGGGTTTGTCCAATCATTTGGTTCTTACTGTAGTTTCTGTTTTCATAAATCAGTTGTCACAAAAAATGCCTTATGCTTTACACTATTTTAACTGGATAATATGTAATATATCAACAAAAAGTAGTGTAGAACTGAACAGGAAAGAAAATGGCTTCTTGCTGTTTTACAAACACAAATCCGAAAGGTTTGGCATGCACTTGTGTTTCTCCTTCCTCTTTGTTCTGATACCCCTAAATAAAATCCGGTGCAACCAATTGCTTTTATAAGTCATTGTTATTCAGTGAATACACTCTGTTGGGTTGTATTTGAAATTTCAGTATTAATTCAGCTGTTCTATGAAGGTTAAAATACGTTACTAAACAAACAGCAGCATGAAAACCAAGAAACACTCCAGGCAGGAAAGGGTTTACGATACAGAGAAAATTAAAGCAAGTTTAGGTTATAAAATATTTCAAGCTTTAAATGTTTGCATGTAAGCCAAAAAAATGTCAGTATTGGCCTCAATAGACCAGGGAACCTTTTTCTACATTTTTACTGACCTCAATGAAATGGAGAATCTGTGTCAAGACTTGAAACTGTGTTCACATACACTCTCCATCCCATCTGACTGAGTTTTAGTTAGTTTGCAAGATAAAAATGAGCAAAAATGTTGGCCTCTAGATGTGCAAAACTAAAAGAGACATATCACAAAGACTTGCAGCTGTTACAGTTCTACAAATTGTTGACTGGTGCAGCTACATACCAATGCATGCCACACTTTTTGGGGAATTTGTAAAAAAAAAAAAAAAATTATGTAACTTTCTTCTTCCACTTGACAAATGTGGTTAATCACATCAAATCTTGATCAAATACACTGAAGTTTGAAGTTGTAAGGAGAAAGAAGTGAAAAGGTTCCAGGGGTATAAATAGTTTTGTAAGGCACTGTTTGTAATTAACACACCTTATTCCAAGAATGTGTTTACAAGGAATGACTACAGAATTACAGCTTCAACTAAATCTACACAAATGTTGATTACAAATCTACTAGCATGTAAAATAAGTCAGAAGAACCAGAAATTCGTATTATTTCTGATTATTATTCTATAACCGTTCATTCACAGAACCTCCAGGTTCCAGGTTAAACTGGTTGCTGAAACCTACAGAGATCTCACCTGGAACTACTGTTCTTCACTTCTGTACACCCACAAAAAGCTTTGTCCTCTCCAGAATGTAGCTGTACTTCAATGGTGTCCAACTTCATTAATCAGAAAGCTTTCGTTCCAGTGTCCTTCTAAAAAAGTTTGCTTGCTTGTGTCCACTCTCTGTCTGCATCAATATGCACTTACAACACTAAAAGAAGAAATCAGTAAGAACACCTTTAATTTCCCAAAATTATCCTTTTAAATGAGTACATTTAAGATTATAATTCAAAAACGTTTCCCAGGTTTCAAAGCAAACCAATTATCAGAGGCCCTTCAAGGGATCTGCTGACTGAAGTACTGAAGACAGCAAATGGATTGGATTTTTACAGAGCAAAACTATATTTGTAACATTTCTAGTGATGTTATTTTTAAGTCTTAAACTGCTTCAAGATTCTAAATCAGACTTGCATACACCATAAAAAACTCCATGCATAAAGACACAGGAAGAACTGGAGAGTAAATCTGTTTACTGACTAAAACGTCAAATAAATATTTATGAAATATGCCATTTATCCAAGCCTTTCTTTTTACAAACTCTCTCAAAGCATGACTGGATTTTTCTGAAAACTGGCTTAATCCCACAACTTCATGCCAGCCTGAGGTTCTATTACATCTGGACATGGTTGTCTGTGTAATGGTACTGTGTTGATCCTGTGATGTGCCTGCAAACTGTCCAGATTTTACAGATTGCCCCTCGACTGGTAGGCTCCACCCTAACCCACCAGAGCCATGAACCAGACAGCGTGGGTACCAATAGTAAATATCTGAACAGTTCATTTTTTAATGAAAGTCAGTTCAGCTCAAATTACAATATATCAGTCAGTTAATCTACAAATTGCATTGATATTGGTACCTACATCTCAGGTTGATAAACTAAGCTTTACCCACATTATCAAACTGATACGTGTACAGTTGCTTCTTAATAAAAGTTACTGAATTTCAAAAGGTGAAACTCAGATTATTTACAAAGTTGTGCATTTCAAGTGCTATATCTGTTTATTTTGATGATTATGAGGAGAAACAAAAAAAATCTGTTTCTCAAAATATAGTTTTTCACATAAATCCAACAAAAAAAATATGTTAATACACAAATATGTTATGGCCATGTTATGGCTCACATAATCATTGGCAACAGTTTGTCGCTGACAAGGATGCTTTCACATGTTATCGTCAAATGAATTTGAAAGTTGTGTGGACAGAAAAGCTCCACAAGCAGCAGCGATAACCCCAGCTATGAGAAGACTTTGATACAGCTGACTTTCAAAAATTTGATTGAGATTCATGAGTTGTGGATTACAGATGGAGTCACTGTTCCAAGAGAATTATTCTATTTAAAGAGAATTCATGAATTACAATAAAAAGATGAGAAACACCAGAGACAATGATGCAAATGAACGGAAGGCTGGTATTAGAACAACCTGAGCTTCAATTTCACCTCATCAGATTCTCAGGATGGACATCTCCATGCCACCATGCACTGATACAGTAACTCATACCAAGTAGCACTGACACATTGAGTGCATACACTGTATAGTATACTGAGTATATTATACTACACTTTATAGTATAGTATAGTCGTAGTAAACTTTACACTAAACTGACATTTCTCTATGAAAACCTTCTCTTATTGCTCTTATGAGGATATTCTAGTTTTCAGAGAAACTAAATTGAGTTTTCATTAACTATAAGGCATGATCTCCAATATTGAAAGAAATAAAAACCCTGAAGACATCAGTGTGTCTGTAATAAATCTATAAAAGGATTTAACTTTGAGAGGATAAAAATAAACTTTTTTATGATATTCCAGTTTATTAAGATACATATTTTAGTTATCAAAGGGACACAAAACTAGGCAATAAAGATGGATTTCAGCACACATCATAAAAATGAAGTAACACAAAGCATTTGTATTCTTTGGTATTTGCAAATATTTGAATGCACTGTAAGAGTTCGGCTGCTGGGATATAAAAAAAGGAATGATAACCTGCACTTAAGAGAAATCACAAAATAACTGACTCCATAGGTTCTATTCAAGCAGTGTTTTTACTGCTCAGAGGCATCAAGGTAACAGGAGAGTCTGTGCGACTGTGATTGGTAAGGATCCTGCAGGAAGAGCCCTCGTGGTCCGTGATGCACTCTCTGTTGGTAGATAGGGAAATGCAAACTCCAAAACCCTGGTATGCTGTGATTACCACATGGCTGTGGCAGCAATCTTTAGTCCTTTCCTTTCATTCACCTGGCTGAGTAAAGACTTCCTCTGACCACATACCCACAGGAAATGGTCGAACGCACATCTGCCTTCTCCACAGATGCCAAAACTCTCAATTCCGTCATCGGCTCATACTTTAGAAATCTGTTTCAGATTACAAACAAAAAAATGACACTGATTTGGGTCACTGAAGCTCAAAGGGGATAGCTCAAAACAAAATAGCAGGATAGAGATTTGATGTTCTATGCAATCCGCTGCCAGGTTGTCATGCTTATATGCAAAACATTGTGGAACGAATCAGGTTGCTTTTTAATTTTTATTTTTTATTTTTTTTGTCCCTGTCCAAGTCTCAGTCACAGTTTCTTTCAGATAAACTTTCTTTTTGAAAGGTTTTATCATTGTTATGGTATTTAAAGAATGCCTTTACAGGATTATTCAAATTCATTCTTTTGATATTCCCCATGTTTTCTGGACTAAAATTTAAACAAGTTAGCCCCAGGCTATAACACAAAACTTGTGGCGTCGTCCCAGCCAATGCATAAATGAATATTATTTATCCATTTGAGTGGATTATTGATTTATGCTAATTTGTGGATGTTGAAAATACAGTATGAAGGATTGGTTATATTTGTTTGTTTTGCTTTGGGGGATATTAAACCCTTGAATCTCTGGCATAAACCTGACGGGCAGTCCGAAACGTGTAAACCAGATGCTCGTTTAGTTTCTGCCTTTTATTCTTTCACAAATTTTGTTTTCTCTGCTTCCATCCTCTCATCTCGCTCGACAAAAGGTTACAGAAAATCAATAGTAACCAAGCAAAATCAATAACATCAGAACAACAGTTTGCTCCCTTATTTATCTATCTGATGTGTTTGGTTTCATGAAGCACATTAACCTTATCTAAACATGTTCAGCAATGCTGCAAATGCTCTCAAATCTACTGATAGTGTATGCTAATATAGAGTCACAAGTTTACTTGGCTTCTTATCTAAAAGATATTGTTTGATAAGGTTTACGAACTTCTCAAATGATGACACTAATGTAAACAGTGCGGAACAAAACAGTGTTTGTGTTCATCTGGCTCTTATCTGTTTTCCTGTCACCTTCCAGTCCCTCCAGTCATCAGAATTTACCCAGAGAGCCAAGCCCGAGAGCCAGGAGTTACTGCCAGCCTGAGGTGTCATGCTGAGGGCATCCCCAGCCCACAACTCTCTTGGCTCAAGAACGGCATGGACATAAAGACCAAGCTGTCCAAACAGCTCACCCTGCAAGGTTAACAAAAGCCCTGATTTATAATCTGTTTATTACTTTCTTGTACCGTAGCATTTCCCGAGGATGGTAATTAAAAATCTGAAAATATGATAACTCGTACATAGGTGGGGTTTTTAGAATAAATAAAAGCTGCCCATACACATAGACCCAGGAATACAGTTGAAACCAGATGTTTACATACACCAAATAAAGACACAAACACCTTTTTTCCCCCCTCACTGTCTGTAGTTAAATCAGATCAAACTTCTCTTGTTTCAGGTCAGTTAAACTAACCAAAATTATTTCTATTTACTAAATGGCACAATAATGAGAAAGAATGTCTGATTTATGTATTACTGTTTTCAAGATAAGAAGTTTACGTATATAATGATAACTATGCCTTTAAATGATGAGAGAAATCCCAGATTATGAAGGCTTGGCTTTGGAAGCCAAGCATATATATATATATATATATATATATATATATATATATATATATATATATATATATATATATATATACACACACACACATACACACATACACACACATATATACACATACATACATACACACACACACACACACATATATATATATATATATATATATATATATATATATATATATATATAGTCATGAGGAAGAACATTATGTGGCAATTTTGAAACAATGTCTAAAGACATCAGCCAAGAAGTTGAAGCTCAGGCACATATGGGTCTTCCAGGTGGACACAGACCCTCAGCATCCAGCCAGTGTGGTTACAAAGCAGCTTAAGGACAACAAAACACCAGGTCTGAGATCCATGTTGTGGGCAGATCTGAAAAGGTGTATGTGAGAGAGGTGGCCTACAAACCTGACAGTCCCACCAGTTCTGTCAGGAGGAAAGCCAAAACTCAAGCAAATTATTGTGAGAAGCTTGTGGATGGAACCCAAAACATTTGACCCAACTCATACAGTTCAAAGGCAATGCTACCAAATACTCAGGGAATGTATGTAAAGTTCTGATTTTGAAGACATTAATAAATAAATCTAATATATTCTCTCATTATTGTGGCATTTAGCAAACAGAAATAATTTTGGTCATGAGAAAAGCAGGAAAAATGTGTCATTTTATTTATTTGGTGTATGTAAACTTTTGGCTTGAACTGCAGATGAGGGTTATTCATACTGGATCCCAAATAATGTGTTTTAGCTAAATGTCCTGTATATTTCAATTGGTTAAATTTATTACAATGAAATATGTGACTTAATCATTAACTCTTCAGATTAATTTAATGCGTAGAAAAATTCAGTTCTTTTTGTCCATTCTATCTTGGCTATTGTGGCCAGTATTAGTTTGTAAAAAAAAAAAAAAATATTTAGAAGTCTCTTTTCACAGAGCTCTTATATTCTGAAGCAATGACCTCAGTCATGTATTGAGTTTCCAGTTTCATAATGGTTAGCAGTGAGCTTTTCTGATGGACAATGTCTGGATCTCTCATTTTACTCAGGTTTTAAGAGAAGAATGCACCATCACCAGCATGGACAGTAATTTTTGTCTCCATCTGTTTAAAAAAAAAAAAAAAAAAAAAAAAAAAAAAAAAAAAAAAAAAAAAAAAAAAAAAAAAAAAAAAAAAAAGGGCCACCTGTTTGACACCTCTTTTTTTTTTTCCAGACTGACTGACCACACTGATTTTCACATAAATTTAAATGCACATGTTTATATTAATTGTTCACTAAGAGTCCAGAGCATGAATGTAATGACTATTTGGTATTTGATTTCTACTACTCTATTACACCTACTAGTAATTCATTTGTCATGTTAACATATGATGTTTGCCTAAAACAGTTGTTAATCTGGTTAAAGATGTTGACCAGAACTGTAAGAATCATAGTGGAAATTAAATAAGCTAGCCACAGATGAAAAATATTCCTCTTTGGGGAAATACATCAAATTTGCTGCTGCTAATAACAGTATGCATGAATAAAATGAAACTTTGTACAGTAATTCATTATTTATGCCATTTTCCTTGTGATTCTTTGGCCCTGTATTCATAGTTTAGAACAAAGTCTGGCTTTCTTCTCAAACTCTTGGTCTTAGTGTAACCTCAATGATTCACAAACATGTTTTTTAACCACCACCTTGAAACTGACTAGCTGCTGAATTCTTTTAATGCTGGCTGATAACACTTTTTTTTTAATTCAGAAAGATTGTTTGAAGATCCTAAAGGTTTAGAAACTTTAAACCAGCAGCTGGTGCTGCTATTCACAGAGGCACGAAATATGAACTATCTTACTTTGTACTCCAGCCTTTTTGAATTGTCCATGAAACAAACCATCCGTCTGTAATATAATGGCACCAAAAAAAGGGAAGATGGGAGTCTCCTTTTATGTCTTTCTGGAAAGCAAACATATTGCCCCTTTTTGTGTTTCCTCTCTACTGGTCCTCAAAGCTAATGGAAGCGAGGTGCACATCAGCAACGTGCACTTTGAAGATACTGGGGCATATACCTGCATCGCCAAGAATGAAGCCGGCGTGGATGAGGACATCTCTTCACTGTTTGTGGAGGACTCGGCACGCAAAACCTGTATGTATTTATCATGAAGCTTTCTTTTTTTCTGTTTTATAATGAGGATGTAGTGGAGTACAGCTAAAGCTCTCGATATTTATTTTTGTCTGTTTCTATTGCTTTATTACTTGTGATGCAAAAGTATCGTCCAGTGATATCTGGTTTGTTATTTCATCCAGAATTATATTGCCTATTCAAAAGGCTATATGTCTACTTTTTTACATTTTAATTTCAGTTTTGATTTGGATTGTAGCTCATAATAGTTGTACTCATTTTATTGGCTGAAATGTGGAACATAATGTAAACCGTAAGTGTGAAAGGAATGAGTTTTTATCCAGTGACAAGGAGGAAGTTGCCTGAGAACTGCAGCTTAATAGCAAACCAGAACCTTTGGAGGGATCTTAACTTTTGTTGAGCCATTTCTGCCTGTAATTCACCACAGTCGGAAATGTGCACTTGTGACCATCAAAACCATAAGATTTTGGCAATATTAAATAGATATTCTAACTTCTGCTCCAGTTTTGACCAGCATTGTTGCATCAGCATGTCCCTGCCAACAACGGACTCACCAGACTAACCTATTTAACTGCACTGCAGTAAAGTAGCTCTTAAACTTTATTCCAAAAACAGCAGCTGTTACACTGCGTAGAGTCCATCTGCAACTAGCCTCCCCACAGCATGTTGTATAGGCCTAAGTATCTGTAGACTTTATGTGGTGGAGATATATATATATATATATATATATATATATATATATATATATATATATATATATATATATATATATATATATATATTACATATAAAATACTGATATACTATCAGGCTGCAGCTGGCTGCAGTCAAGCACTCTCTGCAGCATACGGCTTAGATACAAATTGTTGCAGCTGGTGCTCATCATGGCTAAAACATGCAGAAGGATCTTTTAGAGAGAGACTTTATTGACTTAAAATGATCTACAGACAGACATAAGCAGATGTTTTGTACTGACGGTGGACAAAGAACAAACGGTAGTTAAAGAAAGCATTGCCTTAACTGAGAAACGTCACGCTGACAACAACTTGGTTGCCTCAGCAGTCTGGCAGTTTACCACCTGGTCAAGCTACAGGTTGTAAACATGGCATAATCTGGGTTTTGTTCCACTCAGGTTTTCTGCTTATTCTTCCCTTGAATGATTCCAATTGTTTCCAAATGCTTCTGCAACAATTGTTTCCAACAGAGACAGTTTTTTTGTGGGTGAGAAGAGATCAGGCCTGTTCAGCTGTTAACTTCCAATGAGTTTGTTTCCTGTGAAAATGATCTTGGCTGCAAAGCACTCCATCCTTTCTTCTGTGCTGCCAATATGCGGCCACACATCTATTTGACAATAAAGTAAACAGTCTATTTCCTATGTACAACAATAACGCATCAGATCCAGAGTTGTTTTGTTATCATAAAGTGCTTTTGGATTAATTATACATGATGAAAAACTACTGAAAATTTAGATTTTAAAAAAGATAAAAATAGCGTTTTTAAGATGTTTAGCTTGATGCATGGATCTCAGACCTATTTTTTATTCAAGTCTAATTATTCTAAAAAGTATTAACTCAAACACATTGGTAAGAAACAGCAAGTCTTATTTATTTGCTGTCAAGCTGAATCTCAGTGATTTTGTTTGGTTGTTTTCCTTGTTTTTTTACTCAGGCGCTCTGTTGCCATCAAATTTTCCTTACATCAGGTTTGTGACACAAGTAACCTTATTTATAACTGGAAGCATTTCTCAACAAACAATCTCTCCTTGTTCTTTCCTCATGAGAAGAATTGCGCACAGTAATTAACTTTGACCTTCTTAAAAATGTCAGAATTTGTCTTCGGGGCATTCATCCACATCCAGTCGTTAGTGTGTTGTATTTCTGCTGAGGGTAATTATGGATCCCAGTTGGTACAAGGGTTGCAACTTTGCAGTCAGGTCACATACCACGTGTTCACCGTCCCAGACCTGTGCCAAACCAAATGTGTTTAGATGTGATCCCTGTAGAGCGGAGCTTCCTCTGCCCTGCCTGTCACACATCAGAGGATCATCCTCGATGAGGTCACAAGTTGCCCCCCTGTGCTTTGAAGCTTTTGAAGATCTACTGAAGGCTAAAATGATGCTTAGAGTTAGCTATAGTAGACCCTCTTTTGGAGAGAGTAACCCCACAAGACAGGACTTCAAAGAGATGTCAAGGGATGGACAGGCAAGGTTTGTTGCTGCTTTAAAAAGCAAGAATAAACAGACTTTAGTACACATGTTGTGGTCCATCCTTAATATCTGACAGACTGAATATATGACCCATTCTCGTCTTCCTATGACATTGCCCTCCACATTCAGAAAGTAGTTAAAAGAGCAAATGGGAGCTGACGATCGGCTTTCCCAGAATTGGCTGTCAATGTAAGCCTGCGGCTAGTGTGGGGTCTCAGTCTATACTGCCTGCAGCTCTTTACTGATAATGCTGCTCATCTGATCCCAGAAAATATAAATTCTGACATTTAGTTTGAAAGCTCTTTTTGTGTATAAAATATTGTTTATTCTTATTTTTAAGATGTGATGTTCAACTTGAGCATGCTGCACAAAAAATGTTACGCACAGGTAGGAGGACTTTCAATGTAAAAGAAAACTAAGGAGTAAATGGTCACTGTGGCTCTTTTCTCGGCTTTATCTCGGAGAGCAATATAGCTAAAATATCCCCTTATGGTCGAGTGGTGCTAATTAGCTTCATACCTGTTTTGTTTTGAATACAGCCAAAGGTGTGTGCGTGTGTGAATACCACAGATGTTGGCTTATACATGTCTCTTATACAAAGGAAATGATTTGAAGTGATGTGTGACCAAAATTCTAAAAGTTATTTCAACTTTTGGGTTTGAAGCTTTTTAGTGACAAAGGGAACTAAAGAATGGCAATGAGTAATATTAGTATTAATAATTATATTATATCTATCTATCTATCTATCTATCTATCTATCTATCTATATATATATATATATATATATATATATATATATATATATATATATATATATATATATATATATAAATAATGTAACTTTGACTCAAAGGATTGCTTTAGATTGCAAAAAAATATATAAATGATGATGACTAAACAAGTACATACCCTAATACAATATTTTTTCATCGTGAAACAGGGTGTAAAAGCTTCGGGAACAGTACAGTAAAGGGGTCTTTCAGTATTTGAATGACTAAATAGTCATTCAAATTCACCAATGGTGAATTTAAATTTCAATCTTTGAAAAACCAATGGTTTTTCAAAAATATATTTTAATTCAATTTCAATGTCTTTATGACGCAATAGCAGCATCAACGTAATAATCAGCGTATTGAGATTGAAAATTTTGTTTTATTCCTTAATTGTCTATTGTCTAATTAGCAGAATTTCTCAATTTACACTAGAGGTGCAATGGTCAAATGAGTAATATCTAATTAAGTTATACTCTGACAGTAAAAACAAATCACAACATTTTTGTACAATTAGATGTACAGTTAGGTATTAAGGGGTGAAAATCAATGCTTGCAGTAGTCCATCCACTGATTTGTACATGCGAAAGACAGGTTTTGGGACAAAACAACATGTCAAGTGATATATCTACGGAGGAAGAACTTGAAGTTGTTAGCAGCAATAGCACCTTCCACGAAGTTGACATAATGTAAGCTGAAAATGTTGTTTATTTGGCTTATTAATGTTCATCACTGGTGTTTATCTACAAACTAACCAGAACTGACTGTGGTCTTTTCAAAGGTTGACACTAACTGGTACTTTTAAAATCAAAAAGGACCGAATCTGATGTACCATTAACAGCTGGTGAAAGATTTGGTGTAAGGATGTAGTTTTAGAAAATGGAAATAGAACTATAACATTGTTTTATCCTAATGAATTTTACTCTAACCATCATAAATTATTAAATCTAAAATCTCAAACAAAAACTGGATTCAAGTCCTGAAAATTTCAAAAGATTGTTGATCCTCAACTAACAGTACTTTTCTAGCCCTGCTGTTCCTTTCCAGTTTGTCATAACCCTGTTACTTAAATCATTCTGCGAAGCTCATATTACTTTTTGTCAGTAAGATTAGATTTGTGAAACAGCTGGTGTCATAATTTTCCAGACAGTTACTCTGCCAAATCCTTTTTTTCTTGTTTTTCACCCTTAATTTTAACCTCAGGTGGGTTCTGTTATTTGGACATCTGTTCACTCATGTTGCGTCAAAGTTCTGCATATTGAAAAAGACTTGAGCTTATTAAAGGTAAAAAATCTTGGTAACTGATGCCAACTCTGATGTAGCTCAGAACTATTCTTTTTATACTTTTTAATGTATTCTGTCCAACTTCCAAATGGTCTGAAAAGTATTCAACTTTAGGACTTCAATAAAGTAGCACCAAGCCAATTCCTTACAATGGAGTTGACGTCTGACATTTTTTATGTGTTCAGTATGGGAACACTGTATTTAACGGAAAAATAGGAATACTGCCGCATACTAATTGTTCAGAATTAAAAAATATGATTATAAAACGTCAGTCAGATTTTTTTTTTTTTCTGTTAGGTTCTTAACACAGTTGTAATGTAAACCAGAAAGAGGAATGTAAATTATTGAACCAAATAGTGCTTTGCAAATATATTAATAAATCTTTACCTTAAACTTTAATGTATTTTATTGGGATTGTATGTAATAAAATAAAGTAGTGCATATTGGGAAGTAGAAAGAAAATGGTGGTTTTCCAATTCTTTTTTACAGATAATAATCAGTGTAGTGTTCACATGCACTTATACCCCTTCACCCCTATGCCCCTAAATGAAATCTAAGAAAATAAATTAAACTAATTGGCTTTTACAAACTAACTATGTGTATCAATCTTTTCAATGCATAGAAGAAAAAGCACTTGTGGCCTATGTGGCTCAGTGCTCCCCCCTATCCTATCAGTATAGTACAGTACTTTCTGCTTCACCTTGAGCATTTTAATTTTGTATTTATGACTGATCAGAAAGACTGAATATGTCACACATTCATTAAATATATCAGACAGACAGTGGAACATCAGCAAGTACATGTGTAAGCAATGATGTAAATTGGCAATATAAAGAGAGATAGAACTGGCATCAATTGCCTGCTTCATTCACAGCGTCACCAGTGGTGTGGCACAGCCTCACTTTGCACTTCTCTAATGTATTTGAACAAACAATTCATAAATGCCATGATTTTGACCATTAAAATGTTGAAATTATCCAGAATACAAATGTATAGAACTGTCAAGTGAACAAACAGATTTTCTCTTGTCATTGTTGTTGCCTATTTTACTTGTCGTGATGACAGGTGAGGCACATGCTCCCCTGACTGCATGTCACTGTTGATTCTGTGGTTGTAACTAGAAAAGGTTCAGGGGTGTGAAAACTTTAATGAGGCACCGTCTGCCCACACATTTCAGTGACATTTAGTCTCTAAGAAATATGCAAATAACCATGTCACTTCTGAAACAGCTATACATTTATTTATCATCACTCGTAAAGAAATGGCTGATCAGTTGCTCCAGTGAGAAAAGAGTGAAACTAACATCCTAAAGTCAGCCGTTATGGGTTGGTGCAGCGGCTCCTTTCACTAAAACAAACACAAAGCTCATTAAGTATGTGAGTTGGTCACAGGTTGAGGATTTGACTCTTTCCTTTCATTTGCATTGTCTTGATATGTATTAAGCTAAAGAAGATGGCCAGACTTTTCTTTGTGCTTCTCATGTAGGAGAGTCAGTGAGGTATATTTTATAGAAAGGCTACCAGCTGCTGATGAACTGTGGTTCTACCTAGAACAGATGGATTTTGAGAAGTGGCTCATGCTCATTTTGATGTCTATAGAGCAAACCTAATCAGACAATACTGCAACTGGCTTTACCTGAAAGCTTTTCTAAAACAATTATTAAAAATTATCTATTATCATGGGAATAACTTTAATGATTTATAATAGTTACTTGTGAATGATGAGGTGAGAGTATTTTCTTTTTTAATATGACTGTTTTACAGTCTGTTTATTAGGATTCATCTTCTCCCAACAGTGACTGTGAACTGTCACTATTTTGACAACAACATTCACATAGTTTTGGGATATTTTGGTTATTCAACATTTTTAAATGAAAATATATTATTGAGTTTTAATACTAACAGAATCAGTAGTCTTAGCTGTCAAACATTTCAAATAATTAGCTTCTTCCAAGAGTTTGAATAAATTGAAAATGTTTCTGTAGCAGCAGCAGCAATGAAACAACCCCCTCCTGATTTTTTTTTTCTAATGCCATCCCACTTGGGAGCAGCAATTAAGATTAATATAATAAAAGGAACACATGTTGCCTTGGATTTTTACCCCACCAGCCATCAAAAACTCGTTGTGTGTTCCAGTAATAAAAATGTTTGTAAAAATACACGTTAAAAGGTAACAGGGATAGAACTCTATGTTCTTTTAGTGTGTAGCGTCTTGGTTAAGATAACCCGACCAAGCATTTAATTTCAAGTCATCCAGAATTTAATCTCTGTGTATACTTTAAAGTAATAAAAAGGTCATTACTGTAACTTTAACTACATCTTGGCAAAAGAGTCAACTGTGATTTTTATTATAGATTGCACGTGTTCTTCTCTCTCATTCCTGAAGATCCTTTAGCCCTCGCCTTATTATCTCACTTTCATCAGAGTCTGGCTGATGGCTTCTCACTGACCTTTATCTTTAGCAACACTCCAACTCTCACTAGTGCTTAAATCTTGGCACCAACTTTCATCTTGAGAACTCTTCCCTGTCAGAACGGTCAGTGTTGGCTCCCTGGCTGTAAAACTGCAGTGAGTGTGGGTGAGACTTCCCTGACAGCAGCAGTCACTACAGGGTCTATTTAGATTTTCAGATGGGGTAGGTTAGGAGAGCGATCGCAACTGTCAGGTAATATTTTTCAGTCCAACAATGGATTTCACTCTTGTTTCAGTTTATTTAAATTCAAGGTCTCATTTCATCAAATAATAACTTTATAGCATTTACCTAACAGATTAAATTCAAAGATACTGAATCAAATAGTAAATTAGTTTTATATGTAGACATTTAACTTTAAGGTGTATTTCCCGGAAGCGTTTTGTTAGGCAGATTACAAATAGACAAGAGAGTCAAGCAGGTAAAAGTCCACTTATTTTTTAACACAAACTCAAATTGTTGCAGAAGAGCATCATCAAGAATTTTTTTTTAATATAATTTAATATAACATTCAGATAAACTATCAATAATTTTCATGTCTTTTCAACTTTTATTGCTGCTGTTTGTTCTTGTGCTTAGTATTTTACATTTTAGATACAAAATCATCTTGTTGCATTTTGTCCTAATGACCTATACCAGGAATCAAAGCTATATTTAAAAATATAGAACTGTTTATACACTGTAAAATTATTCACCAGCAAAAGTGTATAAAAGTATATGACATTAGGACATTAAGTTACTTTGACAAATTTTTATATTCAAAAATATTTGTTCCAAAACTGGACAAACATCCTGAAGATAACTTCCCTACTATTATTTAGGATAATGTTAGACCTGTAAGGACTTGGGAAACAGAGCCTCAGTGTTCCTGTAGCAGCAGAAAGAGTGGCTCCCTTAAATTGCGTCGAAATGGACTATGGAGTTGAGGGCCATCGACAGGTGAAGTTATTAACCCCGCTGCAACAACACCTATCAGGGTGGCTGCATAACCGGGACAAAGTGCCTGCAAAACAACAGGTTATAAGGAATGATATCTCTAGTGTTTAGTGGCTCATGTAACCAAACGTTTCCTCAGGAGGGAGAGCTGGTGAGGCAGCATCATGTTTCCTGTGCTAACAGGTCATTGCCAGAGGTTTAACTACAACTTGTTGAAAACCTTTAAGCCATCAGAAAACCAAGCTTATCAGAGCCAGTGAAAGAGAGGGTGCTAATGGTGCCTTTAAGATAACATTAGATCAGAACTGGAAAATTAAGTCTGCAAACCATTGGTATCATGATTTATCACAGGAAAGAGTTTGTTCTGGACGAAGTTATTCTGATTTATCACACTAACCCAATTTCTTTATGCATTTCACAGTTTGTGTTAAAAGTTTTCTTTTCCACAATGAACAAAAAATGCAGTTTGAAAGGACAAAACGTGATAATACCAACAAGCAAGGTTGTGGAAACACTTATTGCTTTGAAAAACTGCTCCCGAAAGGAATGAAAGTTAGGACTGAACTCAAAGTCTGGCAAAAGTGTTCAAGGTAATCTGGACAAGACGCAGCTGTTGTGGTTAAATGTTTAAATCTGAGGGTAATCACCAAGGTAAACCATTCATGGAGAAGGAGGAACAAAGAGTTTTTGTATTGTCACCAACAAGGCACACTTTTGGTCAATGTCAGATATTATAGCTTCTATCACCACAATATTTTACAAATATCAAAAACAGCATTTATTATCCAGCTGATCTGCTCCTACAGGTGTAGTTTCTTTCAAAAATGAGTGAAAAAGCAACTAAAAGCCAAGGAAAAACTAAGTTTCAAAAGACTATAAGAAAGTCTAAATCCGCAAAAGAAGATAAGGTAATATAAGATGTTTTTTTTTTTTTTTTTTTAAATGATTGTATTTCTAGAGCTATTTTGTTTTGATAAGCTTTATTTATTTGCCTTCATCTGCTCTAAAAGAAGAAATTCTCACAGATTTTATATATACTACCAGAAACATTCCAGACCACGTTACTCAATTTAGACAAAATCCACCCAGTCTGATTATGTGGAGAAAGCAGAATTACTATTAATGATGCAACAGCAGACAGAATGATTTTCTTAAATAGAATAAATTTTGATCTTGTCGTTTAAACTAAAATTAATATTTATCTTTTAATTTTTCTTTTTACTTTTGTTGCTGGTTGGGTTGAAAAACTTGAGAACCATTGCATTAGATCCCAAATGCACTTGGGAAGTTGTATAAAAATGCAACAAAAGGTATCAGAGGGATATGTAAAAAAAGAAAAAAAAAGATTTCACATGGAAGGCTTTACCTTGCAATAATAATATCTAAGTGTGTTGCTAAGGTCAAGATGCATAATTCATACAGAACACTGAGTCACTGTGTAGTTGGTGCCTTAATGATTAGTGTCTGTTTGGCAGCAGGGGGTGGGATTGTTGTAAATTAGTGTCAAATTATCATTCTGCCCTTTAAAAGGGAATATTTCTGAAAACAGGTTATGTTAGAATGTTATAAGCCAGAAGTAGATATTTCTTTTGACGCTGATTAGTATAAATCCAGATAACTTGGTCCTGGAGGCTGACGCTACCAGATAAGCTAAGAAGGGTCAAGACCAAAGCAGACTGTTATTGTCTTAAAACAATGGCAACCTCAAAACCATCACAGCATTTTATACAAACAGTTTTATGAACCATTAACCAATGGAAATTAGGGAATAAGGTGGTGTGCCACCAGTGATCCTCCCGCTTTTAAACCTGTAACAGAACCTCACTGCAGGAATCTTAAACTGTGCCTTTAAGATTCAACCTTGAACCTGTATTAGTTCAATTAGATGTTCAATGCCACCAATTTTCTTTCTGATCCAAATGTGAGTAAAATTCAGGCTGGTATCAGCGATACTGATCCAATACTTTTCGCAAATCCAGCTCATGTGTCTGGTATATCTAAAAAGGTATTGCTGTTTTAGAATACAGGGTGACTCAACTTAAAATTGGTAGTAAAATATTTAATTAAAAAATTAAATTTCACAATTATTGCATATGTTTATCAATACCTACATTTTAAAATTATTTTTCAAAAGTAAAAAATTAGACTGATTGTGAATAATAGATTTTTGTCGATAAAATTATATTTTTTTATCCAGCTTTATATTCACCATAGCCGTTTTATCACAATTGCTCTAACTTAATGCCACCAAGCTGAACCCATACATTTGTTAAAGGATGTACTTATTTTGTTAGATTTTTTTTTATAACTATATTCATTAATTGAAACAACTTCAACAGAAGCAGTGGTTAGCACCGGTTCAAGTTCATTGTCTCCCTCTGTATCTGGGTATGGCCTGACTGCAGCATCGGAGGACTCCACTCGAGATGCCTGTCTTGCTCTAGCAGCAGCAGAAACTGACACTGTGCTATCCTTAATTATGTCTTACCATAAATGCAACATATTTTGTGTTGTGGTTTAACCTGAAGTGTTTCATAATGTTTGTTGTGTTGCCATTGCTCATCACCGTTTTTCCA
This sequence comes from Anableps anableps, assembly GCA_014839685.1. Lineage (NCBI taxonomy): Eukaryota > Metazoa > Chordata > Actinopteri > Cyprinodontiformes > Anablepidae > Anableps > Anableps anableps. The sequence goes on from CM026074.1 coordinate 36,037,464, forward strand.
CAAACATCACAAACTGCGCCTTGGCTGTTTGTGGAACTGAAATATCTCCACCCACCACAGTTTATTGCCATTGTATCTGAGTGACTGACTGAGCTGAGCAGCAGCGGGACGATGCCGTTACAAATTATGAACTTACAGGCAGAAGGAAAAGTAGTTCCTGGCCAACTAAAGATTTTAGACAAGATCTCAATAGTTTAGATTCTTTCCACTGTATTTTTGTTCATGGTATACACTACCTTAAATAACTGAAGTATCAAAAGTATCAATATTTTGATTTGAGTCTTGATTTTAGAGCATAAACATCTGGTATCGGAGGTATCAATATTTTAGTGTTGATCTGCACACTACTAACCTGTATATTGCCAATGAAGGCCTTCATGAAATCCAAATGTCTGCACACCTGTGTCTGTGCCATATCTAATTTACTGAAATATATGCTTTCCACCTTAACAAGCTGGCACCAATTTAATCAAGAACTTTTGAACATCTGTGTACCCCACTTAAGACATAAATCATGAAGTCAGAATCCTCATTTAAACTCAAACACTCAAGAACATCAAGAGAGTGAATACAGATCAGCTCCATATGGCAGATTATACATTGTGGCCAAGACAGCTCTTTAACGTCATTGGATTAGTCTTCTCTCATTTATGGATCCACTCCTGGTCTGACATTTTGTTTTCCAGGCAGGACTGAAAAAGAACCCTAAAGGAAAATTTTATATTCTTCCAGCTCCCAGCTGCAGATGTTCAAAAAAAACTTTGTTGCTGTTCATTTCAAAGCTTCAGCTCTTCTGTTCTTTTAGATTTTTTCAGTAGGTTTTCCATTTTAACCAGTTCTTACTTGAGCCTTGGCCCACAGATAAGATGCACATTCTTAACAGGGATGGCTTCTGCCTTGAAGTAGCAGAATCAAGGACTCTGATCCTGCAGACTTTGAGATGTTGGTGGGCATATAGAGGCAGCAGAGAGGCCTCGATCTATTAGCACTGATTTAAAATGCATTCAAATGACACATCATAATTGTACTTTGAGATGTTTCCGAGACCTGACTTCCTGGAGAGTAATGATCTATTTCTATGAATTCACGGTTAATGACATGCCTTAGGCTTCTCATTCAAAGACTTCAGTTAGTGAGAGATCTGAATAACGAACTATGCCAGCTGTCAAAGGACTGACTAAGATATTAACCAGGAAGGAGAGTGTTGAAAAGAGCTGCATTTGATGTTCTGGAAATCGATTCAACTGATAGAAGCCTTGCGGTCAAACCTTTCTCTTTACAAGCACAACACTGGATTGTTTTCTCTAAAATGTATCCAAGCACTTTGCTGTTTAGCCAAACTTGAACATTCACTGTTCTGAGGTCTCTTTAACCGAGGCTGTCACCAGCAGGCAGAGCCCATCCATCTCTGACAGCCTGCTGCTAAACTGGCATAAATATCTGCCCCTCACAATGTGCCAATTATTTCTGCAGAGTCAGAAGATCTGCACGGCTCAAAGCAAGCATTTGTTGCTTTAGTCTTTTCACTTTCTGCACCATTTCACGCCTCATACCCGAGATTTGGAGTACTTCATCATAAACAGTGCCTTCAGCTGCTACCTTATGCATTTATTGAAGCAAACTTCTCAAATCCAACAAGAACTTTTTTTTTACGCTGCACTGCCACTCTTTCATATTTTGTTACATCAATTTCAAAATTTCATTATATGCATTTTCTTATTGGAAGGATTTTCAATCTTTTCCTAATACCTTAAAGTTTTGGTAAAACTGTTATGTTGTGTTTTGTGCAAAACAAAAAGTGAACTATTCATATAAACAGGAGCAGTGGCTGAGCTATCATCAAATGCCTAAAGACAGTTTTTCACTTTAGTCAAGCCGGTACAGGTTTATTAATCAATGTATGACCTTTAAATACTCCAGCAGGAACGAGGAATAATAAACCTTTAGTGAAGTAGAAAATAAGGACACTCTGGAACATTAAGAGAGCGCCACTCAGTGTTGTGATGTTATTTATGTATTTTTTTTGTTTTACAAATCATTTTTAGCTGATATCAGGTTGATATCAGGTTGATTTTAAAACTGTTAGTTACTTTGTTTGAGCCTATTTGGAGCTTTTTATGTTTGAGGATGGGGTTAAATGCATGGAGTCAGACAGTATTTTCCAGAAATTAAAGGTTTGACTTGGTGCATCTCTTTTCATTTCTATTTTTAATCTAAATTATGGGTCTAGGATCATTTGAGAGCAGTGGATAGGTTTTTCTAGGTTTTTCTGGCACTAGTGGCCTTTATTTGCAGAAGATTAGACAGGGAATGGGCAGAGAGAGAAGGGGAGAAGACATGCGGCAAATGGCTGCGTTGACGACTAATAGCCTCCATATATGGAACAGCCGCTATACCTCTATACGCCACACACCGCCCAAGCAGTGGAAAGAAGTTTCATCTACAAGTTATTTACTACTAAACTTTTCCCAAGTGATTGTTTTTGAGGAAAATGTGTGTCGACAACCAAAATTTTACAATACAGAGCAAAAGTTGAACTGATGGTAAAACAGATTTATAACTTGTCATCTGTCACTGTTGCCCCTTTTGTTCCTAACACTTCAAACTAGAATTTAGAATTTTTCAGACATCTTTCGTTTTCCAACTGGAAAATCATGGCTAGGGGTGGTAAAGTCAACCACCCACTGTTACACCTCTGAGCTACCAAGCAAAGTAGATACAGAGCCTTCTAGATGTCAATTTAAGAAGGGGTTAGTCAGTTATGTGGTAGGAGTGACGGTCTGGGCAGTCAGCTGATTTGGTAATTGGATCAGTAAACCACACGTCATTTCTTTAGATTATCACAGATTGTACCAAGACAGAGCAGAAAACTGGATTTCAGACATATAGTTTCTTCAGCAGGGTTGTCACTTTAATAATTCAAATTCTACACGTATACTAAGCAAAGCTGCAAAATGACCAGTACCAGTTACAACACTGCAGGAAAAATATTTTTGAAGGCTTCAGAAGACCAGAAAAAAAACAAAAGTATGGCAATATTTCTGTTGCCCTAATTGGTGCACAATTGATACGTAGCAGGCAAACCAGCAGCCACTGAGACAGTTCACCGTTGATAAGAACTAGTTCTAAGCTGACTGAATTAAACCTAATGAACTAGCTTCAGAGCTCCAGCATGAACAAGTTCTTCTTCATTCATCTCTATTTTGTCTGAAAAACTAAACTAAACCATTCACAAAGTAGCACATTGATCATCATCACACAACATTTGCAACCAAGGCTTATTTACATCTATTTATGCTCTCCTATTCCTTTTTGGTCACATAATCTAATTTTCTGTGAAAAAATTCCAAAAACAGCTCCTCTCATTTCTGCATTTTAACTCTGTCTCAACATTGACATGAAAATTGGAATTAAAACTGTAAAACAAGACTGCATTTTTATTAACAGAAAATTGACAATTATACCAGATAACATTATTATAGCCACAACATTGCAAGATGTCTATAATTTTAATAGCTCATTAAATAAAGATGCTGATGGTGTACAACATTACACTATCAAGTAACACTGGAAGTCTAAGAAACTTTTATTAGCCTGTTAATGAGTTATTGGTGTTACCCCCTTAGCTTAAACACTATGAATGTTTTTTAACATAGGAGATATTTCCAAACAGCTGGATTTACCTTTGTTAGGATAGTAGCCTTTGTGAGAGCTCTGTGCTACTCTATTTGCCATATTTCTGGAGAGAACTCTGCTCCCTCAGGCACTTCTCGGGCATAATAATAAAAGGGCTTTACATACAGAAACAACAGGATAAAATTTTTGCAGTTTTGAGACTATAACATTTTAAAACTTTATAATACACTGGATGCAAAGAACTGACCCATAGTGAGTTCTGACCTGCACTTGATTAGCTTGAGTTATGTGGGTGAGACACTATAAAGGCTAATTACTCAGGTTAATTAGCTTCTAGTCTTATAAATCAAATATATATTTGTCAGCCCAATTTGCTCAAGAAATTTCCACATCCTTTTGAAGAACATGAAACACTTGTTCTTGTTTTGATCATCTTCCGTTCATCCTTTTTAATTGGTTTGAGAAGGAATTTTGATAACAGTACTGATATCAGGCAGATGAGGGAAACAAAATGTTTGGTTGCTCTATAATCCAAAACAGTTTACATACTTTGTTTTACTATGGGAATGAAGTTTGCCCAAGTTTGTTTATATTTTGTACACTATGTAATCTTTTAGTCAAACATACTCTGTTCATCAAGGACAGACAAAGTCACATCCCATCATAAGTGAATAATAGCATCCTGGTTTTAAAACATCATGAACATCATTGTTCAGGTTGCATGTAGCCCTCAGCAGAATTTTAGTGGCCCACCTCCAGTTTAACCTCTAAAAGAGTATTCACAACCATCATTAATTAGATATTTTTTTTTTACCCTAAAAACAATTAGATTTAACAATGTTACCAAACCTGACTCAAGGGAAGGCCAGTTTTTTTGCATAGCACATTTCAGCAACAAGGCAATTCAAAGCATTTTACAAGCTTCTTGGACCTCCTAAGACACTCATCAAAACGTTTTAGATTCCCATAAGAGTTCCAGACCCCACAGAAACTTTATAAAACATGTAATCTATACTCAGTGGTGGGCACACTTCTACTAATCCACTATTGTGCTAGTAGCGGAGCTATTTTTGATTAGTGCTTTAGGATTTTTGCTAACTGTTTGTTAGTAGTTTAGCACACTTAGCTTCCTCTAATTAATTTTCTGCATAAATTCTAAAGCACTACTTTATTTTGCTGTTTTGTTAACTTTCAGTTAACTACATTTAACATCTGTGTTGAAGTTTTGGTTATTGACTATTAAGAATTCTTCAAGTTAGACATTTATATCTATGCTCTTATTTTGAAGTGGGTGAAGACTGTTTATGCAACAGTTCCATTTCCTCTCCTTGTTCTCTCTGTCTTTCCCAATAACTATTTCACACACACACACAAAAAAAAAAAAAATATAGAAAAAAATAAAATCCAGACTGTACAGCGCAAGATATAAACAGAAAAATTATATTGAAGGGCATTAGCTATAAAACATGTAAATTATGTCAAAATTAAATTGGTGCATGAGGGTTATAGTCTTTTAAGGGCAGATATAATTTGGATAGAAGTTAGCGCTTAACCATTAGCTTCCACCAATTACAGTACTGATGTGTTGCTTTACCATTAGCAGAACTAATGTTTATGATTAGTGCTTTAGGGTTAGCACAGCTAACTTTTTTAGTTAGCGATGCCCAAGACTATCTGTACTAAGTCAATAAAAGCACTGTTGCTGCCCAGAAAACACAAAAATCATCTGGACTGATGCATTTGTACTTTAATTTTAAGTGCAGAAAACTCATAGCTTATTAATTTATCCATTTATTTAAAAAACTCAATTCACAAGTTTCTTCAGTTTTTGTTGACAACAGTGAGTTGATCAGAGCTAAGATGTGGGGAGATCTGGCCTACTCTAGATTACCTAATTTACTTGATTAACCCATTTTGCCATAAAAAAAATTCCATAACACGCTTGTATTGAGGTGCTCAATAAAACTGTTAAAATAGAAAAAGAAAAGAGTTAGTTCTCTGATTCATTCTCTTCAGCAGTTGGGTCAGGTGACTTGGCTTCTGAGAGGTTGAATCATGGTTCACTGTTATGCTACGGAATCAGCTACGAATCAGCTGCAGAAACAAAGGCCATTTTTTGCTGATTTATTCACAACCAGTTTCAGTTTGGATAAATTTTTTTTCCACAAGAAGCAGAATATATTAAGTTAGCTTGAATTTATAGCTCCGTTAACAAAACTGTCCAACTATGAATGTGAACTTCACGTTCAGCAGGTATATTTGTCAACACGCACTGTGTGGATTCAATCTCTCCTGGGGACTCTAATTAGTCTCGTTGCTTCAATACCAAACAACTCTACACCTTCTGTTCAGATTTGCATTGAAAAACAATGAACTATACTCAGAACAGGTAAGTATTTGTGAAATAGTTAAGGTATGTCAAATTAGACTATTGGATCAAACTGCAGTGAGACATTTAGAATAACCCATCCATCCATCCATCCATCCATTTCTATTGATTCTTAATTCGTGCAGGGTGCTAAAGCCGAGCTCCAGTGTGTTTCTGGGGGACACCTTTGACAGTTTACCAGTTCATCACAGAGACACACAAGACAGACAACAACTCATATTCACTGGGGCAACTGAGAATCTTCAGTTAACCCAGCATGCATGTGTTTGGACTGTAGGAAGAAGAGTGCCTGTAGAGAAAAACCATGCATGTGTGGTTAGGACATGCAGACTCCAGAATCCCTCCTGCTGCGAGGCAACAGTGTGAACTATGCTGCACTACCATGCAGCGCTGAATATTAAGGGATCTAAATCTTTTATTCCTTCATCTATTCAGTATTCAGCCATCACCTACAGTATAACACAAAAGAATGCCTTTGCTCCACACGTGTGTATTTCAATGTATATCAGTCCCTTATTTCATGTGCACTGTTTCTCAGACACTTTTTGATGTCTGTTGGATTTGTTCCAGAAAAATTCAGCCAAGCAGGATTTCACATATTCAGATAGACGGATGTAAACTGAAGTCAGCTGGAAGAAATGATCAGTTGAAACAAACTGTTCTGATCTTCTAAACCTTGATTTTGCCAAACCAATACTCCACAACTCCCCACCAAATTCTCCATAAAGCCCTTTCTTTTATTTAACGCAGTCCATCATCCTGCCTGCTCTGCATCTTCTCAATAACCCGGATCAGTTTGCGCTAAAATAGCGTCTCTGTTTCCATCAGTGGTGTCCTTCTCATCACAGCAGACTTTCATACAGTATTGGACACACTGTCAACAGCAAAAAGCTCAAACCAGACAGTGACGCAATCCACAGCATGAGCAGCCAGCTTCCTGTCGACACGGTTTCATGCTGACTGCTTTATGAAGTGAATAAATAGAAAGTTTTCATGCATCTAAAGTTAAATTACAAGACTTCTGCTTATATGTACATCTAAGATTCATTAATGAACATTTGAAAAGTGTATAGTATTAGGCCGCAGAGAAAGCAAAAACTCCACTTTCCTGTTAAAATTAAATTTTGCAACAATGGCCTATATTTCTAATTAAATGTACACATTAATCCAACAAAAACTTCACAAACTAAAAAAAAAGATGAATATTTCTTTTAAATTAACAGTTCTATGGCTCTTATTACACAGAAATTATGATTTGTCTATAACCCTTACTGTACTGTTTGTTTATGATGAAGTTCTGGATGTTTTACGCTCTCAGTAACGTCATCTTTAAAAACTTGGATTTTGCTCCAAGGATTAATCCTTCTGATCACTTTCCTCTCTGAAGAGATGACACTGACTCAAATCCATCACAAGCTCCCAGCTCTAATTTAGGAGCAGTCGTAGCTGTTACTTAGGTAGTGTCTTCACTCCAACTGACTTTAAATGTTCCCTCTGGGGAGTTAGAATTCAATGCTAATGTATGCAACACTAAGCTGCCAAAAGCATAGGAGCACAGCTCTTAAAATATCTGAAAATTTAGTGACTGAATTTTATCATTAACATTTTGAAACTTTTTGATCTGACTGAAGTGGGATCAAAAGGTCATGCAGCCTAAATGCCTTAGGCAAAGCAATAGTTTTTTTTTCCTTGCTATTATTATAACACATTTGAGACCAACAACTAAGAATATTAGCATGTAGAGGTTGGATATAGTCCCCTCTATAAATATTGTTACATCTAAATGTATGTGGCTATTGATAAACCAGGATTACTGATTTATTGTCTTTCGCAGGCAAAAAGTTTATACCTTGGCAAGAAGATTATTACTTCTGATTCATTTTGTTTACAAATTATATTCAGGGAAACTTAGACACAAAAAGATAGCTACCTGATGGCGTACTGTGGAATCTAGCACAGAGATGTTAGCAGCAGATCCTTAAGGTCCTTTAAATTGCACAGTGGGTTCTCCAAACCATTCTGGAGCGATTTTTGCTTTATAGCGGGACACATTCTCATGTTGAATGAGACCACAGCTTCAGGGAATACATTTTCCATGAAAGGGTGTATAGGCCCTGCAACAGTGCTTTGGCACAGTAGGTGGTACATGTGAAAGTAACATCAGTATGTATGGTAGCACCCAAGGTTTCCCTGCAGAACATTGTTCAAAGCATTACACTGCCTGTGCCAGCGTACCCTCTTCCCATAGTGGAAACTGATGCCATGTGTTCCCCAGGTAGTACGCCCCTGGCCATCTACGTGATATAAAAAGAATTGTGATGTATTAGAGCACCACTTTTGTTCATTTCTGATACCCATTGTTTGTGCTTTCGGCAGTGGACATGGGCCAGCACGAGAACCTCACTGGTCTGCAGCTATGCAGCCCTATATGCAAAAGACTGTGATGCACTCTGATGATACATCTCTCAGAAATGGCTTCAACTTTTACGGCATCAAGTTGAGCTGCAGTAGCTCATCTGCTGGACTGGACCAGCTTTCACTCCCCATGTGCACCAATTACTGAATTCCTAGGATTACTTTTGATAGATACTGACCAGCGAAGCCCAAGAACACACCACAAGAACTACAGTTTTAGAGACATGTTAAAGCACTTTTCTAACCACCATTGAAATTTGGTCCTTGTCAAACTTACTTCAATCCCTACTATTGCTCTCCTTACCTTCTTCTTATACATCACATTTAAGAACAAAATGTTCACTTGCTATCTGATATATCCCACCCACAAACAGGTACTGGGAACAAGCCAGACTTGGTGCTAAGCAGGGTGTCTGGTTTGGGAACCTCAGGGTTTCATCTGTACTTTTTGAACATGATGTGAATTTCTTGGCCTCTTTAAGCCATGACTTTTCGTGTGTACTGGAGCTGTTCACAGCTGAGTGTAAAGTCGCTAGGATGAGAATAAGCTCTTCTAAGCCTGAGGCCAAAAACAGAAAAAGGTGGATTTCTCCCTCTGGTTCAGGGGTCAATCTTTTGCCTGAAGTGGAGAAGTGTAAGTATCTTGGAGTCTTGTTTATGAGTGATTGAAGCCTGGTCTGCACTAATGTACCTGCTGCATTAGTCTGTCCTAGTTAAGAGTAAGCACAGCCAAAAAGCAAAGCTCTCAATTTATTGGTTTGTCTACATTTTGACCCACACCTGTAAGCATGAGCTATAGATCATGACTAAAAGAACCAAATATGTGGTACAAGCATCTTAAATTAGCTTCCTCTATAAAAGGTGGCTGGCCTCAGCCTTGGAGAGGACCTGGGGGGGATGGGGCCTCTGGGTGGATTGCTGCTCTTCCACATCAAAAGGATTTGACTGAGATGGTTAAAGTATCTGATTGCTTTTGATTACAGTATTGGAAGAAAACTACAGCAGCCAAACTTTTAAAACTCATCTCTAAATTAAGAAATTGAGATCTAAGAACAAGCAAAAGAGTTTTATTTTGATTGACAGTAGTGGAGAAAGACAGCCCAACTGCTGCTGCACTGATTTTATGCAAAATTTGCTCAGCCGTGGTGTACCAGAAGACAAACGGCATGCAATATTCACTTTTATTACTGAGTCAATACAGGAACTTTAAATAACTCTCCTAAATAAATTGTCTGAATTCATTTTTCTTCACCAAACTTTAATACGGCCAGTTTAATACCAAAGATGAGTCTTCCTCCTTGAGGTTTTTTTGAGAATTGGAGAATGCAATCAGATCACACACACAAGAAAAATAAATCTTGAGTGACAAAAAGTTTTTGTTACAGAATTACAGTTTATGCTTGTCAAGAGTATTACAAAAAGGGAAGCATTTAATGGAGTAATTATTGAACCAATCACATTAAATTCTGAAGATATTTTGGTTTAAAACCATAGGTATAAGCCATGGATTTTGCAAGCTGTGTGTTAGTACCCTAACGCTCATGCTAGGGATGAGTGGGTAACACACATAATATGTAACTAACATGCAGTTTATCTTAAATTTTCATTTGCAGTATTCCTTTTTGGAATTTTGGATGCAAAAAACCAAAACTTTTTTCCTGTTCAACACTTTTCCATTTCTTTAAAATCCACCATTGACAGAACATCTAAAGCTGGGATTTAGATGCCTTCTCATCATTTGTGTGTTTTCTAAATGTAAGTTTAAGTAAGTTTTTTTCAAAGTTTAAAAACTTTACGTGTTTGTTCTGGTTAAGGAGATGCAAGTTGGCTGATTCCTCGCCCAGCCTTTTTTTTTTTTTTTTTAGAAGCATCAAGGCAGGTGGTACATGGTCAAGCAAGTGCCAGTCCTAGGCTGGAAGCAGGTATATCAGGTATATCAGCCTGGACTGTTTTAACAGTCAGGTCTTAGTTATATACCTTAGAATGACCTCAAACGAGATTAAAATGGTGCATTTGTTCCATAGTTATTTTCTGCGCTAAGGCATAAGCCATGGTATGACATAATTGGTGGGTGTTCGAAATAAATATTCTGCTGATGAACTTCATTATTAAACATTGTTTGGGCACTGTTCAGAACCTGAAACCTGTTTGGTCTGACCCAGCGGATTGTATTTTTTCTGAACCACTGAGTTACAGCAGATTTTCCACATATGCCTGTCCTCTTTCACTGGCACTTAGAAAAGTATTCATACCCCTCTACAGGCATCTGTGCCCCCCTTCTGAATGATAATTTTCCTACTTTAATAGTAGCAAGACAACGTTGGTTGCTGAAGTCAACCCATCGCTGTTAGACCTCTGAGATAACGAGCAAGGTGCTCACAGCCTTGTAATGGCTGACCTATGTAAAGATTAGTCATCTTCTTAGCTCAAGGGTGTTATGTGGGACGCTCTATGGTAGCTGAGGGGGATTTGAAGCCAAAACACCCCAAAATTAACCCATTGCATCAGGTACAACATTTCTTGCCATCAACATATACTGGTCAGGTTGTGGTAAAGTGCATCGAGAGAACTTTAGCTAAGGGCAGTTCCTTCAGTTGTGGCGACACTTGAAAACAGAAAAAAAAAGATTCCGTGCACCACCAATGTGTTTTACCAATGTGTTTGGAAAGAGAAATGTTTGCCACAGATGTTCTGTGCTCAGTATTAACCATGCTGAGATCCACTTTATGCCTCCTTTGGTTCCTCAATCCAGGCTTGATATTTAAAAGCTCACATAAGCATAGGAAACTTCATTGGTGATTTATGATCAGCCAGGGAGCTAGATGGGGCTGATCTTTGGAGCTTAATGAACTGTTCTTTAAAAAAGGCTAAAGTCCCCTGATGTCACCAGTTGAGCCTTTGTGTTTGATTTCTGTCCAAACTATTCTTTGCAGTTCTGGTAGCTAAAGGATACCTCAGTTATATTCTCCAAGAAGTTCTGATAATCTTTTTAAAAAGGAAATCTTTGCACACCCAAGGCAGTCATCTGAAGTTACACTTTTGCTTTTACATCTGCTGTAATCCAATTACCTTCCCTCTATTATGCATTCACCATTTTCTGCCACGCTGTTATGTTGAGCACCACGGGCTGTTTGGCCCACTGTCATAGCAGTGTGCTCATGTAAACAAATTGAATTTGTGTAACCTTGCTGATGGGTACAAACTGCAGAGTCCAGTCTGGCTGGTGAGAGCAGCGTCCCTAATGTTTGGAGCCCAGTGGAAACATAGTTATTACGGCCAGAAAGAGTGAATTCACCGCCTACAGTGGCGGTCGGCTTGTTTTGTTATATGGATGATGAAGTTGATGTATGGGTCCCTCGCATGCGCAGAACAGCCACAGTCTCTCTACCCAGTGATGAATTGATTCAATACTTTAGGCTATTGGAAAGACCAGAGCACACAAGATCTCATCTGAACTCCTCCTTTCTATTTTTTCCATTTTCTATTTTGGCAGATCTCAAATAAATTGTATTGTTTTTCCTTTTGTTCTACCATTGCTTCCCCTCTATCCCTTTCTTGTTCCTCCATCTATAGATCCACTTCTTTTGTCAAACTTTTTAATGAGGTAAAAGGTATGCAAGGCTGCACTGGAAACACTTGACAAAGCACTTTTGAAAGATTAAGGCTGACTAACAGCACCACGGTGCCTCGCTGCCTTTGTCTCTCCACCCTTTTCTTTCTCTGCATCTGTCCACTTAAGCAGGGGGCTGCGTGGATGAGCATTGCAATACAGGAAAGATTAAAATCAGATGTGAATTGGGCTGAAGATTGGTTTGCAGACTGAAAATGGTAGCAGAGAGAACACTGGGGGGAGAGATGAACAATGAGGGAAGGTCACCAGTAACGAGATGGTGTGAGAAGACAGTGCTGCTGCTGAGTTGGAGGATAAAATTGACTGGGATGGAGGATTTGCTCTCATATTTGCATGGAAAGTATATATATATACATCTTCCTGCCACTTTATCTATTCAGTCATTTAACGGTATCTTCTCAGAGTATCTAGAGGCTGCTTTGAAAGCCATCTGTCGGCCAGTGTTTTACGTCCCCCATTAAAGCACTCAGGGTGTTATGTGGCTTTTAGCCAGTATTTCATGTCATTAGTCACCTCTAAGTGAATTTAATGAGAAATAACCTGCTACAGAAGCCAAATCAGCCATTATTTTGTCCTAATGACTTATGATAATCATTTAGGTTAAAACATTTGGACGATACATGAGTGTCTGTTAGCTCATTGATTGAATGATTGTCTATTGTTTTAGTCCCTTTTTTGAGTAAGGCTCTCACCACTAAAAACAAACTGTTATACAGTATTCATTGCTGACCGCCCTCTGTTTTGCAAAGTATGGTATCATATTATTTACAAGCAGAGCACTTGATCGATTGTTTGTTGCAGCAGGAGTCAGAGAAACTTTCCATAAAAGTTTCATGTAGTCTGCTTTCCTCTTTGGCTCAGCAGGAGTTTGTTTGGATCGTAGTTCTTGTAGAGTGGCCCTATTGATTCTTGCATTTATTTTTAACTGCACTTTCCCATTTTTCTCTTTCACAGTGGCAAACATCTTATGGCGAGAAGAGGGTACGTCTAGGATGCTCCTTCTCTTCTATAGCATTCATTAACCTGAGTTAATTGAATTTGCGTAATAGAGTTACTGAACTGTGATGAGGAGGATTAAATGATTTGTTACTTTAATCATAGATAACATTGCTGCCAGCTTATTTTCCATTCTAAATGTTCATACTTTGCAGCCTCAGGAGCTCTTTCAGGTATGTAATAAGCCTGTTGTTGTCCTGCAGGTCTCGGCATTGGAAACATGTTTTATGTGTTTTATGAAGACGGGATTAAAGTGATTCAGCCAGTGGCCTGTGAGATACAGCGACACATTAAGCCCAGCGAGAAGCTGCTGGCTCTGCAGGTGAGTGGTCATGAGAAAAGACCAGAACTACCTTCAACTGAACCCTTAAGCTTTTTGTTTAATCAGTGATATCAGTGTTTGATCATACAAATCTCATGAGCAAATAGGTTTGTTTTCTTCAGTCATGAGATTCAGATTTTTTCCCCTCAATAAAATGGTACAAACCTGGATTTTTCTGCTTTTAATTGGTATTTTTTTTGTTTTATTCTTCTTTACTCGAAATTTGAAAGGTAAACCAAATTCTGTTCCAAAAATTCAGTCGTCCTGATTTTCCTAGCAAACTATATTTAGCTTTTATTTCTGCTGTTAATTCAAGTTTTGTTACACAAACAGAAAGCCAGTCTTGAAAAAAAAAAAAAAAAAATCAGTAGAAAAATTACAGAAGTTAATAACAGTGTTGCCAGCATGGGTTGAGGGTGAAATAAAGATAATCCATTTTTAACAAAAACATACCAAAGACTTTTTGGGGAGGTACAAATTTTAAATTTGCTGCTGCCCCACATCATCATAGATTCAGAGAATATACAGTGCCTTGTTGAAACCTATTGATTCATTCCCGCTTGAAATTTTTACATTTCTTCACATTTAAAAAAACAAAAACAAAAATCTGTAATGTTTTCATAATAGTCCAACACAAGTCAGCTCAAGTGAAGTGAAAGAAAAATGAAAACGTGGTTTTCAAAACTTTTCAGACATAAAAATCTGAAGAGTGAAGCCACCTACAAATGTCAGCTGCGAGTCTTTGGGTGCGTCTCTTTTTGCCCATTATTCTTAAAAAGAAAACAACAATTCAAGCACGTAAATATCCTTCCACTTCACAACTATGCTCTAAATTACATCAATAGATTGTTTGTATTTGTAACATGATAAAATACAAAAGACTTCAAGCAGTGCAAATACTTTTACAAGATACTGGATGACTCCTTCCAGACATAATTAGATCATATCTCAACAGTATGTTTCCTCAAGCACCTGCATGATGTACAGCTGTGTTGTCTTCCTCTGCGGGTGCCACGTCTAAAAGAAAATATAGAGCTGTCTTCTTTCTTCTTGCTTTTCAAATTAATGGAACAAGCTTTGAAAAACAGATATTTGAAAGTTTTCCATTGAATGAAAAGAGAGAAGAAAGTCGACAACAGAACTGGGTGTTGACAAGTTGGAAATTTCAATGTGTTCAGTATCACACATATTGTAACATACTGTAACTGCCTATTTAAAATCTAAATTTTTTTTCAAATGCATTGCTTAATTTTGGCTCTTGAGCTGGAAGCTATGGACATTTATTGGGGAAATTACATGATTCATTATATATTTTTTATTACAGCTTTAAATGAGTTTGTGAGGTCTGCACATTTTGTAGTCCAGTGATGTTTTTGTTTTGTTTTTTTTTTTTTTAAAGCAAAGTACCCAAGGCACAAGGGGGGCCTTTACACTGTCAAGTCAGTCTGTTTAATTTAATTCATTGACAGACTACATGCAATCAGAGTTGGTTTCACCCCTCAGCGGACTCTTTTACGCCCAGCCACCCCGCCTTAAATCACCGTTTATCACCAGAGCTCTCAGGCAGAAAAACATGCAGAGCATTAAACTGATAGATACTTGTTAGATTTACATGTGTTCTCCAATAGACGTTTTCCCTCTGAGCTGCTTTTCATCCAGCAGCCCTGTGCTGATTGGATGGAGGTTATACATAAAGTGAAGCCATGAATGCACAACAATCAGCCAAGTGTTCCTCTGAGAGGTGTGTTTGTATTAGGATATCAATCACAGCAAGTGTTGTGATGCCAGTTCTAGAGCCGTCTCGCTGCCCTGCATTGTGAACACGAGGCCATTCCCAGCATGGCACTCGCATTTTCTCCATCACAGAGGGGCATTGATTGATTAGTTATGGTAATCACACAATCTATTCATTATTATTGGCCAACATATAGAGTAGTAAACTGTGTTACACACTATTGCACAAAATGCCTTAAAAAGTTCGGTCATAGTAAAGTCCGTGTTTAGTCTTAGATTAACAAAAAGGAGAATCTGAGGGGTTCTTTGTCCAGCCACAGAATTGTTTGGAGTACTTTAGTTGTTGATACTATTTTGACCCTTTTCCGAAATGCTCTGCTTTCTATTAATCACATACCAATGAAGCCAATCAGTTTTGTTTCTGAAGTATTTATCTGCTATTGAACTCTTTTTAAATGATAATATGCCTAGCTCAATCAAGAAAGAACCCTTAACATGGCATAACTACTGGAGTTGCACATTAAAGGGGTCATGACAACAAATTTCATTTTTCTGTGGTTTTGGGGGTATAATATGATCTGTTGTTCACTGATGAGACCATGTGAATGTCTAGAGTTGGTATCAAAAGTCCTGCTCATAGGTGATCAGCTTTGTTTCTTTGCTCAAAAACAGAAAAATCAGAGAACAGTTTATCATTTTAAGTAGGTTATCTTACTATGTAATTCATATTCTCCAATTAGAGCACACCAGCAAGCAAACAGACCTTCCCTTCCCTCCTCCCCCCAGCTGATGCACCTGCTAATTTAAGGGCTAAGTCACACTAGCATGCCTAACTACTGCGCTTGAGAAGAGGATGGCTACTAAAAAGCAGAGCTGTTATGTCTGAGGGAGCTCAAAAATGGCTGGAAATTTCCACTTTACTCCCGATGGATGAGAGAACCAGAGAAGAGTGGCTGAAGTTCATTTATGGGGAAGTAGCATGCAATTATAACCTCAATTTGAGACGATGTTCAGCGCATTTTACTGAAGAGTTTCCTAAATATGGTTGTAGCCAATCAGAGTGAAGTCAACCAGGTAGAGCCACATATCATTACCGCACCAAACCCTTTTAAATGAGGAGGGAAATCTGGCCTGCCAAAACAACCCCCTACAAAAAGGTGACGTTATTTTTTTTAATGAAATTCTTTGGAGAATTGATATAAGCAGCAATATCAACAACATGAAATAGTTTATACAGTGATGTCACCACCCCTTTAAGAGACTAACCAAAAAATATAATTTATTTAGCTTCAGATGAGTTTTTCTAGGAATTCAATAGATTTTGCTGTTGAATAACGACATAATCTAAACTTTATCTTTAGTCATTCCATAGAGAAGGAATTAGCAACAGAAGTAAAAAAAAAAAAAAAAAAAGGAAAAGGAAAAAAAAAACTGGCTGAACCATCCTTGCATATTGATTATATATAGGACCATTAGTACATTTTAGTACAGGTAACTGCTTCCATGTACCATTTAGTTTGAATAATATGATTGGTACAATATGCAGTACTAGAGTGCATCCCAGTACGATGCAAGCCTGTGATGGAGGCATGATTTCTTAAACTGAGCAGGACTTATACTTGTTACACTTTGCAACCACAATGTGATAAACTTGCATAGCATAGTAGCTATTGTATAGTGCAATGCAAAAGTATTCATACTTTGAAGTTTTCCATGGTTTTGTGCTGTTACAAAAACTATTGACCAACCAGGTATTTTATTGGAATTTTATGTGATTTATCAACACAAAGTAGCAAACATAATTAACCCCAAAATTATTCATAACTCTCAGGATGGAAATCCAGGACTATCCTGGAACAAGACCTGTTATAGGCAGTAAAACATTTCAGACTGGAGAGGAGGTCCTCCTTCCTTCAGACCTGTGACCTCCTAAACATGCAGCCAGAGCTACAATGGAGTTCTTTAGATCAAAGCATTTTCATGTGTTAGAATGCTCCAGTCAAAGCAGTCAGCTTGAACTGTTTAGCAAAAAGAACTTGTGAAAACATCTGTCCAGAGGTTTGCTAAGGTGAAGGTCATACACCAAAAGACGTGCTTCTGTAATTGTAGTGAAATGTGGTTGTAGAAAGTAGTAACTTAGGGAGACTGAATATGATGCATATGCCACAATTTTCAGGGTTTCATTTTGAAAATACATTAAAAAACATGACATCAGTTCCGTTCTACTTCTCAATTATATACTACTTTGTCAAGGTCCATCACACAAAATCTAAATAAAATACATATAAGTTTGTGGCTTTAGGTGACGAATTGTGGAAAAGTTCAAGGGGCATGAATACTTTTGAAAAGTACTGTATTCAGATTCTGAAAAGTGAGAGAGAAGGAAAGACACTCAGCAACTGAACATCAGTTTCAGCAGCAGATTTTCCCAGAAGGTTTTCTGACTCTGCCTAAATTCGTCTTAGAGTGCTAATTCTGCTGCCTGTGAGCCTGTCACAATAAACCACAGACCGCTGATTTAAGCTCATGAACACTTAACATTTTCCTACATTTCTCACAATTACAGATTTTGTAGCTAATTGCTAAGTATGAACCAGAGTAGCACTTAGAGATACAAGTGTTCAGTGAGATGTTTCTGTATTTAAGCTTATATTTTCAGCTGCTTTCTCTGCTACAAAATTTAAAACTGCAGGAGTTGCAGTACTAGACAAACTGCACTAGATTTAAAAAAAATAAATAAAAATACCACCATGTACCTGTATTTAAATAAAGATTGCAAACAAATTTTTAAACCAAATTATTTAAAAATACAAAACAATTTCCAATTTTTTTTTTTTTTACATTAAAGTGTGATACTTATATTATTGTGTCATTTGTAACTTATTTACTAATTTGATTTCTATATAGGACATAGGGAGAAACCAAATTAATATCTGTTATATTTAGGATTGATTTCACACACCTTTTGTGAACAACATAACTTTTTGTCAGTCTGTTCCCTCACACCTGAGATGTATTTTATAGTAATATACTTTAAATAGAGCTTGTAGTCAATTGCTTAACAGCCATACTGCTGGTATCTCACCTACGCTCAAAACAGTTAACGTTAATAGTTATTATGGGTGGCCATCCTATAGTTTCCATGCAATGACTGTGCGTGTTTTACATAAACTAAAGTCTTTTCAAACAGCTCAATTTGTTCTTTTGAGAGGGAAAAGGGGTGTAGCCTTCCTTCAGTCAGCTGACTGGCAGTGTGTAGCAATACTCGAGTGTCCACACAACTAGAAAAATATCTGGTCACCAACTCACCTTCCCTAACATCGTCTCATAAATAGGAGTTTAAACTGTAGGGATGGCTTGATGCAGTTTTTTAAGAACATTTTTAGCAATAGGGACCAGTTTTTACTGGAGGAAATGCTTTTATTTTAATGAATTATTAATTTATCTGGTCTTAAAAGTGTTGCCTAAATATGTAAGGTGTTGTCATCTAAAGCAAACAGAGTATAGAATTCTTTGTAGTTATTGTTTGATCATAAAAGACATTGAAATATCAAAATAATTAGAAATTTCATATTAATTAGGAGGCATCTTCATTATTGTTGTACAAACCTGAATGGCCTTAATTGCATTTTCTCTACATTTTATTTTCTGTCACCAGAAGCATCATCTGAGTTGTCAGTGTTCTAACACAAGGCTGTTTACTGTAAACTGTGATGATTAGCAAGCTGGTTGGAAAAAATACCAGTTGGACACATGACTTAAACCTGGGAAAAAAAATCCCACACCTTTTTTGTAATGCACATGGAAGTAGTCCAATTTCCAGCAGCTGCTGTGTTTGATGATTCATACTTCAACATGTGAAACTGGCTGTGATTTGGAGCAAGTGCACTGAACTCTCCCCTTCCCTAATTTTACAGCCTCAGGGAGGATTTTTATTAGCAGTTATCTGCCATAAAGTCAGATGATTTTGTGTCATAAATGCTGTTATACAAGAAGCTACACAGACTATCCCAACCCTCGTGTTTTTCTACATCAGCATTAGAGGAAAAATCCTTTGCATATATATTCCATTTTTTAGTTGAAAGGGAAATAGTTCTTTTTTTTTAAAGGCTGTCAGTTACTACTTAAGTCACATACATAAAGCCCACCCACACACACTGACATATGCAACACACGAAAACTGAGAAAATTGAAGCTGCCTCCATTCACCCCCTCAGCTGGGTGTCAGATGTTCGATTTCTCACCTCCTAAAGGCACGATAAG
Organism: Anableps anableps; assembly: GCA_014839685.1. Lineage (NCBI taxonomy): Eukaryota > Metazoa > Chordata > Actinopteri > Cyprinodontiformes > Anablepidae > Anableps > Anableps anableps. The sequence continues at coordinate 36,056,850 of CM026074.1, forward strand.
TGAGATATTTATGGTCCATAGCATCAAATGGCCATTGTGTGGGTATGCAGGGGTGACGCCAAGTTCAGTACCAATGACTCAACATTTACTTGAGCAAAAGCAGCAATTTCTAGATTTTAAAACCATTGGATGTGAAACAGTGACAGATGGTTCTACATCTGGACTTCAAATGAGATCATAGTTAATGGAGTCAGAGGTATTTTTATGAAGCCAAATAAATTAAATTGCTGTCATTGTTTTGCACATTTGCATTTTGATGTAACCTGTTGCTGGATCAGATTTCTCAGTACTAAGTTTTAGGGGGCTTAGGAGAGTGTGAAGGGAAGAAAAATTCCCGAGGCAGAAGGCTGACAGATTTCCAGTTGGCTGGGAAGCCTGGAGCTGCCAGGACTAGAAGCTGAGCAGCTGCAGATCATCTGCAGGCTTTGTCCTGCACATTATATATGGACAAATGAGAGTCATTACAAAGATTTTGCAGGAAACTGCCAAGATAATTTATCTAAGTTGCCAAGATAACACCACTCATGTCCCCATCAGTGAAAAGGCTGCAGTAGTAAACAAAAACACACAAAAAAAGACTAAGGGAAGGTAATTGGTTTTTAATGAGATATATTTTCTTGTGCTATGAAAACCAATTAGATCAAAGTAAACGTGTGTATGCTTGTGTTTTTGCAGGAGGAGGTGTGCCCAACCTCGCCTGGAGATGTGGTGCAGAGGTGTGTGTGGTCATCAGCTGTCAACGTCAAGGACAAGTTTATTTATGTAACACAGCCAACCTTGGACCGAGTGCTCATAGTTGACATCCAGACTCAGAAAGCTGTCCAGGTAATTTTGTGGATAAATTAGAAAACCCGGCTTCATGCGGGTCTTGGAACATTGAAATGTGAGACAGTTTTACACAAAATAAATTCTTTGTTTTTGCCTTTTGAAAACTTGGTTTTTTAGTGTTTCACATTGATCAGGAGCAGTGAGTCAGAAGAGTGGTCAGTGTGTCACTACCAATGGTGGGTACTGCAAACTAAAATGTTAGTTAAACCAAATCTAAAGTACTATTCATACACATTAGTTCCACTAATGCTAAAGTACTACACTAACATGGTATTTAACAGAAGCTAATGCTAAACTGCCATCTTCAATTAAAATTATATCTGTTCTTGAAAGACAATACCCCTCAAGCACCACTATAATTTTGACAATTTACATGTTCTGTAATGCCCTTAGATACTGTACTCTACTATCCAGGTTTTATTTTGTTCCTGTTTTTTGTTTTAAATAAAGTTATTGTGGAAAGACCATCAGGAGGGGAAACCCACTTCAAAAAAGTGCATGAATATAAACAACTACTTGAATTCTTAACAGTCAATAACCAAAACTTCAATACAGATGTTGAACTTTATGCAACTAAAAGTTTTCAAAACAGCCAAGTAAATTAGTGCTTTATAATTTATCAGGAAAAAAATTAGTTTAGCACACATAGCTTCCCCTACTAACAAACACAGTAAGCAAAAAATACTAAAGCACAAATCCAGAAATTAGCTCTTCCATTAGCACATTAGTGGATTAGTAGAAGTGTGCCCACCACTGAATATAGACTACATGTTTTATAAAGTTGTTGTGGGAATCTAAAAAGTTTTGATGACCGTCTTAGGAGGCCTAAGAAGCTTGTAAAGCACTTTGAATTGCCTTGTTGCTAAATTGTGCTATACAAATAAACTGACCCTGCTGTAAGTCAGGTTTATTTGGTAATATTTTGAAATTTAATTGCTTTTAGGGTCAAGCCAAGTAAATTAGCACTTTAGAATTTATCTGGAAAAATCAATTTAAGGGAAGCTAATTGCATTAAATGTTTTCAAAGTTAGCAAAAGCGCTAAGCGAAAATTAGTGCATTCCCAAATTAACCGAAGTGTGTCCAACACTGGTCATTACAATAAACTGTTTGTGTGATTCTGTTAAACTGCAATAAGGGTAGCTCTGAGGAACCAGAGGTGATCCACAATGTTGCTGAGAATGGTGTGGAGAGTGTGTGTAGGTATTCTCTGGAAGTCCACCTTCATCTCTGCAGCTGAGTGGGTTAAGCTCCAGGTGGTTCTGCCCTTAGCAGTGAACCTGCTGATCCACCTCCTATCTATATGGAGAATCACACACCATCCTGAATCAGACCAATAACAGTGGTGTCATCTACAAACTACAGGAGTTTCACAGACTGGCCCACAGAGGAGCAGTCATCTGTGTACAGAGATGTTGCCATCACAACTGTTAATGCAAATTCAATCATCATTCCAGAATTTTGTGCATACTTGCAATTTCCACCAGTCATCACAACTCTTCTGCAAATCTGACCAATCACCTTAATGTTTTCTGTATTTCCTCCTTTTCTGACCAATCACTGCAACTCAGCTAAATTTTAACATGCTGTTTCATGTCGTCTTTTAAAAGCCAAATCTGCAAGGTGAAAGCGTGTGTGACGCTAAACGGTAACATACGGTTCTCGTATTTCTATAATTGCAGCAGTGCTGTGGATAACTCAGAACTTTTGCATTTATAAGTATTTAAAACACACAAATACATTTCATTTTTTAGATTTGTGAAGACCAAGAAGAATGTTGACTGCAGTGCAGGTAGAAACCTAAAGTGACCACCTCCCATGGGAAGATTTCTCAGGAAAAATGTCAATGGGGAAGCTATTCCAGGTTTCATCAGCATCAAATTTAGATCCAATTTATATAAAATCTTTTATTTCTACTTGAAGTATTTTTTGGGAAGGTCTTGTGCAACAATTTCAACTTTTTTGTAAGACCATGTTATGGCAAAAATATAACCTGAAGAAAGAATTTGCAACTTTGACTGCAACGTTTTGAAAAAAGGTGGTGCAAAATCAGTAATTTTTGCCCGCAACAATTACAAAAAACATTGCAACATCCTAAAAGCATTGATGGATGTGAAGTTTATCATTTCGGCTTATAAAAACAGATGAGAGATGAAGCAATTAAATAAGTCCTCATTTCACTGAGCTAAAGGTTTAGTAAGATTTATCTAAACATTAAGAAAGATTTACAGGGAGAAAAGGTCTTTGTTCCATTTGTCTTAGAAGTTTTCCTGCTTATCAGAAATCTTGGAAGTGCACCATCTCTGCTCAGTTTCGCTTTTCAGTTTTAACATCAGCTGCCTCACCTTTTACTGACTGCTAATCCTTGACCCCTGACCCATTTCATACAAACTGCTACTGTCAAGATCTGCAGTTAACCTTCACATTGAAGGGATGACCAGGTGACCCCTGAGGTCCAGCTCTTTGTGGAAATTGTCACCTGACAGCCCTTCAATTATTGTAACATGACAACACAGCCAGGTTTTTTTTCACACAGATACTGTAAGAAGCAGTCCCTCCAACAGTGAGTGTGGCAAACTATTTATCCTCAAAGGGATTGTTATTTTTAGGAAGCTTGGAAAGAAAAATGGCACCATTTCTAGAAGTTGACATCCAAAAACAGTCTCGAGAGCAGGAGTGAGTGAAATCATTGGTGTCAGTGGGTTTTTGGGTGTGTCACAATAAACTAGGGTGGCCCAGATCCCCACAGATGTTCCTGCCACCATGGTAGCTGTTTGCAGAAGTCTCTCAGGGACCTGCCGGTAAGCAGGCTGATGTCCCAGAGTCTGTCACAAGCTCATTATTCAGCTGCCTGGAGGTTTAGCTGCTCTGCATTATGTTAGCAGTTGTTAATTAACCACCTGAACCTGTCACTTGTTTTGAACAGAGACTTGAGATTTTGCATCCTCTCATTTTCTTGTTATGCATAAGTAAGACCCTAAACAATGGATGCCTATATCAAGTTATTTTGGAGAGTGACTTGGTTATTCAGGTTAAGTTATTTAATTGTAATGTTGTAATGTTTTAATGTTTTAATTGTAATGTTGTAATGTTTTAATTCAGACATCCAAATGGATAGCTGGCTGAAGTAGCTGCAGTGCTGTCTTTGTTTCATCTCTGACAAATCCTTTGTGGTGGAAGTTACCACAGCATATTGGCTGAGGATCTTTATAATCTTTCCCAGTCTGTAAGAAGCTCTTAGTTGAGAGTAAAAGAATGAACACCTGTTTTCTCTGATGACAACATGCTCCAAGATTAGTTAGGATTCAAGAGATATTCTGCTTTTATCTGAGAAAACTCTCAGGAGCAGCCTACCTTCTAAATGATGCAGTGCATAATATGCCAAAGTAAACAGTAATATTAGGAATCCAAAGCAAAATAAATATTGTAGAAACAAAATTGCTGTCACAATGGAGTGTCAGAGTTAGTCTGTACTGTCTCTCTTCTGGAATGGAACTGCCGTTGTATTTCTTATTCTCTTTGAGTCTCAGGCGGTCTGTCTGCACTCAGGTGGACATAATGCATGAGGAGTTCTTCGCCACCACTTGTGACTCATCTGTTGTTCTGATTTGGAGTTTTATTGCCATGTGTCATGAATAAACAAAGACTAAAGGCAATTACCTCAGCGTGGTAAAGCAATTGTGTCTTTCAGCAGTTGATTTGAAATGCAGCTTAACTCTAAGTATGGCCCATGCATAATAAAAATAACATCTCTGGTTTTTGTTAAAAGATGACTTTCTTGAACTGACCCCGATCCATAAGTGTGCAGGTATCTTTTTTTTAACTTTACTGCGACAGATTTCTTCAAAAACAATGTCCAGATTGCTTTAAATGGTTTTTCTGCCGCCATTAAAGCCTTGCTGTGATTTGGTGTCCTCTTTCAGACAGTCAGCACCGACCCTTACCCTGTGAAGCTCCACTATGATAAATCTCATGACCAGGTTTGGGTTCTGAGCTGGGGAGACATGGAGAAGAACTTCCCCACTCTCCAGGTAAGTCAGTGATTGAGGTGTATTTTTATTATTGGTTGATTCATCTCCAGTATTTTGTGTGGAAAGTATTCAAGGCAGAAAGTAAACCATAAAAGCTGTTAAAACACCTTTTTCTAATTCAAGTTGTGTTGGAAAAATGTTAGAATGCAAATCAAAATGTGCCACAGGCCAAGGCAACACCATCATGCAACTTTTTCACTAAAAAAAAAAAAAAAAAAAAAAGACAAATCCAGACTAAATTGTCTCATTTGGACAGTAAGTGAGAAAATAAATATCTTAAAAGGGAATTGACATAATTTGTCACAAATTTCCTTTTCAACTGTGTTCAGGCTGTGAGCTCATGATGAATGCATTCCTTCCCATGTTTGAAATCCAGAAATATGTCAAAATCCAGAAATATGTCAAAAGAAAACTGTGAGGGAGAAAAGGGAATGCAAGGCAGCTGAGAGTGCAGCTGAAAATTGCAGAAGAGTGATGTTACACCTGAAATGCCAAACTCAACCATTAAAGGATATTACAATGTCCACCCAAGATTAAAGTAGTGAAAGCAATGTCTCCAACTGAAATTTTAGTTCATAAATAAATAATATGCTATTTTATTAGATCAGGAGGAAAGTGTCAGGAGAAATACTTGAGTGCAGCAGCTTGAAGACCTAGCAAACTGGTACCCTAACCAGGAATTTAAAAGCATTCTATGGAGACTTCAGTCTACCTGTAAGTCAGAACATAAACATTCAGACAGCATTCAGTTAGGTGTAAATTTCTGCAGGATATTTTATATAAAAGAGCTGTGCTGTGATTGTGCAAGTTATGATGAGCCCATGTTTTACTCCTGAGGGTTTAACTGTACCACAGTAACGCAGCTATCAAAACAATCCAAGGATGCGAAGTGTCATGTTACTCAAACTTCCCACAGAAGTGAAACAGAAATTATGGAGGAATATTAGACTGGTTATTGACTTCATGCATTCACTGGACAGCAGCAGGCATTGGGGACACAAATAAACCCTGCTAAAGAAAGCATTTTCTTCAGTGGTGGAGAAAGTACTCAAACTTTGTACTTAGGTAAAGTACGAATAAACTGACAAAAATGTACTCTAGTAAAAGTAATTCATTAACATTTTTACTTGAATACAGGTAAATAAGTACTTGCTTTTAAAAATACTTAAAGTATTGAAAGTAAAAGTACTTGTTGAATGTATTCTGTAATGCAGTGGTCCAGAATATCATCAATTGTGTCCACTGTGTGTATATTTTCTTCAATACATCGATAGTGTTGTTCCATTTTAAAATGAACAATGCTGCACATAATGTATGTTTTTATCATGTTTACTCTTTGTGACACAGTTTACACTTGGACTTGTGCATCAGAATTTGAGGGGTGACCTGCAGAGTTAAATGCCATTGAGCAAAACAAGAAAGAGGAATGATTATACCTTTGAAAGGTTTTTATTTAACACAAAGCATTTAACCAACATGTTATTTTAACTGCAGTAAACAGTCAAGTAAAAGTTGCTGGCCGAAAAAAGAAATAGACACTACAGAAATAGTTGACACTAATCATTTCCAACTCCAGTTTGTCGTCAACTCCACATTAAAAAATATTGTACATTCAACCTTGTAATGGGTCATCAATCGTGAATATTTTCATTTCCTGATACCATATTCAAAACTTGGGACCGAAAGTTGTTTTTTGAACTCAAATAAGTAGTTGATTACTTTCAAACTATAAAACAAAAACATAATGGAATGCAGAGGTCACGATAGACTTTCATTTTGACTTTTTCATTTTGACTAATGGTGTCAAAAAAATCCTGTCAATCTATTTTTACCCATCAGTTTTTAAGATATGATATTTGCATTTAATTTTCATTCTGTTTAATATTCAGCAAGCTGAACAGATATACCACATCGTGTCATCATCAAGCTGAATGCATTTAACTTGTTCTCTGTAGTGACGAAGTTTTGAAAAGTAATCACAAGTCGGCAAGATGTTGAACATTACCCAATCCTGCAAACACTCCCTTTAGCCGGAGAATAATCCCGCAGCAGTACTTCAGCAGCGTTAGACGAGCTCCAAAGCCTCTTGTCCATAACTCTTCAACACGCTGCTGTCAGCTCTCAGCATGCAGACCAGAGGTGATGTGATACTCTGACGGAAAGTGTTCTAAAACTGATCGATTTAGTGACCTCCGCGACGTTCTCTGTGCATAAAGTGGAAACTGTCTGCACCTCAGCACCAAGTGCTCAGGTGTGTGTCAGATTTTTCTGTCACCGTTTAAAAAAAAACAAAAACAAAAAAAAAAACCCTGTCAAAGATGGAAAATATTTGGTTAATGCGACCTCTGATATGATGTGAATGTAATGTGTAACGCAACACATTATAGAAATGTAGTGGAGTAGAAAGTACAGATACTTAATGTAAAATGTAGTAAGTAAAAGTCGAAAGTACCCACAATTAAATATACTTAAGTACAGATACATGAAAAATCTACTTAAGTACAGTAACAAAGTACTTCGTTACATCTCACTACTGGTTTTCTTACATGATGCACCTAATGGTCTCAAACAACAACTAAGTTTACTTCGGTGGTCTGGCTGTTTTCTCCCTGCTCAGACCATCTGTTCTCGCTATAGCATGAGCTTGTGTTGTCAGATTTTGGTTCTTGATTCACTAAATTTAAAAATTAAATTTCTTTCTTAACCCTGAAAAAAAAAAAGCTGTTTGCAGCAGGGTGTGTTATCAGATGCTTCACCGCTTAACTATTAGGTTTTTAGGGAGTGATTCAAAATGCCCATTTGTGCCATCACTTTCTTTCAAAACCAATGGAAATGCTTTATATTTTTCCATCTTTTTAATGTTTTATACCTTTTAGATTTTTAGGTTTTCTAAATGCAAAACATGATATTTTGGATTATAAAAAGCATGACTTATTTTTATCAGCTCAAACATTGTTATTCAGAAAAGGTTTACAGGTTTTATTTTCATAGCAATCCCTGTAGAAGAATCGAAAACTAAGACTCTTAAATGTGAATTCTTCCAGTGTCCAATTCTCTTTTTTTCCTAATATGATAAGTGTACATTAGTCACTCAGCCTCTGAGGGATTTAATTAATAATCATTTCCATTCCAGAAGTATTTGAAATGTGACATGAATCTCTTTCTGTAGCAGGCCATTGGCTTTGAAGAAAAATGACCTCATTATCATTTCATTTCAAATTTATTTTGTCTATAGATTTATTTTTAACTAATCAGCTTTATTTACATAAACTGATCTTCATTGCTTCTCATAAAATGACAAAAGCCAGCCAACATCAAGCTATATCATGGCTACAGTACATATTTGTATGAAACAAAATAAATGAAGCCAGATAACGTGTAGGTGTAGGACACTGTTTTTATCGGTTTACTCCAGGAGTCATTTGAAGTCAGGTAGAGACATTATTGGCTTTACTGGAAAATCTCTCTCGTCATTGTGGGCCCAGAAATTCATAATACACACGGTGTGACAATTTGTTTTGTGCTTTGTGCCACAATCATATTAAACTGAGCCCACACACAACTAGATGCCTGCATGACTTCATGCATGCTGAAGTATAATTTAGACACAGAGGGCAACAGCACACATCAGCGTCTTCCACCGTGGAGCTCCAATATCACGGCAGTAAGAGGCAGAGCTGATGAGTTTTATCAGGAAAATGAAAAACAACATGTCAGTTTTAAAAATATTTCCTCCGGTGAAAACGGATTCAAGATGAGGGCTCAAACGAGGAGGAGCTGGCAGCGCTGAGTTTGTTCATCAAGGTCATGTTAAACACCTACCTCCTCCTGTGCTGGTGTTCAGGTGATCAATCAAGCAAGTGGAAAAGTCTCTCATCACACAGTTCACACCCAGCCGGTCGGCAGGCACTTCGACAGGGTGGAAGACTTCTTCATCCCCGCCTCCAGCCTCATCGTTAACCACGTCAGGTACGTGCAGCAAGAAACAATAACTCTCTCCCTGCACATAAGAGCAATGCTATGTTGGAGCAGAGATGTATATAAAAGCTGCAGACCCCTGTGATAGACCAACTGGAAGTACTGGGGATGGACCAACATAAAGTTGTGCATAACGTTGAAAAGGAAATAAATGGAGAGGCGGTTTCCAACATTTGAAATAAATGATCAGATATTTGTGCATTTAGCCACCAACCCAACCTGGTTTTCTTCCAGCGTTGCCTTTTGGTACCATGTCTTGGTAAGTTTGCAGCCAGTTTATCCTCTGTTTTCAGATAATGGGTTGAACAGAGGTTTAAACCTGCTTTAAAGTTCTCCACAAGTTCATCTCTGGCACATCTGCTGTGTTCCTTGATTTTTATGATGTTTTGTTCATAAGTGTTTTCTCACCAGCCTCTCAGACCTTGACTGAACAGTTATTTTTACATAACGACTAGATTTCAATATTTACTAATTAGCTGAAGGCAGTTAGTTGAACCTGATTTTATTAACAGGTGATGGATTAAAGGTGGATGAATAGAAATAAATGCTGTGTTTCTCCGATTTTTTTGTATTTCCCTCCCACTCTGCAATGATGTGCCACCATGTAGGTTTTTCACATAAAATCCCCACAAAATATACAGAGGTTTGTGGCAAAATTAATAAAGATTTATATATTTCCATATAGCTTGTGGTTTTGCAGTTAAATATATGAATCTATTCAAATATCTAATTATTCATACATCTAATCTTTGTACTGTGTATTTCATACAATTTCATATTTATCCAAACTGCCCAGATTTCACATGCAATGAGATCCAAAACATAGTTAAGATGTTATGGAAAGTCTGGAAGCAAGCAGGTGGTCTGCAGGATTTCAAGGTGTTAATGGTCACCTAGAGAGAAGGAGTAAGCAGTCTGCTGTGTGGGTGTGGTTAATGGCACAGCTGCAAATAGGTCCTCTGAGACCTGCACAAAAGATTACAAGAAACTGTGGCCACAGTTTCATGTACTATTATTTTTTTTATTTTTCGCAATGTTTTTCATATGAAAATGTAGTACAACCTACTTTTCGCTTACACAGTCATATTCAATGAATTAGAATATTTTTGAAAAAAAAAAAAAAAAAACATTGTTTACCGCAACACGCACTGAGAAGACATTAAACCAGCACTTTTTTTTCTTTCAATTTGTTTACATTTAATACATAAAGAAAATGGGACAAAATTCCAAAAAAACCACCAATATTATATATATATATATATATATACATATACATATATATATATATATATATATATATACATATACATATACATATATACATATATATATATACATATATACATATATATATATATATATATATATATATATATATATATATATATATATATATATATACATACATATATATATATATATATATATATATATATATATATATATATATATATATATATATGTGTGTGTGTGTGTGTGTGTGTGTGGAGAATGACCGAGCTAAGATCCTGTGGGACTTCCAGATCCAGACAGACAAAATGGTAATGGCGAACCAACTGGACATCGTGGTGGTGGATAAACAACAGAGGAAAGCCGTTGTGGTGGATGTAGCAATACCAAGCGATTGCAACATCAGGAAAAAGGAACACGAGAAACTGGAGAAATACCAGGGCCTCAGAGAGGAACTGGAGAAGGCCTGGAAGGTGAAGACCACAGTGGTGCCTGTGGTCATCGGGGCCCTCGGGGCAGTCACCCCCAAGCTGGAGCAGTGGCTAAAACAGATCCCAGGAACAACGTCAGACATCTCAGTCCAGAAATGCGCAGTTCTCGCCACAGCCAAGATACTACGCAGAACCCTCAAGCTCCCAGGCCTCTGGTAGAGGACCCGAGCTCAGAGGTTGAGAAAGACCACCCGTGGAGGGTGAGAAGGGAATTTTTTTTTTTTTTTTTAATATATATATTCTTTTTGCTGTTTTAGATAAATGACAAACAATCAGTTAGCAAAATTTGCTAAGATATTTTCCCCAAAAATTCAAATTAAGAATATTGGGAGAAACAAAGAAAATGTATTTCAGTGCATTAAAGACATATTTTACCTTTCCCAAAGGTGAGATGAAAGTACTTTTATGATATAGAAAGCTTTACTTCTGCCTTTTGTCTGAGGGTTTGTTTATTTTGTTTTTTAGATCTTGCACCAATAATGCATTTCATTCACAGAAAGACCTTATGGATTAGTCAATTTAGTAACATCAGTGCTGTGTGAACAGCAAACATATAATCTGCAGTTTTCAGTGACTGTTCAATGCCTGGGGATTCCCTCTGCAGTAACTTTCAGCGATCATCATTCATTTAAGGAACTAAAGGACAGCCAGAAAGCACATCCAGGAATGCTTTTTGGCAAATTAGTCTTAATATGTTTTAGACATCTGCTGTAGAGGAACATTTATAAATATATTTCACTCAGCGAGATCTGCTGTAATGCTCTCAGTCTTTACCTGAACTGTAGTTGTTAGAAACTAAGTAAAAACATGACAGGAACAAAAAAAATGTGTTCAATGGAAATCATTAAGAAATGGGAAATCTTTGTATTATAAACTCATATAGTGACCAACATCAGCAAGGCAAACAGCAATAACAAAAAATTTATCACATGTTGAACAACTATATTAGAGGTTGTTTCTTCTTTGTGGGATAAATCAGCATCAACTTCCATACATTTGTACTTTTTCAAAAGCTGACTTTTAATGAGGTTCTTTAATTTTTTTATTCAACTACCAGACCAAAGAGATTTTTTTGTGTAAAAATTAGATTTTTAAAATCAATTTTCTCTGAATTCTCATCTTTTATTTTGTTATTCCAAGTATAATTACTTGCCCTCCAAGAACTTTGACTTACAAGGTGTGGCTTCTCCGAGTGACATTAATCTTCTCAGATTAAAGCAAATCTTAATCAGTACAGCAATGGTTATGCTTGAATAAAATTAACTAAAAGCATTTTTTTTTAATTTCTAATTGCAATGCTTTTATAATTTATGCATGAATCAGCAGTTTTTTTTATCCACTTACTATAAAAATGTTCTTGGGGTTCTTTTGACATGTACATTTTGAATTCATTAAAAGTTAATCCAGTTTAAAAGTGTTTTATTAAGGTCAGTAATCAAATTCTGTTTTTTGGTTATTAATTTTTTATTTAAAAAGAATGATGCACATTAATCAGTATTTCAGTCTATGTAAATGTGCCAAATTTAAGAATACAAGCCAGTTTTCTTCTGCAGTCCCTGGCAGGATACAGGGTGACACCTTTTATGTCTTTGTACCTCAGTTTTCAAACAAATGTTTGGCCTAATTTTTATTTTTAAAGGACGGTGATTGTTGGATCAATGAATCCCATTACAGTGACTAATTCACATGGTGGCTTTCAAATAGATCTTTTCTGTTCACATGCAGAGACAGCTGGGTGTTCAAATGGCATAAAAGATGATGAATGACGACAAGACTGAAGTGGCTGTCAGCATCGATCAGCTGATGTTCTCATTTAATTGGCGCCTGGCAGCTCCTTGCATATTCCCCATGATCATCTGCTTTAGTGTGATGTGCCATTAGGTGCTTCTTTTTTCTTAATGAGCAGCATTTTCGCTGAACCTTGGTCATATAATCCACTTTAATATTTCCATTACAAACCTAAGTTAGAGCAGCAGAAACCTAAATATCTGTTTTAAGATCCCATAGTTGATAAATCTAAGATTAAGTTTGCTTAGAATTCAGAGTTTTTAATTTTTTTTTTTTTAAATCAATTCTCATCTTTAAAACTGAATTAGCAGAACATTTTTAAATACCTTTATTTCATGAGACATTTAACTCTATGTAGCTCAAGAAAACATTACATTAATATTAATGAATGCATTAAAACTGGAACGCCAATGAAATAGCTTAGATTCTTAATTAAAATAATAAAAAGTAGCTATATTTTAGCGATTTTGCTGCAGATCTTCAGTGCACTTGGAGTGATACATTTAAAGTATTTAAGTTTTATTATAGTTTACAATCTACTGAAAATCTAAAACTAAGTTTCTCAAATTTTTTAAATTACATTCAACTAAAAAAGTAATTTTAAATACAGAAGACTGCACTTTAGGAATGTTATGGCCTAAACAATAATGTGGAAGACCTGACAGCTGTCCAGAACAATCAACACCACTGCATGGAGGGTAAGTTATAAAAAGTCATTTTGAAAAGGCTGTTTAGACCAGTGGATCCAAGCATATCAATGGAAAGTTGAGTCGAAGGAAAAAGTATGGTAGAAAAAGGTACACAGGCAAGAGAGCTGATTGCAGTCTTGAGGAATGTTATACAAAGCTAATTTAAGAGTTTGGGGAAGGCATCGACTGAGTCGGTGCTTCCAAGCCCCAGGAAGGACAGCACTTTCAGACTCTGAATAGGCTTCATGAAGCCACCTTCACCACATTTTGCGGGAAACATACATGGCCGATTTTTCAAGTTTTCCCCCTTTTAAAAAATGAAGAAGTCTGTAAGTTTCATCGTAGGTACACTTCACCTGGAATACAAACTCTAAAAATCCAGAAAATCACATTGTATAACTTTTAAAAAATAAATTTGCATTTAACTGCATGAAATGCTCATTTATAAAATATGATACAACAGAAATATAGAAGTTAATATTTGATACAGAAACCTTTGTTTACAATTACAGAGGTCAGATATTTCCTGTACTTCTTGACCAGGTTTGCAGCCCCTGATGGGGGTGTAATGATGAGACATTCCAGTGATACAGACTAGGGTCTGTCCATGTAGACACAAAACAAGGACCTTGAAATGCACTCAACCGGGTGACCATGAGGGTGCATTAGCAATGAAGCCACATGACCTAATTTTGTACCTATAAAAGTTACAGACCCCTCCATTCTTATACTTATTTTCCCCACCATAGAGCAATATTGTTTAAGTTTATATGCAGTTTTCATATCTTGCTTCTGTTCCCTTTTTTTGCAGTTTGAAGCTCAACTCATAATACGTTTACAATCCAGCAGTGCAAAGTGTGAATACTTGCAATGTTTTATCGAGTTGCCACTTATTTGTGCGTTTGCAACAAAATTAGATTGAATTTCTTTTTTTCTTTTAATTTCTTTTAGATTTGGTCTGATCTTTCATCGAAATGAGCCTGTCATCTACAAAATCAACCTGGAGACAACATCTTATGTTAAAAACATAAGTTTATGGGAGTTTAACTGCATCCCTAAGTCTGTAGCCTACACCCATGTTGGTGGCTACTATTTTGTTTACTGCAGACCTGACTCCACCGGTGCCACACAGCCCCAGCTCATCTTAGACAGCGTTATAGACAGTGTGATTGGGCAAAACCGTGATGTCACAGGCACCCCTTACGTGTCTCCAGATGGTCATTACTTAGTCACAGTGGATGACATCAATGGCCTGATGAGGATCCAGACCATTTCTGAGCGCGGAAAGATCCAGGAACCCTTCGACATCCACACCAACCTGCACCTGTCTGATCTAGCATTCCAACGCTCGTTCACTGAGATCCACCAGTACAACGTGTTCGGCAGCTCCGGCCGTCAAACTGATGTGCTGTTTGTGGAGCTGAGCACCGGCAAAGTCAAGATGATCAAGAGCTTGAAAGAGGCCATCAAGTCATTCGACTGGCCATGGAGCAGCAGGAACAGGGTCATGGTGAGCAGCGGGCTTTTCGGCCAGTACATCATGACGCCGTCGAGAGAGTCCCTTTTCATTCTGGACGGGCGGCTTAACAAGCTCAACTGTGAGATCACTGATGTTCTCAAAGGCAACGTGGTTGTATGGGTCGGGGATTCTTAGGTCATGACATCAAGACTCACTGGGTTTTGTTTTCCTTCAAAGGTACAGTTGCACTGAATTTTGTTGCCGATTGTTTAATTTTGTAAGGATAACAGTAAAAAAAAAAAAACTGAATTTGAAACTAAATTGATTTGTTAGTCCACTGTATGATGGCTGCCATTTAAACTATGAAACCAATGAGGGCATAACTGATTAGACTGTTTTTAAGTAGTTCGTTTAACTCTACCTGGAGATTTTCCTGTCAGTAATGTTTGGTAATAACTACTAACATTTTTCAGGAGAATCATTAAGAATTTGTAAATGTATGCAATATTGGGTTTATTAAGTATGTGAGAATGCTGTAGATAATCCCCTGAGAAAAAATGAATTGGCAGAAACACTGGTACATTGTACACATTATATCTGTCCAGATCAACTCTTGTAGTTGAAGTTCACCCATCCCCAACATTTTCCTTGTGCCTTTAAGGAAAATACCCTCCATCTAAGGAATAAGCATAATTATTCCCAGTGTGGCTGCAGACTACAACTCTTTCTTTGACCCCTTCATTCATGTACGTGTGGGTCTTCACGAATCTGCCGCTCTCATCTGTATGTCCGTCTATCACAGCTGACCGTCTAATTAAAACGAGCCCTTGCTGTGATCCCATCTTGTTTGAAGAGGAGATGGAGTCCTTCATTATGGCTGCACACTCTGTAACCTTTGATCCGAAATTATAAACCAGCTTTGGAGGGTTTTGACCGCTATAGTTGTTTTTTTTTTTTTCCCTTTTGTTTTCCAAAGCAGAATAATGAAAGTCAGTGGTGATGTTAAAATCACACCAGATTTGTACACAATGTTATTTCAAAATGTCTCCCAGCACAGAGTCAATATGGTGATTGGCTAAAAATGATATGACTTCAATTTCCTTGGACCAAAAGAAAGCTCTAAATGTATAGTTCAGTGTGGTAAACATGCTTTGTCTGCTCTGCTTTGCAGCATGTTTTCAGTGGATGTTTTAATTGTGAACTAATGAAAAAGCACTCTGGAGGACAGTGTAGTTGTGGTTTTGTGTAGGTGGTATTTGAGGACAAGTCTTGAATGTTAGAAGCAACTTTTTCAGATGCTTCTGCAGTAGAAGTGTAGCTTCTAAGACAGAAACTGTCTCCTGCTGGACATATTTCTATGCATTTTCACACACCCACTGACTCTGTAACACAACGGGCAAATGTAACTTAAATTCAGTTTAAATTTAGATGTGTATTTATTATATAGAGCTTTTCTGTCTTCTGTTCAAACTTCCTCGTATATATTTTAGTTTTAATTTCTTTCTTTCTTCCAGTCATGTTTTTCTCTCCTGGAGACAAGAAGGTAATGCTGATAATGAACTCTGTTCTGTACATAGCTGCCGACTGTGAATCCATTAGTTTTTCATGTGTGCACACATTGCTTATTTTACAACCAAATACTCAGCACAGTCCTTTTTCAGAATAAAAACATTTAACTGTCATCTTCTTCCTGTTCCCCGGCACATTTTGATCAAAGCTTTCTGCTTCATATATCCATGTGTTGTATGTTCCTTCATGTGATTGTTATTTAAAAAGAAATCCCGCTTGTCATTTTACTCAATAATAATAAAAAAAAAAAAAATAGATAAAAACGTGTTGTTTTTTTTTAAAGAAAAATTCAGTCACTGGTAGACAGTCAAGAGGTGAAAAGTTTCACTTGGCAGCAATCTGCCCATTCCTATTCAACAATAGCTGCAAGAAAACAAGGTCAGGACTCTGGTGTCCGTTTGGGTGTATTTATCCTGAAACAGAGGGTGTATTTTTACTTAAATGATTGTTATGAAACGGAATTAACAGCTTTGAAGGTCTGTGACATTATGCGAGACAGCTTGAATTCAAAACTGTATGCATCAAGGTGCAAACCAATTCTCTTTGTTTAATTTTAGAAGTGTCCCTGCTGTTAAGGGCTACCATTTCTAACTGACAGAAAGATTTCATACAGGCTTTGATCCTCCCATTAAAATCTAGATATACATACATTCAAAATGTCTTATTGCAAGTAAACCAATAGCTTTACACAATGTTGGGGGGAAAAAACAGTTGAATACTGTATTTCTGTGTTTTACAAAACAGGGTTTCTGCCATGTTGAACATTTCTCTGTGTTGCTCTGATATTCTCAGACGTACAGACAATGGCAGAAGCTGTACGCTGTATGTTGGGAAATATTTTTAATTCAAGAAGAAAGTTTGACTTCTGAAAACTGAAGAATATTTCCAAAAAAGTTTTAATGGAAAAAATATTTATGTAACAGAAAAACTGCAATAATTCTTTATTCTGTGTCTATTTAGAGTCATCCTTGAAAAAGAAACATTTTAAAATTCCTCATAAATTAAATTTACCCAAATGAAGATAATATAAAAAGCACATTTACAGTTCACCATAAACCTTTTAATGTTTACATTTCCCTCTCTTAGGTTTACTTATCATCCAATACATCCTAGAGATGTGATGGATGAAATGACCTCCAAAACTATTCTACAGACATCTCGTCTATGTGAGGAGTTACTTCAGCCTTTACAACTGATGAGCCTTTTCCACCCATAATGTCTTTTCCACCCATAAACCTACATTCAACTTCACCTACAACACAACCAGTACATAATCTGCATAACTCAATGGTATGAATATTTGGGGATGGGCTGCAGTGGAGGGGGGCTTACTGCTGCGTAAAAAAATTAATAAATGTATTACGTATAACGACCTCTCCCTTTGTAAAAGATCTAGGGCTGTAAATCATCCAATTTCCTTTTCACTGCAATATAAAAAATGTGTTACTATTATAGTAGTTATGCATACATCATGTAATTCTAATGTAGATTATTTTTGTTCTTAAAGAACACAAAGGCAAGGAATTTAGCATCAGGCATATATTAAGCTTTGAGTAATTGGAAATTATAGTTTCTATTTAAGTGCAACATTTGGAAGTTGTCAGCATCTAATTAAATGCTAACATTATTAGCAACTGATTTATTTATACAGATTTATATAATCAAAAACATACCTGGAGCCTTGATTTTTTTCATGCATGTTTGAGAAATCCTTTACTCTCCTGTGGCAGCCATTCAGCTGTGGAAAATACCTGGATGGACCTAGCTCCTCCTCAGAGCTGCAGTTTCTGAGCTTCCGAGCTTCTGGCTCACAGAGCACCCATCCCCCGCGACTTCCCCACTCAGGCCCTTCAGACTAGCCAGCAGCAATTAGCAAACACCTGGTGGAACTGCACACTTATTGTGCTCATTATACTAGCTACTTCTCAGTGCAACGTTGGTAAACATTAAAGGGTTAGCTGTTGTGATGACGACCTGAAGACGGAGTTTCAGAAAGAGCAGGACTTTCTTAAAGAGACTGAGGCCCAATTTCATAGCGTTAAATTACAAAGTTAAATTCATTTTAGGTTATATTTGATATATACAGCATTTTTTGTAACAACAGAAGGTAACAGTTACTTGATTGTGCTATACAATGATTCTGTGTGCCTGGAAAACACATAATACTGCCCCTTTAATATTTTAGAGACATGAATGATAAGGTGTTCGAACAGGCAACTTCTAGATATTTCTTTAAAACATCCTCCAAGATAATCTATGGATGCATCACCAATCTATGTTCCCATAACCATATGCCAGTATATAAATTGTGTAAGTCTTGTTATTTAGTAGATGTACAAAGCAGAAAGGATCCTTAGCTGAGGTCACCGTCAGTCAAAGAGTTTGGATCAGTTCTCATGAATGGGTTAAAACTTGCAGTTAGTTTTTCAGCAGCATGGGCAGATCTTCAGTGCCAAAGTGTGAAACCCATCCACCTGATACAGTAACTGTGTTCTTGTAATAAACACTCCCTAAAGCATTCCTTCTCATAGCAGTCCCAATCCATATTCTTCCTTGATTCACACAGGCTGCTAGTTTATATGAATATTCTTCCCAACTGAAGCCCGTTAATAAAATGGCTGTGCCAATAGAAAAAGAGGCCCTGGCAGTCCTTTAATTATCTATTATCAGTCCTTTATCTTCTAGCGGTCGCATGGGAGGGCTTCGGACTACTCAGTCACGTCTAACCTCCATCAGGAGAATTTAACACCACGCTCTGCCTCCTGCTATTACTCCATTCATAAGGCAGCCAGCGTAATCAAGCCACTAGCTCTTTAATCATGCAGCTAAAGTCTGTGGACAGTTCAACTTCCCTGGTTCAACCAATGCAAGGGGTCTGATGAATGATTAAGGCCATGGGTGGTGCAGCACCTTGTTCCAGTTGTGATTCCAAATCCTCCATTACCCTGCCCTCTTTCTCACTCCAGAACAGTCACTACTTCTGTGTAGCAGTGGATTACAGCTGGTAGAAAATATATATAGCTGCAGTCTTTGATAAAGGTTAGAGAGTCAAACTTAATGCATGCATTTTGATATAACACATAGCCTAAACAATATGACTTTTTTATTTCCAGTGCAATTTTTTGTCCAGCAGTCTGACGGGGGGGTTTTTTTCCCACAATTACTTAGTTGATAAAATTAAGCGTAAGGTGTAAAGAGACCAAAATGTTTAAATTAGGTTGAAAATCTAATTTAGGTATTTAAGTTAGATTGATGTGCACTAATAAGCACAGACATTAAAATCTCAACCATGCTGAGAGTATAGGCTTGCAGGCAAGAAATAATTTCACCTCAGCAGTGACATTCTGTTGTAAGTATGGAGGTTGTTTGCCTTGGAGCATTTCTTATTTGTTCTGTGTGGAGATGCAAGCAGCTGTAACCAAAATCAGACAATTTCCTGATATGGAAGAACAAAAAATCCATTGATTTTTTTTAACTGCAGCCCTAATAGGTTGTACTGACAATGCTCTGTGGTCTCAAAATTGGTACAGAGGGAAGACGACTCAGTTTTTCCTGCAAGCAGTAACTTATGTAGTTACGGAGATAGAGCTAAGAAGTTATTTACGTTAAAAATTTGCAGATATGTCAAGACATGAAAGCAAAACTAGCGCATAGCAGGATGTTGGAATGAAGTACAGCAAAGCTGCTGTCATTGATCAGGGTGGATTTGGAAATATTGGCTTTTTTTCTTGGAGTTTATGTAATTATCTGAAATTTTCCAGAACTCAGTACCCCCCTGTAATTGTGGGTATTAGAAATCACAGCCACAAATAGCTGAAATATGTGAACATTTGAAATCCCCTCGAGAAACACTTATAACTGCCCATTTCAATAGTTCAAACACCTAATATACATTAACATATATTTAAAAAACTTAGTAGAAGTAGCCTTGGCACTACCACAGAAGCTGATATTCATTGTCTTATCTCTGCTCTTGGGGGTATAGCCAATCAGAGCCAAGGAAAATGAATGGTGCTCCGGGTATTTCAGCTTCCCAAGCTGCATGTTCTTTTGACTATGGTGATGAAAAAATTTGTAAATGGGCAAATTTTTGGCAAATAATTTGGAGTTATGTTCCAAAGACAAATCCACAGACCGAATGGCGAACAGTGAGTCCTCTGCAGACAAATGGAGACTGCTGTTTTCAAAATGCTAGCTGTGCTAATCATGAATACAAGATGCTAAAGACCATTTTAAATGTCAACTTTTGAATCTTTTTGTCTGCTTTGTAAGATTAGTAAACTCTGCTTTACAGAAACTGCTTTAATTCAGGGTATGACTTCACTTCTGCTCCAAATACAAATAGTCTACTCAAGGCAGCAAACTTAAAAATACATTCCATGTTGTTCTTATGTTTGTATGGTACAGAAGTTCCTGTAGAGATAATTAATTCCGTTAAAATGGTGTCAGCTTTTCAAAGCTTAAAAACTGGGGCTCAGAAATTAGCCACAAAATTCTGATTAGCGCATATCCAGTTCTTTGGTTTCATTTTGCAATCAAAGATTTCCATGTTGTTCCCACAGGTTATAGTATGTGAATTAAAAATGTGTACATGGACTAATTTTGGGCTTGTTTAGACCTGATATTAACTTGTGTCCTGTCTGATCAAGATAAAGAATGTGACTCCACACCTGACATTAAAATCCATATTGAGTGATCAGATCATAGTTACCTGCTTTACTTGCAAATATTCCCATTCATGTGACAGAGTGGGCTGTCACATGAGCAATCAACAGGCCTGCTGATTTATCTGTAACATCACAGATCCAATTAATCAATTGTGTTATTTAGACATCAACACAGCTGGGAGTCATCCAAGTCACATTTTTGTAGAGTCATTTTGTCTACAAATTCTTCATAAGAACCTGCACAGCTTAACAGATGCTACATGAAAGAAACTGAATGCGTTGCACTTTCAAAGCTCAGCTTCCCTGGACAGAGATTTTTACCTGTAAAACCACAGCACCACAGTAAAAAGATGCGCTGTATAAATGTAAGCAGACATTCCACGAGAGCTTTTGTGCTTTCCAGGAGACTTTTTATGAGGTACTGACCACAGCAGGTTTCCACAGCTTCAAATGTGATAAAAGTAAAGTACATCTAAAAAGCACTGAAAGCATACACTACATCCAAGACAAATTCATTCTCCAACACAGTGTCCTGATATTCACCAATCAATAAAACCCCGATAGGAGAAAGCTACATTTTTTATTACCAAGGAGGATTCAAACCTTTATTTTGGTTGTCCTATTGATATCCAAAATCTCATTTAAAAAAAAAAAAAAAAAAAAAAAAAAAAAAAAAAAAAGAAAGAAAGTTATGCAAGTAACTTTGCAGGTGAAGTGATGCAGAGTGAAGCTTTGGCATCACTGATGCAGCGACAGTCCAGTTTTGTCCATGCCAAATGGACCACCACCAGAAGGACTGTCCTCTCTTGGGAGTTTCCACACGAGTAAAGTCTCCTTCTCTACATTGTTGTCAAGAGGGCCTCCTTCAACATATGCTGGCTCAAAGAAATCTCATCTCCTCAGAAATATTGAAAATCTGAGCATAATGCAATTCAGTGTAGTAACTTGGAGTGTGTTGGTTACTGGTATAAGTTAAGGTTTTAAAAAGTTATTTTAAATTTAAGTCATTTTAATACTGCTGAAGTTCTTTGTCATACATTTCCTACAGTTTAAAGCCCTTTTAATTAGATCCAAAAGAACCTGCAACTAGCTAGGCTGGCCTTTGCCAAGAACCTTCCAGGGAAATCAGTTCATGGTGCCAACATTTGGGGGCACATTCAAATAGTTTTCTCATAACAATGAATGACATGAAAATGCCATTAATTCTGTTAACTGCCAAGTGGACTGAGACCATGTCATGAGAAGTACTATAATATGTTAGCACGAAATTTCCATGGTGATTGCTTGATTCTCATTGGTCCATGGTTACCATTCATGCTGTGCCTGAGGAAGGTTTGTCAGTGATTCCTTGTCATAATGGTGGACCACAAAGTAGGAAGATCAGAGCACAGGAAACAGAGGTGAAAAAAAAGAAAATATGACAGCAAGTTTATAGGGATTCTCTTAAAAAATTGTGTGAAGACAGAGTGAAGTCATTGAACTGAAACCTATATAGAGATTGAGAATGTTACCCTTGCATTGACCCTGCCAGAACCTGAGCCCAAAGTTGGTGACTGAGAAAAAGAGGTGTCACAGAAATTTAGCTTCCACAAGAGAGTGTCAAGGAGCCATCCAGTGTTGATTCTGCCCACCGCAGCTTACAAGAGAAAACTGGAGAGCTGCCAAAACAAGGATGCTAATTTTAAGCATCTGACCCAGTCTGCAAACAAAAATGGTTCTTCTCCAAAATATACCTCAAATAAAAGCTCGTAAATGATGAGCTGTGTTTTGCTTTGCACGTTTTATTTTCAATGAATACTAAACCTAGTCATTCTTTGAAATGGGTTTCAGTAGTAAAGACATAATGGTAAATCTATTCCAACTCTTTATTACATCAGGGAATGGAAGGACAGAAACGGAAGTACAAAAAAAAATTATATCTCAGTGTGTATGCTCAACTGAACTTATGAATTGTCCAATTTTCAAGTTTTTGGCAGAAAGGAAACAAAGTTAGAGGCTCTAGTGATTTCCTGGCAGGACTCATAACTGCTGTTGCCAGGGCATTTTGTAGTCAAGGCATATTTCGGAAGTGTCATGTAAATATTTAAAGAACTTATTTTGTTGTTGGATGATCTTGTTTCATTAGTGATAGTGAAAAAAAATGGCTGAAAACTAAACCCAACCCTAGATCTAACACATTACAAACTGGTATAAAGGACATCAGCAGTGTGTGTTTCATGTTCTGCACTCATATTAAATCTAGTTAAACTCAGTGTCAGCTATTTTTTTTTTTTTTTTTTTTTTTTTTTTTTTTTTTTTGTACTTCACATTTTTATTTAAAGCTATCCAATATTGATTAGTAGTTGTCATAGAAACATTGTTTGCAATAATGCATCAATTGCAATGTGTTGCTTGAACAAAAATGTAGGATATGTTTCAAACGCTATGTATTTAATCTCTGGATGGTTATAATTTATTGGGCCTCAAGATCTTCAAGTTGAAGATCTGAGCTACCTGGTTCCCCACTGGGGAATTTTTCAACTACCCCAGCAACCTCTGCACAATCCAAACCCCCAATGCTAGACAACAAGCCCTGAAGGTGTCCGTCAACTGCATGGTTTCCAGCTATGTAAATCTAAATCTGGTCTTTGGACAAGACACTTCACCCACCTTGCCTGCTGGTGGTGGTCAGAGGGTTTGGTAGTGCCAGTGCATGGCAGCCTCACTTCTGTCAGACTGCCCCAGGGCAGCTGTGACTACAATCCAGTATCTTGCCACTGTGAGTGTGTGCGTGAATGGGTAAATGACTGAATGTAGTGTGAAGCACTTTGGGGTCCTCTGGACTTGATAAAGCGCTGTACAAGTACAAGCCATTTACCATTTACTTTCAGTGCATTCTGTTAAAATGTTTCATTTTAAAGTATAAAAAATGACTTGCAAATGCATTTTATGTGGACCAATCATCTTGGCATTGGATAGAAGTTATCACTTTAAGCTCAATCCAGTATTCACCTGTTCAACAACCAGCAGACCTTTTTTTTCTGCAAATATGTTCTTAAAGGTCATTTTGTAAATCTCCTGTCAAAGCCCAAATCCATTGTTGAGATGAGAAATGAACCTAATCATTTGGCTTTATTTATCCAAGCATAGAGGTGGCCTTAAATACTGGACATCTGGCGATGGCAGCCCCCCCCCCCCCACATCAATGACATGGTTTCAAAAGCAACAACAAACTCCTTGTTCCTTTAGTTGTTCTATTATCATGCTGAGCTGGCTGTCATGATACTGTGGCCAAACAGACTCCCGTGGATGCTGAGCAGTGCTGGCAATGCAAGTGAAGTCCTGTCATAGAGATATTGCTGAGTGATCTTGTCTTGATAGCTCCCAGGTTGACCGTGACAGAAGCCAGCACCTCCGCTTAACATGCACCTTGTCTGTCCTTTTACTGTTCAGTGTGTGCAGCAAAAAAGCAGTGGTGGGAGAGTTTTGTCAAGGTCAAAACAAAGAGAAAGTGCTCAGGAGTCAAATCGTTCCTCTCCGTCTCTTTTTACATCTTTATACAACACATTGGAGTATCGAGTATCAAGTAAGTGATGCTAGAGCAGAAATGCACAAACGTTGTGTCACATTGTTCAGCCAATTATTTGGAGGGTGTATATCTTTCCTGTTGTGCAGTATTTACTATTTTTATGCTTCTAGAATTTTAATGCAGCATCTGAGAGTTATTTTATATGTTAGAGAGCAGGGTGCTTATGATGCACGCAGTCCTCTTTCTTTAAAGATCACCATTTAAAGGTACTGCTTAATGCAAATGGCATGAACCAGTTGGTATAATTTCTTTATTACCATCATTTGAAACAAAAACTAATAACAGTTCATTACCAAAAACCTCTTGGACAAAGTGGGGATGGAATATTTTAACTGTGCCTCTTTTTGCTACAAATGATAATTACATTCCTCAGAAACTTAGGCGTGTTTGGCTTTCTGGTGAAATTTCACTCTAACTCTAAAATGCACTATAACTTTTCCAGGTAAACTTAATGTGACCTTCTCTAAACATTTGAATGCACATGTCCAGCTGTTCAAGGTTTCAGTACTTTTTGCTTAATCTCCTGGAGCTTAACAACAAAATTCACAATTAGTTGATTCATGCATCAAATACTAAGTCCTCCTCATCGTGCTTTTGACATTTTGACATCATGAGACCAAGACGACACCTAAGAACTGATCAACAGTACTTTCCCATTGCGAGGCTTTAAACAAGATGTTCTGAGACAGAAGTAGCCATTGAGCTTAGAGTGTCACCAAGTGTCATCAGCAGTTTCCAGCAGAGATGCAGAGACTGGAATCGTCACAAAAAGGCATAGAAGTGGACATCATTTTGCCACATCCCACACTGATGACCACTTAAAATGTGAACAGTGCCCTGAAGAACCAGCTAATGAATGTCACTCAACTCATGGCACATATGAGGGAGGTGAGAGGCATTCAAGTGTCATATCAGGCCATTTGAAACCATTTAAATCAGCGTGGTCTGCATGCTAGCTGACCTGCAAGGGTACCCAACCACACTACCAGGCACAAGCATCATCCTCTTGCATGGGCTGGGAAGCATCTATGCTGGACAGGAGACCAGTAGGCTTCAGTGCTGTTATCTGATGAAAGTCAATTAAAAGAACACAAATTATGCCCAAAGATGTTGGAGACATCAACGAGAACACTATGCATCAGCCGCTGTTACCAGATGAGTCTTTGCTGGTGGTGCTGTTACAGTGAGGGCAGGTGTGTCTTGTCAATACCAAACTGCTCTACACTTTGTGAATGGTAGCGTGACATGCCCCTACTACCTAAATAACAATAATCTAGTAATTATGCCCCTGCATGAACAACAAAGACCTAATTTCATCTTCATGGACGACAATACTGCAGCTCATGGAGATTTCATCTTTGGCAAACAGCTGCTGGAGACTGGGGTACCTTGAAAGGAGCAGCCTTCCCTTTCTCCAGACCTAAATCCTATAGAGAATCTCTGGGATCGATTGAGTCGCCATAAAGAGACTCGTAACTCTGGAACTTAGTGCAGCCCTTCAGGAAGAGCGAAATGTCATGCTTCAGCCTAATCAGTTGACTTGTGAACAGTGTGAGACTTTGTCAAGCTGTAATTGATGCTTAATGCACATGACATGTTATTGAATCACTGACATGTTTTGTTGTGACATACACCTTGCTGGTGGTAGGGTGTTAGGGGGTGCCGATGGTGGTAAAAGTTTGTCCTGTAACTGGTGGGTTGCCAGTTTAAACCCCCACCTCAATCTGTCTCAGTCATTGTGTCCTTGGACAAGAGACTTGACCGTTCTTGCCTGCATGTGGTGGTCAGAAGGCCTGGTGGTGCCGGTGCATGGCAGCCTCACTTCTGTCAGTCTGCCCCAGGGCAGCTGTGGCAACAATTTGGCTCAACACCATCAGCATGTAAATGACTGAATGTAGTATGAAGCACTTTGGAGTCCTCTAGACTAGATGAACTGCTATAGAAGTACAGGCCACTTACCATTTACTCACCATCGTTGTTGGCTTTGGTTTCAGTAAATTGTTTGAGATGAGGAAATCACCATTGCATGCTTCTACTTTAATGCCCGACTTTGATGATATAATATCATAGCAGGAACTTTTTATGTTACTCATAAATTTTTCCCAAAAGCCAAATAGCCCAAACTTTTAGTGAGTAGTGTCTAATAGCGCATAGTAAATAGTGATAACATCCTCTTTTCGTTTTAACATAGAAATGGTCTTAACCAAGCTCTGAAATTATTAATCCAACCTAAAGTGTACAAATTAAAACCTGAATTGAAGATATAGAGCCTTATAAAAGTATTAACATTTCTTGAACTCTTCCATGCTTTTCCCCATTAAAACCATTTCAGTGCAGTTTTTATGTTATGTAACAGACCACACAAAGTATTGCATAACTGGGAAGTAGAGGGAAAACTGTTAAAAATTATACAACTTCTTTTTGCAGTTCACCATAAGTCATATAGAGGACATGGCAAATATGTGGAGGAAGGTGCTCTGGTCAGATGAGACCAAAATGTTACCTTCTGGCCTTGCATGCAAAATGCTGCCTGTCACCCTCAGCACATTCCACCACATGAAGTATGGTGGTGACAACATCATGCTGTTGGGATGCTCTTTCTCCACCAGTGACAATAAATCTGGTTTCATTTGATGGGAAGATGAAGAAAACCAAATACAGAGCAAATCAGCTGAAAAACTATTTACAGATTGCAAAAGACTTGACTGGTGCCACATGTTTTAGATATTTAATAATAAAAAAATTAAAAAAAAATAAAAAAACATGTATAATTTTACTTCATTTATACCTTATTTGTTTTTTCTGCATCTAAC
Source organism: Anableps anableps (assembly GCA_014839685.1). NCBI lineage: Eukaryota > Metazoa > Chordata > Actinopteri > Cyprinodontiformes > Anablepidae > Anableps > Anableps anableps. Next base: position 36,083,959 of record CM026074.1, read on the forward strand.
AAAATACACTGAACTTCATTTATACAATGAGACAAAATATGTAAAAGTGTAAAAAGCACTGTTACATAAAACTGTATATACAAAACATGCGGTGTCATGTCTTTGCCATGACTGATTAAAAACTCCCAAAAAAGACTAATGAATCAAAAAATACCAGGAATACCATAATAGAATATCAACACACCCTTTTAAAATGAGTTTAGAAAGGGTTATAGAAAAACCCTAAATATTCCAACATATCTGGGAAATGAGTCGACCCAACCTCCCTAATGAGGAAATCTTGCCCTGAGATCTGAGCATAAACCCATGCTTGAAACATTTTGAAAAATTTAGGAGCTTTTAGACTGTGAATACAGCCCCAATACTAACTAAAGTTATAACCCAGCTACTTCTTGTTGCCTGACATCAGTCTAAACCATTTCAAACAGCAAGTCTTTGAACAAAAGCACCAAACAGATGAAGTTTATCCCTGGAGTTCTCCAAACTACTGAAACTGGAAAAGCGCTTGATGTTTGAAGAAAGCAGCAAAATGACCATCATGTTCCTCCCAGCTAACATTGCAGATTATTCAAAGTGCCTTGCAGACAAAGGAACGCTTTTTTCCCCAGCGTTTCATCATTGTCGTTCACTTTTTCGAAACTCTGACAGACATAACTAGCTCAGATATAGTGGAAGATAAGGTAGATTTATGGTAGATGTCTATGTATGTCAGTCTGTTGCCTTTTAATATTTATTTATTTATTTATTTATTTATATTTTTTTATTTCTTTTTTTTTTTTTTTTTTTTGGCAAAGTTTTTCCTGTTTCCATCAGAAAAGTCAAAAGAAAAAGATCCTTTGAGGAAGTTCAAACTTTGTGTTTATTGATTGACTGTTAGCTCCTGCTGGCTTTTAAATTCTTTATAAACTTTCTAAAAACCAGAAAATGTTCAAAGAATTTTTTTATTTTAACTGTCTAATAAAAACTTAAAATTTACATTTTCCCCTTTTATTACATTTACAACAAAATTAATACCACTTGGACTCTTTCACATATTTCTTGTGTTTTTTTGTTAGGGTTTTTTTTTTTTTGTTTTTTTTTTTTTTTTGTACTTTGTATTATATACCAACACAGAGTTGTGTATGCCTGAAGTAGAAGGAAAAGAACTGGGGCCAGGACTTTACTACATTAATTTTGATTAATTAATCAGATTTTATTGTACAAAAAAAAAAAAAAAAAAAAAAAAAAAAATTAATGCAATTCATCTCTTTTTTTTTTTCCCCACATACAAAAGTCCAGAGCTGGACTTTTTTGTGTTTCTGGTACACCCGTAAATCTGACTTACAAGTAACATCCACAAACAGAAGCGATGGACAACAAAGCCACTTTTTTGGCCCACCAGGGATTTAATTATCTGATGGGAAGCTGGAAAAGACTAGAGTATGCAAGTTGTACCAAAAAAAAAAAAAAAAAAAAAAAAAAAAAAAAAAAAAAAAGGAGTTGTCCTATCACCAAAGCTATTTAAGCTTAAAATAGCATCTCAATGCAAAACATGTACATGTAGAAGCAACATCCTCAATGTTGGTGTCAGCATCCATAGTCCACATTTCTAAAGAAGTGTTTTTTCAAAAAAGTTAAGAGTTCATAAAACACTTGAAAGCTGAATAAGTTTAGTAGCACTTTGCACCAATCTCATGGCTAAATAACCTAAATATTAAATTAAAAAAAGATGTTGTTGAGCTCATGTATTCATATATTCAACAATTTAGCAGCAAGACGGGTTTTTGAATTAAAAATGTTTGTTGACATATTTTCCAAATAAAAATGACGGACCCAGCAATTACTTTTATTAAAATTTTAAATCAAGTCCCACCTCTAAAAAGAAGACAGTATTTTTAAAATGTACACATATAGTATGAAATGTGTGACATGCATATGTATTCAGCTATCCACAAACAATACTTTGTAGAACAATCTCTGGGTTTGCTCCACTATCTTTGCCCATCTACTGACTGATCTACAGCACCTGTCAACATCAGCTTTCAAGTTTTGTCATAAATTATCAGCTGGATTTAGGTCTAGACTTTGACATTCTAACACATTAATATAAATATCTGATTGTTTTTTTTTTTTTTAATTATTTTTGCATTATCTGTAAGTTGGTGTGAGGGTTTGTTTATGTGGGGGGTGGTTGGGTAAGCACGTACAGAAATAAGTGTGTTTGTGTTGAGTGGGTATATGAGAGCGAATTTGTCATCTGGACGTTAACTTTTAGAGTGGCGAGAACAGTGGAAGGCCTGAAGCCCACAGCACCCAACCGCAGCAAAGGAGGTGTGGATTCAGGTCTGGAATGCAAGAGCAGTCCCAGGTATCACCCCAGGGCAGCCATATGCCATATGCCTAACACAGAGGTAAGTAGGGTAAAGCACAGGAGCAGCAGCCCCCAGGCCAAAGAGGCACCCTGGGTTCCCTAAGGCATGCATTAACCCCCGGCAGCAAGATCACCCAGCACCAAGAAGGGGAGACTCCCAGAGCCCCCCCAACATGTCAGGTAGCCACCAGCCCCGTATGTTTAGGGTCCTTGTCCTGGTGTTAGGTGAACCTCAGCCCAAGTCAAGTCTTCTGCTAACAAGTGTTGCTATAAGATTATCCTTCATTTAGTTTCATCCATCCTCCCATCAACTTTCACCAGTTCCCTTGTCAATGACGGGAAGAACCCCACAGCATGATGCTGCTATCACTTTGTTTAACGGTGTGGATAATGTGCTCAGGATCTGTAAAGAACGCTTCTGTGTAGTTTGTTTTCATCTACACACACAAAATTTATTTATGCAGTCTTATTTGTTTTGGTCAACCAAATAAAATCCCAATAAAATATAATGAAGTCTGAGTGTACTTTGACTAAATCTAGAAAAGCTCAAATAGGAAATGTCATTTGTGCAACCTGTCTTTCTTTCTAAAGGTGGAAAGGGATGCAGTTACAAAAAGGAATGAAATTACAGGTAAAAACTCTCAAAATTGCCTGATTATCAGTTAAAAATAACTATTTTTTTAACTTACTGATATGTGGCTCACTTGTCTCCTGAATTATATGATAAACTTTAAAGTTGAGCAATAACACAAACGGCTTATTGCAACATGACACTGAATTCGCTGCTGACAGCTCTTCAAGAGTCTGTAAAGCTGCTTTGAAAGTAAGTGAGCTGCTGCTGCTTCCTGTGCTTCTCTGCACCAGCTTTGTGCAGTGAGCGGCAAAGAAAGACAACTTGGCAGGTTAAAGGGAATAAGTCTGCACATGTTAAAAAAAATTGTATCTTAACATACATCATTGGATATCGTTCAGACAGCTCTGAGCAGAGAAGCAGTTGCACTCAGGACATTTTGTTTTTCTGATTGTCATTTTTTCTGTTCGGGCTCTTAAACATGGTCCTGGTCCCATCAAACAGGAGAACGTCCTGTACTACACTGAAGGATAAGTCACTCAGATGACAAGCATACATTCCAGCTGGTGTTCTTTTTTCTTGCTGGTTGAGCAAAAAAAAAAACAAAACTATGTAAAACAGAACCCAACTGCACAGACAGAGAGTATGTTCCAGAAAATCAGGTGTGACTCATTTCTGTTCCTTTCTCCTGTGACAATGAGAACAACACCTGTCAGAACAATGTATAAGCCTTGGGTTCCTACTCTGAGTCCGAGTTTTGCACTTCTGTGTCAAAGTGGTTTTCACTTGTTTGGAGCACATAAGTTCTAGCATCATATGTATAGCATCAAAGGAAAGGTTAAAGATGCAGCTGCAAATTGCAAGGTGGAGGAAGCCAAGTTCATTTATATAGCACAGTTTATACACATGGCAATCCAAGGGGCTTGACACTACATCAAAGGAAAAACCGAAATAAAGCATGAAAGCATTACATAAAAGAAAAAGATGTACTTTAGAATACACACCACATTAAAACTTTTCTATTGGTTACGAGGTAAGATTTAGTAAAACAGATTTTAATGTTTGACAGAGGAACCAACCACGGATACATTATGCTGGGGCATGTATAACACAGTGCATGTGCCCCCAATAGAATTCCTGATCAAATCTAAAACAAAAGTTGCTTCTGATTAACAACAAGTCCCTAATGAGCAACTTTAATCAATTACAAGGAAGCAAAATCTGCTGGAATAAGACCAAAAAATTATGCTTGGAATTGTTTGAACAGTCAACTGTTTGTGGAACGAGCTATAGTTTAAAAGTACACGATAAAAGCTCAAAACATTTCATGAATTTTGTACACATATTCAAAATTTGAAGCCATCACTGTGTCAAAATATTAATTTCACCTGTAAATCATAATACGGTTTTACAAGGAGATTATGTTGTGTTTTAGAAGATGTAAAGCCTGTGAATTTCAACAAATTCCACAAACTTCCAATTTTGTTTAATGCCGCATTAAAAGAGAAAAGACACAAAATGGTGATACCATTGGTAAATATGCAAAGATGAAATCAGTTATAAATTCATATATTTCCTCATTCCTGTCTTTCTTATGTTTGCTTCTCGCAGTAAGTGACCTGCAGAAGCTTGGACACTTATCTGTTTCAGGTGTGGGGGTCTCACCTCAGTACATGCCATCTAAACAGCAGAATATTACACTGGTGTGCAGAGCATGAGCTCATGTCATTTTAAAATATAAGCACCAGCATTCTCTTTCACATTTCAAAGAGTATTTTGCAATAGAAACACTACACACACTCATTATGATAATACATATGGAATTTTTTGAGAAGTCCTAATTTTGGCCACTGTTAGCAGCATATGTCAGGTTTTTTTTTTTTTTTTTTTTTTTTTAATATAAAGCATTAATGTGAAATCGAGAGTATTCCTGTATTTAAAAGTTCATTAAAATATCAGAACAATAAGAAACATGTGATCCTAGGTCAGGAGTTCATATTTGCATCCTATTTGCATCCTATGTCCCAGTATGGCTCTATGTCTATCAAAGCACATGCCCCTAAATTTTATGAATTTTTTATTCAACTTAAAGTGCGTCAAAGTACATGGCTTCAGTGGATGCATCTCCAGGCCAAAAATGGTTGAATTTTTTTTTAGTAAAAAGAAAAACATCTTAATTTTCAACTTTTACTTGCTGTTCAGATCAAGAGAAAATTGACCGGTTGGGATCTCTGGGGAATTTATAACCAAAAGCATCAAGTTTTCAGGAAAACTTTAAAGTTCAGAGGAAGATTTTAAAGAAAAACAACCAGTGAAACATGCAACAACTCCTAGACTCTCCAAAATGTGATCACTCTAGCAGAAATCATAAAGGGTGCCCTCTTTGGATTTCCCTGTCTGTTAGAGCGGATGCCATCTCCTCACAGAGCCTGTGTTGGGTCAGCCGTGGGCCGCCAGCTGTCATTACGAGAATTTACTCCTCACTGCCCCTCACTAGTGAGCGCTGAAGCAGCTGTGATGACCATCTCCTGGGTTCCCAAACATAGGGAGATACATCCTGCAACAGAGAAAGCCGTTCTAGAGAGCGGTTCCGTCGCTGCTGAGAGGACGGATCTTACTGCTCTTTCCAGCTTGACAACTCTGAGCAGAGAGGCGGCTGTTAGGAAAGGCTGTCTGAGTGCACATTGAAGAAGTATTCTGGTGGTTTTCAGGCAAAGAGGGACTCCATTATGTAAAGCCAGACATCAGACAATATAAAGAAGATTTAATGAAATTAAGGGTTCATGAACTTTCATTTCTGCTATACTATACTGTTAGATTGTCAGAGCAGTAACTGCATTTTTTTACTCTTTATTGGTAGGTTTATAAATTTGATGAACAATGATTTTTTTTTTTCCCATATAGAATTATTTTAATGGCTGATTCAGACCTTTTTACTCCATTGTTTGTTTAAAATCAATTTTTAAATAATTTTTTATATTTAGACCAACTGGGATATAAAAATGTAAGAGTTCAGTCTACAATGTTTATCTGGAACAAATTTATTGAAACTGACCTCTTGATTACAAAGACTTCCCTTCTCATTTCAGCTGGCCAACTTTATAGCTTAGCTAAAACAAAGCATCTTTCTGAAAACAACTTGTTTCTCCAGACAGAACCTGTTCATGACCAGGGTTAATGATGGCTGATGAAGTCATTGTCAGGTTCAGTACTGGATGCTCATTATGTCACAATTGTTTATGTAAACTTGCTTTTATTGGGTGAATATTTAAAATACCTTGAATATGCAAAACAAGAACTTGTTTGGTTTAGTTGAAAATGAAATCTCTCTCTCTGCTATAAACCCACTTGTTTAGAGTTGTTGTTGATTAATAATAACTGCAATATTGATTAATATATTTGATGATGCATTTGACAAAATAATGTTTGTTGCTTGTTTCATGATTGGTTATTGTGTTATATTTTCATTATGTAAAGCACTTTGAACTCCCTTGTTGCTGAAATTTGCTATACGAATAAACTAGACTTGACTTAAGCGATCTATGGCTCAGCGTTACGCTTAATCAATGTAAGGTTTTAATACAAAGAACAAGGTTGAGGAGAAAACTAACCAAGTTTTCTTTTTATGCTGGAGTCTGCAATGTTTATTTGTTTTTTTGTAATGTGAAAAGATGAAAAAGAGATATTCTACCCACTTCATTTATAAAGCAAGTAAAAGCACATTAAGCCTGTAGTGAATTATGCATTTTTTTTTACTGAAGTACAATGCATACCTTTTTAACCTATTGAGGCAAGAAGGGCCAGACCCTGTTCATATTTTCTCATAAAACTAGTCATTGAAGGACACAGTGTGGCTTTATTATGCGATGGCACGAATTTATGTAAACATTTTTCCTATTCTGGGCCGGAAGCCAATAACAATATATCACTGTTACTTGGCAAAGACCATGCTGGAATAGAAAAGCTATTTTTCAGGTATCTAATGAAGAAAAGATTGCCTATTTTCTCACTGACATCCAATTTTCTAAAGAAATTACAATGCATATTTAGGCAAATAGAGATTATTAAATCATAAAAGTCAACACTATAAATAACCTGAAGAGAAAACACAGATGCTTATGGGGTGAAGGGAAGCTTTTTCTTGGTAAAATGTTTGTTTCAGGTTCTGAAGGAAATAACTTGTAAACACCAAAGTGCGAATAGGAACTTTTAACCAATTCATTATAATGGACGTTTCTCACAGTATACCAATTTAGAA